>CM055122.1:222409669-223009669 GCA_029206835.1 Rana muscosa
GCGGCCCTTTGCTCGCCTTTATCCGGCCCTTGGGGCACTATCCCTACCACTGATACAAGACACTATTCTGCCACCTGACACCGACAATGGAGCACCCTTTCTCCCACTGACACCACTAATGGGGCACTATTCCTCCCTATGATACTAACGATGGGGCACTATTCCTCCCCCTAATACCAGATGCTTACTCCCACTGATGCCAGGAAAATTTCAACTCCTGCTGGCCAAAGTCCGGCCCTGCTAGAGTCTGAAGGACAATAAACCGGCCCTTTGTTTAGAATGTTTGGAGACCCCTGTTCTATAGTATAGTAATATAGTATAGAAGTAATAGTGATGAATGGTGTCCCAGCTGCCCTGAGTGTTTTCATTTTCAAGGACTGGCTGACCAGTTGGCACCTCTTGTATCTGGCTGGCCATACATGCAGCAGTTGAACCATGTGGTCTAGTTTGTATTTGAAGGTATATGACATAATCCTATAAACATTTGTCTCTACATTTGTATGGCAAAATCTGACAGATTCCACTCCAACAGTGAATGTCTGGGTGTGAGAAGCGAATGCTCAGTGTACATTGTCCATGTACAAAAATTCCTACTATACTTTGTGGAGTTATTTTTCTTTTCTCCTTTTGAGCCAGTGGTGAGGTGCGGAAAAACAAAACGCCAAAGTGAACCAAAAAAAGTGTACGTGCGCAAACACAAAAAAGTGATATGCGTCATATGGTATCCTCCCAAAGAGGAAGGACCCTTTCCTGACCAACAGGTCACAAAACACACTTTGGACCACCTAGCAAAAAAGGCCCAGCAGACTCATCATCAGCTGAAGCAAACCACTTAATAGTAGGTTAGGGGCTCTCCCGGACCCCTAAGGCAGGAGAGGAAAGAAGGGCCACACCCTACCATTCATAAGTGAAAGAAACGCACATATAAAATTCATAAAACATACGAAGAGTTAATACATAGGAAAAAATAAAAAAAAAGAGCCAGTGTAATGTATATACAATAGCTAGGCTTTGTTGCCTGGAACAAAAATTACACCAGTCTTGGCCAAAAGGACTAGCCCCCCGGGCGATGTGCAGGAAACAAGTGGTGTTGAAGCCTAGTGCCGGTTTTTAAAGTGAACTCTCAAACCCATAGTAATATTATGCCCTGTACACACAATCAGTTTTTCACAGGAAAACCGTGTTTTTTTTCCAGCAGGAAAACGGCTCAAAATTGTCTTGCATACACACGGTCACACAAATCTTGTCTGAAATTCCGAACGTCAAAAACGTGGTGACGTACAACACGTACGACGAGCCAAGAAAAATTAAGTTCAATAGGCAGTTCGACTCTTCTGCTTGATTCTGATCATCCGTGTTTTTTTTTTGCGTCGGAATTGCATACAGTCGAGCACGATTCCCGATAGGAATTTTTCCTGTCACGAAAATAGAGAACCTGCTCTCAATCTTTTCTTGGCAGGAATTCTGACAGAAAAAGTGTGATGGAGCATACACACGGTCGGAATTCCTGACAAAAAGCTCACATTACAGTTTTCTTGTCGGGAAAACTGATCGTGTGTACGAGGCATTAGAAGCACCCTGGTGTTGCCTTTCCCAGGGGTCGCTTAACACCGCAGACTCCTCTGCTTTCCCAACCCTTGGCTTGACATGTTAGCACTGCTTAATGGAGGCACTGGCCCCCTTGGAACCCTCCAGACAAGGAAATACCCCGCAAAGTGACCTGCGAGTCCGCAAGGGTGGGGGGTGCCCGATTTTAGTCTTGCCTAGGGCAGTACAAAACCAAAATACACCACTGCTAGCAGCTATACTATACAGCCAGCCATCCCAGGGGCCAGGACGGCAACAGAGCACCCTTACTGGGTACTGATAAGAACAGACACTATACTTCTTAGCCAAAAGGTATATGAAAAAGCATATTGAATACATTGGCTCACAGCACACAAGCTCCTCCATATGTGACTGCAGTACCAGCATCGAGGCAATGTCAAACCTAGCGGTATGCTTTAACCCAACTACACCAAGTAGTTAGGGGAGGACCTGGGTTTGAAACCAAATGGAGGTAGGCAGGCTATACACAAACAGGGCCACAGTAGTGTGTCAGAGAGTCAATCAAGGAGGAGAGGCCAAAAGGCTTGCAGTAGGTGGGGCTGGGAATATCCAGTTCATTTTAGAATGCAGTGTTTCCAGAGGATAAGCATACCAACATGCAGTATATGAACACCTTTAAAAGAAGCCCATTGCGGATAGGCTGTGTCCCCTACATACATTTTAGCTGGCAGCATACATTTAAACCAAATACAATCCACTTCTCCTTTCCACACATCCTAACCTGTTTTTATATTCTCCTCTTGCACTTCTTTCATTCGCATGGCCAGCGAATAACTTCTGAATCAATTTAAACTCAAACCATAAGGCAAGAAATATAAATCAATAATTATAAATCTCTCTCTGCAGATCAGATGTTCCCAGAAAATCTATCACACGGTAGTCATTCTGTTTTTGGGCTTATCGGGATATACATGAAATGCCAGAGTCGGCACAGATAAATCACTCATGTTTGTCAAAACTCAAAGAACACAGATAAACCATTGCATTTATATATATTAGTGCAAAATAAAACACGGCCATCAAAATAACCTTCAAAATGTCTCTAAGATCTTTAAATCAGGTGTTTTATGCGGAGGACTGCACATTCCCAGAATCTATTAATCATTTTCACAGCAGCTTCCTTTCTACATTACAGTATTTATATATAAGAAGGATCCTCCCCAATTTCTACAATCTGACATACATGGAACAACATGGTTCCAAATAGAATGACTTCAAGGTCTAGCAATATTGTTGTGAATTGGCATATGACAATATGGCTGTTTTGCAGAATTGGTCATGATTGATCATGGATATGAATGTGATATAAATTATTCTTATGATAATGTTCTCAATCAATATAATTGTCAGCCATTGTCTCACATTCATATTTATGGTCCCACAAGTTATAGTTCAGTCTCACCAAGAAGTCCAGGATAGAGTTCTTATGCCTCCTTGTGGATGCTTGACTAGTGATGTTAAGATCTGTAAAAGTCCCACCTGTGAAAAGAAAGGGATCAAGGGGAGAGAGAGAGGGAGATTCACATGTATGAGTTCAGAGTTAGTACAGTTTGCGGCCAACTGGGCCCTAAAAAAAACAAAAACATCCCAAACACATAAGGGTAAGAGTCCGCGCAGGACCACCCTGGGAGGGGGCACAAAAGTAGCCCTGGGGCAAGGAACCAGCTTGTGCTATAGAACCAGAACACAGGTAAAAGAACAGTAACTTTGTTCGATGTAGGGAAGCCAAACTGCAAGAGCTGTCCCCGCCAGGTTGCTACTTAACATCAACGCACCCTTGAAATAAAGGAAGAGAACCAAGGACATCTCATTGATCCCAAGGTGGATGTTGTGCCAGTTGCTGCTCCTCTCTGTCGAGCCAGTGCAGTCGCAGGATTTTCAAAGAAGTGCGAGTTGCCATTGGTAATGACTTTCAGCTTTGCAGGATAGAGCATGAAGTATTGGACGTTGAGGGCACGCAACCTTTTCTTTATCTCCATGAATTTGGATCTCTGCCGCTGTACCTCTGCTAAAAAAATCCAGAAATAGGGAGACCTTGGCATTGTCCACTTTAAGGGTACCAGCTGCTCTAGCTTTATTTAGTATGGCATCACGGTCTTTATAATTCAGGAGATGGAACAAGAAGGAATGCGGTGGGGCACCCTGTTGCGCCCTCTCCACAGCAAACATGGGTGAAAAAGCATCTCAACCAAAAGTGTCAGTGAGCCATGCTTTAATGAAGGCCCATGGGTTTTTGCCCTTTGCCCATTCAGGGACACCCACCGCACGTATATTATTTTGGCGTAAGCGATTTTCCATGTCCTCCAAGCGGGACACATTAGCAGAGGCCACTGACTGTATGTCTTACATCTCTCTGTAGGGGCTGCCACTCATCCTCTAATGTACTAAGGTGTCCCTCCAGGGCAGAGGTGCGCTCCCGCAATTTCTGCATGTTATGCCTGATCAGGGCTATTTCAACCTTCGTACCCTTCACCTCCCCTGTTAGGTTAGCAATAGAGGAGCTACTAGTAGTCACTGCAGTCAGAATGTCCCTTAATGTGGACTCGGATCAGCACCGTCTTGCTGGGATACCGCCACCATATTGAAGGCCTGAGGCCAAGTACTCACATTAGATGTGGCCTACGTCTCATCCAGAAGCCTGGGGACGCCATTCAATGATCCCATATCAGCTTCAATGAGCCCTTTCCCAGGATCGAGCAGCTGGTGTGATGACAGGTCCTTCAGGGAGAGACTTTTGCCAAACATCCGTTGTGCTGCCTCCTTCGCCGAATGGGGCAGGAGGCCGCCATCATGGCCGGGAGGGTCGGGTAGAAGCTTGGGTCCTGCTCCTCATCTGGCCATGGCAGCGCAGCGATATACCCAACCGGGCGTAGTAGAGCAGCTGCGGCAACAGTTGTGAGGTGTCCCCAGTCCGTGCAGGAAAGGATGGCGGTGCTATAAACAGGATTGTGCAGGATACACAGCGAAGCTAGCTCCAGCACGTCTCACTGCATGCCGTGCGTAGCCACGCCCCCCCAAGTTATAGTGGCTTGATGATGTTCTCACTGTCGTGGCCTGTGATAATGTTAGTGCTTACAGCCGATAGAACTTTAGTGTTAGATTGCAGACGGGACCTTTTTGTTGGTCTTTATGTAGATCCTTCTTTGACAACCTGGGCATACAATTGGGAGTAACATGACATACATTAACAATCGTAATCAAATTGTTTGGACAAAAAAGAGCCCAACTTAGTGTTCTATTAGTTTCTAAAAAAAAGCTGCATCTCTAACGTCTGTAAAATAGCTTGATTGGTCTTTCGGTGCTGAGCAATATTAGAGATATAGGAACCCTGTACAGTCGCTTTCAAGGCCAGTGGAAGAGGATTGGTCATTCGTCACCCAGTATTGAGTCATGTCCGTGCGAATGGGGTCTTGAAATTCAGCTGTAGAGATCCAAAGAGGGCTGAGTCTCCACATCCGAAAAGACGGTCTGTGCCCCGCATAAGGTCCACACGTAGGGCAGAGTGGTCAGATAACGTTTGAGTAATATAGGCAACTTTATGAATACATGGCACCAGATAAATAGTAGCCAACACAGTCTAGCCTGGAAAGAGCATGATATGATTGAGATTGACAAGAGTAAACTCTATCTGTGGGGTATTGCCACCGCCACAGATCCACATATCCAAATGTAGCACACCACTGACCAAATAGTTTAGATTCAGAACGAAGAGGCTTCAATCGGTCCAAAGTTGGGTCAATTACCGAATTGAAGTCCCCCAAGATAATAGTAGCCAGTGTTGGTAGGTCAGAGAAATTAACACTCAATTCGGTAAAAATTGCAGCCGTGATAGGGGGAGGAACATACACCAAGACCAGTAGTAATGGTGTGGCATACACAGTGCAGTGTAGAAAGATATATTGCCCTTTAGGATCAGAAAATACCCGGACACAGGAAAAGGGGAGGCCTTTCCAGATTAAAGCTGACACTCTCTGGGCGTAGTTGGAATAAGTGGAGTAATATCTATACATTACCCAATGCTTTTTGAGTGAAAAAAACTCAGATCCCGTTAAATGGGTCTATTACAAGCATAATATATGAGGTTTGTGAGATTTAAGAAATTAAAATACAGAAGCCCTTTTAGATTTAGAATTCAATCCCTGGACATTCCAGGAGATACATGTGACATTGGACATATTTAGATTTTAACTAAAGCGGGCCAGGTGCAAAACAAAAAGGGGGAGCGCGCACAGCCCCGTGAACCAGCAACAGGCCCCTTCACAGTTGCAATTCCCGAGGGAGGAGGAGGCAAGGCAAGCTCATACACACCATATAGATGGAATAGAACAAACACAAAATTACATTTGTAGAGAAATTCCCAAAAATGTAACCCCTGCCCAGCACCCAGAACAAGGAGCAAGCTTTATCCCTAAACAGCAAGCAAGTGGAGGAAATGTGGACTAGAGAAACGTTGGATCAAGTAGTGATCAAAAATTACAGTTGTGCTCATAAGTTTACATACCCTGGCAGAATTTATGATTTCTTGGCCATTTTTCAGAGAATATGAATGATAACACAAAAACAATTCTTTCACTCATGGTTACTGTTTGGCTGAAGCCATTTATTATCAATCAACTGTGTTTACTCTTTTTAAATCATAATGGCAACAGAAACTACCCAAATGACCCTGATTAAAAGTTTACATACCCTGGTGATATTGGCCTGATAACATGCACACAAGTTGACACAAAGGGGTTTGAATGGCAATTAAAGGTAACCATCCTCACCTGTGATCTGTTTGCTTGAAATTAGTGTGTGTATATAAAAGGTCAATGCATTTCTGGACTCCTGACAGACCCTTGTATCTTTCAACCAGTGCTGCACTGACGTTTCTATGTTTTCTGAGTCATGGGGAAAGCAAAAGAATTGTCAAAGGATCTGTGGGAAAAGGTAGTTGAATTGTATAAAACAGGGAAGGGGATATAAAAAGATATCCAAGGAATTTAGAATGCCAAACAGCAGTGTTCAAACTCTAATCAAGAAGTGGAAAATGAGGGGTTCTGTTGAAACCAAACCACGGTCAGGTAGACCAACTAAAATTTCAGCCACAACTACCAGGAAAATTGTTCGTGATGCAAAGAAAACCCCACAAAGAAACTTCAGGTGAAATACAGGACTCTCTGAAAACATGTGGTGTGGCTGTTTCAAGATGCACAATAAGGAGGTACTTGAAGAAAGATGGGCTGCATGGTCGAGTCGCCAGAAGAAAGCCATTACTACGCAAATGCCACAAAGTATCCTGCTTACAAAACGCCAAACAGCACAGAGACAAGCCTCAAACCTTCTGGCACAAAATAATTTGGAGTGATGATACCAAAATTTAGCTTTTTGGCTACAACCATAAACGCTACATTTGGAGAGGAGTCAACAAGGCCTATGATGAAAGGTACGGAGGTGGATCGCTGATGTTTTGGGAAAGTGTGAGCTACAAAGGCACATGAAATTTGGTCAAAATTGTTGGCAAGATAAATGCCGTATGTTATCAAAAAATACTGGAGGAACATTTGTATTCATCAGCCAGGAAGCTG
This sequence comes from Rana muscosa, assembly GCA_029206835.1. Classification (NCBI taxonomy): domain Eukaryota; kingdom Metazoa; phylum Chordata; class Amphibia; order Anura; family Ranidae; genus Rana; species Rana muscosa. The sequence continues at coordinate 222,416,845 of CM055122.1, forward strand.
CGCATGGGACATACTTGGACATTCCAACATGGCAATGATCCGAAACACAAGGCTAAGTCGACCTGTCATTGGCTACAGCAGAATAAAGTGAAGGTTCTGGAGTGGCCATCTCAGTCTCCTGACCTCAATATTATTGAGCCACTCTGGTGAGAGCTCAAACGTGCAGTTCATGCAAGACAGCCCAAGAATTTACAAGAACTGGAGGCTTTTTGCCAAGAGGAATGGGCAGCTTTACCATCTGAGAAGATAAAGAGCCTCATCCACAAATACCACTAAAGACTTCAAGCTGTCATTGATGTTAAAGGGGGCAATAGACGGTATTAAGAACTGGGGTATGTAAACTTTTGATCAGGGTCATTTGGGTAGTTTGTGTTGCCATTATGATTTAAAAAGAGTAAACACAGTTGATTGATAATAAATGGCTTCAGCCAACACTAATCATGAGTCAAAGAAAAGTTTTTGTGTTATCATTCATATTCTCTGAAAAATGGCCAAGAAATCAAATTCTGTCAGGGTATGTAAACTTATGAGCACAACTGTATAACCAGTAGTGGCAGCAGAGACCTAAATTAAGAGGTCAGACTCCTCTTGTCAGGGCAACATTGTATTCACCTGCCCCAGCAGCAAGCTTCCAAAAGCTGACAGATTTAATGGATAATATGCTTCAAAAAGTAAACTCCCATTTCAGGTTTCAGATGTGCGGATGGACGATCGACAAGGTTGTCTCAGGCATTCAAACCAAGTAATAGCATTCACAGGGGTTTGGAAGAAATGCACCTGGCTTTAATACACCACTCTCAGGGTAGCAGGAAACCACATGGAATATTGAATTGCTTTCTCTCTTAATTTCTGTTTGACATGTTGGTACTTGGCCCGAAGGGTACGGACAGCAGGAGAGTAATCCGGAAAAAGGGACACCACTGCATTGTTGATCTTGAGGCTCCCTTTCAGTTGGGCTAAATACAAGATGGAGTCCCAGTCCCTGTAGTTGAGAAGACGAATCACCATGGTGTGGGGAGGGTTGCCCTCAGGGAGAGGCCTGCCAGGGACTCTATGAGCCCTTTCAATCACAAAACAGGTAGACAAACTGTCCTGGCCAAACTCCTGTGTGAACCAGCTCTCCAAGAAAGACACAGTTTCAGACCCCTTCACCTGCTCAGGCAGGCCCACTAATCTGAGATTGTTCCTGTGCAGGCGGTTCTCTGAGTCATCCACCTTGTCCTCCAGTGATTTAATCCTGGTGCCACAGGTTTTAACCTCAGGGAGGATTGGATTAACTGTACCCTCTAAATCACTGATGCACCGCTCAGTAGCAGAGACACAATCTCAGGTTTTGCGCATGTCTTGGCGTATAATAGTGATGTCTAGTATAAGTTCCTCCACCTTGCCCATGAGATCAGAGTGATTTACCTTTATGATTTTGAGGACATCCAGCAGGGTACGTTCCTGTTTAGATTCATCCTCCATCCCATCCTCGCTCAGGGAGGTCTGGGAGAGCAACACAGGAGGTGCAGAAGCCCTTGGGGAAGGCGGTGGAGAGGGCACCAGTGCCTCTCCAAACAATTCTGGGGTGGATGCCAGGGAAGCCCGAGGGTCGGTGTAGCGGAAGCCATCTTGGCAGGAACATGTGGTGACACTCATCTTGGCCGGGGGTGGTCTCGGTTGCCTTCCCATCTACCAAGCCGCACACAGAATGCCATACCCTTCACTGAGGAGCCCGGAGAGAAATCGGATGGAATAAGGGAGCAGGATTTCACAGGATTATGCATTGGGGGGGAGCCCGGAGCTACCAAGAGAAGCGTCCATTCACATGTCGCATCAGGACACGCCCCAGCTTCTTCCTCTCTAATTGCCTTCATAATTTTTGAGTTTATCATGTCGCTTTGGTCCCTTGCTCTCAGCTTAGGCAAAATTAGATCCAAAGGTTGTGCCCCTTTCAGGACTTGAGATAATAGGGCTTTGCTTGTGGTTTCTGTCTCCATTCCACCCTTTATGATGGCCTGATGAAGGATCTTATCTAGGTGGGTAACATACTCTGACAATTTTTCACCTTCCTGCTGATCGAAAAGGTATGTTACCTCCACACAGTTCTCTACCCTACTATAGATTTCTCAGAGGGCCTCCAAGCATTCGGTGGCCATGCATCACAGTTTGTCTTGTTTCAAGTTTTAGATAACATCTAAAGCCGGTGCCCGCAGGCTTTCAACTATTCCTTGTATCTTTATCACATTGGATACTTCCCACACTTTGACTGCTTGTCGAGCTTGATCAATCACGGTGTCAAAGTCGTCTTCCCCCAAAGGGATAGGGGCCTTCTCAGAAAAGAACTGCATGCAGCTTCCTGTACCCTTAATTGACCAGCACAGAGACTTTGTTAATAAGACTTTATATCAATTTCCCAATGTTGATGTAAATGGAGGCAGAAGGAATCTGTCAGAAACCATGAATCAGACCGAGACAGAAGTGCAGTTAAATCACACAATAATAAAATAATAAAAAGGTAAACAGAACAGCAAGCAGGGTCCATAGCCAGAGGGGACAGCAGTCAAGCAGGTCTTCAACTGGAACGCAGGAGAAAGTCTCTGTAACTCTGTAACTGTAACACAGGCGAAGGCGAAGATCAAATGAACTGGAAGTCCTTAAGTAGGCAAAGCTGACGAGTGGATCATCAACAGGTGGATCACTGTGGAGAGATGGAAGCTGGCAATTAGCTGACAGCTGAGCTGCCAGCACAGAGAAGGAAGGGCTGAACCCAGCCCTGACAGAATCTCTGGCAGCGCTATAGATGCTGAGGCAGCCACCCCAGATTCTGACATGACCCGTCTAACTCTGCATTTGTCTGACGTTCTCAGCTGAATTAGGCAAACTTCAACTTCATTGGTTAGCTGCAGGTTAACCCCATGTAAACTGGAGGGGTCCCGTTTTTTCCATGCTATCAGTGCATGAGTGGGGGGGGGTTGGTTTGTCTTCACAACGAGGATAAACACCCATTGGCCGGGAACTAGAACCACTAGTGATCTGTCCTTCTGTCCACTCATTCCCTGGCATGTCAATCACAACACACAGCTCTGGTTGAACCATTTTGCTCTTGGCACTATTTAAATGCTGCAGTGGAGTCCATAATGGCCTCTTCTGGCTCTTTGGGTTACTGCCACTCAGAACAGAGGAATCCCCGGATAAGCCCCCACATGTGGTGCTACCCCCTTAGAAGCTGCTGGACAGGATTCATCCTCTGTTCTTTACTTTAACCTTCTTAAGAACCTTAGCCCCTCTGACACACCAGGTTGAGCATACAAACATACAATATCACAGGAATTCACTGAAAGTAATACTTAGTACTCAGTAGTAGTAAAGGCAAACCTAATATATTGTCACCCAATATGGTTGATATCTAGGCAAGCATAAAATGGATTAACAATGGTAATAACACAATTTAGCATACAACGAGATTAAAGCCCCATACACACGGTCGGACTTTCAGCTGACTTTTCCGTGTTTTTTTGTCCGAATGGAGTTGGTCGGGAACACCCATAGCATACACACGCTCGGACTTTTCTGCAAACTTTCCAAAAACTTTTTGCAACATCATGTGGTTTTTCTGCTCTTTACCGCCACCATTTGGTCAACTTCCGCTATTGTTTGTTGATTTTAACATAAGTTGTTTTGTCCATCGGACAAAAGTCCAATGGTTTTCTGTACACACGGTCTGACTTTTCTCCATCGGACTTTTGTTGGGCAAAAGTTTGTCCGTTTGCAGACCCAACTTTTGTCCGATGAAAACAAGAAAAAAGCAAAAAAAGTTTGTCCGATGGAGTGTATACACGGTCAGATTGTTGGTCCAACTTGCTCAAAATTAAGTTTGTTGGCCAAAAGTCCGACTGTGTACGGGGCTTATCAGTAATGTCTAGACATAAGATGACATCTGGTGTCCAGATCAGCATAAACAGTAGAAAGGCCACCTCAAGTTTAGCAGTGAGCAGTAGTAAAGTTGAATCTGCAGTGTTTGAACTATACTGTCAGAGCACATTTATGGCAGCAATGCTAGTCCTAGACCGACTGTATATGCACTGTCCAAAAGAAAAGGAGGATGGTAGTGGAAAGGGCAGAAGATCAAAGGGGGCTTGAAAAATAATTACTACAGGAGAGGCAGTCCTTTGAGATGTTCCCCTGCCAGATATCATTAGGGCCCTTTAAGAGCATCTTTGCACTTGACGATAGTCTCAGTCAACCTGTATGCAGTATAGGTATAGTGTAGTCTTGGCACAGGTGCAAGGTAGGTGTGATTTACATATAGTAAAGGTTTTGGTACAATGCGGTATAGGTGCAGTCTAGGTTTGGAATAAGTTTGGTATGGAGTGCAGTATGAATTTTGTACATTTGGTGTTCTGCTCTCAGTAGCTCAGTCCCTGCTTGCAGTATCAGCATTGGGCGAATAGCCCTCTCACCAGTCCTTGGGATGCTGTGGTGACCTCTCACTGTAGAATGGGGGCCCCTTTGGTGTCTCCCAGAAAACGTCCAGTGATCAGTAGGGGGGAGCAGAGGGTGAGTGGACGCTCCAGTCTCCCTGCTACAGCGGTGCAAGTGCTGTGCTGCCTCTGGGTGTCCTCACTCCCAGTCTCAGGCTTGGATCTCCACTGGTATGGTCTCCCGCTTGCAGGCAGAGGTGTTCCCTCTATAACTCCCTCAGTGCCAAGAGGAAGAGCTTTCCCGGGCAATTTAATAAAATAAAAAATCGCTCCACTCCTACTACTGCACAGTGCCTATGTATAATGCAAGGAGTGTCCCATTATATAGTTGCCACATCATACTTCAGTTGCCCAGGATACTCAGCACTCTGCATAGAAGTCTATTGGCATGCTTGGCTTAGCTCTCCACCTGCTGGCCAGAGGAGAATGGTGTAGCATAACATCAGAATCTCAGTAGAGGGAGACTACTCTGGCTACAGGTGTGAGCAGAGCAGCAGTGAATGGGGCGGTGTTTGAGGTGTGGAAGCATAGCAGACAAGGCAGCAAGGATGTGTGATGGTAGCAATGTTAGCAGGGATCACATTTACTGCTTTGGTACTATAAATTAATTCTGGTATGTTATTTAAATTATATGACAGTTATGAGAAGTAACATTCTGAGGAGCAACTACAAAATCTCATCTCAAGCCCTAACCTTTCAGTTGCACACCTCTAGCAACTCCTCTCCAAACTATCCAGCAGTCATTAAACTGGACCATACATTTAAAGGGTAAGTTCACCTTTGTACACTTTTTTTTTCTTCTAAATTCCAGCTCCCCTATGCACCAATATAGCATTCATGTACTTTTTTTGCAAAAATATCAAAGCTTTCCATGAAATCTTAGGACTTTTCTTGTCCTAAGCCACGTTTCCATTAGTATTGTCTTCTTCCTGATCAGACTTTAGGTCATGACACAGAAAGGAGTTGATCAGCTGACCTCATTAGCACACACCCTGCATCATCCTCCCTCCCATTCCCAGGTGCACATTTTTTAAATGAAATACAATCAATCAGCTATCACCCTTCTCACCAAATACACAATATACAATCAGATTGTATAGTGTATGACCATGTTTATACACCTAAAAATACTAGTTGCGCTTTCAGTGCCATTAATTGTTAACGACACACCAAATACAGAAGCAAACACACATTTTGCCATGTGAAAAAAACGAGGGGCAAATGCTGCAAAGCGCACAGTAAAAAACACACAACCCACAAAACGCAGAAATGTCCCATTAGCCACATGTAGTGCAGCCAATTTAAATCAACAGACTGCCCTATGTATGTCACAGGATAAAAGAGCCACAATATGTGCGCTGCCACTATGCTAGATGTGAATGGGGCCTGAAAGTGAAATTGGTGCGTTAACACAAGAACAATGAGGCTTCATTCACATCTGTGCGTTTCCTTGCATTTCAGAAATGCCTCCCCCCTCGCCCCAAAAAAACAAAGAAAAACGCATGTGGGAATGCGAGTTCCCGCTATGCAGAGTTGTGAATGGGGCTTGACAGCTGAGTGTTTCTGTCCACTCCCTCCTATGTACTTGTATAAAGATGGCCATACACTATGCAATCCGATTGTGTATTTAGTGAGAAGAGTGATCGCGGATTGATTGCATTTCATTTAAAAAATGTGCACCTGGGAATGGGAGGGTGGATGATGCAGGGTTTGTGCTAATAAGGTCAGCGGGTCAACTCCTTCCTGTGTCATGACCTACAGTCTGATCAGGAAGAAGACATTACTAATTGAAATGTCTGGAAACGTGGATTTAGAAGTGACTGAAGATTTAATGGAAAGCTTTGATATTTTTGCAAAAAAAGTACATGAATGCTATATTTGTGCATAGGGGAGCTGGAATTTACAAGAAGAAAAAAAGTTTACAAAGGTGAACTTACCCTTTAAAGGGTAAGTTCACCTTTACTTATTTTAGCCAAAAACCTACCTATGCATTATAGTATACTTAAAGTGGAGTTCCACCCTAAAATGGAAATTCTGCTTTACGGATTCCTCCCCCCCCTCTGGTGTATAATGCAGGTATTTGCTCCCACTTCCGGGCATAGATAGCCGCAGTATCCGCGGATATCTATGCCATATCCGACCCCTTCTGCGTCCCCCCTGCTGTCTTCTGGGAGACACACAGGTCCCAGAAGACAGCAGGGACCATTCAGATCGCGCAGTGCAACTCGCGCATGCAAAGTAGGGAACCAGGAAGTGAAGCCACAAGGTTTTACTTCCTGATTCCCTTACCGAAGATGGCGGCGGCAGCACCCGAAAGCCGAGGGACAGATCGGCTTTACGTGCCGACATCGCGGGCGCCCAGGACAGGAATGGTCCATATTTTAAAAAGTCAGCAGCTGCAGTATTTGTAGCTGCTGACTTTAAAAAAATTTAATTTAAACTCCGCTTTAATACAGGTCTGTTTTTAAAAAAAAATTATTTCAGAAATTGTCCTACCCTTTCTGTCTTGCAGATGGTGGGACAAACTGAGTGTTGAATGCGCAAAACCCTTGAAACCCATGAACGGCTTTGTTCCCTACCCACGCATGTGCAATCCCATCTCTCTCACACAGCTCCGTGTTCTGCGAGAGTGAAAGAGAGCAGATTGCACATTCAATGCTCAGTACTTCCTGCCATCTGCAGGTTAGAGAGGAGACGACAATGTAATAAGCATCTGAAAAAGCAAGCATTCCTTCCCAGAATGGAGCACTGCATGTTAATGTATTGAAAACACTAATGCATAGGAAAGTTTTGGGCAAAAGTAAAGAAAGGTGAATTTACCCTTTAAAAAGTGAAGATTTGGATCTTAAAGGAAACATTTAGAAATATTATATGTGTGTAAGCAGTTCCCTGAAATTTGTACCGTTTGCCCTAAAGTGTTACTAAACCCAGGACCCTGCATTCACTATTTCTTTTTCGTACATCACGGGACACAGAGCGACTTAGTCATTACTAATGGGTTATATAGATTACCTTCAGGTGTTGGCACTGGCCAATTCCAAACCGGAAGTACCCACCCCTATATAAGCCCCTCCCATCCGGGAGCACCTCAGTTTTTTGCCAGTGTCTAAGGTGTTGGCCAAAGAGTAACATGTGTTTTCACTGGGCTTGCGTACAGGTTCTTTTGGGCCTTAGTAAGCTGTTCCGGATCCCACCAAAAAAGCTTCATAGCTAAACGGTCGGTACCCGGGCCTTGCAGCAGAAGAGCAAGGTTTTGCCTGTAATGCCTCTCTTAGGAGGGCTGGACCCTGGGATCCAGAGCTCTGGTCATACCCACGGCCAAGATGTTGTCTGTGCAGGGTGCTATACAGGTCCAGGGGAGTGGAATCCTTGGGAACCCGGTCCCTGAAGGTTTAATTACAATGCCTGCCGTGATAGGTGAAGTTTGGACTTCTGTGGACCAAACAAAGTCCTGCGGCGGGGATCAGGTAAGTGGGGGCCCCCAGGAACTTGGTTCAATTGGGGGACCCCCAAGCCTAATTTGTCTTTCTGTCTGTTACCTAACGGTATTCCCGCTAAATATCTGTGTTTGCCTGTAACTACTGAAAATGTAAAATTTTAATAGTAGTCAAGAAAAAAAAAAAAAAAAAAAGGACCGCGGTACCTGTGTTAAACCACTAGAGGCCGCTGTAGTCCATTTTTCTTGTCATGTGGATCTTTGGTTTTCTCAAGTCAAAAGATCCAGGCAGTTGGTAAGTTTCTCTGTGGGAATCCACTTCCTCTGCCCTGTTGCTGCGCTCATCCACCGCACAGGCCCTCCGGCAAAAAGGGCCCTGGCTCCTAGTCCCTGTTTGATTTCGAAAAGGGCGCCAATGGCGCACGGGCGCGTGCACGCGCCTCCTATGAAAAAAAAGGGGCGGGGCGGGTGGATGATGCGCGCCGCGCCGCTTCTGCGCATGTGCAGGCGTCCCAGCATGGTTAAAAGACACAGTACAAGTGTCAGCTGGATGCAAACAGAGCTAGCAACAAACAGTGGCACACAGAGGCGGTTGATGCAGGCATCCCTATAGAAAGGCACTTTAGTGGACACCAGCTGGTATATAGCAGCAACTGTGTTAGACTATTACCAGCAAAAATTGGTGTATGACGACGGGAATACCTCAGCTTTGTGCTTAAAGGATATGTCGTCCAGACGCTCCGGAAATAGGTCTTCCAGGAAGCCAAAGGGGTCTCCATCGGGCTCTGAGGATATTGGGCATGCTTGTACTGCACCAATCTCCCCTGAGAATTCAGAGGTCAGTAGCCGTAGAAACCCCGCAGGAATGCCTGGTGCTGCGGCTGTCCCCAGTCCACCTGCTCCTGTATATATAACAGAGGAGGTTTTATCCTCAACTCTGGGAGGATTGGAAGAGAGATTAACAGCATTGATCGCTGCTTCCCTGTCACAGGAAAAGCGCGTCCGATCTCCGTCTCCTCCTTCAGAGTGCCTGTTAGTGGAGGAACAGCCCCACACAGAGATCGACCTACCTGAAGGGGATCAGGATGAGGTTGATTTAGTTATGGAGGAATCAACAGTGGAAGAACCTTTCTCAGCATCTCAGGCTGAAAGATTATGGGTTCAGTCTCTGACTAACATGGTCCGATCAGCATTTAAAATGCCTCTGGCGGAACCACCATCCACTACGGTTTCCTCGCTGGGGTCGCTAAAAGCTCCCCAGGCTGTCTGTTCCTTCCCAATCCACCCTTTATTAGAAGGGCTTATTTACCAGGATTGGGAGCATCCTGATAAAATATTTGCTCCCCCCAAGAGATTTCCGGTGATCTATCCCATGGAGGATAAGTTCATAAAAAAATGGAGGGTCCCTACAGTGGAGGCAGCCATCTCTTCTGTTAACAAATCACTGACATGTCCAGTAGATAATGTTCCAATGTTCAAAGACCCAATAGATAAAAAATTGGAGTCTTTACTAAAATCTGCTTTCTCTACAGCAAGCATGGTGACACAACCTGCGGTAGCAGCGATTGGAGTCTGCCAAGCAGTGAAAGATCAGTTGAAACAAGTCTTAAGGGACTTACCAGATCAGCAGGCTCTTGCCCTAGCTGACCTGCCTAGAGCCTTGTGTTTTGCGGTGGACGCCATAAAGGATACAATCCAACAGGTCTCCCGCTTTACGCTGTCTATAGTACATATGCGTAGGCTTCTGTGGCTCAAAAACTGGTCTGCTGAAGCTCCCTGTAAAAAACTGCTGGTTAGCTTCCCATTTCATGGAGAACGCTTATTTGGAGAAGATCTGGACAAATATATCCAGAAAATTTCTGCCGGTAAAAGTTCACTCTTACCGGTTAAGAACAAGGGTAGAAGTCCTTCTTTTAAGAGGCCTACTTCTCCAGTCCCGGGCACATCGGCTGTGAAGCAGTTCCGACGGCCTCCGCGGTCAAATTCAGGGGGCAGAAATCAGGGACAATCACAGGGTAACAAGAAGCCCTGGATCAAGAGAGGTACAAAACCTCCCCCCAAGGCATGAAGCGTTGCCCCCACTCAATCGGGTGGGGGGAAGACTTCAGTTGTTCACAGAGACCTGGCGGGACACCATCAGAGACAGATGGGTGCTCTCCGCAGTAAGTCTGGGATACAAGCTGGAGTTAAAAGGCACTCCTCCTGCCCAATTTATGAGGTCAAACGTGCCAAGAGATCCCCAGAAGAGAGGATCCCTCCTTCTGGCACTAGAACAACTATTGCTCCAAGGTGTAATCATGAAGGTTCCCCTGGAAGAAAGCGGATTCGGGTTTTACTCGAACCTTTTCACAGTCCCCAAACCAAATGGGGACGTGAGGCCCATATTAAATCTAAAAGGGCTAAACAAGTTCCTAAATATCAGGACTTTTCGGATGGAGTCGATCCGATCGGTGGCCACCGCCCTACAAGGGCAGGAATGGTTAGCCTCGATCGACATAAAGGATGCTTATCTGCATATTCCCATCTTTCCGGCCCACCAGAAATTTCTACGCTTTGCAGTAGAAGGGCGCCATTTTCAGTTCAGAGCCTTACCTTTCGGTCTGGCCACAGCACCACGAGTGTTCACAAAAATTCTGGCCCCATTATTGGCCAATCTAAGAACACAGGGTGTAACGATAATGGCATATCTAGACGACCTGCTACTAATAGACCACTCAGTGGAAAAGCTGGAAGTAGCTATTCACAAGACAATCAAGTATCTGGAATATCACGGTTGGATTATCAACTGGGACAAGTCAGCTCTAAGACCAGTCAAAAGTCTGGAATACTTAGGGCTAAGGCTGGATTCAAATCAGAGAAAGATTTTCTTACCTCCAGAGAAGGTGTCGTCTTTAAAAGATTTGACCCACTTAGTGGGTACAAAAAGAAAACCATCCATACGCCTCTGCATGAGGCTGCTGGGAAAAATGGTGGCTTCATTCGAAGCGGTACCCTACGGTCAATTCCATTCAAGGAATTTGCAAAGGGCCATACTGTCAGCCTGGAACAAAAAAGTTCAGGCTTTAGACTTACCAATGTCCCTGTCCCCTTCCGTTCGCAAGAGCCTCCATTGGTGGTTGGTGCCCCAGAATCTGGAAAAAGGGAAACCCTTCAGTCCGGTTTCTTGGAAGGTAGTCACTACAGATGCCAGCCTCATAGGCTGGGGGGCAGTACTGGAGCAATGGTCTCTCCAGGGCAAGTGGTCAGAAGCAGAAAAGGCCCTGCCCATCAATCTCTTAGAGATACGAGCAGCCCGGTATGCCCTAGTAGCATGGACATCCAAACTCCAAGGGTCCCCTGTCAGAATTCAATCAGACAATGCCACAGCAGTGGCATATATCAATCACCAGGGTGGCACCAGGAGTCGTGCAGCCCAGAGGGAAGCAAATTGCATCCTGGAGTGGGCAGAAAGATATGTCCCAGCCATATCCGCGGTTTTCATCCCAGGAGTGGAAAATTGGAGAGCGGACTTTTTAAGTCGCCAACAATTATGCCCGGGGGAATGGTCTCTTCACCCCGAGGTTTTCCAGGCAATATGCCAGCGGTGGGGAACACCGGATGTAGATCTGCTAGCATCCAGATTCAACGCAAAGGTGGACAGATTTGTGTCTCACACAAGGGATCCTCTAGCTTGCGGCTCGGATGCCCTAGTGTTCCCTTGGGATCAGTTCAAGCTGATATATGCATTCCCACCGCCACAATTGTTACCGCGATTACTCCGCAGAATCAGGGTAGAAAAGAAACCAGTGATTCTGGTGGCTCCAGCGTGGCCCCGAAGGGCATGGTACGCGGAGATTGTAAAAATGTCAGTGAGGAGTCCTTGGACCCTCCCACATCGTCCGGACCTGCTGTCGCAGGGACCGATATACCACCCTTCCTTACCAGCCCTAGGTTTGACGGCCTGGCTATTGAAGCCCACATTCTGAAAAAGAGAGGGCTCTCTAATTCTGTGGTATCTACCATGATCAATGCCAGGAAGCCGGTATCCAGGCAGATCTATTATAGGATCTGGAAAGCGTACATTAAGTGGTGTGAGGCCAAGAAATGGCATCCACGTAAGTACGTGATAGGGAGGATTTTGGACTTCCTACAGTGGGCTGTAGATAGGAAGCTGGCCTTGAGTACTATCAAGGGTCAGATTTCGGCCTTGTCAATATTTTTTCAAAGGCCCTTGGCTTCGCATTCACTAGTCAAAGCTTTCATACAAGGAGTGATGCGTATTAGCCCTCCGGTTAGTATTCCCATATGTCCTTGGGACTTAAACCTGGTTCTGTCAGTTCTACAGAAACAACCGTTTGAACCATTGCAACACATTTCCTTGGTTCTTCTCACCAGGAAATTGATTTTCTTAGTAGCCGTTTGTTCGGCTAAAAGAGTATCGGAATTAGCCGCCTTGTCCTGTAAGGAGCCATATCTGGTTGTCCATAAGGACAGAGTAGTATTACGTCCTCATCCAGCCTTTCTTCCTAAGGTGGTATCGAGGTTTCATTTGAACCAAGATGTGGTTCTTCCTTCTTTTTTCCCCAAACCTAGCTCGGTAGAGGAAAAGTTATTACATTCCTTGGATGTAGTAAGAGCAGTTAAAGCTTATCTAAAAGCCACTGCTCAGATTCGCAGAACGGATACTTTGTTTATTCTGCCGGAAGGCCCTAAAAAGGGTCAGGCAGCATCAAAATCCACTTTAGCCAAGTGGATTCGACAGGTCATAATACAAGCCTATGGCTTGAGCAAGAGACCGCCTCCGTTCAAAGTTAGGGCGCACTCCACAAGAGCAGTTGGAACTTCATGGGCAGTGCATCACCAGGCCTCCCTGGCTCAAGTATGTAAGGCCGCAACATGGTCTTCGGTACACACGTTTACTAGATTCTACCAGGTAGACGTTAGAAGTCAGGAGGATGTCGCCTTTGGGCGCAGTGTGTTGCAGGCCGCAAAAGATCCTCATGCCTGATGGCGCCCAGCTTATGTATCCCTCCCCTCATTTGGCATTGCTTTGGGACGTCCCATTAGTAATGACTAAGTCGCTCTGTGTCCCGTGATGTACGAAAAAGAAAAAGGGATTTTTATAACAGCTTACCTGTAAAATCCTTTTCTTGGAGTACATCACGGGACACAGAGCTCCCACCCCTCTTTTTGGGACACTTATTGCTTGGCTACAAAACTGAGGTGCTCCCGGATGGGAGGGGCTTATATAGGGGTGGGTACTTCCGGTTTGGAATTGGCCAGTGCCAACACCTGAAGGTAATCTATATAACCCATTAGTAATGACTAAGTCGCTCTGTGTCCCGTGATGTACTCCAAGAAAAGGATTTTACAGGTAAGCTGTTATAAAAATCCCTTTATCTAGTCTTCCACAGAACACAACATGGAAATGCAATTATGTTAGTAAATATAAACTGCTAAATACCCTTTCTCATCAGCAATGTATAGCAGTCTTGTGACTTCTATCAGTGTCTGGTTAAAGCTTGTAGGGGGAGTTTTCATTCTCCTCTGACTGTCCTATGGGGCTACATGACTCCTGACCCTCTGTCTGGACAGTGCCGATTGGCTCTGTGTTGATCAAATGCACCCTCCCGAGAAAAAAAATAACTCTCTCTTGCAATACACAGCAAACTGAGCATGTGCAGAGTGACTCCAAAGGCTCTGTATTATCAGGAGATGAATTGTGGACACTGGAAGAAGGGGAGGATCAGAAAAGACAGGATCAAACAGCCTTTTTACACAATGCGGAGGATTAACCCCTTAGGTCCCACAGTGAGTATAACAAGCATGCTTTACTGCACATACAGACTGATTTTACTTTTGTGGGTTTAGGAACACTTTAAATTTCTCCTGACAAATTGTGCACTTCCTTATATGTTACTGGGCCTAGGTACTCCTGTTCTAATGTATATTGAATTGGACCTCTTTTACAGGGGCATTCCAATCATAGAGCTGCATGGAGCTTCCGATCAGGTCTGCCTGAAAAACAGACAGGCAGACAGTGGTGGCTGGTCCACAAGGGGCGCCGCCCTCCAGCTCACAACATCTGTATGGCCGTGCACTGTGCGGGGCTTCGGACCAGAAGATTTCTACCAGGTCCGTCAACCCCTCACAGGCCCCATTTGACGACCACATCCCCAGGCCCCAATTGGCCAGACTTGTATTGTCCTCAGAGCGCAGAGCACTGTGTCCGAGCCCTCCCACCCTGCGATCCTGACGGCTTCCCGGCCAATCAGGACCCAGAGAGAAGATCAGGTGAAGATCGAAGCTGTGGCTTTGGACAGTCCAGGGGAGTTTTGCAGTAGGGTGAATGCAGACCTGGAGGGGCCCACCTGTGCCCCCCCAAAATCCTCCGCCACTGCAAGCAGACTTGATCAGAAGCTCCATTCAGCTCTATGGGCAGGCTGATGTAAACAGACTTGTGTGCGTTTACCAGTGCCAGGACAAAGGGTGGGCAGGAGTGTACTGTAGGGATGGGGATGCCTTGTGGTGAGCTCATTTTGCTTACAAGGCTGACAGTAGTAGTGACCGTGGCATTACCACTTCTGTCAGCCCAGTGCTGGAAGAGGCGAAGTGCCTGAATGGCAAGCGTCATGTCTGGAGGAAACCATTCATCGCTCATCTCCAGGCCAATACCATCCCTACAGTGAAGCATAGTGGTGGCAGCATCATGCTGTGGGGATATTTTTCAGCTGCAGGAACTGGGAGACTAGTCAGGATCGAGGGAAAGATGAATGCTGCAATGTACAGAGACATCCTTGATGAAAACCTGCTCCAGAGCGATCTGGACTGTAGACTGGGTTGAAGGTTCATCTTCCAACAGGACGATGACCCTAAGCACACAGCCAAGATAAAAGGAGTGGCTATGGAACAACTCTGTGAATGTCCTCAAATGGTCCAGCCAGCGCCCAGACTTGAACCGGATTGAACATCTCTGGGGAGATCCGAAAATGGCTGTGCAGCCTGATGGAGCTTGGGAGGTCCTGCAAAGAAGAATGGGAGAAACTGCCCAAAAATAGGTGCGTCAAGCTTGTAGCATCATACTCCAAAAAACTTGAGGCTGTATTTGGTGCCAAAGGTACTTTAACAAAGTATTGAGCAAAGGCTGTGAATACTTACTGTATGTACATTTATTTTTTATTTTTTATAAATTTGCAAAGATTTCAAACAAACAAACTTCTTTCACGTCGTCATTATGGAGTATTGTTTGTAGAATTTTGAGGAAAATAATGAATTTAATCCATTTTGGAATAAGGCTGTAACATAACAAAATGTGGAAAAAGTAAAGCTCTGTAAATACTTTCTGGATGCACTGTAAATATGCAAAGTAAGACGGTCCATTTAAAGCAGTATTAAACCCAAAACCAAACATTTATTATATTGCAATTTACCAATGCTTAGGTGTGATGGCTGCATTGGTTTCCTTTTTTAGACTTTCTTCTTTCACCAGCTATTTTCATCTGGTGATTTAGCCAACAAGTCTGTTGTTTTCTGGATGCACAAGCTCTCCAGCAGAATGCATCAGTTTACAACGATAAGACAAACCACTTAACACTGGCAGGAAATTATCAGCATTTATTTAGTAATGCAAAAACCTTTATCCCAAAAAAATACCCAAAAATGGTTTGCTGTAACTGTTTATAACGTGTGAGCTGGAGTTTGGCTTCAATTTGTTAGTGTATCTAAATCTTCTAATACATTTAAAACTACCCCCCCCCGCCCAAATGGACAATTCTGCTCATTCCTCCAGAGTTGTGTCTCACTAATACAGGCGGCGTGTTACTGGCCAGATCACCAGGTGAAAACAGAGGCAAAAAGCCAAAGACAAGTAATGCAGCCACCACATCTGATTGTGACAAAGCAAAAAGGAAAAATCCTCAAGCGTAAACCATGGACCCGAGCAGGAAAGTCAAATCAATGGTTAAATAATGGGCAGGACCCAGTGCTGCTGACAGGAGACATCTGGAAATATGACATGCAGAGAATTGGAAGATAGTCAGCGCTCAATGGGTTAATTAAATAAAATAACTGTCAAGTCAATGGGACCCAAAAGTGATGAAAAGAAAACAAATTTATTCCTTCATAGCATTTTAAAACGTTGTAATAAATTACCAGCAAAAATAGTAGAAAATGAACAGAGTCTACGATACCGCTGCAGGTCACCGAGGCAGTGAGGAGCCAACGACGTCCAAAAGGTGCCAGTAGTGGGGCACCAGTAACCATACTGTCCCAGATGAAATCCAAAGAGGTATGGAAGTCCACTTGCTGGATATAGAACAACGAACCAGCACAGAGCTAAAGTCATGGGGTGGTGTTTGGCCGCCAACAGCCTGGAAAAGCCTGTTGCGGCAGTGTCTCCTTTGATAACGTGCATGTACGGGAAATGTGTAGTCACGGGAACAGACGAGCCTGTGATCCATGCTGGTTACTGGTCTCTGCCCCTTCCTGGCAGGAACTGCCCGACATGCACACGAGCACGTTCCTTCTACCACTCAGCCCTGTGACCCGCGCAACTTTAGCTCTGTGCTGGTTCGTTGTTCCATCTCCAGCAAGTGGACTTCATACCCATTTGGAGTTCATCTGGGATAGCACGGTTACTGGCACCCCCCCGTGCCCCACTGCTGGCACCTTTGGATGTCGTTGGCTCCTCACTGCCTCGGTAACCTGCAGCGGTATCGTAGGCTCTGTTCATTTTCTACTATTTTTACTGGTACTTTATTACAACGTTTTAACATGCTATGAAGGAATACATTTTTATTTATTTTCATCACCTTTGGGTCCCATTGACTTGGCGGTTACTTTCTTTCATTAACCCAATGAGCGCTGACTATCTTCCAATTCTCTACATCTACTGATTGGTAAGCTGCAATTTAATGCATTTTTGGTTTTGCGTTTATTACCGCTTTAAGAAAACGTCAACAAGGCCCATACCTATCCTTTTAGATTCGGCCTAAGCAGCAAAGTAGAAAGAAAAATTATAAAGGCGTTATTTTTTTGGACCAGACTAGTTAAAAAGTGCTCCAACATCCTTTACATATTTGCAGATTTGATAAACAACAAGAAACAAGGTTTTCAGAGCAACAAAAATAAAAGCTTTTATTTGTTCATTTGAATATAAAACAGGCGTTATCACAGATGTACAAAGCGTACTGGTGGTTTAACATACAAGAAGGTTGCTGTCTTTTGCACATAAAAATTTTATTTTAATTTTTTTTCTAGGTTTCAGCTGCGATTGGCTGAGTATATGACATTTCTCAAACCAGTCAACACTCCATGAAGTAACGCTTCTGCTAACATTCAACTAATAAACAGGGACAAGTCTTTCCCTTGGGTAAAGGGTCAAGCAGAATTAAATATATAATAAAACAAGCACCATGAGGAATCTGTTGGATCGTGTGTGTGTGTGTGTGTTGTGTGTATGGGTTTAGCTGTACCCTCCTCTCGGTCTACCCACATCTGACTTTTAAATAAATAAAATAAAAAAAGCACAAAATCTCACAAGACAGACGTTACAAGATCCCATGAATGATTTATCTACAGTACACTTTCTAATACAGAACAATCCTTTATTGCTGTTTCTTCGCCTTGCAAGCACCAGAGAGGGAACTTGCGTGTCATGTACAATGGTCACAACACATAGAAATCCGGAAAACTAGCAAGATACATGATCTATTTGCAGGCAGAGAGTGCTACATAATTCTGTCTTTACTACTCGGTATTTGGCCGCTCCTCCATCTCCTCAATTAACAATTGCTGTTTCTTGACATCCAACTAATACCTGAGGTCATATGCTGGCATTTAGAGTCCACACTACCGTATAAAGGGCTGAAGGGGCGGCAACGCTGGCTCTATTGTATTACTCGCATATTCTCAAAGTCTGCAACACAGGTAAATTCCTTTTCCATCGCTAATATTTGAAAGACTCTTCTTTTTAAAAACAAAACACTGTAACATTGGTCCAAGAATGACAAGATAAAGAAGAGACCTGATATATATAGAACAAATTACTTCCCCATTACCAAATTGCAATGCCAGTACAGAGCTTTTAAAAATGAACTGTAGCGTATAAAAGGTGTGAAATTTAACCCTGTAAAGATGAGGTGAGCATGTAGGCATGCCGAAGGTGATGCCTCAACTATCAGCAAAGGTTTTTCCAAGTCTGTGATGGAGCATGCGGATAAAATGACTGCCGAAAATCTGAAAGTGCAACTCCACTTTGATGAGGGAAAAAAAGCAATCTCTGTAGTCAGTTACTTTACCTCTACCTGATAATATTTGTATTTAAGCTCACACATGGATTTTGCTCACTTTCTACAGTCATTTCCTATTTCCTAAATCGGTGTGCCTTCTTTTCAGAATTGTTTGAATAGTCCCAGTGTAAAATAAAAAACAGCAGGGAGCCAACAACGTGAGCAGGAAATTTTGGGTGGAGGTAGGGAGTTGTGTACATCAACAGTGTATAGAATGTCGTCACACAAGAAAGGGGTTTGATTTTACTGGTCAGCTTTAAAAAATATACTGCAATCAACTGAAGATTGAACTAGAAAGGTTATTTTTATTAGCACTAAGACCCGGTTCACACTGGTGCGACATGGGATCCAACTTGTGAGAGCACAAGTCTCATGACATTTCAAATGTTTCACTATGAGAGCCGTCTTAAAGGATCCAACACAAGTCGCTCTGACTTAAGAAAAGGTTCCTGCACTACTTTGATCCGACTTGAGAGCGATTTCAGCCCATAGAATAGAATGCACAGGCTCCTAAGTCGCATCCAAGTCGGATCAGCATGTTAATGGATGCAATGTGTTCATAGATCACTGGAAATTTGTCACTGGTATTGTGAATGGTCAAAGGACAAGTTACACTACATCAATGTTGGATCACAGTTCATTAAAGTTGTCGCAGGGCAAGGTCAGATTGACAGTCGCGTGACTTTCATGTCGGAGCAGTGTGAACAAGAGCGAATATCAAAAAGTTGATAATTTGATCGACTTTTGTGATGGGATTTGTTGGAACATTTTTTCAATCAGCAGCTGCAGCCACTGATCAGTGTATTCTAAAAGTTGTGAGCGTCACTGTCAGAATACAATGTCCCAACAGGAGAGATTCCTCCATCCACCTCATCTGTGTGGATGATGGAATCTGTATGCCTCAAGTCAGTTGGATCCATTTTTACTCTGATCTGTACATCTTGCTATCGTTTAAGGCTGGCCATACATTAGTTATGTTTTTCATTCAACCAGAGGGATGAATAAAAGAAAATTACTCGATTCCCCCATTCACACACTCTATGTGAATGGGGGAATCCCTCCCACTGAGTCTTTGAATTCTGACAGCAAAGAGACTGAGAGAAAATTTTGCAACAGGTTGGCTGAACACAACCAGCCTGCCTATACATTGATCAAAATTCATCCGGTCCCTGCTGAACCAAAGTTCAATCCATGTATGGCCAGATTAAGTCAAGACAATTCTTTTTACTCCTATACATCACAGTCTTATCAAAGCTTCTTTTTACTTTACTTTGACCAATGCATCAACTCTCTTCTGAGTCAGGAAGCTTTTTTTTGTACTTTACCTTATTTATTTACTCTAGTCTCTAATGTAAGCCTATTTTGTTTTCTTAAAAGTTAGGAGTTTCACCTACTAAGGTTTTATTTAAGGGGGTAACTGAGGCATTTGTAAACATTAAGACAGAAACTTACAATTTGACAATTTCTGTGAATATTGATGATATAACATTATTTTACAGTGCAGGTCCAAACAGTGGATCTTACATAACCTGAATAACACTTGAAATTCAGCCTGTAGCTATAGGTCTAAAGCTGGACAAAAATAAAACCAATTACTATTTTTTCTGGGATCCCACATATAACTGTATATGAACAGTCCTGTGAGTGCCTCTACACCTCTATTGGAATTAAATGTATATGAATATATTCTCAAATACCAGTATATACGCAACAGGATTCATTTTTTCTTCACCTCAGCAGTTATTATAGAAATCACCAAAATGTTTCCATTTATTCAGGTTTCAGGGGTATCTCAAAGTAACATAAATACAGTATGGGGGGCAGACAATTTCAGGAACTCAACTTCCAATTGCTTTCTCCAGAAAGTTACTGTTAGCAGAAATCCTGACACATGAGATGACTTATGTGCAACGGGATTCTAAGATGTCTACAACTTTCATCTGCACCAAAAAGAACAGAATAAATAATGCCCGAGAAGCAAGCCTCATGTTTATTACCATAACACCCTATCATTGCAGACAGATGCTACAGGGCCATTGACAAATCAACTCAAGTTGACTCCTTCACGAACCAGCCTTCAGTTTTTCTAGATTAGGATGTCTGTACTTCACCACAGAGTTTTCAAGCTTTAGGATCCCTCAACAGTTGTTTCCATTGTGTAATTGGAACATTTCTATTTCTTGACTCCTTTCAGTGTTATGATTGGTTGTGTTGGTAACCTGGTGGTAGATTTAATTTGCTGGCATCAGAGAAAGTCTATTGCAAAACACTAAGCAGGGAGGAGCTGCCTACTACACAATGGTGGCAATACTTACTGTATATTTAGAACTACGTGTGTTTTGAATTTAGTATGTTTCTCTTGGCATGGTTTTTCCCTTGAGTTAGGAGTAAACATATTCACAGAGAATATAACTTAAATGTGTAATCATGACATCTATTTTAAAAGGATGTGTAACGTCATAAACAAATGTGCAAAATTAGATCTTGTAAATGGCTTGACAATGAAACAGATCTGCAGTGGGAAAATAACGAGTTTTCGGGAAATAATCACGGTTAAGGTCAGTAACATTTATACATTTAATGTGCTTAAAAATGACATATCAGAAAGTTCTGAAAGACAGGCTTATTTCTACAGTCTTGTGTAGGAGATCTGCTGTATTATATCTTGGGGAAGCAATAAAAAAAAAAAAGAAACACACACACTAGAAAATCTCAAGTGGATGCATTTTCAAAATGTAAAAAGTCTTGCTAGTGGGGATAAAAGGCAATAGGAGGGCTGTGATCCTTAATTATGAAAACAAGACTACCTTCCTGTGATGAAAACATGACTAGATGTCTTGGCCTTTGGTCACAGGACTGACATAGCCTGGAGCAGAAGTTTCATTATCTATTTAACATTGAAGATTGGGGAGGATTGTACTTCAGCCCTTCTATTACTATTTATCCATTTCAGAAGGACTGTTAACATACCCATAAAGTTGGAAATTAATCTGTTTTAGGGTGCATTCACACCAGTGAATGCACCTGCACTCCAATTACTGTATTTATTGGCGTATAACACTCACTTTTTTACCCTGAAAATAGAGGGTAAACTGTGCCTGCGTGTTATACACAGGGGGCTGTGAAACGTTTTTTTCCTGAAACTTCCCTCTTAAAGTTAGGGTGCGTGTTATACGCCTGTGCGTGTTATACGCCGATAAATACGGTAGATACGAGCTTCTAGCAATTAGATGCGAAAGGCAGCCCCACTAAAAGCAACAGGAGGCTGCAAGCTCCTGCAGCTAATCATGACCACTCGCACGTAAATCACTCATAAAGTGATCACATGCAAGTAAATCGCCTCTGGGAGTAGGGATTCCGTTTCCAGGGCCGATCATTCTCACGTGATTGTTGCATGAACCCCAATGGGGTTCTCACATCTAATCAGAGTGTGGATGCATTCACAGGTGAGAAATTGTCACTTTGCATATATTAGGACAAAGTGACAGTGTTTTCATCTAGCTCACCCCCCAGGCATGTATACATATACAACCATAATCTCTTCCCTGATGTTGCATCTTTGCCTGTCTAAACTCAAGTGGGGATGAAATTATGACACCCATGTGACAGTGGTGTTTGGTCGCTCAGTTCCCATCACTGTCATGGGGCAGGTCATATCCCCCATGGGTAAATATACATGTCTGTTATGGTAGGCTATGTGGAAACATTGTAGTTATGTTTTGAAATGGCAAAGTGATAGGGCCTCTTTAAACAATATTGTGTATAAGATATTGGATTAAAGACATCTGGGTATAGAATCAATTAACAATACTAAATACATTGGAAGTAAAAAATTCATATGCCTTCTAATTTTTTTATTTATTTTTTGGGCTTTAATTAAAAATTCAGAGGGAGTGCAAATCAAGTTTAAAAACTTCTATGAATACTTATTCTGAAATGCTCCAAAGTATATAAAATGAATGGATTAACTCTGCATCTGAAACATGGTAGATGGAACGAGTGAGGCAGCACACTAACAAGGATTTGGAACGGGCTATGAATTTCATGTAACCGTCTCTTTCCTCAACATTCTTATTTTCTTTTATTTTCTTTATATATAATTAAATGTATCCTCTGATCAGCACACACATTATACAGTTGTATCTACTGTTGCTTCTCTAAGAGAAAGAAAAAAAAAATTATAGTGCATTTCAGCCATACGTTTTGTACACCATCTAAAGGATGGTATTTTAAATCCACTTGCTGGTATCTAGAATTACTTTTTATACGGGAACACAGGCAATCCACGATTGCAGTTTTCAAACAAAGATTGTGAATAACACCCAATTATATACAGTGGGAGACACCATGCAAGTGACATGTACTGCATCGTAAACATTAAAATATATCCCTTCCCGCATAACCCATTAGTGAATTTATAATTTCATATATATATTTGATGTGATACTATCGACTCCAAGATAATACAACGCTTTTTTTTTTAATATTAGCAAACATTACAAGATTTTTAACTTTCTTGAATGCGGTTTTTGTTTTATACTTCTAAAGAGATCAAAATAAATTAAACATTTTATACATAATTACATATGGAGAGTTAACTTATTTTATCTTTTTAGTTCAGTACAAAGATACTTGCCAAAGTCCACCTTAAGTATATTATTTTTTTTTAACTGATTCAACAATCACTAGCTTTATTACTCTCAATCTGAGATGAACAGTAATTTTTAATTAGTGTGCTTACTTATGAATAGCTATGCAAATTCTCTTGAGACTGCAAAATGAGGCTTTGAGGTGGCCAGGCTATATTAACCACCAGCCATATTTAGCCCCTGGGAGGCATAACATTTAAATAAAACTTTTTTTCTATTTAATGTATACAGTAGTCTGTTTTTGGTTGCAAAATGGCACCTGATAACCCAATGTACGTTCATGGTGGTTTGCAGCCAATAACTAATTTCTCTATCAGAAGGAAAAACAAAGCTTATAAAATAAAGTAAAAAAAAAAGAAAAAAGTCCCTTCTGATATCAGTGGGTTACACACTGGAAAGATTAGCAGCTGACACACTTTGGCCTCAGTCCAGTACCCAAGAATTTACAACATTAAACTAAACCTTTCTTTAAATTACATTACTATGAATTTGGAATTTATTTATTAAAATCGTACCTTTTCTTCCCCCACAAATAACAAGATTTTAAAAAGGTATTACATTTTCAGATTAGGTTGTGTCAACTCGTTGATGCAATCCCACCATAAAAGGTTTCATAAATCAACCTATTTCCATTATATTAAACATAAAAATCCTTCATAAAATCCACAGCTACATAATGAAAACAATGGGGTCAGTTTAGCAACATAAAAACAAATACATTTTTAAAAATTGTCATTTAAAATAAAATAAAAAGTAAGTTGATGGTCACACAGGCCTTTAAATTTCAGAGGCCTGTAGAGTTCTCAACTCATTCAATTGAGGCAACACAGTACCCTAAAAAAAAGTCTTTTGGTGCTAAAGTGTAGTGGTAAAAACAAAAGCACATTTCACATTCTGTCTGCTCAATTAATTGAGGAATTGGTAAGTTAAAATGACAAAAACTGCTCCATTCTGAACAAAGGTTACCCCCTTATTTGCACGTTTGATTTTCTTTTTAGTGGACACAATTTTTTTTTTACATCTATTGTGAAGTCCATGGAAGCCTTAAAATGTACAAGACTACATGTTGTAGGCCACATATATGGGATCCAGCTGATCTGCCAAAAACCCATCTCGTAGGTGCATACGTTGTTTCTCTCCACGGGAGTTGATAGGAATGACACCAATGTCCACCACTACAACCACGCCTACGATAAGATAATGTTCCTCCAAGATCACATTTGTGACCAGCGGTACAAGATCCAGGGCTTCCTGTTCTGAGCCATCAAGCTCCACGACAACCACTAACAAGTTCGTCCAAGTAAAGACAGCACTAGAGGAGAATAATAGTCAATTTTAGAAATGATGCATTTATGAGAACATACCTAAATTATTATCCAGAGGCTTTTGACAAACTAAGCAAACACATTAATAGCAAATATGGCACTGCATTCAAAAGGCATCTGTATAATTTGCCATGAAACAACCTAAATAGCTACTGTTTACAATAATTACATCTACTGAACCTGTACTGCCAGCAACACATAGGGGGAGATTTACTGAAAGTGGCGCACACCGAATATGGTACAGCTGTGCATAGTAACCAATCGGTTTCTAGGTTTTATTGCCAAAGCTTAAAAGAGAGTTGCAGAATCATACTTACCTAGGTGGATCTGTACCCCACCAGCTCGAACACTGAGACCCATATGATCAAACACCACTGATCGCTCAGTTTTCACAGCTCTGTGAGGCAGAGAATTGGTAACTGTCACTTACCGGCTCTCTGCTATGCCCCCCCCCGCCCCGTGATCACTGGAGCGCTCGGCTGTGGAAAGGGCAGGAGCGGCCGACTCAGCCTCTCAGCGGTTTGCCAGTCTAAGCTTGTGGGCGGATCCTGATTTCATTGTCACAGCCTGGACCGGCTCTGTGAAGCCAGCAGACAGCTGAAAACGAATCACAGGAGTGCAGAACAAACTGTACTTCTGTGATCCACAGAAAAAGCTTTGGCTGTACTTCTCCTTTAACTGAACAAGCTAAAGTTAGAAGCTGATTGATTACCATGCACAGCTGCACCAGATTCTGTGTGTACCAGTTTTAGTAAATCTCCCCCCAAAAGGTAATGAGTTTTATTAGAGAAGTCCACTAGAAGTGTCTCAGTGAATTAACTATGGTGTGTTAACAACAATTATTGCTATTCTTTTCCAAGTTTACTACCGCTTTAAGAAGTTCCCACATGATGCTTCGAACAACAACAGTGCTCACCCCCTTAGTTTAAAGTCCGGGGACGTAATGTGATATGCCAATGGATATCTAAAGTCAGCAAGCTTTGGGTGTTTTCAAAATTTGAAAGTATGTCTCCTAAAGGAAGGCAACCTTCCCCTCCACATGTTCAGGAGGACTCTGGTCCTCTTTTCAGAAACGTTTAGCCATTTGATTTCCCACGTGAAAAAAATTTAAGAGAGGTTTAGGGATATCAGCTCTCACCTGTGCTTCAATACGGACAGGGTGGGTGAATGCCTGTTAAGACATGCCGGAAGGCAGGGATGGAAGAAAAAAAAAATACAACAACCCCTCTTCTAACCCAGGTAATGAAAGAAAGAGAGAAAAAAAAGAAAGCTGTGCAGAATATTTACCATTCTGTTACGCTCTTGTGGGCTCGGATTACAGATGTCTCTATATCAATTGGGTGGTATCTCATCCCTCGCAATTCCATTGCTTCATCTAGAGCCCCCACAACATACAGAGCATCATGGCGTTCTAAAGAAGAAAAACAATACAGTTTTGTATTAGAGAAAACCAAAACAGAACCTCCATTTGTATGTGAATTAGAAGTACTACATTAAAATAGATCTATACCCCCTTCAATATATGTGTTATAAGGATACAGGATATGGTGTGAAGCCCAACACGGATGACCCATTCCATAATAGGTCAAGAGATTTTATAACTATGATATACATTGAGGACAGGAAGACTATCCAGAAAGTGTCATTCTCTCTCTTCTGAGGGGGAAGTGGTTTATCCGTGATTACGATGTATGCCTATCTGCTTATGGACACTATACACTGTTAAAGTCAATGCCATGGTCCTTACCTTGTATTGTGAAAAACTTGAATAAAAACCATTGAAAACTAAAAATAGATCTATACCTAAACACTAAAATGTCACATAAGCTTTAGGCTTAATGTACAGAGGGCGTTTGAAAACCTCTTCAAACGCTTTTACATACCGCATTTAGGAGCGTTTTTTAAAGATAACCTCAGGAAACCACCCCAAATATACACAAAGCATGAAAAACAAGTATTATTAACTATTTCAGCCATTCTGTGAGAGAAGAGAGAGCAGCAGCAGAGAGCAGTGTGCTTTGACTATGGATCCCATCTCTCACTCTCCCCCCCCCCTCATCCCCCCCTTTTTCTCTCTCTTCTTGCTTGCAGGCAACAGCATGCAGTGAAAATTGTGTTTTTTTCCACATTTTCCTCTTTAAAAACGCCTATAACTGCAAATGTGCATAAACGCGGGTTACCCCGTTTACAAGCACTTGGCGTTTGAAATGTCGTTAAACTACAGTCCTGAATGTGATTTTTCTGCTTTCAAAAAAGGTCAGTAAACTGAACTGCCTCTAAACTCCTATAAACGACTGAGTGTACATGTACAGATAAGTTAACAGAGGAGAGTTCCAGGGCTGCTGAACAAAACGCCCAACTGCTCCTAACCATAAGTTTAGCAGCTGCAGTGTACATGAGGCCTTATGCCGTGTACACACGATCGATTTTTTCGACGGTGAAAACACCATCGAGAAAATCGACGTGAAAAACGAGGAACAGCTTGTTCCCCTACACACGGCCATTTTAAATTACATTTTTTTTCTTGGTCGAAAAAAACTACTGTGTGTAGGCTCCCCGGCAGTGTTTCCCTATGGGAAAACTGCCACGGAAAAAAATGACGGGAATCACGACGAGAAAAATTAGAGCAAGTTCTAATTTTTCTCGTCGTGATTAATGCCGTTTTTCCCGTCGGAAAAAAATGACAAAAAGCCCACACAAGTCGTTTTTCTCGTCCAAAAGAAAAAATGTAATTTTTCCAGACGGGAAAAATGATCGTGTGTACGCGGCATTAAAGTGTATGTATAGTCAAAACTTTTTCTTTTGATGATGTGAGTAAAATTACTGTAAAAAAAAAAAGCATTTTAAGGATTTCCCTTTACTTCCTCTCAACAGCAAACAAGGAAATGCCTACAAAGTGAAAGAAATTCCCCTCTGTTGTTACCAGAACAGGTGTCCCCATTGGAAGATTAACCCCAACTCTTGTTTCGGTGGCAGCAAAAATTTTGGACACAGACAGCAATAAACACCTGACAGGGGTTCTAATTCTTCTAAGACATTTGGCTATACATACAATAACATTTAAAAGTGGTTATCGATCTTTTTAAATCTGCAGATTTCCACAAAATACTGTAATACCTGATAATCCTGCCTTGCGGGTCCTTGTTCAGGCACCTCCTGTTATGGGTTGACAACCATCTCTAAGTTGTTGTCACCCTGTCACACGCACCCCTGGTGGAGACTACAAATGACCATGACAACACACATTGCGCTGGAGCAAGTATTATACATGTAGACAGGAAGTGGATGAAAAAGGCTGGATGGGATCACCAGCAATGAGATGAAAGAAAAGGGTCAGAAAAAAAGGTGAAAACAGTATTTAGAAAAAAAAAAAGGGGTACGAACAATAGTTCCTTGCATGGTTTATACACATTTTAAAGCAACGAATAAAAGATATATAACCAGCTAAGGATGCATTAATAACTGGATTAATCCATTCTTAATGTGTACTCCCTTCACTGCTATTAATGGACATTACCAGCTGTTTCAATGACATGAATTTCTATGTATTACATGTCAGCGGATGTCAAAATGCAGCCACTCCCATTTAAAAATGACACTTGCAGAAAGTTTGTTAGGCTACTTTCACACTGAGGCGCTGGATGCGCTGGCGGTATAGCAGCGCTATTTTTAGCGCCGCTATACCGTTTTTTCTGCAGCGATTTGCGGGCGCTAGCGGGGGTATTTTAACCCCCGCTAGCGGCCGAAAAAGGGTTAAAAACGCCCGCAATAACGCCTCTTTGAGGCGTTTTGCGGGCGTATTAGAGGCGCTACCCCATTGATTTCAATGGGCAGGGGCGCTATAGGAGCGCTATTTTTAGCGCTCCTATTGCGCCTCAAAAATGCGGCTTGCAGGAGTTTTTTGAGCCTCCTGCAAGCGCAACGCTCCAGTGTGAAAGCCCTCGGGCTTTCACATTGGATAGTATTGAGAGGCTTTTTTGGGGCGCATTGCAGGCGCTATTTAGAGCGCAATAGCGCCTGCAAAGCGCCTCAGTGTGAAAGGGGCCTAAGTGTCTTTGAGTAATACAGCATAACAATTAATTGTTTAGCATTCCATTCATATGTAGATCAAAGATGTGACCTTAATCTGCATATGACATCAGTTCCTACTTTACAAGCATAAAAAAAAAAAAGAAAAAAAATATTCCTATTTTAAACTACCTAGTAACCCTTTATTAACCTAGTTAGCCCTAATTAACTCTTTCCTCTCCTCCTTTCTTTTTTTTTAAATTACAATTTTACCATTAACATTTACAATTTTTATTTTCATTTTTTAAACCAAACATAGGTCAAAATAGAGAAAAAAATATTTTTTATGTTTCTTTTTACATTTTGTTTCCTAGATTACATAGGAAATATAATTTTTTTAAAGACAAAACTGTCAAAAAAAACACAACCTAGTTCGTCCTCTCAAAAAATGTATGTTTTAATCTGTTAAATTACGTAATTACAAAATGATCTTGAATAAACAGGTCTATACCAGAAATGTAAACAGCCTCTTCCCTAACAAACCAGAATTCTCTAGTTAAAGGGATGTTGTTCTGGATTTGTAGACTTTCACAAACTCATCTTGGATCCTTTGACAGTTAAAGAACAGGGTACATGCTACTTTCTACATGGTTCAGGCTTTCATCTTATAACTCGTCTCAAATAAACCCCTTTGTATTTTTCCTACACAGTGGTGTAAAGCAGGAGGCAGGTTTCTTGAGGGTAGTCAGAACATCTGTTTTGGTGAGACCTCTTAATAATTGGCTTCTGACCAGAATGTCCAATAATGCTAGATGGAGCAGTTTAACAAGGACACCGCCAATTGAATCAGTTCTGAGGCTGCAAATAATTTTACAAAGAATTTCCTAGTTTGTAACTCACATCTTCTTATAGCCTAATTTATTAGACGTATTTGATACAACATGGTACCTTTTTTTTAATTATTGTAACACAAACAATGTATACCAAATTCACCTTTAATTTACTTTCTTTTGGCTCATATACCTACACCCTCTTAGCAAGTAACTGTCACAAACATGGGAAATTTAAACTGAGCACATGCCGAAAGAAAATAATCCGTAGATCCTGAAATAGTCAGATGAAGTAATATACACATTTTTACTTTTCTTGTACAGTTTGAGACTTGGCCCCACCTTACCGCAACTGCTCAATGGATTCCTTTCATGTAAGAGTGGCCTTGACGACCTATAGAAAGGCTTAGGAAGTAGGAGAGGGCCAAGCTCAGCATTTACAGTAAAACTTATAAATATTAGCTGCCTATATTTACTTTTTGTTCTAACATGCAGTTTTCACTGAAGGTGACCTCTGCTTATCCATTATATACTCCGTTTGATATGCATATGGGCAGCACAGGTACCCGCCGAGTGGTTCAGTTTTCAGTAGTCATTGGTGTAGTGCACCAGTCCATTCCACTACCTTCAATGCTTTCCTATATTGATCAATCCTTGCATGCTTGTTCTGGGTCAATGACACTGAAATCAGACAGAGCCAGGCAACTAGAATGTCCAGCTGCAGAACAGGAATCCCAGCCCCAATATTTTTCATGATAGGCATACTTTAATATCTTACCTCCATTTGCGTCAGTTAGCTCTGTTCTTCTCAGGAACCCCAGGTAGCCCGTCCGCGCCCATACAGTTTGTGTGTCTCCGAAGCTGAGCCGAGAACTAAAGTGGTCTGACTGTAGCGACTCATCTCCATAGATTGTAAAGTACCCACTGGCGTTATGTATACTATGAACCCAAATCTACAAATCAAGAAACAAATGTCATCTTTAAATGTGCCTACATGAAAACAAAGAACATTGCAAACTGTTTAGTTGCAAAGTCTTTATTAAAGCAACAGATATAAAAAAATTACCAAAATGCATTGCTTGTATAGTTGCCTCCTAGATAAAAGCATAAACGTCAATGAGTCATAATGAATAATGTCTGCTTAGTCAGATTTCTCTTTTATTACTGCCATATAAATAAAGTACATTGAAGTATTGAGCACAAGTGATAAGCATGTACTGAGAGTGTGTTATTATGTCTGAACTGCATATTAAGGCCACCTACACATGAGCAAGCATTAAATCCTTGTAATACACTTCCGTAGGACTGAAAACTGAATGTCACATTACAATTAACACTAGCTGTCTGCCTAGATCAATAATCTATTTCCAATGTGTTACTTTCCCTGTAAGCACTACATCCTCTTACTAACTTCTCAAAGTGTCAATCTTTAGATCACTATGAGAACTAATAAATCATATTTTAACACGGTACCATTTTCCGTAGGCAATTCCTAAAATTAGAGTAAATGGGCGTAAAAATTCAGCTGACATTTTGCTAGTACAGCTTTGAAATCAACATCTTACTAGTTGTGTGTTTTTATTGGCTCCTTTTTTTTAATGAATCATCCCTACAATACACCAAAAAACATCAGTACATAGTCCTTAAAGTTATATGGATGTTTTTATCAAAATGTCTGACAGAAAAATAGTCTCAATTATATAAGAAAAAAACTGCACTACCTGTGAGGAAAAATCTGCTGACATAAACAATAAGACAATATTGTGGAAAAATATAAAAATGAAAAAATGCAGCGCTAAACCTAGGAGCTTAACCAAGTATGTATCTGTGAAAATAATAATTCAAAAATGAATACTTAAACGTGACTCCACTCAGATAATCAAACTAATGATAGTGAGAAAAACATGCATGGTACATGTACACCTGTGTCAAAACAGTGCACCTATTAGAATAGGCCACACAATAAAATGTCCTAAACAAAAAAAACAACAAAGTCTGTGTTATTCTGTGATGGACATGCTGAATCCACTGTGAAGTATGCCAATACTCCAGTTGAAGGGCCATTGCTTGAAACATGTCGGGTTTTTAGTCTACTGCCACCCTTGCCATCACGCATTATACCATTTTTATACCTCGAGGATACTATTTTTATTTGCATCTATTATTGCTGCATGTAATACTATTTCATACCATTATATTATGCCAATAAAGGCTATACCTTTTTACATCATATCCTGGTTTTATTTACACCATATGGAGCCATCTTTTTCTTCCTTTTATGACATCCTGCCTTAAAGCGATACCCCTAATGGAAAGTTTGCAGAGAGATACATCTTTCGTGTAATGACCATCGGGTGAGCATCCTATCATCGCAGTTTTGATGTTGTCTGGAGGCTGGATTTGAGACATCCATATTGGAGCATCTACCTTGGAGTTCCCGTCCATGCTTATTTACATCTGATTCACGGTAAGAGTATTCATTACCTACCTCTTGATTGTGGATGCCGGAACATACCCCCATATCCATCTTGGTTGTTTAGATACAACAAATCTACAACGTGAATACTTCTAAACTTCACAGTGGATTCAGCATGTCCATCACAGAATAACACAGACTTTGTTGTTTTTTTGTTTAGGACATTTTATTGTGTGGCCTATTCTAATAGGTGCACTGTTTTGACACAGGTGTACATGTACCATGCATGTTTTTCTCACTATCATTAGTTTGATTATCTGAGTGGAGTTACGTTTAAGTCTTCATTTTTGAATTATTATTTTCACAGATACATACTTGGTTAAGCTCCTAGGTTTAGCACTGCATTTTTTCATTTTTAAATAGTCTCAATTAACTAAACACCGATTGGCTGTTAAGGAGCAATACAGACTGCAAAAAACAGTTCCTTTGTTGAATATTTTGACAAAAAAAGCTGGCTATGGGTACTGGATGACTGCTGAGTGATTCTTTATTGAAGGGTACACTCATGTCTTCGGAGTGTATTTATACCCATAGAAGACACCCCAGTAAAAACCGGATGTAACAAAAACAAGTAATATTCTTGGAAAAATCCATCCTGGCTGATAGACACCCTTTCTAGGGGTCACTAAACAAGGGTTTTAGCTCAAAGACAATTACTGCCCAATAAGACCATAATCCCATGGGTAAGACAACAATCCCCAAATAATATGGACATCTTTAGACCCATACCTGTGTTGTTTCTCTTAAAAAACAGCTTTGCGCTGTCATTTTCCATATGCAAGTCTAAATATAAATAATCAACTATGTTGCTATGGAGAACAAGGAAAGCTAGTTCAGACATTTAGTCCCAGTCATTAAAAACCAAAATGATCCAACCTCCTAATTTTGAAACCAAATGGTCAGACCTCTTAACCATTCTGACTGGCCCTACATTTGTTCCTCTACTGGTTATATGCCATCATATGATTATTTCAGGGTTCATACACATTTTTACCAATAAAATTCCATGACTTTTCCATGACTTTTCCATGACTTCACGTAAATATTCATGACCTAATGTTTCATGAAATGTCTATGTATACATGTTAAATAAGAAGAAAATCCATGTCACACCCAGCATATTTTTACTAATATAAAATGACAAGCTTTGTAGTGTACAGTGGAATATGAAATATTTATTTAAATAACGCTTGCACAATAACAACGTTTCATAACATAATACATCAAACCCTGAGAACCGCTTAGAAATGGATTAACGTAATCCACGGGAGATATAACATAAATCAAGGGGAAGCAACTAAAAAATAATTAAAAAAAAGTGTCCAGCAACACTGTTCTGAACTTAAAGTGCCATAAATTGACCTGATAACAGTCTTTAACAAGTTAACTTAAACATTGCCCAAAAACAATCAACACCATTTTTTTTTTCATTTCTGAAAGCTTCTCATCAATCTGTTTTTCAATTTTGAGCAGAGATTCTTTCTTTTCTTTTGCAGTACGGCGGAAACTGTTGGATTTGCTGATAAAGGTCAGATTGCCTGAAGATTCAGCCTTTTCAGCATATTCATCCGCCGATTTCTCGAGAGCACAAATGTCCGCCTCCATCCTAGCCCTCTTTTTTTTCAAATCTTCCAGCTCATCTGTGAAAGCCTTCCTCTTTAAGTCAACAGCTTGTTGTTCTTTCTTTCTCTTCTCTTCATCCAGGTACCCATAGTACTTCTGCCTGGCTCCTGCAGCTGAAAGGAGCAGCTCCTTTGTGATTTCAACCTTGGTTACGCCCCCTACAGATCTGACATGGTCAACAATGAGCCTCTGAGCCACCAGAGATCTTTCCCTCTGATTCTCAACTATTACTTCTTTGTTGATTGAAAAACCTCTTTCGACGCTTGCCTGACCATGTGATAAGACAAGAAGAAGTTTCACCACATTCCACACTCTGGAAACTGATGGTTTTGTTCCCATTGTCTCATACAGCAGGGTGTCAACTCGAGCAGTTTTGGGGTCAAATTCCCTGAACTTAACCTGAAGAGCAGCCAAATCACAAAACTCTCTAAACTCTCTAAGGATATCATCGCACACTGCCTCATTAACATGTTTAGCCTCAACAAGTATGTGCAACATCCTTCTCATTTGAGTTACGCAGAGTTCCTTACTTCCAGCCATGCGTCTCGGGTCAAGGCACTGCATGCTTCTGACTAACATGTGATGCACTGGAGCCTTTTTCAGCAACTTGTCAAGGAGTGTGATCAAGAATTTCTTGCAGTCCATCTTAATCTCTAGTCTCTGCCTATCTGAAATTTTTTTGGAAGACTTGAGTTGGGTCAGGGTGGTTTCTGCTGCAAACCCAACGTCAATCTTTGAACTGTCCTTGTGCAGACTGTTGTCTTGATAAGGGACATGGAGGAGCTTTAGAGTGGATGTGGCCTCTTCCAGATGCTTTTCCATTAGAAATCGTCCCATGATACCTATGAAAAAGTAAAATTAAGTGCTTTTTTCTAATTTACAAGCCAAATTGTAATGCACTGCAGTGTATATAATTATATTAATAAACATTATTAGCAATCACACAATTTTTGTTTATCCTTACCTTTAATCAGTTTGTACATATCACCGGAGAGAAACGGCAGCATTGGTTGGTCAGACTGATACATGGTGAGGAAGGGGTCGACTTCTCTCGCAATGCTGTTGAATATTCCCACTTTCACTGGGAAGAGAGGATCAGCACAGCGCATCTTCACCTCTTCAAATGACTTTACTTTTGGATTGGGTAGTTTCCCTCTCTCTACCATCTCAATGTATTGTTTGACGTGTGGCCAGAGTTGCAATCCTCTTTCTGAAACGTTGACATTCTCAATCCACCGGTGCTTACAAAATTTAAGCATGGGAGTTTTACAACCAGTTACTGTCATAAAATCCTCGTGACGTGCAGGGCAATCATGGAACAGCCAATACAAGCTAGAGAGTCCGTGTTCAACTTCCCATCCGGTGGATTTACATCCATCTCTGAACGCATTGTGCAGTATGTGCAACCCGCACGAACCAATGTTAATTAGGGACTTTCCTGCATCTTCCTGCACTTGTTTCTGGAGTATTTCGAATACCTTCCAGTTGACGTGCGGTCCGTCCATTGAAATCTGGACAAGATTCTTGATTCCGATCTCTGAGAGCAAGTTATTCATTTTTTCAGCGATGTCTTGAGCTGATGAATGGCCCATGAACTCTGAGCCGATGTATGTAGTTTTCACCTCGGACCCATTCCATAGCCTGACATGCATGTCTAACTGTTTAGACTGTAAATAGTGATTAAGGCTTTCATCAAAGAGCATAACATAGACGCTTTGTTTCGATACATCTGCCAAAGTCTGTTTCTTAAAATAAGGAGCCAGTCCAAAAGTGCATAAATATGAGCACTTGCGTTCGCCGCATGCAAAGCTGGCCGCTATCTTGCTGTCTGGGAACATAGTCTGAAAAAGCTGGCCTGTGTCTTCACAAGACTTGTACGAATAGTGCGAATTAGCCACCTTTAGCGCCCACAGTACCTCTGCAGTTAGGGTTTCGTTTCTGGATACAGAGTGACTCAAAATGGTCCCTTGTTTTACAGTGGATGAGATGGAAGCACCGCTGCCGCAGCTGGGAGCCGGTGTCACTTCAGGCACACGGGTGAAAAAGCCAGCGATCGGATTTGAAGTTGTCGAGCACGCAGCTGCAGACTGGTGTTTTGCTCCTTTAGCGTGGCTAGACAGCGCTGCCTCTCCCATGTTCGAAATGTCAAACGTTTTATGACACACTGTACATTTAGCACGTCCCGGGTCCTGATCTTTCTCCAGCCACCTCTCATACTTTTCATCATGAAGCCATAAATTTTTAAAGCTGCATTTCCCTGGCATTGCTACACTAACACACTAACTTTAGCTGAAACGGTGTTACCCCCACGCTGCAATTTAAAGTTCAATTCAAATGAGCGGATGAGTGATTAGGCACTGAGATGATAGTAACACCAATGATGCTTTTTTTTTCCCCCTCTCCTCTGTCTCAGTCTCCTCCTTTTATAACAGTTCATAGTATGACATACAGTCCGACACTTCCTGACACTTCCCTGCTTCCAGTGCTGATACTTGGCACCATGATGTTTCTCTGCCCCCTCTCCGCGGTCTTATTTTAATGAGAAGGTGATGACGTCAGCGCGCAGCTCACTGAGGCCGCCACCGCCGGGTGTTCCAAGATGGCCACCGCTCCGGAGCTAGGCCAAAGCCGCGGCCTTTCCTAATGGCCGAGGCTTCGGAGCGCTCCGCGGATTGCGCCGTTCGGATCACGGATCGCTTACGATCAGTTGCACGACTACTTGCATGACTACTCAATATTCCATGACTTTTCCAAAACTTAGTGGGGTTCAGTCATTTTCCAAAACTTTTCCAGGCCTGGAAAGTGCCATGTCAAAATCCCATGACTTTTCCAGGAATTTAATGACCGTGCGAACCCTGTTATTTGTATAATGCAATAATGTATGACTATAACAGCCAGGCATGTTTAACCACTTGCCGCCAGCCATATAGCAAAATGACAGCGGCAAAGTGGTTGCGATATCTTGACCGGACGTCATATGACGTTGGCAGGATATCAAGCCCGGGGGCGCGCATCGCAGCGATCGGTGTTGCGGTGTGTCAGTCTGACACACCGCAACTCTGATCTAGGTAAAGAGTCTCCGACTGAGACTTTTTACCACATGATCAGCCGTGTCCAATAACGGCTGATCACGATGTAAACAGGAAGAGCCGTTGATCGGCTTTTCCTCACTCGCATCTGACATAGTTTATCAGCGCAGCCCCCCCTCAGATCCCGCCCAGGACCACCAGGATGGCCACCCCACTGGACCACCAGGTATGCCCCCCCTAGACCACCAGGGAATGCCAATCTGTGCCCAGGCAGCTGCCAATCAGTGCCCACCCACAATGCCTACCACTGCAACCAGGGATGCCTACCAGTGCCATCTACCAGTGCCACATATCAGTGGCCATCATTGCCACCTTTTAGTGCCCATCAGTAGTGCCCATCAGTGCCGCCTATCAATGCCCATCAGTACTGCATATCAGTGCCACCCATCAGTGCCCATCGTCAGTGCCACCTAATTGGCGCCACCTCATCAGTGTCGCCTTATCAGTGCCCGTCAGTGCCACCTTATCAGTGCCCATCAGTGAAGGAGAAAATACTTATTTACAAAATTGTATAACCGAAACAAACAAAAAAATAATTTTTTTTCAAAATGTTCTCTTTTTTTATTTGTGTAGCAAAAAATAAAAACCACAGAGATGATCAAATACCACCAAAAGAAAGCTCTACTTGTGGGAACAAAATGATAAAATTTTTGTTTGGGTACAGTGTAGCATGATCGCGCAATTGTCATTTAAACAGCGTCAGCACTGAAAATTGGCTTGGGCAGGAAGGTGTTTAAGTGCCCTGTATGGAAGTGGTTAAAGAATAAATGCACATAAACCACATAAGCGCTTTTACTACACTATATTACCATAAGTATTGGGACGCCGACCTTTACACGCACATGAACTTTAATGGCATCCCAGTCTTAGTCCATAGGGTTCAATATTGGGTTGGCCAATTTTTTGCAGCTATAACAGCTTCAACCATCCTGGGAAGCCTGTCCACAAGGTTTAGGAGTGTGTCTATGGGAATGTTTGACCATTCTTCCAGAAGGGCATTTGTGAGGTCAGGCACTGATGTTGAAGAGAAGGCCTGGCTTGCAGTCTGCGCTCTAATTCATCCCAAACATGTTCTATCGGGTTGAGGTCAGGACTCTGTGCAGGCCAGTCAAGTTCCTCCACTCACTGGAGCATCAGGCTAAGAGGGGCAAATGCAGCTGGTTTTGGCTTTCAGCAGATCAATGAGAGCCGGAGACAGCTGTCAATCAGTGCTTTGGGTGTATCCCAACAATATGGTTGGGATCCTTCCAGAGCCTAAAGAGGCTCTGTGAGGCCAGCAGACAGTGGCTTTAGCCCAGTCTCATATGATTCTGGGTCACAGGTGAGCACAAGTGCACTCTTGCGACCCACAAGAGGTGTATGCTCAAAAAAGCTTTGGCCATACTTCTCTTTTAAGCCCAACCATGGGCGAAATGCATTAGAGAGAGTAGCTCAGGAGGGTGGATGTGACTTACAACTCATAATACATTTGTATACAGAGTATTGTGGCGCACAGTATAAACATTCATTTCTGAAAAACAAAAAAAGCCAGCCTTAAAAAAAATCATACGGTAACTGGCTGTGTGTACATGATCTGACCACTGAAAATTATCATTTTATTTTCATAGACTAGCACTCAAACATAAATGTCATATCATATCGGGACACTTATATCTGTGCACAGTAGATTCCATGGATGTAATTTTTCTCAGTTTCAATTCTCATAACAGTTATCAGTGTACTTACTGTCTGCTATCCTAATTCATACAGTTCTCTCTCTCTCCCCATTGTTATATTCCTCAGCGGCTAGTCAACTTGAAAAGAATGATCTATCCAACATAACTGATTCTGATGCCTCTCATTGTTTGATCCTTACATTATACTCTACTCGATAATAGCAAACGTCTGACCTCTAACAAAAGTTGTGGTAACCACATAGCACAGAACCATCACTAACACTATCAATGTGAAAGTTTTGCAACAACATCATCAATGCAGCAGAAGACTTCTATAGCCCTAACAGGCATAATTATCTATCCACATTGTTACAACACTTTTATGATGTTTTCAAAATCAATTACAAAGCTGCAATGCTTAAGCATTAAAAAAGAAGAAAATTATTGTGTGTAAATGCAGTAATCCTAATAGAGAAAATACTTCAGACACAAGTTAATTACATGTATACCCAAACTTCAGTTTTCAAAAGCAAATGACACATGAATGCACTAAGCAACTGAGACACTCTGTTAAGCCAAAGGAAGAGCTAAATCTCATTGATTAATGCTCTGTCACAAATGAGAAGAAGAATGTAATCTCATTTATAAACAGCGCTGAGTTGTAATACAGAGCCCATGAGTCACTTTGATTTCTGATCAGCAGATAAATTAAATATTAATCACAATGACTATATTTAAAAAGAATAATGCTACAAAAAAGTAGT
This sequence comes from Rana muscosa, assembly GCA_029206835.1. Classification (NCBI taxonomy): domain Eukaryota; kingdom Metazoa; phylum Chordata; class Amphibia; order Anura; family Ranidae; genus Rana; species Rana muscosa. The sequence continues at coordinate 222,455,434 of CM055122.1, forward strand.
TCTAAAAATGTATAATGCATGGGTATAGTGTGGGAAAGCCAAGTTTTCCTTGCACAGAGAAATTATATAAATATCATTTTCATGTTTATCCAACAGCCATAGACAGCTGGAAACTGTATTTAATATATTGTTTCCTTTTAACCAATTGCAAATCAATAGATTTCCATAATAAGTCAGAAGTCAGCTCTTTGCTTGTTTTAAGCAGGTTAAAAAGCTTTATGCTATGACTTGGCTGAAGGATTACACATCAGAGGACAACGTGACTCACCTCCCCAAGATGTGAGTCTCCAAGGGGTCCCTTTGTTTCTGGATTTGCAATAATTATACGAACACCTGGGAGGATCTGGTGAGATGAAGGACATTTGATTTAGAGACAATGTGTACGTTAATCATACAGAAAATAAAATATTAGAGGTACCATTAGGTGTGCACCAGTTTGCACGTCTTAATTTGAACTCTTGTTTCAAGACAAAATTAACATATACTTATGCCCCACTTGTTTCCCAATTTGCTCCTATTTCTTGTAGAGTTGGTAATGTTGAATAAAGTCACCAGTCCATCCAGTTCAACCTGAGAGTGTGTGTATGTATGTTACTAAGGTTTTTAATGTCCCTATACATTGTGTTCGCTAAGAAACACAACCTAAACGATTTTTGAATTTATCTACAGTCTCTGCTGACACCAGCAATGGAGTTCCACTTCCTTACTACTTTAACAGTAAGGAACCTCTTACACAGTTTAGGATTGAACTACTACTTGTTCAAATTCATTGTGTAGCCACATGTCTTCTTAGGAGACCTTAGGTTAAATAGCTTCCTCCCAATCCTACAGTCACCATTTTAAAATGTGTATATTGCGATGATATACCCTCTTAACCATCTCTTCTTCAGTGAGATTAATGTTTGTAGTTGCTCCTCATAACTAAGGTCCTCCAGCCCCCTTATTATCATATTATCAAAGAGAGTTTCTTTGTTTGTTTGTTGGATATATATATAAAGGGGGGGGGGGGGGTCAACTAGAAAGATCTACCAGTGGAGGGTATCATACTTAGAGTAAATATTTTGCAACAAAAGATAGGTAGTAGGATTTTAAATACCCCTCCAGTGATCACACAAGTACACTTATGTAAGAAAAAATATGTACAAAATCTTTATTTTGTATATACGGTATCTCATAAAAATTAGTACACCCCTCACATTTTTATAAATTTTTTATTATATCTTTTCATGTGACAACACTAAAGAAATTACACTTTGCTACAATGTAAAGTAGTGAGTGTACAGCTTGTATAACAGTGTAAATTTGCTGTCCCCTCAAAATAACTCAACACACAATAATGTCTAAATCGCTGGCAACAAAAGTGAGTACACCCCTAAGTGAAAATGTCCAAATTGGGCTCAAAGTGTCAATATTTTGTGTGGCCATGATTATTTTCCAGCACTGCCTTAACCCTCTTGGGCATGGAGTTCACCAGAGCTTCACAGGTTGCCACTGGAGTCCTCTTCCACTCCTCCATGATGTCATCCCGTAGCTGATGGATGTTAGAGACCTTGCGCTCCTCCACCTTCCATTTGAGGATGCCCCACAGATAGGGATTAGGTCTGGAGACATGCTTGGCCAGTCCATCACCTTTACATCTCAGCTTCTTTAGCTAGGCAGGTTTTGTAGAGAACTTTAGTGAACAAACAGCATCATGAAGGGCAGACAGGTCAGGGAAAAAAGTTGTGAAGAAGTTTAAAATAGGATTATGTTGTGAAAAAAAAATCCCATGTTTTGAACATCTCACGGAGCACTGTTCAATCCATCATCCGAAAATGGAAAGCGTATGGCACAACTGCAAACCTACCAAGACATGGCCGTCCACTTAAACCGACAGGCTCGGCAAGGAGAGCATTAACCAGAGGCCCATTGTAACTCTGGAGGAGCTTCAGAGATCCACACCTCAGGTTGGAGAATCTGTCCACAGGACAACCATTAGTTGTGCACTCTATAAATCTGGTCTTTATGGAAGAGTGGCAAGAAGCCATTGTTGAAAGGAAGCCATAAGAAATCCCATCTGCAGTTTGTGAGAAGCCATTTGGGGGACACAGCAAACATGTGGAGGGTGGTGCTCTGGTCAGGTGAGCCCAAAATGGAACTTTTTGGCCTAAAAGCAAAATGTTATGTGTTTCGGAAAACTAACACTGCACATCACCCTGAACACACTATCTCTACTGTGAAACATGGTGGTGGCAGCATCATGATGTGGGGATGTTTTTCTTCAGCAGGGACAGGGATGCTGGTCAGAGTTGATGGGAAGATGGATGGAGCCAAATACAGGGCAATCTCTTTAGAAGAAAACCTGTTAAAGAGTCTGCAAAAGACTTGAGACTGGGGCGGAGGTTCACCTTCCAGCAGGACAACGACCCTAAACATAGAGCGAGAGCTACAATCAATTGGTTTAGATCAAAGCATATTCATGTGTTAGAATGACCCAGTCAAAGTCCACAGACTTAAATCCAATTGAGAACCTCTGCCAAGTCTTGAAAAATGCTGTTCAGAGATGCTCTATATCCAATCTGACAGAGCTTGAGCTATTTTGCAAAGAATGGGCAAAAATGTCATTCCCTAGATGTGCAAATCTGGTAAAGACATACCCAAAAAGACTTGCATCTGTAATTGCAGAGAAAGGTGGTTCCACAAAGCATAGACTTTGAATACAAATGCACACCACACTTTTCACAGATTTATTTGTAAAAAAAAAATTAAAACCATTTATTATTTTTCTTCCACTTCACAATTATGTGCCACTTTGTTTTGGTCTATCACATAAAATGGCAATAAAATACATTTAAGTTTTTGGTTGTATGTGGAAAAATTCAAGGGGTATAAATACTTTTTCAAGGCACTGTACATCAGCAAACTCATGGATATGGTTCCCCATCGTTCCTTCCAATCGTTTACATACTATTGATGTAAGGCTGACTGGTCTGTAGTTTCTATATATCTATATTTTTTGAATATTGGTACAGCACTTGCTTTTCTCAAATTATCTGGTGTCATTCCAGTCAGTAAACCTTCCTTAAAAGTTAGGCAGAATGCTCTGACTAAAACATGGCTGAATTCTTTGAGGACTCTCAGGTGTAAGCCATCTGGCCCTGGTGATTTATTCACAATAAGTTTTTCTAGTCTTTTTTTGAACAGCTGTTTGTCGGTCACAAGGGTACATTCAAAATAATATTAATACATTTACTGTCTTGCTTATTATACCCCTCCTTTTCCTTTGCATAAACAGAGCACCTCTCCTTTTCCTTTGCATAAACAGAGGCAAAGGATGTATTTAATTACAAGCGTTGCAAAGTCAATTAGCTGATAGCGACAGGCCCTCTTGCAGACAGCTAGCTGTAACAAAAGGTTTCATGATGTGGCCCCCTAAAGCTCTGGAGAGACTCAGGAGTCACTTTTAAAACCCAAGCAGTGCAAGTGGACTCCCGCTGTCTGCCTCAGAGTGAAGTTCTGCTGGGTGCGGCTCACAGACCCAGGCTAAATAGCAGCCAGAGGACTGGGAGGAAAGCAGATGAAGACATCTAGTAGTGTTGCGTCACGTTCAAAAAAGGTAGAGACCTGAGAACAAGTGAGGACACAAGCATGAATTTTTTTTTTTTTCTCTCTACTGAAACAAGAGTTCAAACTTCAGGTAGCTATACAATAGTAGAAATTCATTCCAATTTTTTTATTTCATTTGTTTGACTTTTTAACCATTAGTGAGGTCAAATCAACATTTTCAACTGCAGTGATGAGAAAATTCAAAGGAGCTAGATGGATTTTTTTTTCCAAACACATTTTTAACAGTAAATGTGGTTTTCATTCTGTAAAATCCATTCATTCTGAAATCGACTGTTAAAGCCAAACACAATTTTGAACTACTTTCGAACAAGATTTGTCAAGTTGTCAAGTGTACTGAGAATTTTTGTATAAATGTTTGTATGAACATTCACTTGAAAACCAGTGTGGGCAAGGTGTCTTTACTAGCCTCCGTTCCCCACTTAAACCCTTCATTCATGGCTTCTCTATATATAGGGGAAAAACATAATAGGTGATACCACTGCCCAGCATAATGATGAGGGAGCTGTAGAGTAGGTAAGGCAATGCTATATAGGGTAAACATCTCCCTTCCAGTAGCCTGGAGCATTTTCCGATGCCACCAGGTTATTTCAATCAAGATCAATCAGTTTAGGTTGGGCTTAAGAATCAATTTGACCCAAATAGTGTAATCCAGACTGCATGGTTCAATACTCCTACAGGAGACATGACATAAAAATACTGCATAATGTGACCTCTAAATGATTCACCACATAAATACATGGAGAATGCAGGCTGGTGCAATGTCAGCTTGGCAGAAAAGCCAAGTTCAGCCTGTCACAGCAATGCCAGGAGTGGATGTTCTTGTGCTCCAAGACCATTGTCTCCTTTACCACTAACCATAACAGATAGGTTCCTTCTGGGTGACTTCTGGATCATCTTCAGCTACAGTTGTGATTTAAATGCTTTTAATTTTAACTGTTTACTTTTAAAAGAAAGGAAACCATAAGTTTTCAGAAGCTCTAAAAAAAAAAAAAAAAGGATGGGGGGAATACTGTATATCATTTTCTTAATAACCATCTCCTGCAAGGGTGCAAGAAATGTCACTGAGATTAACCACCTAGCACAAATCGCCGTCATTGTAGGTCGGTACCTTGACGCTAAATACTATTGTTATGGCAGCAACTAGCTGCCATAATCCCAGTATTTTCTGAAACGGTGGGCGATGCACTTTGAGATAAAAATGGTCTCCGTGGCAGATTGGCCACAATATTACTTTTAATCCGGGCAGGAGAGGGCTCCCCCCTTCCACCGCGTTCCGGTCGTATCCGCAGCTTACCGGAGCAGTCGGCAGCGTCGAAGACGATCGGGTCCTCTCCCCCAACAGGCCTGGAGCCGAGTGAGATAAAGATGGCCCCCGCTTGGCTCCATAACATTGAATGGCAGTTACGCTCAATGGTCTTAAAGGGGAAAAAAAAATTTGCAAAAAAAAAAAAAAAAACACATTACATTTTTTTTATTGCATTTAAGTGTAAATGTAGGATCTGAGATCTTTTTGACCCCAGATCTCACATTCAAGAGGTCCTGGCATGCTTTTTTTTCTATTACAAGGGATGTTTACATCCCTTGTAATAGGAATAAAAGTGACCCAAATTTTTTTTTTTTTTTTTTTAAAAGGACAGTGTAAAAAAAAAAAATAAAGAGTAAAAAAAATTAAAGCACCTCGTCCCGCCGAGTTCGCGCGCAGAAGCGAATGCATACGTAAGTAACGCCCGCATATGAAAACAGTGTTCAAACCACACGTTAGGTATTGCCACGTTCGTTAGACTTCGTTAGAGAAATAATTCTAGCACTAGACCTCCTCTGTAGCTCAAAATTGGTAACCTGTAGAAATTTTTAAACATCGCCTATGAAGATTTTTAAGGGTCAAAGTTTGTCGCCATTCCACGTGCGGGTGCAATTTTGAAGCATGACATGTTGGGTATCAATTTACTCGGCGCTACATTATCTTTTACAATATAAAAAAAAATTGGGCTAACTTTAATGTTGTCTTATTTTAAGTAAAAAAAGTGTATTTTTTCCCAAAAAATTGCACACTTGTAAGACCGCTGCGCAAATACGGTGCGACTAAGTATTGCAATGACAGCCATTTTATTCTCTAGGATGTCTGAAAAAATATATATAATGTTTGCAGGTTCTAAGTAATTTTCTAGCAAAAAAATACTGATTTTAACTTGCAAACAAGAAGTGTCAAAAAGAGTCTCGGTCCTTAAGTGGTTAAAAAGGAACCCCAGGCTTTTCTTTGGGTAAAAAGCTAAGGTTTATAGAGCCTGTTGAGTTTTCATTGCAGTTTGTAATTTACTCTATTTTTCTGTCAGTGGGACAGAAGGTAAGGGGAAAATATTTTTGCAGGAGTAGGACGAAATCTTCAAATGGAGGCATTCTGATAAAAACTGTCAAAGATGGGCTCTCCTCCTCAATTTCAGTTGGGCCTCTAGAATTGAAAGCGAGAGGAATTTTTCCAACTGGTATAAAAACAACAATACAAAAGAAACAATTGCTTTAAGAATTCCTTACTCTAGCCAAAGCTAGAAAAGAAAAGGATTTGGGTGGCATTCTTCTCTTAAATTCCAGCCCAATCTACATGTATCCAGTAAATGTGGAACTCTGTATCCACCAGAAACTCTGTGCAGGCAAAGAGATGTGTACATTTATTAGTTTCCTGATATATTAAAGTTGACATACCTTTCCTGATTCCATGAGGGGCAAACTGTGTGGAGAGCCTCTTTCTACTAGTCGGACTCTAAAACAGATGGAGAAAATAGTTTATATTTACAGATAAGTACATACAGTATATCTAACACAGTTCTGTAATATATCATAACAAAGAGGTATAAACTGAATTTGTGCTTTGTCCAGGCAGAGTAGAACAGCATGGGAGATGGTTGTAGAAATTAATGGTCTGGTGAAAGGGTCCATTTCAAGAAAGCTTGTTTTAGGGTGTCAGGGCAAAGCAAAATGTTCTTTTCAATTCTTTCTCCCAGCACCACGTACTCATCTTTTTCTTGCTCCCCCAATATTCCTTAGGCCTCGTTCACACCTGAGCGATTTTTTGCTTGTAGCTCTAAAATGCTCAACAAGCCAAATCCCATTCATTTCAATGACCCCTGTTCACATATGAGCGTTATGTCACCTGAAGCTCAAAAAAGTACATGAGCTTCTATTTGGCAGATTACAAGCGTTTTTGGTTCCAAAAGAAAAGCCTGGTTTGAGCATTTTATCACTAATTTTCTGCTTAAACGGCAGCCCTCCATTCCTAATTTTTCTTTCCCTTTCCTCCCCCTAGTGCTTTATATTGGCTAAACAAAAACGCCTGAAGCTGTAAAACGCTTGTAAGACTCTTCTAAAAACACTAAAAAAACTCTCAAATAAAAATGCCAGAAACTTCCTATGCTTAGGTGTGAATGCAGTCTTAGTATTTACAGTTGTGGAGGTAGAAATAAAGTAAACTTGTTTGCTTTGCCCATACACCCTGACACAGGTTTTCTTTGAGTGTATGTCAGTGGGACCAACTCATGTTCTGTCTTGAATCAATCAGCTTTCCATATCTATTGGAGTTTCTAGTAGTAGGTTCTCAACGCTCGTATACGAGTCCAATTACTGCAGCCATCAAAAAAGTGTTTGACTTCCATCCCTGGATCCAGAATTCAGGGCTTGATGACATACCAGCATTGCAGTACGGTTTACCACTCCTGCACAAAGCTAGTAAAATTGGTAGCACCAATTTGTACCACTGTAATCAATTTTACAATAAGGTAATGTATGGGAGTACTGTGAAAGATTTCATCCAAACTACTACAAGAGGTGTGCTTTACATTCACTTCAGTGATAAGAAACCTGCTAGTGCACCAACACACTGAAATTGCTATATAAAAGCAAGCTGCCCTTGTGGACTTCTCAATTTTCAAATGCTTGTTGCATGGCTGTAATGCTGGCCCTCTTTTTTCATTATTTTAAGTCTACACCCCCAATATGTAGGCAGGTGATGACTTATGACTATACAGTACATCAACTTTACTGATTTGCATACTTGCTTTAGGCAAGTAACTCTCAGAAAGTACTTGAAGAAGAAGATAAGTGTACCACCCAGGAAGTATTAAAGGCAAAGGACCAGAATTTTTAGAAGCACAGGACAAGAAATAAGATGCACACTGCTAGTCAGCATGGGACTGTAGGCCACACCCGCCCCCCACCTATACCCCAGATACAACCCCACAAACCAACACCACAACATGTTTATTTGGCATAAAAAGGCCGCGACACTTTATTGGTTTACCACAATTTTCAACACAACCATTATAATTGAAACTTGTATAAATAAAAACCATAAATCATTCACATAAGCTCTGCCCAGTTTTTGGAACTCGGGCAGCATCACTGTAACATCACCAAATATGTCCCCCCCGCTTCCAGGGTGACCCTACCACATAAAATGTCGCGACGGGAAGGGAGGGAGGGAGCTCTTCTTCCTTCTTCCTGGGCCGCCGCAGAGGACGCCCTGGACCCTCTGCGGCCCTTAAATAGCCTCCTGGGGAAACCAGAACCTTCTCTGGACCGCTATTGGCTTGCCCACACCTGTAACATTGTTTAATTAAAGGGACAGTACCGCCCCTCCCCTCACCTATCACTCCTTAACCCCTTACTACCCAGAGAGGGGACAGGTGGCCCCAGTCCCAAGAAAGAGGGCCCCAATGCTTTTGCCCGCTTTTGACATTCTTCCAAGTTTATTCATCAAAACGGATGCTAATTCCCACTATTCCCCTGTAACAGAGACAGGTGGGATTAGCTTCAGTTTTAAATATTAAACTTGGCAGAATGCTGGCTAGTAGTCTAATTTTTGTGAATTATGTTTGGGAATAGGGGAGTGGACGAATTCTTTTGCCAGCATGGAACCCGTAATGGAACAGCTACAGCTTTCTAGCAGCTTTAGAAGTAGGATAGCAATGACGCGCTCTGTATTTCTCTCAGGAAAGGTTTACTTTAAGCCATATTATTAAGGTGCTACATGGAGTCTCCATACAACAGTGCCCATACAATTCAATGAATTTATTTATTAGTATACTGCATGTGCAAAATAGCGCATTAATCCTTTCCTGCTGAAAACTTCCCAAATCCCATAACGGATAACATCAATCATGTATACCATGATGACAGATAATCTAATAGTATTCAGGGTGAAGGAGGTTAGGATTTAATAGAAGCTAAATGAAAAATAGCATAAAGTCTAAAATCTGAAGAAATAGAGTATGGCTCCTGCTGACAGTTTAATGCAGTTAGCAGAGTGAAATAGGTTGCATTTTATAAAGGGTCACAAGACGAGCCGGCTGAGGCCAGAGACCAAGCAGTTGCTTGCCAAATACAAAATCTGAGGTCATCCACAAAAATCTTTGATCTGTTCTAAATTGAGTAATGTTTACTGATATTCCCTGCTAGGCACAAGCCAAAGCCGCACCCAGCTTTACAGAAAAAACTGTTTCTTCACTCTAATATTGGGACATTCAAGCATGATACCATTCTAGTCGACTGTGATAAACTACTACTAGGTAAACCACAACCTGGATAAACGAGAACCCATACAGACACGCATTCTAACATACAGTACTGTACAAAAGTTTTAGGCAGGTGTGAAAAAATGGTGTAAATTAAAAGGATAAGTCCACCTTTCAACAAAAAATAAAAAATGCAGGTAACAAAATGTGCATTTATTACTTTTAGTTTTGGGAGCCTGTAAAGCATTCCACCAGTGATAGAGCAGATTGCTAATGCCATGCAGATTTGTCAGTGTATCAGCTTCCTCTTCCTCGTACAAGTAAGCCAATTCATTCTGACAGGAAGACTCAATGAACTACCACAGTGCTCAAAGCGGCATGGTAGTTCATTGAAAACTACAAGCGGATAGCCGCAAAGGCTGCCAGACCTTGTCGTTTTCCATTCACAGAGAACTGTGAATGAGTGACGTGGCCAGGTGGGCAGAGCCCCACACAGGCGAGTCTGTTTTAAATTGTGCCAGCAGACACGGGGGAGAAGATCCCCCAGTTTTAGGCAGGCATTGACGAGTGCATTCATAACATGTTACAAGTTACTCATTGAATATGGGTGTAACATGTTATGAAATGTGAACGTATCCTTTAAGAATGCTTTTAGAAACAGAAGTGTTGGTGTCGGTGGAAGGGGATGCATGAGTGCGTGTGATACGGTGGGCGGGCTCTGATCTCATAATGCTTTTAGCAAGAGACACCGGGTTCGGCTCAGCGTGGGCCGGCCCTCCTTCTCCCCATGTTGACGGATCCCTCTTCCCATGGCAGCCCTGTGGAGAGTACCGGAGAGTATTGGACTCCGGCATTTTAGAAACTGTGCACTGATCCCCCCTGCACCAGCTGATCCTCCCCCCACGGCGGCTCCAGGAGATCACTGGATTCTGTATACTGGAGGAGACGGAGGACGGAGAAGATCTGTCACCCTTGGTTGGTCGAATGGATGGAGGATCGCTCTCTCCTCTCTCTGGGTGATGATACAGCCTGCAGCTGGAGGTGTGACTGAGGTGAGGTAACTGCAGGATCTCCAGGTGAAAACAGCAGGCACAGCCGTGGACATTACGGTAGACTGTAAACTTGCCTTTTTGCTGAGGGGGAAATAACTGTAAAGGAGGAAGGAGGAGAAGCCAGGTGAGGGGGGGATGTGAATGTTTGCTGAGCTGTGAGGAATCTGGAGGGCGTTCATATCGTGTGGCTAAATGCCCCCTAATAGACCCCGTGTAAAACCACAAACTGACTCCCTGTTCCTCCCACACAGCAATGGCCGCAAAGACAGCAAGGACAGCAGGGAAATCCCCACAAAAAGGAACAGCAGCAGGTAGAGCATGCTCCCTATGGGAAAGATATTATGGAGGCTATCAAAGCAAGTAGCGAGACCCTTACAAACAAAATTGATGCTCTGGCAGTAGATGTTAGCTCAATGAGACACGAGTTTGATAAAACTCAGCAAAGGATTGCAGAAATAGAAACCCGTGTCTCAAAAGTAGAAGATAAATTAAAAACAGATAATAGGGAATGGCATATATTGAAAAAACTAATTAGAGCGCTACAGGACAGAGCAATTGATACAGAAAGTCGCCTGAGAAGAAAAAAAGTCAGAATTGTGGGTTTTCTAGAGCGTGTGGAGGGAGATAACCCAATTAAATTTTCAGAGAAATTGCTGACAGAAGTATTTGATTTAGTGGAAATGTCCACAACATTTGCGGTGGAGAGAGCACATAAGATTTCCTTTCATTCTCCAAAGCCAGGGGCACCTCCTCATCCATTCCTGACACGTTTATTGAATTATAGAGATCGGGACCGTATTCTATCAACAGCTAGGATAAGGGCAGATTTACAATATGAGAATGCTAAATTATAATCTTTTCCTGACTATCCGTTGGAGATACAGCAGCAAAGAAGAGCCTACACAGAAACACGAAAAAAGACAGGGAGAAGGGGTTAAAATGTAGCCTTCTATATCCTAGTAAATTACGAGTGATCGACGGGACACACTCTTTTTTTTGAAACACCAACTTTAGCGGCAGAGTGTTTGGACACTAGATAGATGTTTTTTTTATTGAGGATACATATATCGGTATAAATCGATATAGATCCTGATAATAACAAAAGCACTATATCTTGATGGTTTATATTAATGATGTATAATGTAGAATAATGCATCTCTTTTTCAGGTGATAAAGAGGGGTTAAATGTTTAGGGAGGGGGGAGGAGGGGAGGAGAATTAATTAATCCTATGTGGTTTTTATTTTTATTTGGACACATATATGATTATAGATTGGTATAGATCCTGATAATAACAAAAGTATTATATATTGATATAGATCCTGATAATAACAAGAGCACTATATATTGATGGTTTATATTAATGATGTATAATATAGAATAATGCATCTCGTTCCAGGTGATAAAGAGGGGTTAAATGTTTAGGGAGGAGGGGAGGGGGGGGTGAGAATTAAATAATCTTATACGTTTTTTTGTTATGGTTCTATAGATCCTGATAATAACAAGAGCACTATATATTGATAAAAAAAAAAAAAAAACTCAATTTTTTTTTTTTTAGCAGTGTCTCTGAGGGGGATTATCTATCAGAGAGACTGTGTTAAAAATTGAATAGAAGGTTGAGGGATATAATTTTGATAAGAAGCTGAAAGAGGAAACCTAATGCAAAGCTTCCAGATAATAGTGAGAAAACTATTGAACCAAAAACTTGAAAATTGCAATAAAATTGTGAAATATACAGATATAAATTAATGAATAAAAAAATTATTAAATAAAAAATTGTGCAGATATTTAAAATATTGAAAGTGAAATCAAGGATAAAAAACAAAACTAAAACAAAGTCCCAATATAGTATGAATCAGCGAAGTGAAGATTTAGCCGGTAAACATCCATATAGGGGTGTAGATACCAAATTTGTAAAATAAAATTTGTGAAAAGAAATCCTCCATTCAAGATAATTCACATCCAGTGAGTAAGTAGTCTCCTTACCAGTTTTCAGTGACTGCCATAAAGGTTGTCTCACCGCGCACAGGGAATTCAGTCTCCCCAAAACCTTAAATGATGCCTGGAACCGCTGTCAGAAGCCTCAGGTCCAGTCCTCCAGTACCCCAACAGGTCAAGTGGGGTACTGGAGGACACAAATACTAATTTTGTATTTGTTTAGAAATTCTCCATAATGGTAGCCTAAAAGTCTTTTTGCACAGCTGCATGGTAGGTTTTGTAGGTAGGTTTTGTTTATATGGGCAAACAAACCAGCTAGAATTAAATTAAGCACACTTATGCGACCGGCAGTACAGGGGGGATTGGCCTTCCCAGACCTCTATAAGTATTATTTAGCTACACAGTTAATGAGGGTGGGGAGATGGCTGAACCCCGACGGGTTTGATTTTACCACAATGTTGGAAGCAGCAGTGGTCCAATCGGTGGAGGCACTTCAGGAATTGCCATACAGGGGGTTAAAATCTAGGCGGGATTTGACCCCTTCAATGACAACAACAGTAAAAATATGGAGAGCTGCTGTAGTAAAAGAGGGATATTCAAAAACGAATTTATCCCCAAATACTCCACTATGGAGAAACCCAGAGTTGCCACATCTAGACTATATTCAAGATCCAGGGGCATGGACTAAATTTGGGGTTAAAAAACTTTTACAAGTAATACATGGGGAAAATTTTTCCTCATTTGCAGAAATGAGGCAAATGTTGGAATATACCTGGGAGTTATACTTTCAGACATATGCAGCTTGTTCATGCTTTATTAGCTCAGTTCCACGAGGGTACCCCACAACTAATGGAACTGGGTTTAGAGCAAATGGTAAGGAAAATAAGTAAATTTCAACTCTATATACTTATCTATCAAGGACTACACTGTCAGATATAAGCAAATTATGCAAATATTGGACAAGAGATGTTCCAAATTTAGTAGAAGAGAATTGGGAGGAGATATGGAGGTTCCCATTTCAGATATTAGTATCACTTCGAGACAAACTAATACAATGTAAAATAACACACAGGAGCTACTATACACCATATAAGCTATATAAGATTTCCCCATCAAATCCTCAAAATTGTTGGAGATGTGCAGACATTCCAGGAAATTTCATCTACATATTTTGGTCTTGTCCGAAGATAGTGGTATTTTGGAGGGAGGTCCTGAGAATAATTGCTATAGTAACATCAGTATCTTTGGAACAAGAGGCAGAGATCTGCCTATTAGGATTAGTAGGGAAGAATATTACCCCTACAGGTGAGCCTATTACTATTCTATGCAATAAAGACAATAGTGTTGAGTTGAGAAGAGCTGAAAAAATCTAGTGAATAGCAACTTGCCATTGTATAGGGAGACATATTGTAATAGAGGATATGGGGAGAAATATGAAAGAGGGTGGGCAAGTTGGATAGAGAATCCCATGATGGCTTCAGGATAAAGAGGGTATGCAGATAGGATAAACCACACCATAGAATAAAGGGGGTGAAACTTATGTATAAATGTTATTTGTGTTTGATGAAATAAATGTGAGTGGAATTTTATGGAAGCTCCAGTAGGAGCAGATAAATGTAAGTTGTGAAATGTATATTTTTGTATAAAAAAAATCAAAGAGATTTATAAAAAAAAAAGAAACAGAAGTGTTAATATTTTATTTCTATCAATTAACAAAATGAAAAGTAAGTGAACAGAAGAGAAATCCAAATCAAATCAATATTTGGTGTGACCACCCATTGCCTTCAAAACAGCAACAATTCTTCTAGGTACTGTGACAGCAGGAAGGTAAAGTCACCTGGTTGCATCCAGGGGGGTAGATATATTTCGCCCAGATTCAGGCTTTACGCCGACTTATACAGCTAGGTGGAGAGTTGTATAAGCCCAGCTGAGACTAGTGGGCTCATGGATGACTCATACCTCTAGGGAGAGGGCTGGGCGTCGTGCAGGCAGGGAGTTGATGAGGCCAGCTGAAGCCTGTCAGTTCGTTTAAGGCCTCTATAAAAACTCCCAGCTTCATTAGGTGTTAGCTCATGCCTGGAACCAGACCTGTGTGGACTGTCTAGGGAGAGTGAACCCCTGTGCGGTGAGACAAAGCCTGTGTGGCTATATATTTGCTTGGACATTTAAAACCAGGGACTTAGGGACTAGGACAGCACTAGGCTGATCCCAGTTGTTAGTTAGGAAACCTGTATGTTTAGTCAGAGGTCAAGTTGACCAGGATTTATTTTGTTTATGTTTTTTTTTGCCTTGCTGTGTTTTTGTCACTGTAAATAGAAAATAAACCGCACCTTTTTGATTTTGAAAACCACAACCTCCGTCTGCTGGGCCTGTTTTTGGGTGGGGAGCCCATCCCGGGGGTCGCACACACCCGCTGCCGAGCTAACCCCCTCACAGTTGGTGGAGAACCAGTGGCAGTTTTTTTTTTAGCCAGCATGGAGGAGATACTGAAACAGCTGGCTCTAGCAAATGCCAATCAACAGCAGACAAATGCAGGTTTACAAAGGAGCCTTGCAGCCCAGCAGCAAGCTCATCAACAGAGCCTTGCAACTTTACAACAGAGTCTGGAGGCTCAGCAACAAGCCCAACAGCAATCTGAGGCCCGCTTCATAGACCTGTTGCAGAAGCAAGAGCAGAGACTACAACAACAGATGGAAGCAGTAATGCAGCAACGTCCGCAGACCAGTGAGGAAAGCCGTCCCACTAATACCGCGTCCTTTGGGGTGAGTCGTTTATTGACAAAAATGACTGGAGAGGATGATCCAGAGGTATTTTTGACCACATTTGAAAGGACCGCTGAAAGAGAAAAGTGGCCTGAGGAGCAGTGGGCTGGACTAGTGGCTCCTCTGTTAACTGGTGAATCGCAGAAAGCTTACTATGACCTAGAGCCTAACCAAGCAAAAGACTATGTGATGCTAAAAGCTGAAATATTGGCAAGGCTGGGTGTCACCCTGGCTGTCCGGGCTCAGCGTGTGCATAACTGGACTTTCCAGCTTGGAAAACCCCCCAGGTCTCAAATGTATGATCTCATTCACCTGAGCAGAAAGTGGCTACAGCCAGAGACTTTGTCCGCACCAAAGATTGTGGAACGTGTTGTAATGGATCGGTTTTTGAGAGCTCTTCCTACTGCCATCCAAAAGTGGGTAAGCCATGGAGACCCAGAGACGGCCGATGGTCTTGTGGATCGTGTGGAGAAATACTTGGCTACAGAGAACCTGACGGCCTCTTCCAGAGACACTCGGACTTTCCACCCTAAGACCAGACCATCCCCAGGGGCGGATAAGATGATTCCAAGGGGTAAGGGTGGAGAGAGTGAGAGGGTGGGAGCTCTACCCCAAGTTTGGCGAGAACAGCCTGGGAAATCAGCAGCTCAAGAGGCGGCAAGAAGGATCGTTTGCTACCGCTGCCGCCAAGCGGGACATATTGCAGCAAATTGCCCGGTTGTGGAGGAACCCATGCAGTGTGACTTTCTGACGGGCAGACGTCAGTCGCTGTGTGCGACAGTCGCATGCACTGCCATTCGGGGAACTGAGAAACATTTATGCAAAATGTGTATTAATGGTAGAAATGTTGTGGTATTGCTGGATTCAGGTAGCCTTGTGACCCTGATAAAGGCTGAGTTAGTTAAAACAGAGGTCTCTGGGAATAGCAAGGTAGCCGTTATTTGTGTGCATGGGGACACCCGAGAGTATCCAGTGACTACAGTGTGTTTCGAGACCCCCAAAGGTACCCTCTCTCATCCAGTGGGCTTAGTATCTCAGTTACCGCATGACGCCATTGTGGGAAGGGATTTTCCGAAGTTCTGGGAACTGTGGGATGATCCTGAGCCCCCCACGGGTGCCCCTATGTACCAGGAATGTGATAGCCAGAACTCCCCTGAGAGTGGTGAGGACTCTCCGGAATTTCCCTTGTCAGTATTGGCAGGGGAGACTCAAGAAACTGGAGAGGAGCCCACCTCCTCAGACGAAAACCTACCGTCTGTGGAGTTTTCTGATCTTGAGGTTCACAGGGAAAACTTTGCCACAGAACAGTTGAAAGACCCCGCCCTAATAAAGGCACGGGAAAACGTAGTGAAAATAGATGGCGAGTTAGTGAACCCAGATAATACCGGCACTTACCCATACTTCAGCGTAGAGAAGGACCTACTGTATCGGGTGGCAAAAAGGGCAGAAGAAACCGTTGAGCAGCTTGTGGTGCCCAAACCTTACAGGAAGTTGGTGTTGGAGTTGGCCCATGGGCACATTCTTGGAGGTCATCTGGGGACAGAGAAAACCCGAGAGAGGGTATTACAGAGATTCTATTGGCCTGGGGTGATGAAGGACATAGAAAATTATTGTTCCTCCTGCCCTGTGTGTCAGAGGTCGGCCCCGATGCCACATTTCCGTAGCCCGCTGGTCCCTCTACCCATCATTGAGGTCCCGTTTGAGAGAATCGCAATGGATTTGGTAGGTCCTATAATCAAGTCCGCTAGGGGGCACCAGTACATATTGGTTATAATGGACTATGCCACCCGTTATCCAGAAGCGATCCCTCTCAGAAATACCTCGGCCAAAACCATAGCCAAAGAGCTATCTCTTGTTTTTAGCCGGGTGGGTATTTGTAAAGAACTGCTTACGGACCAAGGTACACCCTTTATGTCCCGGGTTATGAAAGAGCTGTGTAAATTGTTCAAAGTGACGCAATTGCGTACATCTGTGTATCACCCCCAAACCGATGGGCTGGTTGAAAGATTCAACAAAACCCTAAAACAAATGTTGAAGAAAGTGGTGGATAGAGATGGAAGGGATTGGGACTGTCTACTTCCTTATTTGATGTTTGCTATTAGGGAGGTGCCCCAATCCTCTACGGGATTCTCCCCCTTTGAGTTACTGTATGGGAGACACCCAAGAGGGCTGTTGGATATTGCCAAGGAAACTTGGGAAAGTGAGAGTTCTCCCCACAGGAGTGTGATTGAGCATGTCGCCCTGATGCAAGATCGAATTGCACAGGTAATGCCCATCGTGAAGGAACATTTGGCCCAAGCGCAGTTGGCACAGCAGAGAGTGTACAACCGTGGAGCCAAGACCCGTACCTTTTCCCCGGGGGATAGGATATTGGTACTTGTCCCTACGGTTGAAAGTAAATTCCTTGCCAAATGGCAAGGCCCCTACGAGATAATGGAAAAAGTGAGCGAAGTGAATTACAAGGTCAGACAACCAGGAAGGCGAAAGCCCGAACAGATCTATCACGTTAATCTGTTGAAAGCCTGGAGGGATAGAGAGTCCCTAGTCGCAGACACTTGGTCACCAGCTCAAACTGGTTGCGTGATTCCTGAGGTTGGAATCGCAGCCACCTTGTCACAACCCCAACAACAGGAGGTTAAGGAGTTTGTGCTTCGCAACAAGGAGGTATTCTCTGAGCTGCCGGGACAAACATCTGGGGTAGAGCATGACATTATTACCCCGCCCGGTGAAAGGGTGAAGTTAAAACCCTATCGGATCCCAGAGGCCCGACGGGAGGCAATACGGGAGGAAGTACAGAAAATGCTGAACTTAGGGGTGATAGAGGAGTCCCAAAGTGATTGGTCTAGTCCCATTGTGTTGGTGCCTAAACCGGATGGGAGCTGGCGATTTTGTAACGATTTTCGTCAGTTGAACAAAGTTACAAAATTTGACACCTACCCCATGCCACGTATAGATGAGTTGATCGACCGGCTGGGAACAGCCCGATACATGACGACTCTTGACCTCACAAAAGGGTATTGGCAAATCCCCCTGGCCAAGTCGGCCAAAGAGAAAACCGCATTTGTAACCCCAGACGGGGCGTTCCAATATAAAAGAATGCCGTTCGGGTTACAGAATGCGCCGGCCACATTCCAGCGGAAAATGGACCAGATGCTGAGGCCCCATCGGAAGTATGCTGCGGCTTACCTGGATGACATAATTGTCCATAGCACAGATTGGGCCTCACATCTGCCAAAAGTGCAAGCAGTCCTGGACTCTGTTCGGGAAGCAGGGTTTACGGCTAACCCCAAGAAGTGTACCATTGGGCAGGAGGAGGCCAAATATCTTGGGTACACCATTGGGAGGGGAGTAATAAAACCCCAACTCAACAAAGTCGAGGCCATCCAGAGTTGGCCACGTCCCAACAGCAAGAAGCAGGTACGAGCCTTTCTGGGAATCGCTGGGTATTATCGGCGATTCATTCCCCACTTTGCTTCTAAGGCTGTGCCCCTAACCAACCTGACGAAGGGGAAAGGGTCGGTCATGATTAAATGGACCCCCGAGGCTGAGGCAGCATTCCAATTCTTGAAACAAGCCTTATGTAGCCAGCCAGTGTTGTACTCACCCGACTTCTCTAGAGACTTTGTCGTACAAAGTGATGCGTCAGATGTGGGGTTAGGAGCAGTATTGTCCCAGGTCTGGAACGGGGAAGAGCACCCAGTCATTTACCTCAGCAGGAAGTTGAAGTCCCATGAGGTAAATTACGCCACCGTTGAAAAGGAGTGTTTAGCGGTGAAGTGGGCTCTAGATTCCCTTCGGTACTACCTGCTAGGTAGGCACTTTGACATGGTTACGGATCACGCTCCGTTAAAGTGGATGGCTCAAAACAAGGAAACAAATAGAAGAGTGAATAGGTGGTTCCTGGCCCTCCAGGAATTCAACTTCACAGTAAAGCATCGCCCTGGCGTTCAAATGGGGAATGTGGATGCTTTGTCTCGAGTACATGAATGCCTGATTGCTGGTGTTCCAACCCCGAGGTTAAAACAAGAGGGGGGGGTATGTGACAGCAGGAAGGTAAAGTCACCTGGTTGCATCCAGGGGGGTAGATATATTTCGCCCAGATTCAGGCTTTACGCCGACTTATACAGCTAGGTGGAGAGTTGTATAAGCCCAGCTGAGACTAGTGGGCTCATGGATGACTCATACCTCTAGGGAGAGGGCTGGGCGTCGTGCAGGCAGGGAGTTGATGAGGCCAGCTGAAGCCTGTCAGTTCGTTTAAGGCCTCTATAAAAACTCCCAGCTTCATTAGGTGTTAGCTCATGCCTGGAACCAGACCTGTGTGGACTGTCTAGGGAGAGTGAACCCCTGTGCGGTGAGACAAAGCCTGTGTGGCTATATATTTGCTTGGACATTTAAAACCAGGGACTTAGGGACTAGGACAGCACTAGGCTGATCCCAGTTGTTAGTTAGGAAACCTGTATGTTTAGTCAGAGGTCAAGTTGACCAGGATTTATTTTGTTTATGTTTTTTTTTGCCTTGCTGTGTTTTTGTCACTGTAAATAGAAAATAAACCGCACCTTTTTGATTTTGAAAACCACAACCTCCGTCTGCTGGGCCTGTTTTTGGGTGGGGAGCCCATCCCGGGGGTCGCACACACCCGCTGCCGAGCTAACCCCCTCACAGTACACTTGTACACAGTTTTTGAAGGAACTCGCAGGGAGGTTGTCCCAAACATCTAGGATAATTAAATACAGATCTTCTGTGGATGTAGGTTCCCTTAACCGCTTGCCGACCGCCGCCTGTACTTATACATCGGCAGAATGGCACGGCTGCGCAAAGCAACATACCTGTACACTGCAGCGAGCATCCGTGACCGTGCCCGTGGACTCGATGTCCGCCGGTGTCCCACGATCGTGTCACGGAGCTGTAGAACAGGGCATTTCCCTGGTTTTCCTGAATGTACAGCGATTCAGCACATCACACCAGAACCTTTCCCAGCTACCCAGATCGTGCGAGGAGCCTCTGGGATGCAGTAGAACTGCCAGGACTACATACTTATGATGAGCATGACTCCCACTTATATCTTGTAAGTGTTTTTAATCTTGTTCAATAAATGTTACTGTTCTAATACTACACTTAGAGAGGCGCCCCCCGCCTTGTTTCTTTTATATATTTTGCAGAGTTGCTGGACACACTCTGAGGATGGCTGCATCTTTTTAAATCACCCCCTTACCGTGGTTCAACTTTGTTTTTACCTAAAGACTGACTACTCAAATGTACATTATTACAAACTAAGGGCATTGCCTCCTGGAGCGCCAGAAACCCAATTTACCTTCACTTGACTTTCAGCAGGACTCTCTAACTGACCTTATTCTCCACTATTTAAAAGGCCTTTTAAAGTGGTTGTAAACCCCCCCTGGGCTTTTTTTTTTCTACAACCTGCAAAATAAAGACATAATGAGCTAGTATGCATAGCATACTAGCTCATTATGAATCACTTACCTGAGATCGAAGCCCCCGAAGCGGTGCTCGGACACCTCCGTCGCCATCTCGCTCCCCTCTGCCTTCCGTGTATCGCCGCTCCGGCGCTGTGATTGGCCCCGGAGCGGCTATGACGTCACAAGCATGCGCGCTCGGGCCAGCTAACCCCATTCAGAAATCCGGCTAGTAAGCCGGCCCGCTAGTGCGCATGCGCGTGACGTCAGCGGCGCCGGTTTTAAATGCAAATATCTCCTTAACCGTGTAGGTTAAGGAGATATTTCATGCACCTACAGGAAAGCCTTAATCTAGGCTTACCTGTAGGTGTTTGTTTACAAAGTGGGTTTACAACCACTTTAATCTATTTTTCATTAAATAATTCTGTGTTTTTTGCCTTCTTGTAACATCCTCTGTGAGTTCCAAAATTTCTCCTTCCACCTCACTTCTATTTGTTTAGAAAGAGCAGTGCATATTAAATGTTGTCATGTGCACTGCTCTATGCACACTACAAAACACAAAAGTCCATAGTCCCCAGTCCATCTCAGGAGTGAACAAGAGAGGTGGCCATGTTCCTAAATACAATGGAACCAAGGAGAACAGGAATACATACTAGTGTCACTTTAAGTTTGCCATACATTAGTAGAAATTCTGCCAGACAGATCTTTAAAATGATTTTTTTACATACAAGACCAATCATTCCACATCATCACCCCCAACTATTTCCACACCGTGAAAGTTGGGACACTGATTTGTGATTTGAAGGCCACTGTGGTGGAGTCACTGACATGTGAAGCAGCTTAGACCCCTTTCACACTGAGGCGCTTTTCAGGAGCTTTAACGCTAAATAAAAAAGCGCATGAAAAGCCCCTCTGTAGTGAAATGAATGGAAAGCTCTTCAAAAGCACCTAAAAGGCTCTTCAAAAGCACTCAGTATTTTACTGGCAGTTTAGAAGCGCCTCAGTGTGAAAGGGGCCTTAACCAACTCAGCTCCGGAAGGTTTTACCTACCTTCATCACCAGGCCATTTTTTGCTATTTAGCACTGCGCTATTTTAACTGGTAGTTGCGCGGTCATGCAACACAGTACCCAAACAAAATGTATATAGTTTTTTTCGCAATCAAATAGAGCTTTTTTTTGGGTGGAACTTGATCACCAATAGTTTATTTATTTATTATATAAACGAAAAAAGACCACAAATGTTTAAATAAAAAAAATATATATATTTTTTACTTTCTGCTATAAAACATATCCAATAATTATTTTTTTTTTAAATCTATTTTTTTTTAACATTGTGGTCAAAATGTATTCTGCTACATGTCTTTAGTAAAAAATCCCAATAAGTGTTTACTGATTAGTTTGCGTGAAAGTTATAGCGTCTACAAACCATGAATATATTGGATAATGGTTTTAATACTACTAATGGCAGGGGATCAATGACTTATAAAGGGACTGCAATAGTGCGGGTGCCAATCTGATACTAACTAAAACTCGCTAGGGGGGAAACTGACTAACTGCCACGGATATCACCACTGACACCAATACAGTGATAACACTATACACTGTCACTGTTCTAATGACATTGGCTGGGAAGGGGTTGACATCCAGGGTGATTAAGGGGTTAATTGTGTGCCTAACAATGTGTAATGTGTGCTGCTTATTACAAAAGATATTTTTGTTTCTAATATCTGCTTTGCAGAGATAAGAAACAGAGACCGTTCCCTCCGTACAGAGCCCTGTGCTGATTGTCGTTGGCCAGGACCTACTAACAGACTCCCGCTGTGTACAATTGCAGCGGGTGTAGGCGGGGACCCACATGCACGCACCCTAAACCCAGAAACAGGCAGCGACGTACCAGTGTGTCGCTTTGCCTGTACAGGCCACCCTATCCACAGTACACTGAAGACGGGTAGGCGGTCTTTAAAGTGTTACTAAACCTAAAAAATTTTTTTACCTTAATGCATTGCTTGCATTAAGGTAAAAAACATTTTTATAGTGTCCCTGTGCCTCCCACTCCCTGTGTGAAGGGGAAGAGAGGGAAGAAGAGTTCAGCGCTGTGCAGGGCTGCATTTTTTCTCCCCTTACCTCCTCATTACACTACATTCAAGCAGCAGGAGGAGAGTCATTGGCTCTTGCTGCTGTCAGAGGAAGTGGAGGGCAGGTCTAAGTCCCGCTGTGTAGGTCTATGGAGCGCGGTTCCATAGACGCACAGTTCGGGAGCGCGGGGACTAACTCTCCCCATAGCCAGCGGCTGGCTATGGTAGTCCCGCAGAAAATAAGGGGGAGCAAAGATCACCACCGGGGAACCCAAAAGAGGAGGATCGGGGCCACTTTGAGCAATACAACTGCACAGAGCAGGTAAGTATAACATGTTTGTTATTTAAATTTAAAAAAAAATTGAGTTTAGTAAAACTTTAAGTTATTAGCCATTTTCTGCCCAGGTGGTGACTTTTTTTGGCATGTAGACAACTACTTGTGAAGACTGATCTTGCAAAATGGTATTGAGTCGAGAGCCCACAACTTTGAGTTTTGATGTGCCCGGAGTTCAGCTATAAACTCTCCACATATTTGTGGCGATCCTATTAGGACTTGATTTACATTGTCCCTTCCTGGGCCATACTGGAAGAAGAGGAATTGTCTTGGGCCACACTGAAAATACACTACCAAAAAGTATAGCTGATGAGTAGAAAAAGTTGGACAGATCACAAGTTAATAATTACTTATATAGATAATGTACCTATAAATAAATAATAAAACTTATTTTTTGGTTTATTTATTTTTTTAATTATAAAAGTAAAAGAGGGCAACATAGAACTGTGATATTTGACAGTTTTTGATAAACGAATGCATAAATATCCGGTTGGATGGATGTAGTAGCAATTCTCAATGAATATTCTGATAAAGATGCTTAAAAACCGCCCTAAATACCAAAGCACCGCCCAGCACTTCAGGAGAAAAAACAATTCAGGTTCATAAGCAAAAATTGTGAAAAAAGTGTAAAAAATTCTGATCATATACAATACTACCTTGTAAAATGATAAAATAGCAGCTATTTTAAAAGAATAAAATATATAAAAGAACAATATTAAAAACACTCAAAGTTTATAGAGTCCTCAGTAATATTGTAGCAGCGCTTTTAGTCAAACTCCGAATTTGACATAAATTCCTTATATTGTTCATAGAGGAAATAAAGTGATGTAGAGGAGTACAGTTGTGTTGGATAATCAATCTCAATCCGTGCACCTTCCACTAAAACTTCACCGCGTGAGGGGGTCTCCCCTCTAGGGGATGCACTCACCAAAATTCTGAATGGGATGCGCCTTAATCACACTGATTAGCCACCGCTGTACTTTTCACTCAGTTAGTAGTCACACTTTTGCAGAGGGTTCAGCAACCATATGTGGAGAAAATGGATTGTCCGCATAGTATAATATTGCTTTTTCAAAGTTTTATTAAAAACCCCAAAACTCCTTACAAGTTAAGCGTATCAAAAGACAGTATTCTCAAGCAAAAATGAATTGTGAGCGTAATAGCCCGGTTACCACGGTAAACAGAGAAAGCCGTCTGTGTACATCAGCCATTGGTTGCGGTTTCCTGGTTCACCTGCGGTCCCTGGCGCGCACACGTCACTTTCGGTTAGGCCACCGAGATCACGGCTGACGCGTTCCGTCACTTCCTACATTCGTCTGAGCGAAAAGCAATATTATACTATGCGGACAATCGATTTTCTCCACATATGGTTGCTGAACCCTCTGCAAAAGTGTGACTACTAACTGAGCGAAAAGTACAGCGGTGGATAATCAGTGTGATTAAGACGCATCTGGTGAGTGCATCCCCTAGAGGGGAGACACGCTCATGCGGTGAAGTTTTGGTGGAAGGTGCACAGATTGAGATTGATTAGCTTATCCAACACTACTGTACTCCTCTACATTTTATTTCCTGTATGAATAATATAAGGAATTTATGTCAAATTCTCAACGAAAACTCAAGGTGCTCATCAGATATTTTGGTTCAATTTGACCCCTTCATGTGCTTCAACCTTGTAAATAGTTGCTCACAAATAGGTGCTACCGAAAACTTATGACATGAATAAGGAATGGCTGCGAAGAGTGGGATATTTTTTGGGATAAAACTTATAAAAATCCAGTAAAAGGACACTGTCAAATTTTTCTTTGGCCACAGGTGTTTGCTAAGTACAAATGCATTTTCACGAAAAATTCTTTAAAAAAAACAAAATTTTTAAGTTCACGATTTTGGGTTGGGCCGCATTCACAGCTGTCGTTGGCCGCAGGTTGGATACCCCTTCTGTACATCCAGTAAAAAAGGAAATGCGAGTTTACAGGAAAGAGTTACAATGTAATACCTTCATCAACGGATATACTATGCTTGAGCAGTAAATGTTGTGCAATAAATTGTACAAACTGTGTATTTCTATAATTTCACTCTAATATACCAACATAAAAGCTATTTCCCAATTCTCTGAAGTTCTGGTATTAATATACCAATAGCACTGCTATGCCAAAGAAATAGTAATGAGCTATATCTCCCTTAGTGACCAACAAACCAGTACCGTACCTTACTGCTTTCTGTAGTTCTAATAAGATTTGAGCAGTAGAATTATTTATGACTCTTTGGCATACAGTCTGATGTGGTATTCACAAAGAATGTTCATGGCTGCCTCTGAGTAATTGAGGGTAATTTAGTTGTAATGTTTCCCTGTACATTCTGTAACAAACACCTACAGTATGTTTTATGATGTGTCTAGTTCATTTCAAAAGCTGATGAAGGATATATACAGCACACACACACACAAATGGAGTTCATTCCCCTTATGCCGTGTACACATGATCAGTTTTACCAATGAAAAACAGTCCGATGGACTTTTCTCATCGGACAAACCGATCGTGTATGGGCCCCATCGGTCTTTTTTCCATCGGTGAGAAAAAATAGAACATGTTTTAAATTTATCCGATGGGAAAAAAACTGATAGCAAATTACGATCGTCTGTGTGGAACTCCATCAGACAAAAACCCATGCATGCTCAGAATCAAGTCGACGCATGCTCAGAAGCGTTGAACTTCATTTTTCTCGGCTTGTCGGAGTGTTTTACGTCACAGCGTTTAGGACGGTCAGATTTTTGACTGATGGTGTGTAGGCAAGACTGATGGAAGTCAGCTTCATCGGATTTACGATGGAAAAATCCATCGGAAATCCGATCGTGTGTACAGGGCTTTAGACTTTTCCACATTTTGTAGTTTATAACCTGAAAGTATATATAAACCCAAGAACAAAAATTTAATATACTGCATTTTGCAGCTTACCAGCCCTTAAATGTGGTGGCTGCACAAGTTTTCTTCACCTGGTGATCTTGCCTGTAACACACTTATAGTTCCACGGTGACAATGCTTATTCAATGTACTGCATCTATGCAGGAAGCATGGTTGTCAATGTGTGCTATGTAAGGGCAGCCCATTTAAAACAATGGGCTGCCAATGCACCAAAATGTCCTCAAAATTGGATGTGCCACAAAATTTGGAACACAACACACCATAGTGCATTGCTATGTGTTTTGGAGAGCTGAACCACACAGGAAATGCACACAACACACAAGTCTAAACTGGCCCTTAGAGTTTACATTCAGTTGAAAATGAATTTCATTAGTATCTTTACCATTTGATTTACATTACAGATTTAGGCAGCCCATAGATGAGTCATTTTTGTTTCATTCAACCAGTGGATTGAAAAAAAAAACTTATTTCCCCCATCCACAAACTCAATGTGGATGGGGGAATCTGCCCCACTGAGCTTTTGTATTCTGACGGTGGGGAGACCTCCCCACTGTCAGAATACACTGTTCAGTGCTGCCAGCTCACAGGGTAGTTGTACGGAAGTCAATCACTAGGTAGACTTTTTTACAACCTCCCTGCCCATACAAGGATCGAAATTCAGCTGGTCCCTGCTGAACCAGCTGACTTTCGATCCATGTATGGCTGGCTTTAAAACTCCTCGCCAGGCACACTCACCGTCCCCCACCCTATACCTCTCACCTACTTCTAAGTAATAACTGCACTACTTAAAAAAATAAAAATAAAATTGAAAATCACAAAATACTAAATTCGGGGTCACACAATATTCCATTTCTCAAGTCTTCTCTCTTTCTACAACAGGGAGGGACCTTCTACAGGCTGTCCAATGGTGGGGTCCCCCTGTGGCTGAAGAACTGCATGCGGCGGGTCAGGGACTGTTGGCTACAGACTCTCAAATAGAGGTCTGGACTCTTCTGAGCTATTTAGATGGTTGGTTTTAAACCACTCCAGTGTAACTTGCACTACGTTTAGCTTACTGTATATTTTTTTTTGTTTAATATATTTTTATTGAGAAGCTATGTAGATACAACAATAGAAACAGATACAAAGTAAATGGTACGTCGGGTTAGCAAACAAAGAAGAGTCGGCCCGTTTTAGAATGAAAAACATCTTGAGCAACCCGAGTACAATGAAATGAACAATAGCTTGATTAACAGATAGGAAAAAGAGGGGGAAGAGGAAGAAGAAAAAGGAAGGTAGGAGGGGGCTAGAAGAGAGGGGGGGTAAGGGAGGAGGGAGCAGGAAGGGGAGAGGGGAAACTGGCATACCTGGCAGTCACAATGAGCAGATATCAAATGCGTTTAGAGTAGGGAGGTCTTAACGGGAGGATAGTGCCTCTACAGTCAATATAGATGTATCAAAAATGGTACCAGGAATAGCGGTCAAGTTATGCAAGAAGCTTAGGTAGCTTAAGTGGACGAGGAGATAATGTCTTTGTAGCATTGGGTGGAGAGGAAGGAGGACCAAGGTGCCCAGGTTAGGGTATGTTGTGTAGTAGTGTCTCTCGCAATGTGGGTGAGTTCCTCCATGAGACATACTTCCGAAACCTTTTGTATCCAGGACTTTATGGATGGAGTTGTGGGTTGGCCCCAGAGGGTAGGTATGAGGGCTTTAGCAGTATTAAGGAGATGTGGCGTGAGTGAATGTTTATATCTACCTATGGACATCAAGGTAGCGTGAAAGAGGACTATCCACGGATCCATAGGCAATCTAACATTGGTGACTTGATGAATCAGGTCTAGCACTTTAGACCAGTAAGGTCGAATAAGGGGGCAAGACCACCATATGTGGGCATGAGTGGCATTCTGACCACAATTCCTCCAACATAGCGGGGAGTTAACAGGGAACATGCGGTGGAGTTTGACAGGCGTGTGGTGCCATCTAGTAAGAAGTTTAAAGTTAGACTCAGCCATGGAAGATGCCAAGGAGGAGACATGAGTAAGTTGGAGAATTTTGTCTTTTGTCTTGTCCGTGATAATAACATCCAGATCGGTCTCCCACCTGGGCAGGTAGTTTGGGTACGCAGGACTCTGCAAATTTGTGATCGCTTTGTAGAACTGGGAGATACTGTGTAGAGGGGGGTCTTTATGGAGAAAGAGCTGTTCAATACCATTTAGATCTTGGAGTCCCCGTAATGGCTGGGGAAGAGTCTGAAGGAAGCGTTTCAATTGGTTATATCTCCATGTGTCCATAAATGTAATTGGTTTATGGCCCAAAATTTCTGGCAAAGGTTTAAGGGCATTGGGGGATAGGACATGGTGTAGCAGGAGAGGGCCGCCGGGTGACCAGGATTGAAATCCTGGGTCAATGGAGCCAGGCATGAAGTATTTATGCTGCAGCAAGGGGGTCAGTGGAGAGTCATAAGACCATGCAAATTTTCTATGGAGACCATCCCATACGCTCAATGAGGATGTGGTGAGAGGCGAGGTGTTGTGGGAGAGTTTTCTAGAAGAATGTGGAATCCACTGGGCCATGGAGAGATCTGAGCCGCTTAAGGAGTATTCTAATTGTACCCAGAGTTTAGTAGCAACGGCATACTTCCAGTCTGCTATACGTGATAAAATAACAGCGTTATAGTAGGCTTTAAAGTTAGGAAGAGACAGTCCCCCAGAACGCTTGGCTCGATAGAGGACTTCCCGAGAGATCCTGGGATGGCCGTCTCTCCAAACAAAGCGGGCGATCATGGTCTGCAGTAGAGTAAAGAAGCCTATGGGGACCTTCAAGGGGATCATTTGAAGAATAAAGAGGATACGGGGGAGTATGTTCATTTTGATTATATTAACCTTGCCTAGCCATGAATGTGAGAGGGAAGACCACTTCCTGAGATCAGCTCTGATATTATTGAGGAGAGGTATGTAATTATGCCTAAAAAGGGAATGCAGGCGGGGGGTAAGGTACATGCCCAGATATTTCATTCATGAGGATACCCAACGGAAGGGGAATAAGGGTTTCAATTGATCAGCTATTGATTGGGGTATTGTGATGTTTAAAATTTCAGACTTAGCTAGATTGATTTTAAAGTTAGATAAGGTTTGGAAGGTGGAGAATTCAGACATTAGATTCGGCAGTGAAATGCGTGGTTGTTGAATGTAAAACAAAATATCGTCAGCGTATGCTGCATATTTATGAAGTCTATTACCGACCTGGATACCATTAATATTCCTATTGTGCCTAATAGTAGCTAGAAAGGGTTCAAGGGAAATGGCAAATAAGAGAGGAGATAAAGGGCAGCCCTGTCTGGTTCCGTTATGTAATGTGAAGGGGTCGCTCAAGAAGCCGTTTATGCGTATTTGCGCGGTGGGGTTATAGTAGAGAGAGGAAATACGGTGGAACATTTTAGGACCAAGGCCAAAATACCTAAGGGTAGTTTTAAGGTAGTCCCAATCCACCCTATCAAACGCCTTCTCTGCATCAGTAGAGAGAAGGAGGGTGGACTGGGAGCACCTGCGAACATAGTGGATCAAGGACAGAGTGCGGAGAGAATTATCTCTGGCCTCTCTATTAGGAATGAACCCAGTTTGGTCAGCCGAGACCCATTTAGGTAAAAGGGGGAGCATTCTATTTGCCATTACCTTGGCATATAATTTGGTGTCGACGTTTAGGAGAGATATGGGTCTATAGCTACCACAAAGTGTGGGGTCCTTGTCGGGTTTGGGAATAACGGTAATGTGGGCAGATAAGGATTCCGGACGGAGGCCAGATTTGTGGGAGATTGAATTAGCATAAGTTGTGAGATGGGGGAGTAAAGTGTCTCTGAAGGTTTTATAATATAAAAGGGTGAAACCGTCCGGGCCAGGAGCCTTACCGGAAGGAGAGGATTTTAGCGCACATTGGAATTCTTCTACGGAGAAATCCGCTTCTAGGTCATTAAGGGCCGATTTTGACAGTTTTGGGAGGCCAGCGTCTCTAAGGTATTTGAGTATACGCTTACGTTTTTCTGGTATTGATAGAGAAGCCAAACCTCCCTCCACATTATATAAATCAGCATAAAATTCCCTGAAGGCCTTTGAGATTTGCGGGGTAGTGTGCACTAGGTCCCCTGATGGCAATTTGATTTTGGGTATAAAGGATAAAGTTTTCTTAGCAGTAAGGGATCTAGCCAATTGTTTACCTGGTTTGTTACCCCATTCATACTTTAGCTTACTGTATATACTCGAGTATAAGCCGACCCGAATATAAGCTGAGGCACCAAATTTTACCACAAAAAACTGTGAAAACATATTGACTTGAGTATAAGCCTAGGGTGTCCATCTGCATGCCTCAGTGTGTCTCACTTTGCCTCACTGTGTCCATGCCTCACTGTCACTGTGCCCATGCCTCACTGTGCCCAATCTCCTTACCCGATCTCCGGCGCTGTGTGGCTAGACTGACGTTTAACATGGGAGTCTATGGAAGAGGTTCCCAGATTTGAAAAATCGGTGCTCCCCGGCCGTAGGTCCCCTGGACAACAAACTTTGCACACTAATAGAGGAAGAGTGGGGCTACGTGTGTGCCAAGTTTGGGGTCCAGGGGACCTACGGCTGGCCGGGATCAGGCGCACAAATGTGAAGATGTACACAGACTCGAGTATAAGCCGAGGGGGGCATTTTCAGCACACAAAAAAATGTGCTGAAAAACTCGGCTTATATTCAAGTATATACGTAATTTATTTTCTAGAAGGTGAATCTCTACCCCAGCCTTGGATGCCCATGGACTACGTTTCCTTTTTGTTTATAAAAACATTTTAAGTATAGAAAAAGGTGCGTTAACTTCCTGTAGTGAGCAGACAACTATTGTGGGTAAATCCAAAGCAGTGTTGTCCTTCAGACAGGTTCGCAATCCAACTTCCACATGGGAGAAGTGTCTGCATGAGCCAGAGGACAATTTCTGGCAGGATACAGAAACATATTTCACTCAACACATTCTGCCTGCTCAAACTAGCAAACCAGAACAAGGTCCCAGGTCAGAAATATTCTTGGAATGGGAAGAATCACTGCAGAAGGCTGATAATGATTAGTGCAAACGTAAAACTAGGAAAGAAGAGCATATTTGCCACAGTACAAGGAATTAATGAGGCACTTGGGCAGACCCAGAGCACGGCATTCAGAGCAGCCAATGTGAAATGGGTCTCTGAAGCAATTACAGGCTGCATGTATGTGCTCTAAATAACAACACTTTTCACATTTTGCATTCTATAATTAAAGCTTCCCATGTAAAAGTTCCTTTAATTATACATAAGAAAAAAAAAGAGTTGACCATGTTCGGTTTTATACAGGGAGAAAAGTACAAAGCTAAATAGCAAATACATAGCCTATTTTTTACAGGGGTAGTACATGCATTGTAAATACATCTATATACATTCATTAACTGACATAACCAAGAGCCTGACATTAGCAAAAGCTAAAAATATATTACTAGGGGTCAGTAAGGTGGAACAATCCTGCAAGAATCGAGACAAAACTAATACAACTTTGTAAGCATGATGTCTGCAGCTCTGTCAGCCTTGCTAAACTCTGCCTGTCACTGATGATTTCTTACACTGGTATATGGGCCAGGAACCTTGGCGCACATCGATCCAATTAATGCTATTTACTTTACAACTAGGGCCATCTGTAGGGTAGAAGCATTTCAAACAACACATAAAAGTCCTCAGTGAACTACTATTGCTCTGCAGCAAACAGCAACTGTGCAAACATCAGAAAGGTCACTCAATTTCCTTAATAGCTGAACTATGGGAGCATACAGTAAAATGTAACACAGAAGTGTATCAGCATGCTCACCAATATTAACTTGCCCATTGTGGGTAAAGGCTGTTATTGCCTGTAATGTGCTGGGTGACCCCACTGCCTTTATGTAGCTCTATGCCGATAGTGCGGATGACACCACTAGCATTAGCAGGTAAGAGGGTCCTATCTGCTAATGCAGGTAGCATTTTTCTCACCTCTCCCTGCCCAGCCTCGTCTGCGTTCTCTGATAAGCATTCTGCAGATTCCAGCTGCCAATAGGCTCAAGACAAGCAAGTGTCTGACTCTGCAGCTATTAGATACACTACTGCTGCCTACATACAGCATGTGCAGGTGCCTAAACAAAGAGAAGGGAGTACATACATACTCCAAAGATCCAGCCCGTATGACAGTCTGCAGACAAAGGGCTTCTGGGAAATTTGACCCTGTACGGTACCCCTACATATGCAGGATGATCTGTAGGGTGCTTTCCTGATTCTTTTCACCAAGATGTTGTAGCTCAGCAATCTTTACAGCACCCTCTAAAGGCATCACAGGTTAGAAATACAGGTGAATGTCTGCTGAAAATGCATGCATTGAAAAATTCCTTGCACTCTGTGGTTTAATCTGAGATTTGTGTAATCCTTCAAATAATTAACACACACAGGTAATATTATGGGTGAAGAAAGACAGCAGGAGTGTACTTCACCTCTCCCTGCTTCTTGCATCACAAGTTTAACTTGGCTTGGTGGCTATGAAAAGTATTGGTGCTGCCTTTTTGAACAAGGCTTTGTGTGTGGGCAGTCAAAGAGGTGAAGTTGATGTTCCAGCATCATCCAATTACAGACAAAGAGAGTGGGGTGGATTGGTCTGGATGAAAAATTAAACTGATTTGCATGTAGACTGTACTCCATGTCTGCATGTAAAGGTTTCATTTCAAGTGTGGACACTAAAACTGGTCATTCTAACTTTAAATATTATATACGGCATATATACGGTATATAAACAAGTAGAAAAGGGGGTATGCCTGTTTATCCTACTGCCTGAGGATCAAATATGTTCAGTGTATTCCTTAATCCAAGGATTGGCAAAACCAGGCTAAGATTTGTTGTGCCTGTGGGGAAGACTTCTCTACTCTGTACCAGCCTAAACACCATTTATGAGGTTGGAAAATTCATTAGGAGGACCATGACAGGTGCTCAGGCAAATAATAATGATGCAATGGGATTTATTTACTAAAACTGTAGAGTGCATAATCTGGTGCATCTGTGCATGGTTGCCAATCAACTTCTAACCTTAACTTGTTATTTTAAGTTCAACAAAAAAACCTGGAAGCCGATTGGTTTCTATGCAGAGCTGTACCAGATTTTGCACTCTCCGGTTTTAGTATATCAACCTCAATGTGTCGCACAAATGATATAAAGTGCACACAAGTTGAGCAGTCTACCTTTCAGAGATGATCCCTGTTGTTTAAAACCCTATTATCACTTATAATGAGTATCTAGGTATGTACACTTCAAACTCACTGCGGCATTTCTATAAAGCTGCTTAGAGGCCTGGGCAGTCTCCGTCATCCTCAAATAACCTCTGTTTATCACACCTCAACATAAAGAACATCCTGATAACCACAGTGGGGTAATAACAATTGCGGCATGCTCAATAAGATATTATCTCAATTCACTGGCTTATGACAACCGTCAAGTGCCAAAGCAACCAATATTTTCCAAAAACGAAGAAAGCACACAATAAGAGTCACATGTTCGAAAAGGACAACCATTATGGCAAAAACTGCAAGTATTATTGCAAAGCAGATTGAACCTATTGTCTTCCACCCAGTGCTTGGTAACTATTAGGAAAGCACTAAGACTTCCTATACATATGAACACAGACTTAAAAATAGTCTTACATACCGATCATGCCGCAATGCTCTCATGTCCACATACACAGTTGTGGGATCTGGTCCAGATGTTCCCTGCAATACAATTGGTATTTTAGAGTTAAGGCATTAGGTGACACAACCTTACAATCGCAATACTAACATAAAGTGGTGTTATACTTATTTTCTAAAAAATAAAAAAATAAACATTAGGTCTTGCAATGATTTTCTTAAAAAAAAAAAAAAAAGTATTGGCTAGATAGAGATCAGAAAAATAAACAGTGAAGCAAATGTCTGTACATGGAATGTACAATAAGTACATATTAGAATCACCTACATTTTAGATAAGTTAATAGTAATAATATATAGCAGCCATTCTCAAACTTCTTAACTCTGAGGAACCCTTAGAACCTGGAAACCCCTGCTAATAGTTAATATATCTACAGCTCGCACTACATAAGCATAATGGCCACTGGGAAGAATGTTCCTTATATTTATGGTCACTGTGAAGAATGTTCCTTACATTTGTGGGCACTGGGAAGAATGTCCAGTTACAGATAACTAAAAGATAATTGCTGTCAGTGTTTTTTTTATCTGAAAAGCATAAATTGCTCATTGCTGAGGGAACCCCTAGCAATCCATGGAGGAACCCTAGGGTTCCAATAAACCATGGTTGAGAATGGCTGGTATATACATTAAGTTTTCCTAAAACTTCTCTGATATACATAAACTAAGTGGTATATACTATACGAAGACTTTCATTAAAGAAATTATATGGAGGTACTAAGATACGATATTCTAGTTACCAATAAGAAAACAGTTTATCATCAGGATAAATTACTGCTTAAATTGTCCACTGCTATTTTAGATATTGTGAGAGATAACTTACATGTAGGCATTACAATTTGCTTGCATGTACCTTTTTGGGCCAACACAGACAGTAACTAGACACTCCCAGAAGAAGAGAGCGCAAT
This sequence comes from Rana muscosa, assembly GCA_029206835.1. Classification (NCBI taxonomy): domain Eukaryota; kingdom Metazoa; phylum Chordata; class Amphibia; order Anura; family Ranidae; genus Rana; species Rana muscosa. The sequence continues at coordinate 222,489,665 of CM055122.1, forward strand.
GACATGGCAAAGAGGAGGAATGGTGGCTGTGCTAAAGAATCAACTCTTCTTGAAGAAGTCAAATTTGTTAGTGATTTCAAAGTCACGTTGCAAGTGAATAAGAAAATCATTTATGTACAGGGAAAAATGGTGCAAGGGATCATTTAAAATACCTGGGTTTTCTGTGCTTTTAAATTAAAATTTTAGGTTAGTGACAGGATCCTTTTAAGCTGTGAATGTTTTCTGTATAGATCTGAACACAAAGGGAACAAATTACACTTCTCCCTTTAATGCACAGAAACAAAGAAGCATAGAAAACTTGCAGCTCAACTTCTTGAATGAATGTACTAAATATAAACTCTACACAGTTAATGCAAAGTCATCACACCTTACAGGAACATTACACTTAAGGCCTGGTTCACAACTATGCAGGTCACAGTTTGCATATTCCAGGTGCATATTGTGTTTTTCACTACACATTTTTGATCCATTGAAGTCTATGGAACCACAAATCTGAAAAAAAAGTCCCTGGCCCTTTCCATAAAATGCAGAAATGTGAACGTGACCCATAGGAAACCATGATAAATGGACTGTGATCCAGGCCTAAAAGTAACAATTCAGTCTTTAGTGGCAGCTGCTTTGAGTCTGAAACTCCAGTGGCAAGACTGATTTTCCAAGTCTGCACACAAGCCACAGCAATTTCAAGGCAGTCCCACTCTTCTCAATTTTTTTTTACAATTGCATTATGGGAACCCAAGGAGGAAGAATTCTCCTATAGCAATAGAAGTAGGGGCACTCTCACAATAGGGGGAGTAAGTCTCCAAAGTAAGTTAGAACTCAACCAGGTTTTCGAGAAATCTCCATCCTGTACTTTCCAAAAGGTCCATCTACAATTTAAATAGCAGTTTTGGTGGATTTATATTTTTTTTAAAATGCACCTTTCTTATGCAAAAATAAATGGGCAGACAATGTGCCATGGGGAGCTTTGGGCACCTGCATTCTAAACCACAGCTTTTGTTTATTTTTAACCAGATCAAATAAACTATATAGCGCATGCAACAATAAACAAGTAATCAAAATGTGAGAAGGAAAAAAAAAACGAATTAAAAAAAGATGTTCAGGCTGCATTCTATAATGTTATCTAAGCTTATTTTTTTTAAGTTTGTAGAGATAAAATTCTCCAAGTAACATAAGGAAAACCTTCAACTTTTTATTCAATAAAAAACACTTCACACATCCACTATGTAGTCAACTGGTAACACAAGGAACAGACTTGTAAGCCTGGAAAAAAGAGAAGGTAGTAATATTACCCATAATAACTACTATTTAAAGTAGACCTTTAAAGATTAAAGAAAAGGCCCTTTCCCTGCTAGCCTCCCACTACTCAAAATTAGCAGAAAAAAAAAAGCTTTAAAAACAAATATTTAACAAAAACAGATACAAAATACTTGGCTTCCTGGAGACATGGGTGACACCAGTGCTTCCTAGGATAGCTGGGCACTCCAAATTCAGTGAGAATTCATCCCTGCCCATAAAAGGAGTGCATTCTCATGGATTTTCAAGAGGCGAGGAGGAAGGATCTGTAATGTCACCGGCACCATCCAGAAGCCGGGACTGAGGTGAGTAGTTTTAAATTCGAATTCTTGTAAAAAAATTTAACATTTTGTTTATAGCTAATTTGTTTGGGTGGTTCGGGACTGGCAGGGAAGTGGACCCTCCCATTTGCATGTAAGGTCTGCTTTATTTCTTTACTTTAGACAAAACTTGCAGTAATCCTTTCCTGCAGTATAAATACCTGCATTTTCATCCTTCCAGTCAGTTGTTGGCAGAGTGTGCTGGTACTTGTGGATGTTTATCAGAACCCTTTCAGCTTAGTAGGTCTGGCCTAAACAAAAACAGTTTCTGTGCTTTCTAATGGCAAATCTCTAAAAATGATTTATTAAAAAGTTTTGGCTTACTTTCTGAGACTGTAGGCTGGTAATGTGCAAGTTATTTGATGTACTAAATCAAAAACCCCAGAAAAATTATTGCAACTGGCACTCACCTTCCTTAAAATGACCCTGTGGCTGATTTAAATGTACAAACCGCACATCAGAGAGGGTGTGTACTCACATGTCTTATCATTGAGACCCAGTGATCTGATATACAATTAGCAGCTTCAAGAACCAAAGCCACCCTTGGCTTGCTCCTTCTCATGCTGGATGGCCTTAAAGTACATATAAACCTCAACAATGAGCTTCTCTTATTTGTTCCCCTTTAGTCTAGTAAATATACTGTTGAAAGCATTATGTTATAAGTGTTCGATAAGTGCAAAATAAAAAAAAAACTGTTGATCATTTAAAAAATTTAGAGCTGTTGTGCGTCTTGTGCACAACTTCTCTGTTATCTGGAACAAAGTATTTAGTCCTTCCAGTTCTCATCTAGGAACAAAATGATTAGCCTTTATGCTGTGGAGAGTGGGATGGTCAGAGTAGTTTAGCAAAATAAATCTGGGCAGGGCTGACACCACTCAGTCCACAAAAACTGCTGATCAGCCTACAACAGGACTTAGGAGCTGCATGCATTTTTGTCAGATCAGCAGCTATTCTTCTGTACTAGCAGCATCTTTAAAAGGTTAAAACATTGAAAAATGTGCAAGTATTTCAGAGAATTACTGCAGGATTTTTTTTTTTTTTGCACAGACATTAACTGTAAGGTGTATGTAAAAAGCCAGAACTAAGCTCTCCTAATGGGGTTTATTTACTAAAGGCAAATAGACTGTGCACTTTGCAAAGTGCAGTTGATCTAGAGCTTAGCAAATGAGGTAAAGTTTCACTTTGCAAAAAATACTCAATCATATGCAAGGAAAAAAAAACGCATGTTTGCTTGCACATGATTGGATTATGGAAGTCAGCAATTTTCTTCCTCCAAACACAGCGAGTCGAGTTAATGCCAAAGAGCTCAATTTTGGTCTCATCTAACCACAGCACTTTCTCCCAATCCTCTGAATCATTTAGATGTTAATTGGCATGACTGTACATGTGCCTTCTTAAGAAGGTGGACTCGCCGTGTTTGGAGGAAGAAAAATGCTGACTATGACCCTAAGAACACCATCCCCACATTCATACACGGAGGTGGAAACATTATGCTTTGGGGCTGTTTCTCTGCTAAAGGTACAGGCCGACTTTGCCACATTGAGGGGCCAATGAATGGGGCCATGTACTGTAAAATCTTGGATAAGAACCTTCTTCCCTCAGCCAGAGCACTAAAGATGGGTCATGGATGGGTCTTTCAGCATGACAAAATACTGCCAAGGCCACAAAGAAGTGACTCAAGAAGCACATTAAGGAAATGGAGTGGCCTAACCAGTTTCAGACCTTAATCCTATAGTATATTTATGGAGGGAGCTGAAACTTTGAGTTGTCAAGCGACAGCCAAGAAACCTTAAGGATTTAAAGAGGATCTGTAAAGAAGAGTGGACCAAAATCCCTCCTGAGATGTGTGCAAACCTTGTCACCAACTACAAGAAATTTCTTATCTCTGAGCCTGCCAACAAGGGTTTCTCCACCAAGTACTAAGTCGTGTTTTACCTGGGGATCAAATACTTAATTTACTCACTGCAACTCAATTTATAACATTTGTATTGTGTGTTTTTCTTGATTTTTGTTTGATATCCTGTCTCTATCATTTAAAATACACCTATGATATAAATGATAGACCCTTCATTTCTTTGTAAGTGGGCAAACTTACAAAATCTGCAGGGGATCAAATAATTATTTATTTTCCCCACTGTACTAAGATCTGGAGCAACTGCTCTTGCAGAGTGCAACTGCACTTTGCAAAGTGCACAGTCTATTTGCCTTTAGTAAATCAACCCCAATGTCTCTATAGAATGTCACGAGATCAGGTTTCCCCATTAGAAGGTTTTCCCTCATCTCATCAAATTTTGAGTTTACCTTCACTTCCTGTCTTGATGACAATGGTCATCAGGACAGATAGAATATCCTCATAGGGACAAAGATAGCAAAACAAACATGAACAAAGTGTCTAACCCTTCCCTACCTAATTAAAAAAAACTAGGGAGGCAAAGAAGGCATGTACCTAAGCAGGACATTAACTATTGACGACACTGTCAGCATACCAGGTCACCCAAGCTTTGGGGCTGCTCCAGTATGTCAAATTCTTACCATCATTGATGGTCACAGAGTCATGTTAATGTTACTGTAAAGTCAGCAGATATGATTGTGTGTGATCAATCACACTACATACAGCTAGTTAAGATAAGTTGATTATTGATTCTTCCACATGTATATGAGTTGTCATATCTATGATGTGTTGTTCACAAAAAAAGAGATATTGTTTTTCTGAACTTATAATGGGTTCATGCTTTGTGGCCAGTTCATATTTAACCACCTCGCGCCCGCCGTACGAGAATATACGGCCGCAAGGTGGTTGTCAAATGCCGGGAGGCCGTTAATATACGGCCTCCGCTATTTGGCCACTGGGGGGCGCGCGAGCGCCGCCGCGGGCACGCGCGCGCGCCCGGCGCATCACTGAGATGCCGATGCGCGTGCCTGGCGGCCGCGATGTCCGCCAGGCACCCGCGATCGGCGGTTACAGAGACAAGGACATGGATCTGTGTGTGTAAACACACAGATCCATGTCCTGTCAGGGAGAGGGGACCGATGCTGTGTCCCTTGTACATAGGGACACAGATCGGTCACCTCCCCCAGTCAGTCCCCTCCCCCCACAGTAACAATCACACATAGGGAACACATTTAACCCCTTCCTCGCCCCCTAGTGTTAACCCCTTCCCTGCCAGTCACATTTATACAGTAATCAGTGCATATTTATAGCACTGTTCACTGTATAAGTGTGAATGGTCCCAAATTAGTGTCAAAAGTGTCCGATGTGTCCGCCATAATGTCGCAGTCACGAAAAAAATCACTGATCGCCGCCATTACTAATAATAAAAAAAAATATATAAAAATGCCATAAAACTACCCCCTATTTTGTAAACGCTATAACTTTTGCGCAAACCAATCAATAAACGCTGATTGCGATTTTTTTTTACCAAAAATATGTAGAAGAATACGTATCGGCCTAATCTGAGGAAAAAAATATATATATATAAAAAAAATTGGGATATTTATTATAGCAAAAATCAAAAAATATTGCTTTTTTTTCAAAATTGTCGCTCTATTTTTGTTTATAGCGCAAAAAATAAAAACCGCCGAGGTGATCAAATACCACCAAAAGAAAGCTCTATTTGTGCAAAAAAAAGGACGTCAATTTTGTTTGGGAGCCACGTCGCACGACCGCGCAATTGTCATTCAAAGCGTGACAGTGCTGAAAGCTGAAATTTCGCCTGGGCAGGAAGGGGGTATATGTGCCCAGTAAGGAAGGGGATAAATAAATCTCAGCAGAACTCTATTTAACCACTGGTAGGATGACCTAACTTCAATAATAAAAATGGTCTTCCTTAATTTCACAATTTTAATGACTTTGTGATTAGCATGTTTGCCTTTCTGTACGAGTCCCAACTTCAACTTTCTCCAAGGACATTATCTGAGTTTGTATGCTTTCTATGTGTGTGTTTGAGTTTCCTCCCGTTACCTAAACATACTGCTATGTTATATTCAATGATGGTTCCTCTGAATAGGAATTTGCAAAATTAAAAATACACGTCTGCTACATGAGCAATACAGAAAAAACATATTACTTGGCAGGAAAAATTTACCTCAGTAATATACACTGAGGAAGATGGAAATAGCAGCATCTAAGAGTAACACTATCACTATAGAATTTTTGTTTTGCCTTTTTATTCTCCCTTGCTTCCTTTTTCTGTGACAACTGTAAAATTTTTAATTTCTCATCACATCTGTGCCAGTGACAGTGGTCACCAGGACAACTACAGAGGGTGCACCTCCAGAGTAAGGATGTAGACATCAGTAAGATCTGACAGGTTCTAACTCTACCCTGTTTTATGCAAATCTAATAAAACGTTTTAGTTACTTTTCCTTTCTAGGATTAGGCAATCACTAGCATTACGCAGACCCTAACGTTTGGTGGAAACTAGAGAGGAGGCTCACAGGTGCATTCATTAAAGTAATTGTAACACAAAAAAAAAAAACATGCTCCTGTCCCTTTAAGGCATGAGATATAGCACATTGCTCTGGGAAAGTCAATTGTCCCTTTCTATGCTCTACACTATCTGGCTGATCCTGCCTGCCTTCCCCTCTGTAAACTGACAATGTTTCTCATGGCTGCTGATCTCTGATAGCGTGTTCAGTTTATGTGCCCCCATCATCCAGCTCTCTCCTCAGCATCTCTGTATCTCCCCCTTCACCCCCTCCCTCTCTACCCGTCAGTGTAATAGCCGATCGCCTCACCGCCCCTCCCTTTTTCTCAACTCTCATGCCTGTGTAATCCTATTCCCTGCAGCTGATTCAGTGCTTGTAAAGTAAAGAAACATGTATTAATTACTTTGATCCTCTCTGTTTTAGGGACCTTTTCAGTACAGTGTATGTGTTTTCCTAAAATGCTAAATACCTTCTTTGCAGAGCCCTGATGTGCAGACATGTGACCTCCCTCTGCTAGCTTGCATTCAGAAGGAAGTCTCAGCCCCTCCCACTGTACTCACTTTCTTAGGGAGGGGAGCAGAGGGAGGTCACATGACAGGACAGCAGGGCTCTGCAAAGAAGGTATTTAGTATTATAATTTTAGGAAAAAACACACATGGTACTGAAAAGGGACCTAAAAAATAGAGTAATCAAAGTAATTAATACCATACGTGTGATTTTACAACCACTTTGGTAACAGTTTTCTCTGTAGCAAAAGTTTACGTAACAGTATGCCATTTTCAACATAGTCAAAGTGCATGTAAACCTACAGTGGGTACGGAAAGTATTCAGACCCCCTTACATTTTTCACTCTTTAGTATATTGCAGCCATTTGCTAAAATCATTTAAGTTAATTTTTCCTCATTAATGTACACACAGCACCCCATATTGACAGAAAAACACAGAATTGTTGACATTTTTGCAGATTTATTAAAAAAGAAAAACTGAAATATCACATGGTCCTAAGTATTCAGAGCCTTTGCTGTGACACTCATATATTTAACTCAGGTGCTGTCCATTTCGTCTGATCATCCTTGAGATGGTTCTACACATTCATTTGAGTCCAGCTGTGTTTGATTATACTGATTGGACTTGATTAGGAAAGCCACACACCTGTCTATACAAGACCTTACAGCTCACAGTGCATGTCAGAGCAAATGAGAATCATGAGGTCAAAAGAACTGCCTGAAGAGCTCAGAGACAGAATTGTGGCAAGAGACAGAATTGTGGCAAGGCACAGATCTGGGCAAGGTTACAAAAAAATTTCTGCTGCACTTAAGGTTCCTAAGAGCACAGTGGCCTCCATAATCCTTAAATGGAAGACGTTTGGGACGACCAGAACCCTTCCTAGAGCTGGCCGTCTGGCCAAACTGAGCTATCGGGGGAGAAGAGCCTTGGTGAGAGAGGTAAAGAAGAACCCAAAGATCACTGTGGCTAAGCTCCAGAGATGCAGTCAGGAGAAGGGAGAAAGTTGTAGAAAGTCAACCATCACTGCAGCCCACCAGTCGGGGCTTTATGGCAGAGTCGCCCGACGGAAGCTTCTCCTCAGTGCAAGACACATGAAAGCCTGCATGGAGTTTGCTAAAAAAAACACCTGAAGGACTCCAAGATGGTGAGAAATAAGATTCTCTGGTCTGTTGAGACCAAGATAGAACTTTTTGGCCTTAATTCTAAGCGGTATGTGTGGAGAAAACCAGGCACTGCTCATCAGCTGTCCAATACAGTCCCAACAGTGAAGCATGGTGGTGGCAGCATCATGCTGTGGGGGTGTTTTTCAGCTGCAGGGACAGGACGACTGGTTGCAATCGAGGGAAAGATGAATGCGGCCAAGTACAGGGATATCCTGGACGAAAACCTTCTCCAGAGTGCTCAGGACCTCACACTGGGCCGAAGGCTTACCTTCCAACAAGACATTGACCCTAAGCACACAGCTAAAATAATGAAGGAGTGGCTTCACAACAACTCCGTGACTGTTCTTGAATGGCCCAGCCAGAGCCCTGACTTAAACCCAATTGAACATCTCTGGAGAGACCTAAAAATGCCTGTCCAACAACGTTTACCATCCAACTTGACAGAACTGAAGAGGATCTGCAAGGAGGAATGGCAGAGGATGCCAAAATCCAGGTGTGAAAAACTTGTTGCATCTTTCCCAAAAAGACTCATGGCTGTATTAGATCAAAAGGGTGCTTCTACTAAATACTGATCAAAGGGTCTGAATACTTAAGACCATGTGATATTTCAGCTTTTCTTTTTTAATAAATCTGCAAAAATGTCAACAATTCTGTGTTTTTCTGTCAATATGGGGTGCTGTGTGTACATTAATGAGGAAAAAAAATGAACTTAAATGATTTTAGCAAATGGCTGCAATATAACGAAGACTGAAAAATGTAAGGGGGTCTGAATACTTTCCATACCCACTGTATGCTTTAAAAGAGAAGTGAGGGATTGAAAAAAAACAACAAACCTACATACTCTCTTAGATGGCTGCAACATTGATCTAAGCTGTAGTTCGCCCCTGCCGACTCTACACCGAAAACTGAGTGATCAAAGGCCTCTGATCGCTCAGTTCTCAGGTCCGCTCAGAGCAGAGTGGTGACTGTCAGTCAACACTCTCTGCTCTGCCCCTCACTGGAGTGCCGAGCTGTGCAGGAGGTAGGAGCGGCTGGCTTAGGTTATAAGTGGCACGCTGAGAGGCTGAGCCAGCTGCTTTTCAGGCATCTGGGTGGATCCCCATATTGTCAGGGTCCCTGGAGACGGGGCCCACTCCGTGATGTCAGCCCGCTGTCGGTTAAATCTGGGTAACAGCAGGGCAGAACAGAGTGCACTTCTGTAACCCACAGGAGAAGTACGACCAAAAGGGCTTTGGCCATACTTCACCTTTAAGGCAGTTTTCCACCTCTGCTACAGAAAGGAAAAACAAATTAGTTGGTAGGGGATCTAATGCTTAGATGACATTGGGACTTGTGCCACGTTTACCTAAACATAATAAGCCCCCCAAGAATATTTCTCCTCCTAGGAGTCAATAGAATCACTTCTCCTTTCGGCCAATCGGGTGACGGGTCTCAGGACCTGCTTCCTGAATGGCTGGGAGGAGAATAAGGAAGACAATAGCCAATAAGATTTTGCTATTGTCACACAACTGGGTGAGCCCACCCTTTTTTGAAGCCTAGTAGACCCTCTGGCTCTAATCACGTGTTTAAAAAAAAAAAACCCCATTGGAATCCATGCACCCAGCGCCCCACATGTAGTTTAGGGGACCGGATGCATGGATAGTGGGGCGGGGACCCTGCACCCTGCATTATGGGCTGTCACTGATAACAATAATGCATTATCATTATCAGTCGCAAACATAGATCAAACTGAGGCTAAGATGGCAGAATCCTTGGCTACAAAGGATAGTAGGGTTTAACTCTGCTCTAAGGCCGATTTACTTGCAGAGATGGACAGTAAGAAAACGTATATTTAAAGTTTCGATTCCTCCAACAGCATCACTGCAACTAAGAGTAAGTCATACTTTACTCAAAGCCTGTTGAACTAACACACAGGGCTTTCTGGAGCACAAAAGAAAAGCAAAATTCAGCTGGGGTTCAATACAATACTGTACTGTAAAAAGTATCTGGAAAATTTAAGAGTACAGCTGTGCTTACAATGAACAGTAACGGGAGAGGTGGGAAACTTTAGAAATTACACTGAGCTTGTCAGCATTATTAAAGTTGAACTCTAAGTAAGGAGCTAGGCAAAAGTCGAAATACGTACAGTACATAAGAGAATAAATTTAACTCTGTGCAGCTGGTTTGTGATTCAGGGAATCTTCCTAAACCCGGGCCTATTATACAGTAGTAACCCAGCGTGGTCAAAACGCTACAGGCTGCATTGATGGGCAATGGGGAGGCTGCAGATGGGCACTGATCGGGTCGCATTGATGGGCAATGGGGAGGCTGCAGATGGGCACTGATCAGGTCGCATTGATGGGCAATGGGGAGGCTGCAGATGGGCACTGATCAGGACGCATTGATGGGCAATGGTAAGGCTGCAGATGGGCACTGATCAGGTCGCATTGATGGGCAATGGTGAGGCTGCATTGATGGGCAATATTGAGGCTGCAGATAGGCACTAGTGAGGCTGCAGGTGTCCACTGATCAGGTCGCATTGATGGGCAATGGTGAGGCTGCAGATGGGCACTGATCAGGCTGCATTGACGGGCAATAGTGAGGCTGCAGATGGGCACTGATCAGGTCGCATTGCTGGGCAGTGGTGAGGCTGCAGATGGGGACTGATCAGGTCGTATTGATGGGAAATGGTGAGGCTGCAGATGGGCACTGATCAGTCTTCATTGATGGGTACTGATCAGGCTGCATTGATGGGCAATGGTGAGGCTGCATTAATGGGCACTGACCCTTATTTTGCTTCAAAGTTCTTTATTTCAAATTTAGTTTTTTTCCCCTGAAACTTCTCTCTTAAAATAAAAGGTGCATGTTATATGCCAGGGGTCTCCAAACTTTCTAAAAAAAAGGTCAGTTTTTTCATCCTTTAGACTTTAGGAGGGCCGGACTGTGGCCAGTGGGAGTAAACATCAAAAAATTTGGTATTAGGGGGAGTAATAATGCCCCATTGTTGGTATCATAGGGAGGAATAATGCCCCATTATTGGTGTCAGTGGGAGAAATTATCCCTCATTGTTGGTGTCAGTGGAAAAAATGGTGCCCCATTGTTGGTGTCAGATGGCATAATAGTGTCTTCTATCAGTGGAAGGAATGGTGCCCCAAGGGCCAGTTAAAAGGGAGCAAAGGGCCGCATCCGGCCCCAGGAGCAGTTTGGAGACCACGGTTATACACCGATAAATACGGTATTTACCTGGAGTTCAACTTTAATTCAATCATTTAGCAAAGATCACTGCTACGCATTCAGTTTCCATTGTAATTTACATTGGACTAACAACATTCAATTGATGAACATTTTGATTGGTAGACTCAAAATACTCTTCTCTTTGATCGATTACTAAATACAGGCTTATGAGAACTATTGCACTTCAATCTTTGATAGGTTCTGAGAGCTTCAAAATCTATTTTCCAAGTTACATAGACTATGCTGGGCTATAGTTTGTTTAAAAATGTACAACTAATGAACATAGTAATGTGATAAACAGATATTAATAGTGAAAGACTAAACTCATATATAGGTAAAAAACTCAAGTGGATACCAATTATTATGCTTTGCACCTTTATGGAAATGGACTGATTTACATGTAGGGGAACCTTGGTTGTATCTGTGGCTATGCAAGTTATAGCCAGTAATACCACAGCTACATATATTGCAGCACAGTGAGAAGAGACCAGACATGGAGGGAGAGACATTAAGTCATAGAGATACAAAAAGGCAGCAATAAATCATCAGCAATGTAGACTGTGTTTAATCTGCACAAAACAAATATAACATAAATTACTTATGGCCGATAATATTTATAAAAAAAAAGTCACTTAAGATTTAACAGGTCAGGCCAGTCAAAATTGATATTTGCTAGAAGCCAGTAGAATGGATCATCCACTGTATTCGTCCTTAGTACTCCTGTAGTGTGATCTCTCTCCATTGTCCCCGATAAATGTCCCATACATTCTGTATAGTATATTACCATAGAACGAGATTCTGGGGTAGATTGAGAACAAGGACCTGTTGCAGAGAGATGTCACTACCATCATTTTCCAGTAATACGAAAACAGTAGATAGGTTCAGTCCACCAGCATTACCCATGGGGGTTTTGCATTGTTTTTTTCTTTAAACAGTGTAACTGATTTAAAGCAATAGTGCTTTACCACAATGTGTGCTGACTCCATGTCTAGTCTCCCCTTCACTAGGAAGCTTAAGGAAGCTTATAGGCGGGTATTTAGGGAACATGAAAATCCCCTACCTGCTCAGCCAGTTTCCCCAGCCTGTGTGGCTATAGCAGCAGGGATTGCAAAGGGATGAGTGAAGGTACAGTAAGGAACAGGTGGAGAAAATGAGAAGGAGAAGGAAACATACACAAGTCAAAAGGAAACGGGTGACGTAAGGAAAACGCCAGAAGCAGGGAGTAAAGAAAAACAAAACAAAAACAAATGTCAAATATAGAAACTGTATTAAATGAAGAAATAAAACTAGAACAGTTAAAGTAACAAAAAATAATTAATTTGTAAAAGATTTAAATAACCAAAAGATGAAATAATGTCTACAAGTTTAGTAGAGACAGTTATGAACATTTGATGCCTAAGCAACATTTGATGTTTAAACACACCTCTGTAAAACAAACATAGTAAAGCAACATGTAGCCGGCATATTATATATATATAATATGAACAAATACACAAGGGATCCTGATTGTTCTCTATGAAAGGACAGGCCCTTGGAAAACTTATTTTCATTCAACATGCATGCAAAACAGTTTGGTAAACACCGGGTTAGGTCCGTAGACTGCGCACCACGATGCTGGCTTATCTAAGCATTACAAGCAAACATAAATGTACAATCCAAAGAGCCTTCCTAGATGATTGATCCTCATTTATATCCCATAGGCTATAAGGAAGCCCTCCTTAACTTCTTACGGAGAGTGAAAAAAAAAAAGCATTCATGGCGTTGTTGGATCACCACAACTTCTCTTTATCTCAGGTGACATTGATTTACAATGTACACGCAGGAAAAAATCAATCCTCTTTTAATGGATAATGGATAATTGGAATGATCCTGCAACGGTCTGCTGTAGTTTTCCTATGTTGTAAATCAATTGTTGTTGATGTTAATATTTAGAAGTCCCAATAACTTTTAGAACTGACAATTTTTTTTCTCTTTAGGTTCGCATGACCTCTCCTGTAGTAGATTAGACACGACTGGTAGCTACCAAAAACTTAGGGAACCATTTTTGTCTATTGAAAGAGAATCCTCATGTGCCAACAGATGACCCATGGTAACAAGAAAAATGTGAAAAAGTGGGCAGGGCTGGACACATTAAGATGAAGAATTGTGAAAATAGATCAAAAGCGATAAAAAAAAAAAAAAAAAAAAAAAGAAGGAGGGTTACCTTAAGCCCCATACGCGCTAGTAGATTTTCTGCAGATTTTTGTCTTCAGATTTATCAAAACCATGTAGTGTTAGGACTTGCCTGATTGCATACAAATTGAAACTCTTATGCCTTGTACACACGATCGGATTTCCGATGGAATAAAATCCGATGGACTTGTTTCATCGGAAATTCCGATCGTGTGTGGGCCCCATCTGACTTTTTTCCATCGGAGTAAAAAAAATAGAACATGTTTTAAATTTTTCCGATGGGAAATCGTCTGTGTGGAATTCCATCGGAAAAAAATCCACGCATGCTCAGAATCAAGTGGACGCATGATCAGAAGCATTAAACTTCAGTTTTCTCGGCTCGTTGTAGTGTTTTACGTCACCGCATTTTGGATGCTTGGAATTTAGTCTGACAGTGTGTATGCAAGACTGATGGAAGTCAGCTTCATCGGAATTCCGACGGAAAATTTCATCGGCTTTTATTCCATCGAAAATCCGATCGTGTGTACAAGGCATTAAAGGTTTGACTTCATATTATATGGTTTTGGTAAATCTGAAGACAAAAATCTGCAGAAAATCTAATATTGTGTATGGGGTCTAAAAATACATATAGAGCACCCAGCACATATGTCTTGGGTAGAAATTTTACAATGGTGAACTTTTGCTTAAGGTTCAACAGCAAATCCTGTTACAGATTCTAGCAGAAATACAGGATCTATTTTTTTTTTTCTGAAGCATTCTATAAAACCAGTATGGAGGGTAATATGAAGCACGCCATTGCTGACAGCCTTCTGAAAATGCCAATTGCCCAGCTGTTTCCGCTTTCAACCTGTAAAAGCTGTATTTATGAGCTATCTATCAGTTGCCATACTTTGAACTTCACACATGCTCCAGTAATCAAAGAAATGTATCAGGTATTACTTTAGGTTATTGAAATGTCAACACTTTGGTTTTGGATTGAGTAGAGAAGAATCCCCGTCAGATTTTTGTTGCCGTTTGTATTCATTTGGGAGAATTTTCCCTTCACTTCCTGCTGTATCTAGCACCTGTCCATTGAACAGAAAGTAAAGGGGAAATATCCCCAAAAGAGAAACAAACAAAAATAAAACTGACATGCTTCAAATTTCACCAGTCTATCAAAAGCCAAGAAAAAAATAAAATTGGGCTTCAGTTGGGCTTTAACCACTCCCCAGTCACAATCTGTAGATTAAAAAAATCCTTCCACAATGTCCCATGCTGAGGATATGTTAATCTATGTTCCTACTTTTACAACTTTCTAATATTGCATGGCTACTAACTGTCAAACTTGTTTGTCAAAGCTGTGAAAGCTTTGGTTCCAACTAATGATAAGGAAACCAATTTAGAATGATTCCTAGATATGTGATTAATTTGATAGTAATGGCATAGTGATCACATGCAAGTTAAAGGCTTCATTCAGAAAAAAATAGTACTGGAATGCAGAGGCTACTGCAGCCTCTCAGTATGCCTCGGTTTGATACCACAACTGTCTGATACAGGTATAGTAATATTTATTTTATTTAAGTTTAGGTAGGCTAATAAGACAAAGTTATTGTCAAGGTAACTGATACATACTAACACTGCAAGATATCAGACTCAGACTATTTATCGCCATTCCCGTCCCCTGCTGTACACTCCTCTCCATGGATTGTCTGGAACTTGAAAAGAATGGATAAATATTCAGACTGGTTGATTTGAATCTCCTGCCCTAAACTCTGAATGCTTCTTTCAAAAGCAGGGAGAAGCAATCAAATTTCCAGCCCGTGAAACCCTGAACAGGCCAGGACAAATGATCACTGTTCCCTTGACTGCAGAAGGAGCCTAAAACGAAATTTATTCTATGTAGGAGGTGCTACAGCTACAACCCCAATTCCAAAAAAGTTCGGGCGCTGAGTAAAATCTACATAAAAACCTAATGTAATGATTTGCAAATCTCATAAAACCATATTTTATTCACAATAGAAAACATATCAAATGTTTAAACTGAGAAAATTTACCAATTTAAGAGAAAAATCTGAGAGTCTCTGAATCTTTTGATATTATGTATTGTACAGGTAGATGAAGATATATTTAAATTCTTTGCAATTTTACGAGGAACATTATTCAAAAATTGTTCGACAATTTTTAGACACGGCTTTTCACAGATTGGTGAATTTCTACCCATCTTTACCTTTGAGACACTCTAATATGCCCTTTTTATACAAAATCATGTTACTGACCTGTTGTCAATTAACCTAATTAGTTACAAAATGTTCTTCCAGCTCTTCCTTGTCAGTACCATTTACTTTGCCATCTTTTTGTTGCCCTCTCCCAACTTTTTTGAGATGTGTTGTTGCCATCAATTTTAAAATTACCTTATTTTATTCTTAATATGGTAAATTTTCTTAGTTTAAATTTGATGTGTTTTCTATTTTCTATTGTGAATACAATATGGATTTATGAGATTTGTAAATCATTGCATTCTGTTTTTATGAAGATTTTACACAGTGTCCCAACTTTTTTGGACTAGAGGTTGTGTATATATACTGTATATACAAACACACATATGCATACACACACATACTGTATATACTGTTCCTTCCTATGTGCAAGTCCAAAGGTCCACTCTTCTTAAACGGGGTAAGCTAAATACATTTCTGGATATGCATGCAACCACTAGCGCTTGTAACTATAGAGGTTTGAATCAAGAGCTCAGTTTCAGTGTTTGCTGGTGATACCAAATTATACAAGGAAATGACTTTAGCATAGAATATAGCTTCATTACAGGAAGACCTTAATAATATGGGGGGGGGGTGGACAACTACATGGCAGATGAGGTTCAATATTGAAAAATGTAAAGTTATGCACTCTGGTACCAAAATGCACATAAAAATACATATTAGGAGGAATCTGGAGATGGAAAATCAGTGAAGGAAAAGGATCTGGGGGTAAATGTAGATCACAGACTTAGCAATAGCATGCAATACCAAGCCACATCTAACACAGCTAGATAAATATTGTCATGCATTAAACGGGGTATACACTCCAGAGATAAATCATAAATTCTACCCCTTTATAAAACACTGGTTCGGCCTCATCTTGAATTTGCAATTCAGTTTTGGTCACCAATCCAGAGGAACGATGTTGAGTAACATAATTAATAAGGGGGGGGGGTGGAGGACCTAAGCTATGAGAATCGATTACATAGATATGATTACATTTTACAAATATATTAAGGGTGACTTCAAGCACTAATAAACTGTTTACTTTAAGATCCATTAAGAGGGCTTGTGGCCATAATCTGAGGTTAGAAGAAAGGAGATTTAACCCTAAATGAAGAAAAGGGTTCTTTACAGAGCAGTAAAAAGTGGAACTACCTGAGATCTAATGGTACTAGCTGAGAGGGTCAACAACGTCAAAAAACTTTTAGAGGACTTCCTCAGGAAGCAGAATATACAGGGCTATGGGAATTTTTGAAGACAAAAAATAGGATTTTTATAACAGCTTACCTGTAAAATCCTTTTCTTGGAGTACATCAAGCGACATAGTCATTACTAATGGGTTATATAGATACCGTCAGGTGCTGGCACTGGCAACTTCCAAAACCGGAAGTACCCTCCCCTATATAAGCCCCTCCCATCCGGGAGCACCTCAGTTTTGTAGCAAAGCAATAAGTGTCCCTAAAGAGGGGCGGGAGCTCTGTGTCCCGTGATGTCCCGTGATGTACTCCAAGAAAAGGATTTTACAGGTAAGCTGTTATAAAAATCCTATTTTCTTTCTCGTACATCACGGGACACAGAGCGACATAGTCATTACTAATGGGATGTCCTAAAGCAATGCCAAATGAGGGGGGGGATACACCATATATAAGCTGAGCGCTATCAGACATGAGGATCTTTTGCGGCCTGCAACACACTGCGCCCAAAGGCGACATCCTCCTGACTTCTAACGTCCACCTGGTAGAACCTAGTAAACGTGTGTACTGAAGACCATGTTGCGGCCTTACAGATTTGAGCCAGGGAGGCCTGGTGATGCACTGCCCATGAAGTTCCAACTGCTCTCGTGGAGTGCGCTCTAACTTTGAACGGAGGCGGTCTCCTTCTCAAGCCATAAGCTTGCATTATGACCTGTCGAATCCACTTGGCTAAAGTAGATTTTGACGCTGCCTGACCCTTTCTGGGGCCTTCCGGCAGAATAAACAAAGTATCCGTTCTGCGAATCTGAGTAGTGGCTTTTAGATAAGCTTTAACTGCTCTTACTACATCCAAAGAATGCAATAACTTTTCCTCTACCGAAGTAGGTTTTGGGGAAAAAAGAAGGAAGAACCACATCTTGGTTCAAATGAAACCTCGATACCACCTTAGGAAGAAAGGCTGGATGAGGACGTAACACTACTCTGTCCTTATGGATAACCAGATATGGCTCCTTACAGGACATAGCTGCTAATTCCGATACTCTTTTAGCCGAACAAATGGCTACTAGAAAAATCAATTTCCTGGTGAGAAGTACCAAGGAAATATGCTGTAATGGTTCAAATGGTTGTTTCTGTAGAACCGACAGAACCAAGTTTAGATCCCATGGACATATGGGAATATTAACCGGAGGACTAATACGCATCACTCCTTGTATAAAGGCTTTGACTAGTGAATGCGAAGCCAAGGGCCTTTGAAAAAATATTGACAAGGCCGAAATCTGACCCTTGATAGTACTCAAGGCAAGCTTCCTATCTACAGCCCACTGTAGGAAGTCCAGAATCCTACCTATTACGTACTTATGTGGATGCCATTTCTTGGCCTCACACCAGGCGATGTACGCCTTCCAGATTCTATAGTAGATCTGCCTGGATACCGGCTTCCTGGCATTGATCATGGTAGATACCACAGCATTAGAGAGCCCTCTCTTTTTTAGAATGTGGGCTTCAATAGCCAGGCCGTCAAACCTAGGGCTGGTAAGGAAGGGTGGTATATCGGTCCTTGCGAAAGCAGGTCCGGACGACGTGGGAGAGTCCAAGGACTCCCCACTGAAATTTTACAATCTCCGCGTACCACGCTCTTCGGGGCCACGCTGGAGCCACCGGAATCACTGGTTTCTTTTCTACCCTGATTCTGCGGAGTAATCGAGGTAACCACTGTGGCGGTGTGAATGCATATATCAGCTTAAACTGATCCCAGGGAACACTAGGGCATCCGAGCCGCAAGCTAGGGGATCCCTTGTCCGAGAGACAAACCTGTCCCCCTTTGCGTTGAATCTGGATGCTAGAAGATCTACATCCGATGTTCCCCACCGCTGACATATTGTCCAGAAAACCTCGGGGTGAAGGGACCCTTCCTCTGGGCCTAATTGCTGGCGACTTAGAAAGTCCGCCTTCCAATTCTCCACTCCTGGAATGAATACCGCAGATATGGCTGGGACATATTTTTCTGCCCATTTCAGGATGTAATTTACTTCCCTCTGGGCTGCACGACTCCTGGTGCCCCCCTGATGATTGATATATGCCACTGCTGTGGCATTGTCTGATTGAATTCTGACAGGGGACCCTTGGAGTTTGGATGTCCATGCTACTAGGGCATACCGGGCTGCTCGTATCTCTAAAAGATTGATGGGCAGGGCCTTTTCTGCATCCGACCATCTGCCCTGGAGAGACTATTGCTCCAGTACTGCTCCCCAGCCTATAAGGCTGGCATCTGTAGTGACCACCTTCCAGGAAATCGGACTGAAGGATTTCCTTTTTTCAGATTCTGGGGAACCAACCACCAACGGAGGCTCTTGCGAACGGAAGGGGACAAGGACATTGTAAGTCTAGGGCCTGAACTTTTTTGTTCCAGGCTGACAGTATGGCCCCTTGCAAATTCCTTGAATGGAATTGACCGTAGGGTACTGCTTCGAATGATGCCACCATTTTTCCCAGCAGCCTCATATACAGGCGTATGGACGGCTGTCTTTTTTGTACCCACTAAATGGATCAAATCTTTCAAAGACAACACCTTTCCTCGAGGCAAGAATATTTTTCTCTGGCCTGAATCCAACCTTAGCCCCAAGTATTCCAGGCTTTTGACTGGTTTTTAGGGCTGACTTGTCTCGGTTGATAATCCAACCGTGAGATTCCAGATACTTGATCGTCTTGTGAACGACCACGTCTAGTTTTTTCACTGAGTGGTCTATCAGCAACAAGTCATCCAGATATGCCATTATCATTACACCTTGTGTTCTTAAATTGGCCAATAAAGGGCCAGAATTTTTGTAAACACTCGTGGTGCTGTGGCCAAACCGAAGGGTAAGGCTCTGAACTGAAAATGGCGCCCTTCTACTGCAAAGCGTAGAAATTTTTGGTGGACTGGAAAGATGGGAATGCGCAAATAAGCATCTTTGATGTCGATCGTGGCTAACCAATCCTCCCCTTGTAGGGCAGTGGCCACCGATCGGATCGACTCCATCGGAAAGTCCTGACATACAGGAATTTGTATAGCCCTTTTAGAATTAATACGGGCCTCCCGTCCGCGTTTGCTTCGGGACTGTAAAGAGGTTTGAGTAAAACCCGAACCCTCATTCTTCCAGGGGAACCTCCATAATTACTCCTTGGAGCAATAGTTGTTCTAGTGCCAACAGGAGGGACTCTCTCTTCCGGGGATCCCTTGGCACGTTTGACCTCAAAAATGGGAAGGAGGAGAGTCTTTTAACTCCAAACTGTATCCCAAACCTACTGCGGAGAGCACCTATCTGTCTTGATCGTGTCCCGCCAGGTCTCTTGCGAACAACTGGAGTCCTCCCCCCACCCGACTGAGTGGGGGCTTCAATGAATTTAACTTTGGGGGAGGTTTTGTACCTCCCCTGACCCAGGGTTTCTCATTACCCTGCTACTGTCCCTGTTTTTTACCCCCGGGATTTGACCGAGGAGGCCGTCGGAACTGTTACACAGCCGCCCCAGGGACTGGAGAAGCAGGCCTCTTAAAGAGGGACCTCTAACTCTGCTTTTAACCGGCAAGAGCGTATTTTTACCGCTGGAAATTTTCTGGATATATTTGTCCAGGTTTTCCCTGAATAAGCGTTCACCATGAAATGGGACGCTAACCAGCCATACTTTACAGGGAGCTTCAGCAGACCAGTTTTTGAGCCATAGGAGCCTACGCATATGTACTATAGACAGCGTAAGGCGGGAGGCCTGATGGACTGAATCCTCTATGGCGTCAACCGCAAAGCCTAAGGCTCTAGGTAGATCAGCTAGGGCAAAGCCTGCTGATCTGTCAAGTCCCTCAAGACCTGTTTCAACTGATCCTTCACTGCTTAGCAGACCCCAATAGCTGCTACTGCTGGTTGTATCACCAAGCAGATTTTCATAAGGACTCCAATCTTATCTATTGGGTTCTTGAACATTTGGACATTATCCACTGGACATGTCAGTGATTTATACATGCAAGAGATGGCTGCGTCCACTGTAGGGACCTTCCATTTTTTTTTTTTTGATGAACTTATCCTCCATGGGATAGACCACCGGAAATCTCTTGGGGGAATAAATATTTTCTCAGGACGTTCCCAATCCTGGTAAATGAGCCCTTTCAGTAAAGGGTGAAGTGGAAAAGAACAAACAGTCTGGGGGCTTCTAGCGACCCCAACGAGGATACAGTAGTGGTTGATGGTTCCGCAAGGTGCATTTTTAAATGCTGATCGGACCATGTTAGTCAGAGACTGAACCCATAATCTTTCAGCTTGAGATGCTGAGAAAAGGTTCCCCCACTGTTGATTCCTCTATAACAGAATCAACCTTATCCTGATCCCCTTCAGGCAGGTCGATCCCTGTATGGGACTGTTGCTCTGCTAACAGGCACTCTGAAGGAGGAGACGGAGATCGGGCGTGCTTTCCCTGACAGGGAGGCAGCCTCTCTAATCCTCCCAGAGCTGAGGAAAAAACCTCCTCTGTTACATACACAGGAGCAGGTGAACTGAGGACAGCCACAGTACCAAGTACCCCTGCGGGGTCTCTACGGTCACTTACCTCTGAACTTCAGGGGAGACTGGTGCAGCAGGAGTATGCCCAAGATCCTCCGAGCCCGATGAGACCCCCTTCGCTTCCTGGAAGATTCAGTTCCGGAGCTTCTGGACGGCATATTCCTAAGCCTAAAGCTGAGGTATTCCAGCCGTAATACACCACTTTTACTGAGAATAGTCTAGCACAATTGCTGCTATATCACAGTTGGTGTCTACTAATGTGCCTTTCTAGGGGATGCCTGTATCAACCGCTTGCTGTATGCCTTTAAATGTTGCCAGCTCTGTCTCTGTACTTCATAGCCAGCTCACTACAATATTGTGTTTTTTTTAAAACTGCTGGGACGCCCGCACATGCGCAGAAGCGCTGCGGCGCGCACAGAGCGTCATCCCCCAGGCTCCGCCCCCTTTCCCGGCTCACCTCTATATATAGAGGCGCGTGCACGCGCACGCGCGCGGGCGGGCACGTGCGCCTTCGGCGCTAATTTCAAATATGGTAACAAGGGACAGGAGCCAGGGCCCCTCTTTGCCGCAGGCCGGGGGATGGACGAGCACTGCAACATGGCAGAGGAAGCAGTTTCCTATAAGAGAACTCACCATCTGCCTGGACTTTGCTCTGCTGAGAAGAAGCTAGTCCACATGACAAGAAAACATTCCACAGCGGCCTCTAGTGGACAAACACAGGTACCGCAGTCTAATATATTAAATATATATAAAAAAAAAATTTTTTTTTTTTCTTGACCACCATTAAAAATTATTACATTTTTTTAGTAGTTACAGGCATGCACAGAATTTTGCGGGAATACCATTAGGTAACAGACAGAAAGACAAATTAGGCTTGGGGGTCCCCCAATAGAACCAAGTTCCTGGGAGCCCCCACTTACCTGTTCCCCGCCGCAGGACTTTGTTTGGTCCACAAAAGCCCAAACTTCACCTATCACGGCAGGCATTGTAATCAAACCTTCAGGGACCGGGTTCCCAAGGATTCCACTCCCCTGGACCTGTATAGCACCTTGCACAGAAAACATCTTGGTCGTGGGTATGACCAGAGCTCTGGATCCCAGGGTCCAGCTCTCCTAAGAGAAGCATTACAGGCAAAACCTTGCTCTTCTCTGCAAGGCCCGGGTACCGACCGTTTAGCTATGAAGCTTTTTTGGTCGGATCCGGAATAGCTTACTGAGGCCCAAAAGAACCTGTACGCAAGCTCAGTGAAAAACACATGTTTCTTCTTGGCCAACACCTTAGACACTGGCAAAAAACTGAGGTGCTCCCGGATGGGAGGGGCTTATATAGGGGAGGGTACTTCCGGTTTTGGAAGTTGCCAGTGCCAGCACCTGACGGTATCTATATAACCCATTAGTAATGACTATGTCGCTCTGTGTCCCGTGATGTACGAGAAAGAAATCACACACATACGTTGAACTGGATGGACTTGGGTCTGTTTTGAATTTTATAAATGATGCAACTCATCATGTGAAATAAAAATTAAAACAACTTAAAAAAACAGAAATTGCAGCATAAAATTATTTCAGGTCAATATTAAATTTTTTATTCAATATGTTTACATATTGAAAATGCTTTACTGTTCCCTTTAACGGGACAAAGGAAGGCCCTCTGACCCTCATCAAATAATCTTTAAAGCCATCAACAGTACTGTGAATTATTGTTTTCAAGACCGCTCCTTACAATATTCACATACAATCTTCAAATGTATAGTTCAAAACAGATATTTGGCTATGATCCTATTAATAAACCAATTAATAAACCAATTCTAACTGCTAGGTGACACAGGCAACCCCAAGTTAATGTAATCTGAGGTTTGCGGCAAATGTAAGCCAATATGTTATACATCTTCGTGAACATATTAGATGTGCAGCTTTACTGTGATGGTTTACCTTCTGAGAGCTCAGCTCTGTTTTGCTTGTTTCATATTTTCAATGTTATGAGTATTCAGGTTTCTCAGTTATTAAGTCTACTTTCAAACAGTCACGGGGGCCCTTTAATTTAATACACGAGTCTAACCCAAAGGAGAAAGTAACCATTGTAAAAAATTCTCCCTTGCTCGTACTGAATCTTATTATCTGTGTGAGTAGAATATGAGGTTTCCTAAGGGCTAATTCACACCAGTTCGATTGGCCACTGCGCGGTGTGAGGCGGTGGATTGCAGCGCACTGCACTGCAAAAAAGTACTGCATGCAGTACTTTTTTCAGTACACACTGGTCACCACAATGTAGTGGTGTGAACTGGGCAACATGAGACAAGGCATTTTGCCTAGTCATGCCGTTCGCTGGAGTAGCCACAAAACGCAGTCCTGCCGAACCTGATGTGAAAGAATTCAAAAGGTGGAGGCAAAAGAATAAAAATGAAACTAGCAGCTAAACCAAAAATGCATCATATATGATGCAGTATGATGCAGTCTGTCCTTTGCATTAACACAGCTGTATTTGTTCTGACCCCCTCCCCGCCAGTAATTTTTTCTTTTTTTTTACCTGTTGATCCTGCCAGTAGATCTGTCATTTTTTCACTTCTTTTAATGCCGCGTACACACGACCATTTTTCTCGTCGGGAAAAATGTCATTTTTTCTCTTTGACGAGAAAAACGACCGCGTGTGGGCTGTTCATCATTTTTCCAGATGAGAAAAATGGCAAGAATCACGACAAGAAAAATTAGAACATGCTCTAATTTTTCTCGTCGTGATTCACGGCATTTTTTTCCATGGCAGTTTTCCCATAGGGAAACACTGCCAGGGAGCCTACACACGGTCGGTTTTCCCGACCAAGAGAAAAAATGTAAGGAAAACCAGCCGTGTGTAGGGGACCAAGCCGTTCCTCGTTTTTCCCGTCGATTTTCTCGACGGTGTTTCCACCGTCGAGAAAATCGATCGTGTGTACACGGCATTATAGTTCAAGCAGTTCAGCAAAGGTGGCAGCCAGGGGGGTTGGGACAAACCATCAAACTGATAGTGGTAATTACAACAATAATTTTTTCCATAAGATTTCAAACTTTTTCCAAAATCTGTTGCTCTAAGTGCTTTAAAAAGTGTTAGCTGAAGTTAGTCTCTAATTTGTCGCTTACTTTAACTATAGAAATAAAAAAGGAGGGCACAGGGGTGTATTAAAAAGGTATATTTAATTGGAAACAAAACAATATCATAACAGTAACTGTAGGTGTACAGAGGTGTCAGGAGTACAGTGCAACACCCCGTAGTTTGGAAAGCACTGTCATTAAAAGTTGTCACACTGGTGCACTGGGCCTGCTCCCTGCATAGCATAAGTGGCTGCAGGAATACCTTGTACTGAAAGAAGCTAACTGAGCTGTAAAAAACGCGTTTAAGGTCACTGCCCCTTTGTCAAGCCTCTCTGTACCAGCTGGATCACCCCTGGTTGTTGAGGGGCTATAGGATTTGCAGTGGCTGCAATTTCCAAGGACATTATGGCCTGAAGGTTTTGTACAGGTTATATTATGTGCCAGTGGCGGCTGGTGCTCAATTTTCTGGGGGGGGGGGACGTGGCCTCCCCAGCCAGCGCCCCCCCCCAGCCAGCCAATCAACCCTCTCTCGATCGCCACTCCCCTCATCACTTGATAGCTGCCCGCCAGGCCCTGCACTTACCCTATGCAGGTAGCAGCTCCCCTCCCCGGCATCTCCTCCCGAGTCTCAGTGGTCGCTTTTCCTCCCGGCAAATCAGGACTTAGGACCCGTGGCCTATCAGGTCTTAGGACTCCCAGCCAATCGAGTCTGAGGTCCTGCTTCCTGATTGCCCAGGAGGAGAAAAAGGATGACATTTGCGAATATTAATTATAATGTCACACAACTGGGTGGGCAGGGCACTGCGCCCGGAGCCCACCCTTTTTGAAGCCAATTAGAGCCTCAGGCTCTAATCATGTGCTTCTAAAAATAAAAAATAAACTAATTGGAATCCATGCGTCCAGCGCCCTGCATGTAGATTAGGGGCCTGCATGAGTGGCCACCACTGTTATGTGCACTACTGTAAGAGATTTTCTTTTAAAATGTACTATTATGTCCACAGGGTGACAACACCCTATTGTATTAAGAGGGGTATGGACTCCAGAGAGAGATATAATTTTGCCCCTGTACAAATTATTGGTAAAACCTCATCTGGAATATGCAGTTTAGTTTTGGGCACCAGTTCTCAAAAAAGGATATCGGGGAACTGGAGAAAGTGCAGAGAAGGGCAACCAAACTGATAAGAGGCATGGAGGAGCTCAGCTATGAGGAAAGATTAGAGGAACTAAATTTATTCTCTCTTGAGAAGAGGAGATTAAGGGGGGATATGATTAACACGTACAAATATATAAGGGGTCCATATAGTGAACTTGGTGTTGAGTTCTTCACTTTAAGGTCATCACAGAGGACAAGAGGGCACTCATTACATCTAGAGGAAAAAAAGAGATTTCATCTCCAAATATGGAAAGGTTTCTTCACAGTAATGCCCCATACACATGATCGTTTTTCTTGCCATTTTTTTTTTCTTGCCGTTTTTCACGTCGTTTTTTTCCATGTTTCCTCTCAAGCCTGTCTTGCGTACACACGATCATTTTAAAAAACGATCAAGCAAAGCGCAGTGGCTTACAACACGTACGACGGCACTATAAAGGGGAAGTTCCGCTCGAATGGCGCCACCCTTCATGTTAGTAAAGTTTGTTGAGCGACGATTCACACTTTTCAGCCTCGTGCTTTTCAGTCCGTTACTGCGTGACGAATGTGCTATCTCCATTACGAACGCTAGTTTTACCAGAACGAGCGCTCCCGTCTCATACTTGATTCTGAGCATGCACGTTTTTTTTTCACGTCGTTAAAGCATACACACTATCGTTTTTCACGTCGTTAAAAAAAACGACATGAAAAACGACGTGAAAAAAGAGAGCATGTTCGAAATTTTTAATGCCCGTTTTTCACGTTGTTAAAAATGCTCTGGAGCATACACACGATCATTTTTAATGGCTATTTTTAAAAATGGCATTTTTAATGGCATGAAAAACGATTGTGTGTATGGGGCATAAGAGCTGTGAAAATGTGGAATAGACTTCCTCCAGAAGTGGTTCTGGCCAGCTCAGTAGATTGCTTTAAAAAAGGCCTGGATTCTTTCCTAGGTATACATAATATAACTGGGTACTAACTATACCCACTATAGGAAAAGTTGTTTCAGGGAATATCCGATTGCCTCTCAAGGGATCAGGAAGGAATATTTTCCCCTGCTGTGGCAAATTGGATCATGCTCTGCTGGGGTTTTTTGCCTTCTTCTGGATCAACTGTGGGTATGGGATCGTGTATATGGGATTGTAGGAATTTTTTTTTGTTTTTTGTTTGAACTAGATGGACTTGTGTCTTTTTTCAACCTGACTATGTACCTATGTAACACTGCTGGAAGATTTCACTGCAATCAAAGCGAACAGCACTGTTGCCCTATTACAGCAAGTTATGAAATAACGGATCTACTCGCAGGATCAATAGGTAGTAAAACTATGTTACAGGAGAGACTCAGAAAAACAAAAATCCGAGGGAAAATGCTAGTGACAGACTTCAGCATATACCGTATATACTTGAGTATAAGCTGAGTTTTTCAGCACATTTTTTTGTGCTGAAAATGCCCCCCTCGGCTTATACACAAGTCAGATTTTTGCGCCTGATCTCCCGTAATTTGGGGACCCGGTACCGGCCGGCCATAGGTCCCATGGACCCCAAACTTGGCACACATGTAGCCCCATTTCTCCTCTATAAGTGTGCAACGTTTTTTGTCTGGGGGACCTACGGCCGGGGAGCACAGATTTTTCAAAGCTGGGCACCCCTTCCGTAGACTCCCATGTTAAACGTCAGTCTAGTCTTGGGCACAGTGAGGCATGCACATGGACACAGTGAGGCAAATGAGGCATGCAGATGGACACCCTAGGCTTATACTCGAGTCAATACGTTTTCCTATTTTTTTGTGGTAAAATTAGGTGCCTCGGCTTATATTCAGGTCGGCTTATACTCGAGTATATACGGTATGTACATTTTCTATTTTACCCATTGTTCTACTTTAATTGGCTTTCAAGCTATTTTGTATTTCAAAAATGCAGGATTTCAGAAGTCAAAAAGCTACAGTAGTTCTAAATAAATTCATGCAGACACTTCAATTGGTTGAATCAGTTGAACGGTCAGAGTATAGTCTACATAACATTCCTATCTACTGTATATAAACAAAATCTATTAATACCTCCTGCCCATCAGCACAAGGAGAAATAAACAATACACCACTCAGTTTCTGAAACTTCAGTGCTGTTTGCATTATGAGTTTTAAAGTCCCTTATCTGTTAAAGTCAAACTATAATGGTTTAAAGCTGAAATCTGGGGAAACAAAGTCATCCCTTGCAGTGGTGCGGAGTTCACACTGCATGGGTTAACTGCTCATTTATGCTTAGTATTACTGGGTACAGCAGATTTACTTACTCGATCTTCTGCTCCCACGGTCTCCTCCACACTGCTAGACAGGTCCCAGAAGCCTCTTCTCCCCTACACTCTGGCAGTCTAGGGTCCCCTATTATCAGCAAGACCAATGCAGGTCCCAAAGCTCTGAGGAACAGTCTATTACCGGAGCATATAGGAGTGTCCTCTGCCAGAGTAGCGAAATATCAAGTAAAACTGCTTTTCACATCTCCTAGACAGAAAAGAGCTAGCTAGAGTTAACTAATGCTCTATACGTTATTTATGACAAATCTTCAGTTACAAATGCAGTGCTACTCCTGTTAGGCTGCTCATCCCAACAAGCACCAGTACATGCACACCAGCTTCAAGAACTCAGTCTATGGAATGGCTTTTTTAAATGTATTGCTTTAAGAACAGTAGAGGGGGTTAGGATATGGGATAGTGCAAAACGCTGCATAGTAACAAAAGGACACTCTTCCCTGCAGCTCCCATACATGTATTCTGGTGAGGACACAGGGGGATAGCCAGTATTCTGAGACTCTAATACCGCGTACACGCGATCGGACATTCCGACAACAAAACCGTGGATACATTTCCGACGGATGTTGGCTCAAACTTGTCTTGCATACACACGGTCGCACAAATGTTGTCGGAAATTGCGAACGTCAAGAACGCGGTCACGTACAGCAGGTACAACGGCACAATAAAACGGAAGTTCCATACCAAGTGCGCAACCCTTTGGGCTCCTTCTGCTAATCTCGTGTTAATGGAAGTTTGGTGAGAGACGATTCGTGTTTTTCAGCTTTGTGCTTTTCAGTCCGTTACAGCGTGACGAATGTGCTATCTCCATTACGAACGCTAGTTTTACCAGACAGAGCGCTTTCGTCTCGTACTTGATTCAGAGCATGCGTGGAATTTTGTGCGTCGGAATTGTCTACACATGCTCAGAATTTACGAGAATGGATTTTGTTGTCGAAAAATTTGAGAACCAGCTCTCAAATTTTTGTTGTTGTTGGACATTCCGACAGAAAATGTCCGATGGGGCGTACACACGGTCGGAATTTCCGACCAAAACCTCTCATCAAACATTCATTGTCGTAAATTCTAAGCGTATGTACGCGGCATACGAGAGCCATCTCCGTCCATAGCTACCTCTGGCATTTACATCCCAAAAGCACACGATCACAGGGATCACAATTCGGGGTCAGCGCCTAGGACAGTTGCACACATTCCAGCTTCCTCCGGACACTTCCCAGTAAGGGAGACAATTCTCCTCCAGACCAGATCCCATAAGGTGAAGTTCTACAGCCAGCTCCTCAATACATAGCTTCAGGTTCACTACAGGCTGTCTCAGAGGGGCAGCAACCCAAGAGGCTTTGAAACCCTCCCTGTTGAGGAAAGAACACTCTCTCCAGGACTCCAAACTATTTATCAACTCTCCAGTTACTTTCTGGACACTCCCCTTAATGGATTGGCTGGTCTTTGGACTTTCCCAGCCCTATGTTCTGGAAACTTTTTCCAGAAGCAGGGGGAATCAGCCTGTGAAACCTTGAACAGGCCAGAACAACCATTTCTCCCCTGACTATAAAAGAAGGCAAAAACTAAAATTTGTCTAGCATCCCAGGCTAGGAGGGTGCTACCCAAATAAAAATGTAACACGGGGTGTACCATGATAAAGAATTCACACAGCATACTGACCATCTAAAGAGAATGTACAACAGATGGTGGCCACTTTCTGTCTCTCTCTCTGTTTATACAGAGCCATCTTAATATCAGAGAGGGAGAAGGAGGAGCAAAATAAAAAAGGTAAATTTTCCAACCCATAACTTTGTATATGGGTCGGTGCAGCTTAACTAGAGTTACGGAGCTCAGCAGATTTTTTTCAGTCTGGAACACATGTGAAAAGCAGCTGAAAGCACCACCTGTTTGCTGCATATAGTAGAAAATGTGTTCGTATGTAGAGTATTGGCTAAAGATTATTTTTAATACGATGTTTCTGAGATCTACAAGAGCCATTTGGCTACAAAATTCTTTCACAAACGTAGCTAGAAATGAATACAATTCTGGTGCAGTAGACATGTATGATGAAATTGACAAAGATAATTGCAGATTGTTAACTATACTTTAAAAATAATATATCTGCAGGATGATAAAAGAAGAGCAGGCATTATACAGTACCTGTAAACATATGGCTAGGTTAACCCTGCAGCCAAATGATGTGCTAACGGCCCTTGGATGGAGACCCAGGTCTTTAAATAACTTTGAAAAAGACTGGGTTAGAGAAATTCGAGGACGCTCTTCAGCCACGACCACACAGGTCCGTACTCTAGACAGGTCCAATCCCCTAGCCTACAAGACAAATGCCAACGGTTATTATTGCACCACAAACACATTATAACCAAAACTAATACAACACTACAAGAGTCTAAGAGAATAAAGGGAAAATTCTGACTAATCCTAAACAAATCACTAACAAATACAGAATTGGTTTTCCAGATTTTAAACATCAATAGTAAAACATTCCTTGTGTTTAACAAGGTGAACAAGAGGTCATGGAATTATAGAGGATTTATACAAGACTGTTAAAGAGGAAATTTAATAATTTTGCCGACTATATCCCAGTTTGCTTACATACCAGAAAATGTGCGAATGATATGACTTACAGTACGACCACAAACAGACAAAAGGGGGAAAGCACTTCATAAATATGACATGTTTTAAGAACTCGAGAACAGATTGGTGTCTAATCCAAACACTATGTCTGCCAATAACGTGATTTGACCTGGATGTGATGTGGACATACCCAAGTTTGAGGAGCTCTATTTCTTTTATAACTATGTTAAGCATTATTAATGAAACCTTGTTATTAATGTGTTATGTGCACATTTCCAGAAGGCAGGCTAGGTGGTTTGAATTTCCTTCACAAAAAATGTCCTTTTAATTCAGGCCACACAAAGGCAAACTCTACCATCTGGCCCAAAAAGGTCAAATAACATCCATTTTACTTGCAAGTGGGACCTAATAAAGGTTTTGCTGGATTGAAGCACATACTGATCAGATCCAAGAACCTATAAACTACATTCAGCATGGGTGAGAAATATCCTATTTCCTTGATTCTGTAATTGCTATTATCTAAATAGTTTTGGACACCCCAACACACTTTAATTTTTGAGTGAAGTGCCACAAGTATCATAATACATGTTTTTATATATATCTTTTTTTAGAAAGCTGCATGGTAAACAAAAAGCATATTCCTATAGGTGCATGAATTTCCTTTTCAATGCCTTCTTTAGCTGCTAAGTACCGTTGAGTACTGACCCACCCTCTTCCACACTTTACTTATGGTGATTAAACACGATGGGTGGGAACAGCAACCAATAGTTAGGTAATGGAAAAACAAAGAATAGAAAAGCGCCTCTAAGTAATTAGGTTTATTGACAGATAAAACAAATCACATCCAGCACTTACATATGGGTAAGTTCAGGTATGCTCCAGTAGAGTAAGTGTTTGTGCTAGATCCAGGGTCTATACAGCTTCTCCACGAGTGTCCCAAGTCCCGGCTGTAGCAGCCGCAAGTGGCCGGAGTGCGAGCTGGCTATGTCCTTGGTCAGAGATATCGGCCAACCTGTTCCAGCTGATGTCACACGCTCCTTCACGGGCTGACCGCCGCCATCTCTAACCACGGACATAGCCAGCTCGCACTCCGGCCACTTGCGGCTGCTACAGCCGGGACTTGGGACACTCGTGGAGAAGCTGTATAGACCCTGGATCTAGCACAAACACTTACTCTACTGGAGCATGCTTGAACTTACCCATATGTAAGTGCTGGATATGATTCTATTCTTTGTTTTTCCTATGTCACTACCTTGAGTCGGCTTCACCTTGGAGAAGAGCTGCCCTGAGTACCTGTGTTATAATCAAAGACTTTCTCATCACCACCCGTTGCCTTTGAAGATTTTAAACTTAATTTGTCACTTTATTTATCCACCATCATTTTTATTGACTGGAATATCCGCTTTGCTTGTGAATTTCTGTGCATACATTCTGAGCGCTGGCATTTTTAGTTTTTTTTCCAATAGTTAGGTACTGGGGGGACAGGCCAGCATATAAATGTGATTTCCAAAGCTGGTAATTTAATATCTGAATTAACTCCGTTATGGAGATCAAATTCTGTACCCACTTTTCATAAATTTTGCAGCTACACAAATTTTATTCTTAATGAAGCACGTTCTTTAATGCTAAATAGACTTTTTTTTTTTTTAGGTACTATTTATATGTTCTTACAAAACTCCAACACAAAATTCCATTGGCACGAATTTCAGCAATGTCTTAGAGCAGTGGTCATCAACCCTGTCCTCAGGGCCCACTACAAGCCAGATTGTATGTATTACCTTGGGGAGATGCAGACTAGAATACTGCAATCACTGAGCAGCAAATGATATCACCTGTGATGTATTTCAGTTATCTTGCAAACCTGGCCTGTTAGTGGGCCCTGAGGACAGGGTTAATGACCACTGTCTTAGAGGGTGGGTTCTGGATTGAGACCTAATACTATGTGCACAATCCTGCTCACTCGGAGCATAAACTATCCTACAATTCCAGCTCAATTTATGCATTGTTTATGCACTTAAGCCCTGGTTCACACTGGCGCGATTTGACATGTGATTTGACATGTCAAAACACATGTCAAATCGGCGAAATTTGCCGCAAATTGCGGGCAATGGCACCATCCTAATCGGTGCGACGCCGCATCTGCGGCGCTGCACCGATTACAAAAAGTAGTTTCTGTACTACTTTTTGCGTCTGTGTCAGATGTCTCTGTAATCGAACTGAAATCGGGACTGACAGGCAGGAGTGAAATCGTGCGAGTTCAGCTGAACTCGCACGGCTTCACTCCCGCAGCCCCAGTGTGAACCTGGGCTCAGAGTTCAATACAGAAAAAAATTGCACAACCACCACCCCCAATGCAATGGAGATGAAGAGGGGGGAGAGGTCATGTACTTCTCACACCCTTCCTGTCCTAGGGTAAGAATAATGCAATAATGTTCCTCCACACATAGGGAGCAACAGGTGTTGTCATAATAGGACAGGAAGTGTGTTAATGTAAGGAGCTGCAATAAATTACATTTTATGTTCTTTGGGTACTTTATAGAAAATACAATAAATAATCCCCCCCCCCCCCCCCAAATCATTCCCTCATAACTAATTTTTCATGAGATAGTTGATGTTGAAGGGCTATGTCCACACTTGGTTTCTTAGAGTCACCAGTGGCAGAAACCAAGATCTGAGATCTGTGCAATCTCTACAACCATAATGAAGCCAAGAGCAAGGGAGTACAAATAAATTAAGCCTCTAATGATTACAGTAAATGACTGCTACAAGCCGAGCTGGGAATTGATCAACAAACCTACCATGAGATGGATAAAAAGATGGTGCTTGATTAAACAGTAACATTAACACTATAATGAAATTAGTTTTGGTTATCCATTACAGAAGTTGTACCTCTAAAAAAAATGCCTCTGTTCCTTTAACCACTTAAGGACTGGAAGGATTTACCCCCTTAATGATCGGGCCATATTTTGCGATACGGCACTGCGTCGCTTTAACTGACAAATGCGCGGTTGTGAGACGTGGTACCCAAACAAAATTGACGTCCTTTTTTTACCCACAAATAGAACTTTCTTTTGGTGGTATTTGATCACCTCTGCGGCTTTTTTTTTGTGCTATAAACAAAAAAAGAGCGACAATTTGGGAAAAAATAACTACTTTTTCTTTTTGCTATAATAAATATCCCAAAAATGTTTTTAAAAAACAAATTTCTTCATCAGTTAAGGCCAATATGTATTCTACATATTTTTGGTAAAATAAAAATCGCAATAAGCGTATATTGATTGGTTTGCGCAAAAGTTATAGTGTCTACAAACTATGGGAAAGATTTATGGCATTTTTACTATTATTCGTTTTTTGTTTTTTTTACTAGTAATGGCAGTAATTAGGGATGAGCTTCGAGTTCGAGTCAAACTCATGTTCGATTTGAACATTGCCTGTTCGCACGTTCGCCGAACAGCAAACAATTTGGGGTGTTCGCGGCAAATTCGAAAAGCCTCGGAACACCCTGTAAAAGTCTATGGGAGAAATCTAAAGTGCTAATTTTAAAGGCTTATATGCAAGTTATTATCATAAAAAGTGTTTGGGGACCCGGGTCCTGCCCCAGGTGACATGTATAAATTTTTCGGGAGCAGTGATTTTAATAATGCTTAAAGTGAAACAATAAAAGTGAAATATTCCTTTAAATTTCGTACCTGGTGGGGGGGGGGGGGGGGGGTGTATAGTATGCCTGTAAAGCAGCACTTGTTTCCCTTGCTTAGAACTGTCCCTGCACAAAGTGTCATTTCTGAAGGAAAAAAAGTCATTTAAAAGCACTCGCGGCTATAATGAATTGCCGGCTCCCGGCAATACAGAGAAAAGTCATTGATAAAAAAAAAAATGCGTGGGGGTCCCCCCAAATTCAATTACCAGGCCCTTCAGGTCTGGTATGGATATTAAGGGGAACCCTGCGTCAAAAAAAAAAAATGACGTGGGGTTCCCCCCAAATATCCACACCAGACCCTTCAGGTCTGGTGTGGATTTTAAGGGGAATTCCAATTTTTTTTTAAAAATGGCGTGGAGTTCCCCCCAAAAATCCATACCAGGCCATTAATCTGAGCACGCAACCTGGCAGGCCGCAGGAAAAGAGGGGGGGATGAGAGAGCGCCCCCCCTGAACCGTACCAGGCCACATGCCCTCAACATGGGGAGGATGCTTTGGGGGTCTGTGACCCCTCAAAGCACCATGTCCCCATGTTGATGGGGACAAGGGCCTCATCCCCACAACTCTTGCCCGGTGGTTGTGGGGGTCTGCGGGCAGGGGGCTTATCAGAATCTGGAAGACCCCTTTAACAAAGGGGACCCCCAGATCCCCCCCATGTGAATTGGTAAGGGGTACATTGTACCCCTACCATTTCACAAAGAAAGTGTAAAAAAAATGTAAAAAAAACACACAGACACCGTTGGGAAAAGTCCTTTATTAAAAAAATAAAAATAAAAAACCCATTCCACCGATGTAATCCAGTGTCCCGCGGTGATCCGATGTCCAGCGCTGCAGTCTCCTTCCACTCCACACGAAACGTCATTGGCTGAGCGGACCTCGTATCTCAGACCCTGCCTACGTCATTGGCTGAGCGGACCTGATGGGGAACTTCCTCCGCAGTGTAAAAATGAATAGATCTGCCTCTTCTCACGTTCCCCATCAGGTCCGCTCAGCCTTACACCTACGTCATTTACTGAGTGGACCTGATGGGGAACGCGAGAAAGGGCGGGTCTATTAATTTTTTACACTGCGGAGGAAGTTCCCCATCAGGTCAGCTCAGCCAATGACGTAGGCGGGGTCTGAGATACGAGGGCGCCCCTGCCCCCTCGTACCTCAGACCCTGCCTACGTCATTGGCTGAGCTGACCTGATGGGGAACTTCCTCCGCAGTGTAGGTCCGCTCAGCCAATGACGTTTCGTTTCAAGTGGAGAGAGACTGCAGCGCTGGACATCGGATCACCGCGGGACACTGGATTACATCGCTGGAATGGGTTTTTTATTTTTAATAAAGGACTTTTCCCAACGGTGTCTGTGTTTTTTTATTTTTTTATTTACACTTTCTTTGTGAAATGGTAGGGGTACAATGTACCCCTTGCCAATTCACATGGTGGGGGGCCGGGATCTGGGGGTCCCCTTTGTTAAAGGGGTCTTCCAGATTCCGATAAGCCCCCTGCCCACAGACCCCCACAACCACCGGGCAAGGGTTGTGGGGATGAGGCCCTTGTCCCCATCAACATGGGGACATGGTGCTTTGAGGGGTCACAGACCCCCAAAGCATCCTCCCCATGTTGAGGGCATGTGGCCTGGTACGGTTCAGGGGGGGCGCTCTCTCTTCCCCCCTCTTTTCCTGCGGCCTGCCAGGTTGCGTGCTCGGATAAAGGGTCTGGTATGGATTTTTGGGGGGAACTCCACGCAATTTTTTTTTACGTTTGGGGTGGAGTTCCCGTTAAAATTCATACCAGACCTGAAGGGTCTAGTATGGATATTTGGGGGAAACCCCACGTCATTTTTTTTTATTTGACGCAGGGTTTCCCTTAATATCCATACCAGACCTGAAGGGCCTGGTAATTGAATTTGGGGGGACCCCCACGCATTTTTTTTATCAATGACTTTTCTCTGTATTGCCGGGAGCCGACAATTCATTATAGCCGCGAGTGCTTTTAAATGACTTTTTTTTCTTCAGAAATGACATTTTGTGCAGGGACAGTTCTAAGCACAGGAAACAAGTGCTGCTTTACAGGCATACTATAAACCCCCCCCCCCCCCCCCCCCAGGTATGAAATTTAAAGGATTATTTCACTTTTAGCATTATTAAAATCACTGCTCCCGAAAAAACTGCAGTTTTTAAAATGTTTTTTTGCATTGATACATGTCCCCTGGGGCCGCACCCAGGTCCCCAAACACTTTTTAGGACAATAACTTGATAATTAGCACTTTTGATTTCGAACGTTCGAGTGCATTGTATTTAATAGGGTTCTAAAGTTCGCGCGAACTTTAGGTCTGTTCGCAGGTTCTGGTGCGAACCGAACAGCGGGGTGTTCGGCTCATCCTTAGCGGTAATATGTGATTTTTAGTGGGACTACGACATTGCGGCGGACAGATCGGACACTTTTGACTCATTTTTGGGACCATTGACATTTATACAGCGATCAAAGCTATGCACTGATTACTGTGTAAATGTCACTGTCAGGGAAGGGGATAACACTAGGGGGGCGATCAAGTGGTTAAATGTGTTCCCTCGTGAGTGTTTCTAACTGTGGGGGGATGGGACTGACTGGAGGAGGAGATATATCGCTATTCGTAATTACTACGAACAGCAGATCTGTCTCTTCTCTCCTATCCTATCAGAACGAGGATTTGTGTTTACACACACAAATCTCGTTCTGGCTCTCGTGCCCGCGATCACACGCGCATCAAGTCCCCCGTCGTGCAGCACGAATGCGCCTGCTATGGCTCTTAAAGGAGCCGACATATGGGTACAGTGTTTCGGGGGAATGAACCACTTTGCCGACGTATATGTGCATGAGCCGGTCTGCAAGTGGTAAAGCACGATAAACAGCATAGTGACTGTAAAGTCACTGATCACAAATCCTGGAATGCTCTATTACAGCAAGATATACAGTGCAGTATGTGTTTTTTTAAAATGATGCAGCTAAATACCTTATTTTTCAGTGCCACTGTGCGGTCACGTGACCACCCAGCTGATGAAATCTCAGCCCCTCCCTCTGTAGTTCTTAGATTGGTGAAGGAGAGTGGCAGGAGGTCACGTGACCGCACAGTGGTGCTGTAAAAAACAGACACTGCACTGTATATCGTGCTGTAACAGAGGGGATACCTTTACGATTTTGCTTAGAAACACAGATATAACATTATATGCAGGGATAACAATGACTTGACCATACATTACAGATAAAAAAAACTTGACTGGGGATAAAATGCTTGCATTACCTTTAAGGATTCGGTCTGCAAGCCAAGTCCCTTAGTACAGAGTTCCATTACAGAGTAGGAACAGAATGTGTCTCTGACTTTGTACTGACTCACAGCAAGAAGCCACAAGGCAGGATTGATCTCCAGCTCTGAGGGAGGAATCAGAATAGACTGGTGTCCTGAATACACGCTGTAAAGACATGAGACATATTAGCATGCACTCTGAGTCAGGCTGCAGTATTTTATTACATGAACATTGCTGACTAGGCAAACTGCTATGACTGAAACATAGCTATTAAATCTAATATACTGTTTTATGTCACTAATCTATGGTGTGTTTCTTATTTGCTGACATACAGGACAGGGCTGAGTAATAATAAAACAACCTGAAAGTTGAAGATGGGGTTTAAAGTTAATACAACATCAAGTTTACTGCTGATCTCCTTCTGAAAATGCTACTTGTTTGGCTGTCACTAGCTTAAAGGGTTCGTTCATTTTTAATTGCTTTTGCCAAACCCCCCCCCCCCCTATGCATTATTACAGCATCCTTAGTACATTAATATGCAGTGGCAACATTTTTGACATGCTGCTTACTTCTTAGGCCGCTTAATCCATTACCCTCCCTTCTGTCCTGCAGATGGCCTTGGATGCGTAGCACAGGCAACTCACAAATAAGCACTTGGGCTTCACTTTATACTAGAGCTGCCACGACGCGTGGACATAGTCGACTACGAAAATACGTCGACGTGCGTAAAAAACGTTGACTACTCGTTTCGCGGCCTAGGCCTTAGGAAAGGCCGCGGTTTCGGCCTAGCTCCGGAGCGGCGGCCATATTGGTACACCCGGCGGCTGCTTAGGTGCACGCTGACGTCATCACCCCTCACCGGCATCCCCTGCACCCCTCACTATATACAGTACAGGCATCCCCTGCACCCCTCACTATACAATCTTTCCCACTCACTGTAATATCTACAATCTCTCCCACTCACTGTAATATCCACAATCGTGGATATTACAGTGAGTGGGAGAGATTGTGGATATTAGTGAGTGGGAGAGATTGTGAATATTACAGTGAGTGGGAGAGATTGTGAATATTACAGTGAGTGGGGGAAATGACGTGGATATTACAGTGGGGGAGATGACGTGGATATTACAGTGGGAGAGATGACGTGGATATTACAGTGGGGGAGATGACGTGGATATTACAGTGGGAGAGATGACGTGGATATTACAGTGGGGGAGATGACGTGGATATTACAGTGGGGGAGATGACGTGGATATTACAGTGGGGGAGATGACGTGGATATTACAGTGGGGTAGATGACGTGGATATTACTGTGGGGAGATGACGTGGATATTACAGTGGGGGAGATGACGTAGATATTACAGTGGGGGAGATGACGTAGATATTACAGTGGGGGAGATGACGTGGATATTACAGTGGGGGAGATGACGTGGATATTACAGTGGGGGAGATGACGTGGATATTACAGTGGGGGAGATGACGTGGATATTACAGTGGGGAGATGATGTGGATATTACAGTGGGGGAGATGATGTGGATATTACAGTGGGGGAGATGATGTGGATATTACAGTGGGGGAGATGACGTGGATATTACAGTGGGGGAAATGACGTGGATATTACAGTGGGGGAAATTACGTGGATATTACAGTGGGGTAGATGACGTGGATATTACAGTGGGGGAGATGACGTGGATATTACAGTGGGAGAGATGACGTGGTTATTACAGTGGGGGGAGATGACGTGGATATTACAGTGGGGGGAGATGACGTGGATATTACAGTGGGGGAGATGACGTGGATATTACAGTGGGGGAGATGACGTGGATATTACAGTGGGGGAGATGACGTGGATATTACAGTGGGGGAGATGACGTGGATATTACAGTGGGGGAGATGACTTGGATATTACAATGGGGGAGATGAAGTGGATATTACAGTGGGGGAGATGAAGTGGATATTACAGTGGGGGAGATGACGTGGATATTATAGTGGGGGAGATGACGTAGATATTACAATGGGGGAGATGAAGTGGATATTACAATGGGGGAGATGAAGTGGATATTACAGTGGGGGAGATGAAGTGGATATTACAGTGGGGGAGATGAAGTGGATATTACAGTGGGGGAGATGAAGTGGATATTACAGTGGGGGAGATGACGTGGATATTACAGTGGGGGAGATGACGTGGATATTACAGTGGGGGAGATGACGTGGATATTACAGTGGGGGAGATGACGTGGATATTACTGTGGGGAGATGACGTGGATATTACAGTGGGGGAGATGACGTGGATATTACAGTGGGGGAGATGACGTGGATATTACAGTGGGGGAGATGACGTGGATATTACAGTGGAGGAGATGACGTGGATATTACAGTGGGGGAGATGACGTGGATATTACAGTGGGGGGAGATGACGTGGATATTACAGTGGGGGAGATGACGTGAATATTACAGTGGGGGAGATGACGTGGATATTACAGTGGGGGAGATGACGTGGATATTACAGTGGGGAGATGACGTGGATATTACAGTGGGGAGATGACGTGGATATTACAGTGGGGGAGATGACGTTGATATTACAGTGGGGGAGATGACGTGGATATTACAGTGGGAGAGAGGACGTGGATATTACAGTGGGGAGATGACGTGGATATTACAGTGGGGGAGATGACGTGGATATTACAGTGGGGGAGATGACGTGGATATTACAGTGGGGAGATGACGTGGATATTACAGTGGGGGAGATGACGTGGATATTACAGTGGATATTACAGTGGGAGAGAGGACGTGGATATTACAGTGGGGGAGATGACGTGGATATTACAGTGGGGGAGATGACGTGGATATTACAGTGGGGGAGAGGACGTGGATATTACAGTGGGGGAGAGGACATGGATATTACAGTGGGGGAGAGGACATGGATATTACAGTGGGGGAGAGGACGTGGATATTACAGTGGGGGAGAGGACGTGGATATTACAGTGGGGGAGAGGACGTGGATATTACAGTGGGGAGATGACGTGGATATTACAGTGGGGGAGATGACGTGGATATTACAGTGGGGGAGAGGACGTGGATATTACAGTGGGGAGATGACGTGGATATTACAGTGGGGGAGATGACGTGGATATTACAGTGGGGGAGAGGACGTGCATATTACAGTGGGGAGATGACGTGGATATTACAGTGGGGGAGATGACGTGGATATTACAGTGGGGGAGAGGACGTGGATATTACAGTGGGGAGAGGACGTGGATATTACAGTGGGGAGAGGACGTGGATATTACAGTGGGGGAGATGACGTGGATATTACAGTGGGGGAGATGACGTGGATATTACAGTGGGGAGATGACGTGGATATTACAGTGGGGAGATGACGTGGATATTACAGTGGGGGAGATGACGTGGATATTACAGTGGGGGAGAGGACGTGGATATTACAGTGGGGAGATGACGTGGATATTACAGTGGGGGAGATGACGTGGATATTACAGTGGGGGAGAGGACGTGGATATTACAGTGGGGAGAGGACGTGGATATTACAGTGGGGAGATGACGTGGATATTACAGTGGGAGAGATGACGTGGATATTACAGTGGGGGAGATGACGTGGATATTACAGTGGGGAGATGACGTGGATATTACAGTGGGGGAGATGACGTGGATATTACAGTGGGGGAGATGACGTGGATATTACAGTGGGGGAGATGACGTGGATATTACAGTGGGGGAGAGGACGTGGATATTACAGTGGGGGAGATGACGTGGATATTACAGTGGGGAGATGACGTGGATATTACAGTGGGGGAGATGACGTGGATATTACAGTGGGGGAGAGGACGTGGATATTACAGTGGGGGAGAGGACGTGGATATTACAGTGGGGAGATGACGTGGATATTACAGTGGGGGAGATGACGTGGATATTACAGTGGGGGAGATGACGTGGATATTACAGTGGGGAGATGACGTGGATATTACAGTGGGGGAGAGGACGTGGATATTACAGTGGGGGAGATGACGTGGATATTACAGTGGGGGAGATGACGTGGATATTACAGTGGGGAGATGACGTGGATATTACAGTGGGGGAGATGACGTGGATATTACAGTGGGGGAGAGGCCGTGGATGCCTCTTTTGCAAAGTGTTAGGCAGAATTTATATGGCATTTTAATGCCTGATGCTAAAGTGTTGTTTACATTTTATTTTTGGCACTTTAATTTTGTATACTGTAAAAACTTCAACCACATTGAAGAATTTTTGGAAAAAAATTTAATAAAAGTTGAAATATTATATTAGAAGTT
This sequence comes from Rana muscosa, assembly GCA_029206835.1. NCBI lineage: Eukaryota > Metazoa > Chordata > Amphibia > Anura > Ranidae > Rana > Rana muscosa. The sequence continues at coordinate 222,531,068 of CM055122.1, forward strand.
GTACTTATCGTTTTTTGTAAAGTTATCCAAAGGATTAATTAGCTAATCACAAAAAGAACATACACTAGATTAAGTAAAAAATGTAAATAAAAATAATCTTTAGTCGTTGACTAATCGAATAAATAATCGATAGATTAGTCGACAGACAAAATAATCGTTAGTTGCAGCTCTACTTTATACCCAGGCATGTCAACATTCTGTGGGAGTAAAAGGAGAGCAGACTGCACATGCATGGGTAAGAAACAAAGCCACGTCCACTTTTGTGATTTTTTGGGGCCACGCATCCAACTCTCGGTAACACCTGCCATCTGCAGAACAGAGGGGAGAGCAATGAAAAAAGCAGCCTAAAAGGTAAGCATTGTTTTACAAAACATAGCACTGCATATTAGTGTACTGAGGATCTTGTAAGGAATAGGGATGTTCTTGGCAAAAGTAAGGTGAACTAACCCTTTAAATGCTTTCAGATCTCAAGCCAAAAAACAGCTAACAAAGACATAAAATCTGATCTACATGCTTATTCTAGATCAGTCACTCAGAAAAGGTAGCATGCACTGGATCAGATTGACAGTTCACCAACTAGCATTCTCAGAAGAAAAAAAAAAAAACAATGGCGGTATATATATTTCAGTACTGATTTCCTTTTGTTAAAAGTGTAGTGACATAATGGTAAACCTAAGGCTCCATGTACACTGAAGCTGATAAACTGCAGTTTATTGGCGTTTTTTAAAAAAGCCCATTAACTGCACTCTATGTTAGCCTATGTGTTCATGTACACATAGCGTTTTTTAGTGTTAATGAGCAGTGGAGCTAATGGGCTTTTTTCTGAACGCAAGAAATTTGCGTTCAAAGTGCCGTTTTTCGGCGTGGAAAAACGCTAAAAAACGCTAAACGCTGGAAAAACGCAGGTCGCCAGCGGTTTTTTGATCCATTGAAAAAATAAAAAAAATAAATGAAAAACGCTAATAAACGCTGGTAAAAAACGCTGATAAAAGCTATATTTTAAAGCAGCTTTTTCTGCCAGAAATCTGGCGTTCAAAGCGACCGTTTTTGAGCTTCTGTGTACATGGAGCCTAAGAGTCTGTATCGATGGGCATCCAACAGTTTTTGCACTCCTATACAAAGCTATAGCATTGGAAAACCTACTTGAAGCAGGTCAATTACAGGTCAGGAAGAGGTCAACTGCAGGTCAAATGCACCTGTCAATGGATGTTTTATAATCTCAGAAACGTCTTAAATTGATATCAAACTTATGTCATCAACACAGACCCTAAAACCAAAATAATTATTTAAATGCTACAGTACTATTAAAGAAAACTAATTTACAGAAAAGTCTTCATAAGTGTAAATTTAAATACATTTCCTGTAAAAATCAAGCTTAGCCTTACCTTGTGAACACCTATCATAGCTGAGCTCAACTTTTACAGGAAAATGTGAGGTCCAAATACAGTTCCCAAGGTTTTTACTGAGGTTGCACCAAGTCAGATGCACTGCTTCTATTGTTGTATTAGAAGACAGTGAAGAGTTGGTTGGAGAATCCGAAGAGAAAATAATAAACTAGTTAAGCAAAGTGATTTCTCTGAAGACATCTATCACCTTAGGATAGACACTAGCAAAAAACTGAGGACTCATGGAATGTGGTAGGGTTATACAGGGGTAACCGAGGAGTCATCAAAAGCTTGCCAGTGTACAATCAATTGAAGGTACCAGCTTATAACCCAAGGTCTAGTCTAAGAATACTCAGTCTGTGTCCTGTACTGTATGATAAAGATTTGAAGATATACATACAGCTTCTGCTGACCATGGAGGGATTTATGTCGGATCTACTGATCATTCTAACGTGCAGTTTTCACTGAAGATAACCTCTGTTTATGCTTATTTTATATCACATTCTAGACTTGAATGGCCCATATTTGGTAACAAGTTTACTTTAAGAGCAAAGCGCTCTCTTGTTGTCCCAAGTGTCACTAGTCTGTTTCCTGCCAGGCACTCTTTTTTTAGATCAATACAGATGAAACTAAGCTTGTGGAAACGGTGAGATGGATCTAGTTGTTCAAACCACATTCAACTAAAAAAAAACGAAAGCTGGCCATACACTAATAGAATCCTCCATCCACGTTAAACACCATGGATGGAGAAATCTCCCACTGAGGTTACTGTATTTTAAGAGTTGGCAGCTGGCAGAAAACAGTAGGTGCTTCCATACCGTGACTGCAGTCACAGTACGGCCCAGAATTATCTGCCATTTTCGGATTGAAGAATGTTGGCTGGTACAGTGCCTTGAAAAAGTATTCATACCCCTTGAAATTTTCCACATTTTGTCATGTTATAACCAAACATGTAAATGTATTTTATTGGTATTTTATTTGATAGACCATCACAAAGTGGCACATAATTGTAATGTGGAATGAAAATTATAAATGGTTTTAAATTTTGTTTTACAAATAAATATCTGAAAAGTGTGGCGTGCATTTGTATTCAGCCCCCTTTACTCTGATACCTCTAAATAAAATGTAGTGAAACCAATTGCCTTCAGAAGTCACCTAATTAGTAAATAGAGTCCAACTGTGTGTAATTTAATCTCATTATAAATACAGCTGTTCTGTGAAGGCCTCAGAGGTTTGTTAGAGAACATTAGTGAACATACAGCATCATGAAGGCCATGAACACACCAGAAAGATGGGTGAAATTACTCAAAGGAGCAAAAAAGAAGATCGGACTTTACAGGCAACACATACAACAGAATAGAAAAAATATATAACTTTAATTGACAAATACAGATTAAACAATGTTCAGAGAATTAAAACCATACAAAATACAGGACAGTAGGAGTTGGATCCCTTGAACGTCTACGTCAACGCGTCTCGCCGTGAGGCTTCGTCGGGACGGACGACAAGAGGATACAGGGAATAAAACAAATCTCACTGGCATGGAATTAGCTGAGAACAAAATTATGTTGTCCTTGTAGATGCAGCTACCATTTAGGCAAACAAACAGCTATGCACTCCCTAATCCAATATATTCCAGAAACACACATATAACAGGGGTAGGACGTCCAGCAAAAAAAGGATCACCGTATCACATAGATAGGGACACTCCAAGTTGCAAGAGGGCAAATCGGATGGATCAATAAGCAGAGGTATTTCAAGGTCCAGATAAGACCAGCGGACGTGTGCAGTATGACCCATGGGAGACAGCCCCAAGGACAACATAGTCTTGTTTTCAGCCAATTCCAGAATCTATATGTGTATGCCTCTATTGAGTACTATCTCTATGGAACTTATCACTTTGTTACAAAGTCTCTACAGTTTGGACTACATGCGAGACAGTGAGATTTGTTTTATTCCCTGTATCCTCTTGTCGTCCGTCCCGACGAAGCCTCGCAGCGAAACGCGTCGACGTAGACGTTCAAGGGATCCAACTCTTACTGTCCTGTATTTTGTATGGTTTTAATTCTCTGAACATTGTTTAATCTGTATTTGTCAACTAAAGTTATATATTTTTTCTATTCTGTTGTATGTGTTGCCTGTAAAGTCCGATCTTCTTTTTTGCTCCTTTGAGTAATTTAACCCATCATTCATTATTACACAGATGTGGCAACGTGAGTGCCTTCCCCTCCCTTCTTTTTCTGAATACTTAACACACCAGAAAGGTCAGGGATAAAGTTGTGGAGAAATATAAAGCAGGGTTAGGTTATAAAAAAAATATCCCAAGCTTTGAACATCTCACGGAGCACTGTTCAATCAATCATCCGAAAATAGAAAAAATATGGCACAGCTGCAAACTTACCAAGGCATGGCCGTCCACCTAAACCAGCAGTTCTCAACCTGGAGTCGGGACCCCCTGGGGGGGTCGAAAGATGATTTGCCAGGGGTCACCAAATCCTGGGCTGTTCCTGAAGCCCACACCGCTCTCCCAGCCTTTTCTCGGCCACCCAGCTGGGCTGTTCCTGGAGCCCGCGGCTGCCCACTCAGCCTCTTTGCAGCCGCCCATTGAGTTCACGAGATGGCTGGGGGGCAGAGACTAGAGGTCAGCTGACTGGTGAGGAATGTGAAGTGATTTCGGCATAGGTGTCACTGCTACGAGACACCACAAAGTCGGAGACAAAGTGAAGATGGAGACACAGTGATTAACACTACCTGTGATTATAGTTGGCATTAAAAGTCCCTACTACAGTTCTCAGATCAGCTGATGACCTTGATCAAGAGCACCTAAGTTGGCTGATCAGAACTCCCCCCAGCATTGCCACTCATCCCAACTCCCCTCCAACACTGTCACCAAGGAGTAATAGAAGGAATAAAAATAGAGAATACATGGAAGGGATAGGAAAAGAGGGGGAGGAACAAAGAAAAAGGAAGAGAAAGAATAAGAGAAAGAACAAGAAAGATGGCTAGAGAGGGATGGGGAAAAAAAGAAATTAGGATAGAGAGAGATGAAATGGAAAGAAAGGAGAACAAAAAGAGTTGCACATCCTAAAATGTACCATAAGGAGTTTTAATACTGTACGAGTGGAAGGGACTCAGGGAGCACTACATGTCTGTGCGTTAGGGGCGCAAATTACTTGTCTTACCTTGGGTGCTGACAACCCACGCTACGAAAATAATTTTACTGTTGGGGGTCCCCACAACTTGGGAAATTTTAGCAAGGGGTCACGGCACTAGAAAGGTTGAGAAACACTGACCTAAATGGAGAGGCCGGGCAAGGAGAGCATTAATAAAAGAAGCAGCCAAGAGACCCATGGTAACTGTGGATGAGCTGCAGAGATCCACAGCTCAGGTGGGAGAATATGTCTACGGGAGAATATGTCTACAGGACAACTATTAGTCATGCACTCCACAAATCTTGTCTTTATGGCAGAGTGGCAAAAAGAAAGCCATTGTTGAAAGAAAGCCATAAGAAGTCCCGTTTGCAGTTTGCGAGAAACCATGTGGGAGACACAGCAAACATGTGGAAGAAGGTGCTCTAGTCAGATAAGACCAAAATGTTACTTTTTGGCCTAAAAGCCAAACGCTATATGTGGCGGAAAACTATCACTGCACATCACCCTGAACACACCACCCCCACCGAGAAACATGGTGGTGGCAGCATCATGTTGTGGGGATACTTTTCTTCAGGAGGGACAGGGAAGCTGATCAGAGTTGATGGGAAGATGGATGAAGCTAAATACAGGCCAATCTTAGAAGAAAACCTGTTAGTCTGCAAAAGACTTGAGACTGGGGTTAAGGTTCACTTTCCAGCAGAACAACGACCCTAAACATACAGCCAGAGCTACAATGGAATGGTTTAGATCAAAGCATATTCATGTGTTAGATTGGCTCAGTCAAAGTCCAGGCCTAAATCCAAATGAGAATCTGTGGCAAGATTTGAAAATTGCTGTTCACAGATGCTCTTCATCCAATCTGACAGAGCTTAAGCGATGTTGCAAAGAAGAATGGGAAAAAATTTCACTCACTAGATACCCAAAAAGAATTGCAGCTGTAATTGCAGCGAAAGGTAGTTCTTCAAAGTATTGACTCAGGGGGGCTCAATACAAATGCATGCCACACTTTTCAGATATTTATTTGTAAAAAAAAATTAAAACCATTTATATATTTCCTTCCACTTCACAATTATGTGCCACTTTGTGTTGGTCTATCACATAAAATCCCAATAAAATACATTTACGTTTTTGGTTGTACCTTGACAAAATGTGGAAAATCTCAAGGATTATTTCAAGGCACTGTATGGTGCCGAAACTCAGTGTATGGCCAACTTGAATGTGAAAAACACAAAATAGTAGTAGTAGTGTTTGAATATAAAAACGTATAAAAAAGTTGAACTAGGCAGTCAGAAGGGATTACTTATGTGTATGCAGTACATATTCACAGACTAATGTAGATCTCACCTACCTATAATGAAAGCACAATGTAGAGCAACAACGTCATGTCTCCAAAGTAAAACTATAAGATGAATATTTGAATAACTTACAAGCAAACACAAAACCCCAGCACAGAATTTATGGGTTCACAATGAAGAGTACACTATTGGTGCACCTTTAAGAAATTTTGTACAGAACACATTTGATAAAGATTGCACATGTAAAACATACCTACAGAGGCACCACAGGACAAAGCCCAATCCACAGTAAGGATCCAGACATATAGCCACCTCTCTGGATGGGTAGAGTTCACACTGCAATTTAATGGATCGACAGAAGGCACTAGTGGCTGCATGGGACATCTAAAAGCAAACACTGTCTGTTATGACCGGGCCTTAGAATAAAGCACTTTGGTAAGTGATTATCAGACAAAACCACTTATAAATAGAAGCAAAAAAACTGCAACTGTCTTCCAACTAGAATATAAAACATACAAGGCAAAAAAAAGCACAAAAAGGCAGTACTGGGTTAGCATTTGCAATAAAAATAATGTTCTACAGTATACTGTATATATCTACATATACATATAGTATGATTAAAAGCTATATTTACATATAACTACCTGGTGTGTCTGAATCTGTTTTTATATCAGCTTCCTTTAACCCACTGCATAGAAGTAGTCAGACCAAGGGTAGGGGGGCATACACTAAATCAATTGGAGCTCTAATGCTTTGCACCGTGCTTATCAGACCAAGACTTAACATACAAGGTTATCCAGGGAATATCCGATTTGCCTCTTGGGGGATCAGGAAGAAATTTTTTCCCCTGCTGGAGCAAATTGAATCATGCTTTATTGGGTTGTTTTTTTTTGCCTTCCTCTAGATTAACAGTGGGTATAGGATTGTATATATATATATTTTCCCTTCCATTGGTTGAACTCGATGGACTTGTGTTTTTTTTTTTTTCAACCAGACTATGTAACTATGCTTATATGTGGGGTTAGCAGAGGGTTGACCTCATTAGCGGCCTGCTTTTCCTTCATTCTCTAATCAAAAGTTAGGGAAGGAGAGTTGACTAAAACAGCAAGACTTAAGCGGGCATTTTTCCCTTAAGTCACACATCAGATGTAAAAGTAACATTACAATGAATTGAAGGGAAAAGAGCTGAAGTCCGCCGAATAACAAGAAAGAAACACAAATATGGGGCATTAAATGAGATCCTGAGATTGTGAATTTTGTCTGGGAATTCTGCTTTATGAAAGAAGGAGCAGTTTTACCATCTATGCTTGAACACTGTGACTGATCATGACACTAGAAAGACCCTTCCACTCAGCACACAGGAAGGAGAACGTGAATGGAGTTCACAAATAAGTTCCAATTGACAGTAGGAGTTAAGGGCCTGCAATTAAATTTTGTTAAAATCTTTACAATGAATATCACTGTTTTTGAGAGTATTGTATTCTTTTTTTCACAACAAAAGGGGAGTTAAGTAACATCTGGTAAAAAATCACAAACCCCTATGGCACCAAAGGTGTTACTAAGGAGCATTATGATAAATTCAGAGTAGGCCCTCATTTAAATTTTTAGTATGCTCCTAATGAACTGAAATAGAAGGCTTGGCCCCAGCTCCTGAGCCATTAAATCTTTATGATAGAGCAGAACGTTTTTTACTACATTGGTTGCCCGACTTGGAAATTATAGCTTGTTAGAGCAATCTGTAACAGATTTGTTCTGAATGCAGTTTGCGGTGAGTAAATACAGAACATTTAGAGAAATTACTTTTCCAGGAAAAACCTGCAGTATAAGGCAGGCATTTTGATACTGCGGTGGAGCTGTCACACAGTTAGGTTCTCCATGTATTAGCTTCAGCGTACTTCACATAAAAATTAGGACTTTAGTTGTTAATAAGAAGAAGAGTTTAAAAAAAAAGACCCAACTGCATAAAGAATGGCCAGTTGATGAATGGAAAGCTGTGTATAGATTTTAGAAGGCAATCGTACACTCTTGAGCCGATAACTCTTATCAAAGCACTGTAGGGTTATTTACCTGAACCTAAAATCCTAAATTAACCTGTTTGGCTTCAATGCAGTCGGAGATGGAGAAATGGGGGTAGTGAAAGGGCTAATAGGGTAGAACAATAGCAACTGGCACAGGCTCTGTGTGGCCACCAGCAGGCTTGGGTAACATCTATAAACATGAACTCATGTTTATGGTCATTAATTTATGTCTATGGTTTACGATCTATGGTTACCCTCACAACAGTCACCCCATAGTTATTCTTGTGACCACTTAAAGTGAAACTAAACCTCTCAAAGAACAATGATTATTTTTTATAATTATACTGCTAGTCTTCGTAAATAAATAGGAAGATATAGAATATTTGTTTTAAACTTTAGTTTTTGCCCTAGGCTGAAATTATGTCATACATCCTAGAAGTCTTAATAAGCATTTCTTTTTCTTCTGGAGGTGGGGAGGAGGGGCTTTCAAATATAAACATACCCTTCTGCCTGCTTGCCTAAGCTAAGGGCAGATGGATTCAAGGCAGTAAATGTTAGATTAATAATTTACCCTGCAGCCTTGTACACACGACCAGTTTTCTCGTCAAGAAAACTGCTGGGAGAGCTTTTTGCAGTGAAAACCGTTCGTGTATATGGTTTTTTCGGCAGGAAAACTGCTGGGAATCTCGACGAGAAAAATAGAGAACCTGCTTTCTATTTTTCTCGTCGGGATTCTCAGCAAAGTGTTTCCTGCCGAGAAACTTGGTTGTCTGTATGCTTACCTGTCCAGGGAAACCCGCGCATGCACGATGAGACTTTGACGCATGCGCAGTATCATACAAGGGTAGTGTAGGGTGTAGCTGGATGGCGACGGCATCGAATGTGACGAGCGCCGGCTTGTCGTAGTTGATGACGTCACCGCATTCTTGCCATTCAAAAGAACAGCGGTTCTTTTGAATGGTGCGTGTGTACACAGGGCTTGGCAAGACAAGCTTGCCAGGAATCCCGTCGAGAAAACCGACGTTTTTTTTTTGACGGGATTCCCACCCGGCTTTACTCAAGATGGCCATGGCTAGAAATGCTAGAGGGGTGTTTTTCAAAGTGATTTCTCAATACAATAAAGTATGGAGACATTGATATATGGCAGAGTTTGCTTTGCATATTAACAAACTAATTAAACAGCACTATCATTTTGTGGTGCTCAGATACAGTTAAATTCTGCTTTAATTTAATACAGTTTTATATAATAGCTAGTAGTAATTAGTCACATTCAACTGAACCTGTTTTATAATACAGGAAACTTTTGTTGTTTATCCAAACAGCTTGTGGGATGGTAAAAAGCCATCTGAACAATAAATCAGACATCTCCAAGTGCTAGTTCTCAGTTCCCTGGGAATTCCAAAAAGCTGAGGCAATTTAATATGGGCCAAAGATGAAACTTCTAAGTTCTATCAACATTTAAATAGTTCACTCTGACTTTTGGGGGCCCTGGAAATAAACTGAAGCAATGTGCTGGCATTTGAAGACACCTTCTTGGGATTCAACTTCTCAATAGTATGGGGGAGGTTTAGCATCTTTAAAATTGCCAAACATTGCTTTTAAATGCGGTGCTTTTAAGCACATGAATCTGAACAAAAGCCATTGAAACAAGTGATTTTGGATGCTGCAGGCAAAGGCACTGGGGCATAAGAAAAGGGCATCTAACCTTATGGAGTTCTGTCAGCCACACCTTCACTGAATATTATCCACAGCAATGAGACAGAAAAGTTCAGCCCATCAGCATACTCCTAAAACTGTAGGTGAAATATAGTCTCTGCCACCAGTGCTGGATGTAGACCTTTAGGGGTCCGGGGCACTTCAAGTTCAGGAACCTCTCAACACAGAAATTAGATTATACAAAGGTTCTCTACTCTCTGCCGATTTTCAATGACCACTCTGCTTTGTCGTTCTGGCCAAATTCCAATCCGGGGCATATGCCTGTCACAAATTCGACCAATCTTCTAATTTTGAGTAAAATTTGCATACAAAGTTTGCCTTATTCCAGATCGCCGAGTATCAGTTTCTCCCCTTGACCCAATCAGGGTCAAGCAGGGGAGTGAGCTTCTCCCTCATGTTTCTCACTGCAATAATTCGATATTGGTCATTAACTTCACTCCCACATGATGGGGTCGGGGCTGTTGCCTGGCACTTTACAAAATTTTTCAAACTTTTTCCTTGTCCCACCCACTTGTACACAAGGCAATAAAGTCTACAACACAGTCATGTTAAAACAAACATCTCAAATAGTAAAATAATATGAGAAGTTGAAATGTAAAACAGCTGCCAGAAGCCCTCATCCCTTTCTTGGTCTCTGAAGACAGGCTCAACTCTTCCATTGTTAGGAAAGCCTAAATCTCAACTTGTAGGGCTTCTGATGAAAGCCATTCAAGAGGCTTTATGAGACCCAACTGCACATGGCTGCGCCCAGTCTATGCACCAAACCCATTGCTTATAGGGTTTATTGGATTCTACAAGCAGTGGTCCCACTGTGCAAGCACGCTCAGCTGTTTTGACTAACACTGTGAAATCCTATTGCCTTATACCTATACTCTGAAAAAGGCTTGTAAAGTAGAAGATGCAGGCAGGGCATGGTGGAGTGGTGTGCTCAAAATCTTATTATGAAGTGGTGTCATCAATTGAAATGGTATAATGTGGCCAGTGGCAAGTACAATTTTTACTAAGCATTACGCTAAACTAAAATGAACACAGATTACATCGACTTGTTGTGCAAAGTAGTAATATTATGCGGTTGTGTACATACCTTTACCCCTGCAAGCATTCCAGTTGTAGATACACTAAAATCAAGATAAGCCAATGTTTCTGGGTCAGAGGGCTTGTAGATTTGAGAAGGTCTTTTCTTTGGCAAATCATCTAAATTCAAAAAGAATAGATAGGGTGCAATTATTTCAATGATATTTCTATTTTGCTTATGTAGTAGAGGGTATCATCTTTACTTTCTGAAAACATTGCAGTCAATCACAGGATAGAAAAATTTAATGTTTGGCTGTGCTAGTAATGGAGAATGCTGTAGAGCCTCCCTGTATCTGATCTGGAGGGAACGTGAATGTGATCATACTTAAGGGCCGTACACACAGGGTGAATATTTGGCCCCTGTATATGGAGGGCGGTCCAACAGAAGCCAACCAAACATCCGGCTTCTGTTGAAGGGGCATGACCGGAAAAAGGTCTGCCGATCTGCCACGATCAGCGCTTCTAGCCAATGTTTGAGAACACTGACCGGTGTGTTCTGGCAGGGGGCAGCCCCCTATCAGTACACAATAACTCAGCAGGGGACATCGCTGTACTAACATTGGATTGTTAGTACAGGATCTTCTCCAGAGCTCCTCCGTTTTTTATTGTTCAGCCCGCTGAGTTGAACGCAAAAAAATAAAAAATAAAACGGATAGTGCAGACCAGGCTTTAGACGAAGGCAACGTCATACACTGTCCCCTGCTGTGGCTTAACCTGATTCCAGGTGCTGCCTTTGTCTTTTACTTACATACATGGGAGGCAAAGCATGATGCTCTGAACTATTTGTAGACACAAGCTTCCACAAGCCCTTTCAACCCCTGGCAGATCTGTATTCATTAATATATCAGTCAATGATTTTTTTAAAATACAGTCTAAATTTGACATGCCATCAGCCTCTTACAGTCCCCTGTACAGCTGAGCTCAGACTGGGAATATCTAACAAAGTGAAGAGAGATCAGCTCATCAGTTAGCTGTTTCTCCTTGCAGTGCCCAGTCACAGGCTGAGTGAGGGACAAGACCTGAAATGTTACTTAGGCAGGCCATACACGGTTTGAATCTCAACCGTTTCAGCAGTAACTGAACGGTCAATGGGTAGGCCGAATGTACCAATTTGATCGATCAACTTGGGTACAACCAACCTGCTGGATTATCGCAAGCAGCTGCTATAGCCGCTAGCGATAATCATGGTCTTCTCCCGCCCCCACTCCCTTGCCGAGGGAAGACAAAAGCCCAGCAGGAGGAATTCCCGCATCAACACTGTCTGTGTTAATGGGGGAATCGACCCATGGTTGCAGGAAAGAAATTTGCTCTGTGTATGGCCGGTCTTAATTTCAGTATAGAAAAATCCTGTCTCCTTCAGTGACAAGCAGGGCTGTGTAAATCTCAGAACTGGAAGGATAGAAATAAAGATCATCTGGCAAGTAGCTCCATAAGCAAATTTGATCTGTGTATTCAGCTGTTCATCAGGCATTCAGTTTTAAAAGGCTTTGTATCTTCTATGATAATTTCACACCACTTTTAACCAACAGAATGATGGTTACCAAATAATCGTTATAATGTCTGTAAATACAGTTAGTGTGCTATGGAAATGATACACAGTAGTTACTGTTGTACACACAAGGGACACCTTCCATGTTTGTTTAATAAAGAAGTTGAAATAAACCATAATACTAAAATATAATTGCAGAAAAAGCCAAACTGCTCGTGTAAAAGTGACTTTTTATTTCATTTTTCTTAAGCTGTTTTTGTAAAGTATGGCCTCCAGACCTGGCCAGGGATATCAGTCTAGGGCCATTTTCCCCCACTGCTGTGGCATTATTATCACTGTAAATAAAACTCTGGTCAGGGATGCTGAAAATTTTTAGGGAAACTGCAAACAATACAAATAAAATTCTATGTTGTATACACTCCCCCGATGCTTCTAAACATCACATATTCCTTATAAAATTGTACTAAAATTTTAAGACTCCACTGAGATTTTGCAAGAAAAACAAGCATAACTACATTAAAATTTAAAGCAGAACTACAGTAAACCTATGTTTTCTTAAGGAGAATAGGGATTAGTTAAATCAGAAGATGCTCACCTCTGAGCTTAGTAGGTCCAATGGTGATACAGTTGTGGTTCATGTGACCCAAGGCCATGATGACAGTGCTCTGGGGTCTATAGTTAAAGTGAACTCGTCTGATGTTGGGGCACACAATGCAGACCCGCTATGGGTAACAGGAGCCAGCATGTCAATTCATATAATCCCAACTGAAACTCTGCAATATCCATTAATTACAGCTCAGAGATACAGCAAGTTTCTCTTTATTTACTGTCCCTACTATGCTCCCCTGATGCCTGCCTCATCTATTAAAGCAGACCCTTCACATTCAGATTCATTACAAAGGAAACTATTAATATCTAAAGGTCTTTTTTTTTTTTTTTTTTTTTTACCTTAATGCATTCTCTGCATTAAATTCAAAAAAAGACCCACTACTTCTCCTACCCTGCCCAGTCCCTAAACACTTACCTGGCTCTAGCGCTGTCTCCGGCTCTAGCACGGCTTCCTTCACTTCCTGCTTTCACAGGAGAAACTTAACGCACAGACGGGGGACTCTCAGAAGAGGAGCAAAGTGACTTTTCTGTGTAATATTGTTGCACAGAGCAGGTAAGTATTACCTGCCCTTTTATCTATTTTTTAGCTTTTTGACCCCCTTCCTGCCCAGGCCAATTTTCAGCTTTCAGTGGCGTCGCACTTTGAACGACAATTGCACAATCGTGCAACACTGTACCCATATTAAATTTTTATCATTTTTTTTTTAGACAGATAGAGTTTTCTTTTGGTGGTATTTAATCACAACTGGGTTTTTATTTTTTTGCTAAACAAATTAATATAGTACGAAATTGTAAAAAAAAAAAAAAAAGTTTTTTCTTAGTTTCGGTTATAAACTTTTGAAAATAAGTAATGCTTCTTCTTTAGTGATGTGCGCTGATGGGGGCTGCACTGATAGGCACTGATGGGGCTGCACTAATAATCAGGGCACTGATGAGGCTGCACTAATAATTAGGGCACTGAGGAGGCTGCACTAATAATCAGGGCACTGAGGAGGCTGCACTAATAATCAGGGCACTGAGGAGGCTGCACTAATAATCAGGGCACTGAGGAGGCTGCACTAATAATCAGGGCACTGAGGAGGCTGCACTAATAATCAGGGCACTGATGATCAGTGTCCTCTGATAAGTGTAAACAATGTACTGTCAAGCCTTGCCTGTTATGGGCACTTCTTTCCTCACACAGAGGCAGCGCAAGGAAAGAACTGCCGATAAACGGCAAGCCTGTTTACATGTGACCAGCTGGGGTTGGATACAGTTGGTCACATGGTAAAGGGCCGCTGTCATTGACCCTTTACCAAAGGACACATCGGTCACAGAGCTGCGGTGCACACCCCAAAAGGCATGCAGGACGTGTAGTTCTGAGAGGAAATCCCTTGACGCCCTACCAGAACTAGAGAAGCACGCTGAAGCCATCTTTTGGCTATAGTGCGGTCAAGAATTGGTTAAAAAGAGGAATTACGCGGGTTTTTTTTTTAATTGACCACTTCCAGGACCGCCGCACGCCGATATACGTTGGCTGTTTGAAGAGGGATATCTTTGTTATGGCAGCAGCTAGCTGCCATAACCCAGGTATCTGATTCTTCAGCGGGCGGTCCGGTTTCCGATAATGGTGGTCTCTGCAGTGGATTCGCTGCAAGATCAGTTTTATTGGCGGCGTGAGAGGGCCCCCTTACCTTACCGGAGCCGTCGGCAGCGGCAGAGGCGATCAGGTCCTTCTGGTGGCTGGGTATGGAGACAAGTGAGGGAAAGATGGCCCCCACCCATCTCCATACCATAGCAGGGCGGAAGCGACGTCAAAATGTCACTTCCGTCCATAGCTCTTAAAAGGGCCATTTAAAAAAAAAAAAAAAATGTAAATGACATTTTTTTTTTCTTTCTTTTTTTTATTGCATTTTAGTGTAAATACAAGGTCTAAGATCTTTTTGACCACAAATCTCTTATTTAAGAGATCCTGTCGTGATTTTTTTTCTATTACAAGGGATGTTTACATCCCTTGTAATAGGAATAAAAGTGACAATTTTTTTTTTTTTAAAGAACAGTGTAAAAAATAAAAATAAAAATTAAGGTAGAGCTGAGCTGGGTGCCAGTCAAGGCATGTCGGCGGATCCCAAACATACGGCCGCGATCTTTCCTGAGCCTGGATAAGCTCTATGAAGTCAGCTGACAGTCTGCTGAAAACGGGTCACAGGGGTGCAGAATGAACTACACTCCTGTGATCCACAGGAGAAGAACAGCCAAACAAGCTTTGGCTGTACATCTCTTTTTTAAATATGATAATATTGTAATATAAATGTAGCGCCCATTAACTTTAAAGTATGAGCACAAATGTATAATGCAAAGGGACATCTCTAAAGGGTAACAGCATTTTTAGAAAATATAATGGGTTCAAGTGGCTATTTTGGGTACAAATCTTAAACCTTCCTGCAGACTAAAAGGTTCTCACCAGTGTCCAGGATCGGAGGCCACGTTCTAACATCTACGGCTGCTGATGCCTCTCTTGACCTTAGCAGTTTACAAATGAGTTGCGTCGTCATTAAACAGGCAGATCGACTCACCTAAGAGACAGAAGGGAAAGAACACAAGTAATTCATTATCTCTGCTCACTATTCTTCTATCCCAGCACAGCTCTCTAAAGTATTGTATTTCCCAGAGAGGTTCTGCAATATCAATATTATTTTTTAACATGCGTTCCGGTGGACAATCCAAAATAATGTGCTCTATTATGACTATGTCATAAACACCAAGCTTGGGGAGTCTGGATTTGCAATCAGTGAGGCGTGAGCATAAGAACTTTCAAAATGTGGGAAAAACATCAAGTTATACTTGCACTAAAATGTATTTGCATGAGAACAACATGCTAGCAAGTCCATTATAGGGTGACTAATCCTTCCTGCTCCATGGCAGTTTAAAGAGCTGTCAGAATTTAAGCTTTTTAAGCCGGAGTGCTTACTTAGAGGATGAAAGGTGTGATTTCCTGTTCAATCTACGCATAAAAATACATTATTGGTGCTGCTCAATGTCTGTCTGCTCCTCTTAAGCAAAGATGTGCATAATCCATACTGACAAATCAGATCTCCTTTTTTGGCACTCTAGTGTAGTCAGAGCAAGATTGCTGAGTGGCTTCTATTGGTTACAACAATGCGATGTGTTCTTTGCCAGCTAAGGTGGACTGTTTTGCCTTTTGCAACTATGCTCTGCAACTCTATCCTGCTACCAGAATAGAAATTTGCTCTGTTACAATTTTTAGCAGTAAAAATTGCCTTTAGCAGTGTTCATTTAGGCATACAAAACAATTGTTCAACTTTAGTGCTAGCTCCTTTTTTCAAGAAAAATATTTAAAAAAAATACATAAATACAAAAAATTTATATATCTGTCGCTAGGGAAAAATCATGAGATTTTATTGACATTTTGCCAAGTTGCATTAGCGTGAAAAGGAAAAGTGAAATGAAAGCGGAGGTGCCGCGGAAAAAAAAAATATTTAAAGCCAGCAGCTACAAATACTGCAGCTGCTGACTTTTAATATATGGACAATTACCTGTCCTGGAGTCCAGCGACATCCGCAGCAGAGGACGAGCAATCGCTCGTCACTCTGCTGCCCCCACCGCCATCCTCGGTAAGGTAACCAGGAAGTGAAGCCTTGCGGCTTCATTCCCAGTTCCCTACGGCGCATGCGCGAGTCGCGCTGCGCCGTTCTGAATGGTCCCCTGTGTTCTGGGAGCCGAGTGTCTCCCAGAACACAACGGGTATTCTGCGGGAAGTGACGCGCTTCCCGCAGATTTCCCGCAGAGAGGACTCCCGGAAGTGGGTGCAAATACCTGTCTTAGACAGGTATCTGCACCCCCCTCCCCCCTGAAAGGTGTCAATTGTGACACCGGAGGGGGGGAGGGTTCCGATCAGCGGAAGTTCCACTTTAGGGTGGAGCTCCGCTTTAAGGAGGTTTTGAAGGGTGCAATGGGCTTTAAAGTGGAACTTCAGTAATTTTTTCATCTTTCCATCTATTAAATCTTCTGCCCTTGTTGTTTTAACTTTGGATAGTTAGACATTTTTTTTTCTGCCAGTAAATACCTTACACAGCCCATTTCCTGTTTCTTGTCTGGTAAAAAGCCTAGGCCTATGACATCATGCACAGCACTCAGTCTCGTGTGAGTTTACCAGGAAGGGAGGGGAGATGAGTCATAAGAGGGCCAATGAGAGCTGCAGATCTGGAGGTGTGCCTGTGTAAATCCAGAAAGTGAACAGGCAGCAGCTTCAGCTGCCCACAGTTAAAATGGATGCAGTCAAGACTCAGTGGAGGGAGATTTCTGCAGCGTATTTGGCAAGTACAGAATCACAGTATATATAAATTAATATGCAAAGTGGTTGAACGGAAGCTTTAGAATGGCAAAGATGTTTTTATTTCAAATTATGTGAGCAGACTGCAGTTTCTCTTTAAATGCCAACTGAGATTTACAGAATTTCTCCCGTCTATCCTGGACTTGTTTTTTTACAGCAAAAAAAAATAAAAATATAAAAGTGACTGCACAAATTTGTTTACCAAAATACACAAAGAAGGATAAAAACACAAATACACTTAGGCCCCTTTCACACGGAGGTCCGTTCAGGTCCGCCTGTCAGTTTTTTAGGCGGACCTGAAACGGATCCTCCATGTACCCCTATGGAGGCACGGATGTCAGCGGAGACATGTCCGCTGACATCCGCTCCGCTCCGCCAAAGTGTGACGGAGGAAAACCCTATTTTTCCTTCCGTCGGCGGAGCGGATCGGATGACAACGGACTCTACGGTCCGTCATCATCCGATTCCCCATAGGGGAGAGCGGCGCTCTGACAGGGCGGTCCCTGCACAGTGTGCGGGGACCGCCCAGTCATCCGTCGGCTCAGCGGGGATCAACGGAGCGATCCCCGCTGAGCAAGCGGAGCTTCACGGGGCGGATCTGCACGAATCCGCCCCGTGTGAAAGGGGCCTTAGGCTTGCTTCACACCTACGCGTGTGCGGGCCACGTGTGCTTGGATACAGCAGCCCATTCATTCGAATGGGCTGCCGTGTCTGTGTTTTCCACTGGAAAAAAGTGCATGCGCCCTTTTAAAAACGTGGCCCGCTGGGAAATCACATGGTCATTATGGTCATGCGATTTCCCTGCAGTTCCTGCACCATTCAGGCCCCGCACATTTTCTCACAGCAGCACATTTTTACTGCAGGTGGTTGCCGGTGCGAAAAACACTGCGATTCCTGCACCCGCAGCCACCTGCATAGGTGTGAACCGAGCCTAAATGAAATAAACTAAACCAACTACCTCATTACACCCTCCCAAAAACACACTCTCTAAAAAATGAAGAAAACAAAGGGGTTGATACTGAAACTGGAGAGTGCAGTATCTAGTGCAGCAGTGCATGGTAGCCAATCAGCTTCCAACTTCAGCTTGTCCAATTAAACTTTGACAAAAAAAACGAAAACTGGAAGCTGATTGGTCTTTATGCACAGCTGCACCAGATTTTGTATTCTCCAGTTTTAGTAAATCAACCCAAAAGTGTAGCTCCTTTTTTACCAAACAAATTGCACCTAGGTAGCTCAATAGACACAACTGTTTCCTTTTTGGCAGGATTCAACCAAAGGAAAAATTGGTCATTTAGTGTGAAATCAATTTAGCTTAAATCCTTCTTGTTACCCATCAGTCACTGCATGGTATGGCTGAATGGAAGATTGTTTTCCAATCTCCCTTTTTTTCATTACGTTACTGTTTTTTTTATACTGTCAAGTAGGCTTATATAGATATAAAAAGATGCAATTTTACCTAATTTAAATCTAGCACTCTTAAACATAAACAGGGTAATCTTACATTTATCAATATTTATGAGAGGTCCTTGTCAAATTTTGCACCAGGATCCTGAGGCATTGGCCACAATCTGCTGAAATCAATTCTGGAAATCCGTGTATGGCTACAGCTTCAGTCATAATTCTAGCACCAAATAAGACAGCATGGCACATGCTTTCTATGCAATGTGTTTAGTACCATAAAATCAGCTAAATAGAAGCTCTCAAATAAAAAGGAAAAAGCTCTATGTTTATAAGCTTCGGAGAGTCTTGTGACTGCATTCTGCACTACTGTAATCCTATAAAACGGGTTGTAGAATTGAGATTTTTTTTTTATAAACTAGGGAGAAAAGTGAGTAACGAGTGGTAAAAATATGAACAGAGAATAAACACTGTGCTTCTTGGGTGCTTGTCTTGCTTATCAGCAATCATATACGCTGCTATGACATTCCCACTACTTTATCCTTGCTGTATGACTAACTTGTTACTAAGGACAAAACTGCAGCACTGATCGATAATTTCCTTTTTTTCCATCATTATACCCTGTGAATCTTTCATAGATCTGAAATAAAGCTACTGTATACATCATATTAATAAAAGAACGTGTGATGCAATTATGGTGAGTAATACCACTGTCAACACCACAGACTTCATACACTAAGCAATCTATGGCACTAATGTATTAAAAGCCACAGCAGAAATGTTATGAATGTTAGCACATAAGGCAGCAGTGCTGTATTCAGTAGCTGAACAGATTTGTTTCTACTTTCCAAGAGATGGGTCCTTGCTGCAAATGTATGGGCTACTGCCATTCTACAATCCCAAAACATGTAATCTCTGAAAGGTATAGGAAATGAGAAAATGGTATCGTGGGCCATAAACTTGCCTTACAAGTGCTATAATACATTGAGACTGATCTTAGCCAGACAATGTGAATGATACAGATGTTCACACTGTTGTCAAAGAGGAGGTATGGGAGAAGAAATCATTTACATAGGAGTGCAAAGGTCATATAAACTTAGCAAAAGGTGGAAAATCCCTTAAAAATATCCACTAATCTCAGAAATTGTTATGCGGAACAGACTAGGAAATATAACATTTACTGAATGCCCATGAAAACATGTACTACACATGAGAAGTGTGGGATAAATCGTTTTAATTAAGGTAGCTTCTGTTCCCAACAGTTTTGATGAGCATAACTAAAAGTTGATTTCATGCTCATTAATTAAATAAAAGATGCATATGGAAATTAATGTTACAAAAAAAGGAAGTGAACTGCACGTTGTTTAAAAGGCAATTAGGATCTGTTTAATTTAAAGTATGGTTCCACTTTATCAGCAGATAATCATTAAAAGTTTGTAACATAGATACACTACATACTGTTTAGAGAAGATTCTGATCAAATCCCAGAAAGACTTATTTAAAGGAACCAGAGGAAAGAAAAAATTTAACTGACACCCCATGAAAACAGTCACATTCCAGACTCTACTTCAAAAGATCAAAGTAATCAGAGCAAATTGCTGCTGGTAGGGATTCCACTTTTAATTTTAGTCTGCATTTTTACTTTCATAAAGTACAGCCGTGGGCCAAAAGTTTTGAGAATGACACAATTATAAATTTTCACAAAGCCTGCTGCCTCAATTTTTATGATGCCAATTTGCGTATACTCCAGAACGTTATGAAGATTGAATTGCAGAGGTCTTGAAAAAAGAAGGGTCAACACTGCAAATATTGACTCTTTGCATAAAAGGGCTCATCAGCAGGGTTAAAGGGAGATCATGGGTTGATCAGGCTTTAGAATGGAAAGAAAGTTCTTCTCTCAACCACCAATCATATCCAATTGTAGAACGACCAGGCCGTGACATACAGATTGTGCACAAAGAAATGTGTATTAAACAATAGCCATCCTAAATGGATGTTTAAATGTTTAAACAAAGTTCTAAGATACTAGTTTTGATTTATGCCAACAGCTTCAAAGAAGCTGGGCCTGCTAGGATATAACATACTGTATGTACCTTGAATAATGGTGGCTGGTCAGCAGGTCAAAGCTAGCTTTTCACTTGTTTCTGCTGTCAGGATAACTCCTTTCACACCACACTTCCACAGCATTTTATATAGTCTAGAACAGGGGTATCCAACCTTATGACCTTCCTGGGTCACATTGAAGAAGAGGAATTGTCTTGGACCACACAGAAAATACACTAATAAGGATTGCTAATGAGCAGAAAAAGTTTGGCAGATCACAAGTTAACGATCACCGATATAGATAATGTACCTATCTGAGTAATAAAACTAAATTTTTTTGTAATATTTTTAAATATAAAAGTGGGCAACATAAAACTAGTGCGATATGTGACACCGTTTCTGATAAATAAACACATCAATATCTGGTTGGATTGATGTAGTAGTCATTCCCAATGAATTCTCAGGGTGCTCATCAGATATTTTGGTTCTAATTTTACCCCTTGTGTGCTTCATCCTGGAAAATAGTTGCTCACAAATATAGGTGCTGCCGAAAACTGATAACATGAATAAAGCGTGATTGTGATGAAACTTGTAAAGAGACACTGTCAAATTTTTCTTTGGGCGCATTTTGGTGCGCTAAGTGTAAGCACACTTTTACAAATAATTTCCCAAAAAATAAAAAATTAACATTTTTAAGTAAGTTTACGATTTTGTGTTGGGCCCCATTTATAGCTGTCTTGGGTCACATGTGGCTCTTGGGCTACAGGTTGGACACCCCTGGTCTAGAATGTGTCAGTTAAGAGTTCGTCCAATGAAGAATATCTCTCTGCTGGAGATTTTATTTGGGATTTTTAAATATTTTCTGTTATTAGACTACATTGCAGACATTTAGTCATTTTACAGCTAGTTGTACTTATAATGAAATCATTACATGCATACAAGTATATTTTAATACACAATCAAGCTGAGTGATTGAGCAGTAATTCTCCACATTTTATGAAAATGATTGTAATCTAAACATTTTTAGGAATAAAGACATTGTCACCAAAAATCCAGGTCCTACCTCCACTATCATCTTCACTGTTGGCAGCGTTGTTGCAATATTCTGCGGATGTGGAGGTCGCACAGTTATTGGCACACAGCCTGCATATAGACAGCCATAAAATGCTGCAATCAGGTCTATTCCTGCATAATAAAAAAATTTAAATCATCAGCCATCAATCTGTAACCAGGGAAGCAATGGTCATTTTCACAAAGCAAATGTAAACCGAGTCACCAAAATGTTGCATTAGCTTCAACAAAGTTACCATCTGTACCCATTTCCTGGAGAAAGTCCACATTTTGAGGGGTCTGTCCCAGATAAATAATTGTCCCCAGCACCGTAGTTCGCCTTGCATTTTGTTTGTTTACGTTACTCTCAGACATGGTGGAGACATACAGTGCCTTGAAAAAGTATTCATACCCCTTGAAATTTTTCACATTTTGTCATGTTACAACCAAAAATGTAAATGTATTTATTTTACGTGATAGACCAACACAAAGTGGCACATAATTGTGAAGTGGAAGGAAAATTATAAATGGTTCCAATTTTTTCTTACAAATAAATATGTGAAAAGTGTGTTGTGCTTTTGTATTCAGCCCCCCTGAGTCAATACTTTGTAGACCCACCTTTTCACTGCAATTACAGCAGCACAGTAGGCAGATGTGGGTGGGCCCTTTGATCACTGATTGATGTACTGTTAAATTGTTACTAAACCCAGGACCCTACATTCACTATATTTGGTCTCCCACAGTAAACAGAACATGCAATAGTTTTAGTAAATATAAACTGCTAAATACCTTTTCTCATCAGCAGTAAAGCCTCGTACACACGGGCGAGAATCCCGTAGAAAAAAAAAAGCTTCGGTTTTCTCGACGGGATTCCTGGCAAGCTTGTCTTGCCAAGCCCTGTGTACACACGCACATTCAAAGGAACTGCTGTTCTTTTGAATAGCAAGAACGTGGTGACGACCACGACGAGCATGCTCTCGTCACATTCAATGCCGTTGTCGCCATCTTGCTACACCCTACACTACCCTTGTATGCTACCGCGCATGCGTCAAAGTCTTTTCGAGCATGCGCGGGTTTACCTGGAGACAGGTTAGCATACACACGCACGGTTTTCTCGTCGGGAAACAGGCCGACGAGAATCCCGACGAGAAAATAGAGAGCAGGTTCTCCTTGAGATTCCCGGCAGTTTTCCTGACGAGAAACCATACACGCAAACGGTTTTCTTGGCAAAAAGCTCTCCCAGCAGTTTTCTTGCCGAGAAAACCGTCAGTGTGTACGAGGCTTCAGTGCAGTCTTGTGACTTCTATCAGTGTCCAGCCAAGTACTGGTTAAAGCTTCTAGGAGGAGTTATCTGACTGTCCTATGAGACCGCAAGAACCCCCGACTCTCTGTCTGGACAGTGCCGATTGCCCCTGTGCTGATCACATGCACTCTTCCAAAAAAATAAAAAATCTCTGCGTCCATGCATGTGCATCCTCTTCTATGGGCTGCTTAAACTCAGCTCCGAGGTGGGTGCCAGTGCCAGTTATTCTCCTTCAGTCCTATCATAAATTATGCAGCCAGACTCATCTACCTTACCAATGAATCAGTGTCTGCTACCACTCTCTGCCAATCATTTCATTGGCTTCAGATTGTCCACAGAATACATTTCTAAATACTAACAACATCATAAAAAGCCATTTGCAACTCTTCACCAAACTTTAACACCAATCTCGTCTCCAAATATAACTCAAACTGGCCTCTCTGCTCCTCCCAAGACCTGCTCTCTATCTCCCAGGTCTCATCCAGGACTTCTCTCGCTTCCTCTGGAACTCACTACCTCTGTCTCTTTGGGTACTCTCCTACTCTGTCCACTTTTAGGTAATCCCTACTCAGGGAAGCCTATTCTGCCTTTAGCTAACAAGTGAATCTTTTAATCTCAGCTCATCCCTCATAGTTATTACCTTTTGTTCCACTTGCTCCTCCCTATCAAATGGTAAGCTCTCAGGAGCAGAACCCTCCTAACTCTCTTGCAATAAATTGTATTGTAACTGTACCGTCCCCCTTTATAATGTAAAGTGCTGTGCAAACTGTTGGCACTATATAAATCATGTATAATAATAATAATAATGTCCATTAAGCTCAAATATGCATTAACTGGATCAATGTTAAACATGTTTAAACAAGACTATACGCAGTCACTATTAGGGCTCGTTCACATCATACATGCATGAAAACTGATGAAAAAAAAACACGCAGCTTTCCCTTGCATAGACATGAGTTTACATTAGTTTTTATACGCGTTTCAGTGAGTTTTTATGCACGTTGACATCAGTTTTCATGTGCATCAGTTATGTGCCCTGTTCACACGTTGATTTCATGTCAGTTTTTTTTGTGTGCAGAAAACTGCATACACGTTGCAGATGCCTGCACAGAACAAATCCGCACGTTTTGGTGTAAACAGGGAACATAGAAAATCATTGTTTTCTTTGAGCCCTTCCAGAACTAGTGCAGAAAAACGAATGTCTCTGTGCAATGGTGTGAACGAGGCCTTAATCCTTATATAAACTCCCATTACCATATGTATACCAGCTGACATTTTAAATCAGGTTGACTTATGAGAATTATGTACTCCCTTTTGTCCCCAAATGTCAGACCTGTAACACAGCCATGTTTAAGGCATTTCCTTCAGCTCTGTCCAAAAGGTCTGACCGATGGCAACTGGGTCGATGGGTGAGAAATGATACCTGCAACTGTATAATTCACATCTAGAAGTAAAATTGTGGTCACGGCGTCAGGACCTGGGGCACTCAACAACAGACACAACACAATGTCAAGGTCCGATGAGTACAATTCAGGAAGGGAAGGAGGAATTCGTGCTGGATGTAGATTTGTCATGGAGAGTGGGGGGATTGTATTGGGAGGAGGGGGTAATTTTAGCATGGAAAGTTTTCGGAGCATTACTTGACCTCTGCACTTGTGTGTTACTTACTCACTTAGTCCAGAGCAGAGTAGGCTCAATTGTAATTGAATCACATCCCTTTAACCACTTGCTTACTGGGCACTTAAACCCCCCTCCTGCCCAGACCAATTTTCAGCTTTCAGTGCTGTCGCACTTTGAATGACAATTGCGAAGTCATACAATACTGTACCCAAATAAAAATTTTATCATTTTTTTCAGACAAATAGAGCTTTTTGGTGGTATTTGATCACCTCTGCTGTTTTTCTTAAAAACAATTAAAAAGACAGATTTAAAAAAAAAAAAATGTATTTTTTATTTTTTTATATTTTGTTATAACCTTTTGCAAACGGGTAATTTTTCTCCTTCATTGATGTACGCTGATGAGGCTGCACTGATGGGTGCCGATAAGGCAGCACTGGTGGGCACTGAAAGGCGGCACTGGTGGGCACTGATAGGCGGCACTGGTGGGCATTGATAGGTGGCACTGGTGGGCACTGAGAAGTGGCACTAATAGGTGGCATTGATAGGTGGCACTGATAGGTGGCAGTGATGGGCACTGATGAGTGGCACTGAAGGGCTGTCAGCGTGAGGAGAAAAAAAACAAAACGATTACCGATCCTTTGTTTACATCATGTGATCAGCTGTCATTGGCTGACAGTTGATAATGTGGTAAGGGGCCGGCACCGGCCCCTTACATGGATCTGTGATCCACCGAGTCTCGGTGACTCCGTGATCACAGCGCTCGCCCCGCAAGGGGGCGCGCGTTGCACGTGCAAAGGGGAGGACGTCTATTGACGGCCTCCCGGATTTTCAGGCCCGCGCTGTAGCGGTTTGACTATAGCCCGGGCCTCTAGTGGTTAAGCCTCTTCCACTGTTTTCTGTGTTTTTCCACACCTACAATTTGCTGCAGCACACTGCATTATTTATCTGTTGAATGCACCCAAGGTAATTTGTCTTTTGCCTTGAATGTCTATCTCTTGTTCCAAAAGTCTGTTTTATGGGTGTAGTCAACATGGAAGTATTCAGTAAGGAGCCCCCGGATTCCATTTTGAAAATCTTTCAAAAGTAATTTGTTTTTTTATTTTTAAATCTACAGCTTTGGGTAAAACAATTACCTATTGGTCCTGTCATGAAAATCCTTGTTCAGATACTTCCTATGACTACACTGTGCCTACCTCTCAACTCTGCTCCAGCAATGTCACCATGTCCCATAGATACTGAAATGACCCTGCATTTTCTCCTCCATTTATTCATTGAGGTGAGGATGCAGTAGCTTCAGTATAAGAGACAGAGTGCTCCTAGCCATGTAACTGCTGTGAAAGGGTCCCTGCTGAGGTATAGGTGGTACGATCCAGGGTTGTGCAAAGGACAACTGTTTAGAGGTATTGCTGAACCACCAATATAAACTTGTTACATGTAACCTGTTGATCCAATGAGCCCCTTGGAATTAGGAGTCTTAGATAGATGCCCATTCTCATGCCAAAGATGGTCTGCCACTGATAATAATTTTTAAGGCATAATACATTAAACAGACAAAGAAAAAAATATGTTATCCAGAAATATTAAAAAAACTGTACCTGGAGGATACACAAGAGCCACATGATCTCCATCTTGTAAATGTCCCCTTTCCATTAGCATCACAGCAATCTTCTCAGCTCGTTTATGTAGTTGGCTACATGTCAGAGAGTTGGCTATTGTTCCCTGCATATGCAAACAGGGTATTATCCACTCAACTCAAAAGAGTTTAAAGTCATTTAAACAATCTATTTTTAGGCAACAAAAATGATAAAGAAATTAAACATTTCTTCTTATCTCATTAACCTGGTCATGAACAGTTACTCTCCTAATAGAGCTGAAGTCAAGTGAGCCATTGTGAAATGTAATAGTGTTTCCTATTTAATAAGTTGGAGAGGTAAATATTTGTCATAAATAAGATTATAGGATTTTTTTAAATCACCACTATTCTAAACAAAACATAACCTACACCATTTTCAGAATAAGTAATAAGACAGAACCCCTGGATTTTCTATTTTTTTTCTCAGATCTATAATACCAACCAAATGTAGCAAATACATTCCAAATGTGTTGGACAAAATCATGCTCCATAGAGCTTTTGTTGTCTCTGATCTTTCATGCCGCGTACACACGACCGTTTTTAATGTCATTGAAAAAAACTAAGTTTTTCTCGACGTGATTCTTCTCAAGCCTGCCTTGCCTACACACTATCGTGAAAAAAAATGCTCGAGCAAAGCGCGGTGACGTACAACATGGACGACGGCACTATAAAGTCGAAGTTACATTCGGATGGCGCCACCCTTTGGGCTGCTTTGGCTGATCCTTGTGTTAGTAAAGTTTGGTGAGAGACGATTCGCGCTTTTCAGCCTCGTGCTCTTCAGTCCGTTACAGTGTGACGAATGTGCCATCTCCATTATGAACGCTAGTTTTACCAGAACGAGCGCTCCCGTCTCATAATTTGCTTCTGAGCATGCGCATTTTTTTCACGCCGTTAAAGCCTACACACGCCCGTTTTTCACGACGATAAAAACGACGACGTGAAAAACGACGAGAAAAAATAGAGCAGGTTCTAAATTTTTTATGCCTATTTTTCACGTCGCGAAAAATGCTCTGGAGCCTACACACGATCGTTTTTAATGACCAAGTTAAAAAATTGCATTTTTCTCGTCATAAAAAACGGTCATGTGTACGCGGCATTACTCTCCCTTTACGGCAGGATACAAAAGACACAACTGATATAAACAGGGTCTTGCCTCCAGGCAGGCAAATAAGATTTATCTTAAAGAAATGCTCTTAAAGTGGTTGTATACACGCTTGAACATGTTTACCTACAGGTAAGCCTATAATAAGGCTTACCTGTAGGTAAAATGAATATCTCCTAAACCTGTATGGTTTAGGACAGGGCTCGACAAACCCCGGGCGCCAGGTCGCCAATGCGACTAGAATTAGTGACCTGGCGCCTGGGGCAGCACAGCTGGGGTATCCTGTGTCTCCGTGCCCCCCCTCTCCGCGCAGCGGGATCGCGTCGGGCCGCGCTGGCCGGTAATTGAGGCCACGGCTTTGCGGCCTTCTGCAGGCCTATGCTTCCTTCTGTGAACTAGCGCCATCTTGTGGTGGCAGTTGGTATGACAACCAGCAATGCTAATGGAGTTTCCCTGTCTGTTTTCCCTGCCATCTCCTTCCCTCTAATTAGAACCCCCAAACATTATATATATTTTTTATTCTAACACCCTAGAGAATAAAATGGCGGTCGTTGCAATACTTTCTGTCACACCGTATTTGCGCAGCGGTCTTACAAGCGCACTTTTTTGGGAAAAAATACACTTTTTTTTTTTATAAAAAAATAAGACAACAGTAAAGTTAGCCCAATTTTTTTTTTATATTGTGAAAGATAATGTTACGCTGAGTAAATTGATACCCAACATGTCACGCTTCAAAATTGCGTCCGCTCGTGGAATGGCGACTAACTTTTACCCTTTAAAATCTCCATAGGCGACGTTTAAAAAATTATACAGGTTGCATGTTTTGAGTTACAGAGGAGGTCTAGGGCTAGAATTATTGCTCTCGCTCTACCGATCGCGGCGATACCTCATGTGTGGTTTGAACACCGCTTTCATATGCGGGCGCTACTCACGTATGCGTTCGCTTCTGTGCGCGAGCTCGGCGGGACGGGGCGCGTTTCTGGCTCCTAACTTTTTTAGCTGAGATTCCAAGCAAATTTGTCAAGCCCTGGCTTAGGAGATATTCACCTTGCATGCAGCTGCTGACGTCAGCACTCTGAAGGTCCGGCGGATGCTACTGGACCTTGCCGGAAAGAGGATGCACTTGGGAGCGACATCATCGCGGCTTAGGCCACTCACAGTGCCGGATCCGTGAACCCGGAAGAAACGCAGAGGGAACATGTCAGCTCCCTTAGCGGTGACCAGGAGGCGGTGCGGGCGCTTCGTTCTAAGGCCTCATGCCCACTGGCGTTTTTACAGCTGCGTTTTTTGCAGCTTAAAAACGCCTGTCCATGTTATTGTAAATATATATTTTTTTTTTTGAAAAAAAAACAAAAAAAAAAACGTCGGAGCTAAAAACGCGACCGCGCGTTAGTGCGCGTTTTTGCGCGTTTTTTGACGCTCGCGTTTTTTCTGTCTAATTCTGACGCTGAGGAACGCACTGGTCCTGGGTTTTTTTTACAGCTTACAAACGCCTATGCTCTTTACAGCTCAAAAACGCCTAGGTGGGCATGAAGCTATAGACTAACATGGACAGGCGTTTTTAAGCTGTAAAAAACGCTCAAAAACGCGGCTGAAAAAACGCCCGTGGGCATGAGGCCTAAGGTAAGTATTTCATAATGAGCTAGTATGCGGTGCATGCTAGCTCATTATGCCTTTGCCTTACAGGTTGTTTTTTTCCAGGGCATACAACCACTTTAAATTAGAATGAAAAGGCAAAACTTTTTTTTTCCTTTTGTGTAGAGTACAGAAAGGTTATATTCCCTGTCAGATTTTTTTTGCCAGCTGTGTCCCATTGGGGAGATTTACCTTCACTTCCCTGTCCCATAGCCAAAACAGGAAGTGAGAGAAAATCCCTGCAAATTAAGGGAATCCCTTTGGGCCATCCAGGTCACCAAAACTAGTGTCTCAAATAGAAGATTCCCCCTCTATTACTTTTCTAGGGACAACCCAAATTTTTGTATTTTCTTTTACTTTTGGTAATAACGGTCACCAGGACAAATAGAACGGGTGAATCTTCCCAACTGGGGCACAAACAGAAATACACATCCGATAGGGGTTCTAATCCCTTCCCACTCTATCCACAACTGAAAAAAAAAGTGTTGCCTTTAGTTACACTTTAAATTGTTTTCTGTGAAATCCTGTTAGTTTAAACTATACATATCCTTGAAGTTTTAAAGTGCTGTCATTTAAATTCAATGGTTCTAATGCAAAAGCAAAAGAGCCAGTAACACAAAGTATAAACCAACACAGCAGATCTTACCCTTGAGTTTAGCAAAGTATAAAGTACATGATCAGGAGTTGTTTGTGCTCTCCACTGAAGAACTTCAGACAAGAATAAAAACTGAAATTAAAAGAAAAGACACAAATATCATTAAGGAATGCTTCTACTACATGGCTGTGATAAAAGTAAGGTTCCATTCACACTAGTGTGCTTTTAGATGCAACTTGAGTCGCACAGAATCACATGGCAATGGAAATCACATTGTTTTCAATGGTACCCATTCACATCAATGCAACTCGGCACAGCGTGATTTTGGGAAAGGTTCCTGTGCTACTTTGGTGTGATTCCATTGAGATTTTAGCTCCACAGAATATGCAAACCACTTCAAAGTAGCATCCAAGTTTCACTACATAATCAAACTTAAAGTCAGATGAAAATAGGATTGCAGCAGTGTGAACGTGCCTAAGAATATAAATCAAGGCAAAAATCTACATTTAGCAATAAACTTGCCCAGTCTTCTTGCTGTGCGTTTTTCATCTTCATGTCCTTACCCTAATAGCTTAATATTTCACCTGCCCAAATTACCTTAAAGATTAACTCCACTTTTGTTAAGAAAAAACAAACATTCCCCCACTGGGTGATCTATGTACATTACAAGGATTTTAACAAAGTTTGTTGCAGATTCCTACCTTTTGTTATTCTGAAGAAATCCCTGTGTGTTTCTCTGTGCCCATGTGGGAAAGTGAACATAATAGGAGAGGTTTCATAATTATCAATCAAGCAGCTTCAGGGCACTAATGAGGAAAGCTGCAGGGCCTGCATCCCTTTAGACATGTTCCTATTGGGAGTATCTCACCAAAATTTTAATTTTTGTTCCAGCGGATGCCTGAAATCTGACTTGTATCTTAGGCTTGGCATACATTATACAATTTTCTTATTAAATTTCCTTTAGATTTACCGTCAACTATGTAGTGCAAGGGTCTGCCTGATTGCATACAAATTGAAAGTGTTTAGGTTTAACCTCATATTATATGATTTTGGTAAATCTAAAGGAAAATTGTACAAGAAAATTGTATAATGTGCAGACTTCTGGGATAATTAAGATTATTCCACAATGGTGTGAAGTCCATAGGGCCTGTGATAGGACAAGGCCTCCCTGACTGCCCGCCAAACCCTCCTAAGAAAATCTGCCGTTGGAGAGGAAGGGGGAATACCCAGGAGATCCATTTCTAAGTGAGAGTCAGCTGTCAAAGTGGGGTTGGATAGAGAGATAAATTGAGCTATAGGGTTTGAATTTTCCCTGATTTCCCATCAAGCTAGTTCGGGCCTGCTCTTCCATATAAGATCTCTAAATTGGGAGTCAATGTGCTTGAACCATTGATTAGACATCCACACAGGGGAGTTATGAAAGATATACAGGAGCTGTGGGACCCAGATCATCTTTATCAGATTCACTCGTCCCATTACCGACAGAGGCAATTTACACAAACCCTAGCACTTAATTATTTGTTTATCCAATAGAGGGGTTAAATTAAGCCTTAGATATTCAGAAGGGTTTGGTGAAACCACCACTCCTAAATACTTAAATGATGAAGCTACAGCTATCTGGGAGGCACCGGCAGGCAGAGGCTATACCAGTGGATCGAAAGGCATGAGTATAGATTTAGACCAGTTGATGGTAAATCCAGAGAATTCAACAAATTTTTTGATAGTTTCCATTAAGTTTTCTAGAGAGCTACCGGTATCTCCCAGGTATAACAGCGCATCATGCACGTAGACGGAGATTTTCTCCTCCAGCTGACCCCTACGCAGGCCCAATAGCAGGGTTCTCACGAATCATTATGGTCAAGGGTTCTAATGCAAACAAGAAGGGGGGACAATAAAAACCCCTGTCCAGTGCCCCTGTGCAGCAAAAAACTATGAGAAAAGGAAGCCATTGATACGAAGTCTGGCACGAAGCGCTGAGTATAGAACTCACACCCAGCTAATAAAGTTGTCCCCTAGGCCAAAGTGGGCCAGGATTTCCCAGACGTAGGGCCACTCCACACTGTCAAATGCTTTGGCAGCATTCAATGAAAAAACGTCCCTACCCCCAAGGTTGTCCGCCGGAATCTGCAAATTAAGGAACAAGCGCCTTATATTATCTGCAGTTGAGCGTGTAGGAATGAACCCAGATAGGTCACGAAGGACCAAGTGACCTATCCCCCATAAGAGTTTGTTGGCTAAAACCCGAGTCAGAAGTTTAACATCTGTATTCAATAGTGAAGTAGGACCGTATGAGTCGAGTAGGATTCTGTCCTTGCCCGGCTTGGGGAGCACCACTATAATTGCCTCATGCAGGCAACCCACCTCAGCCACCTCACGAAGAGCCCGCAATAACGGTACTGTGTTGTATTTTAAATCAATGGAGGTTAGACGCTTAGGAAACGAAAATTAACCACACCTTTCTGATGCCCAATACCTCTTCACACAAAAGCCAATTGCAAGTGTAAACACAGCTGTACAAACTCTGGTAATTGAGTTTCTGTGCTATATATTTTTAGAGTAGCACCTATGACCAGGGTTCTATTTTTAAGCCAACCAAACATACTTAATACCTATATCCCTTTTCTGTATGAGTGTGATGCATGCCATTTTCCAACTGATGTTACTAACGAGGGGGAAGGTGTACAGATGGATGGAAAGAGTTTTAGGCAACGGAGGTAGAGAGGTGCGAAATATTGGATGGTGAAGCGAGTTTAGCTGTTGTAACCAACATAGGTAAGTAACCTTGGTAGAACGACATTTTTATTGCAGAGCACATACTGTATACAAAGTCCAATGCATTGTGTATTGAAAAATTCTACATTCTGCTATTTGAAAAATTATTTTTGGCCATCCAATCTACTCCTTTTAGAGTTCATTGAACCATATAAAACAACAGCCATAAAAGCATTTGCGACACCTTGAAAATGTGCTGTGATATACAAGAAATTGCCATAGGCCGAATGCTTTTATAGTTTCTTTTTCACCGCAATAAAGCCGCATTTGACAAAAGCTGTGGGTGCCCCACCATTCTCTTTCCTTACAGTGGAGAAGAAGATTGGGATCTGAAGCCCTGGAATCCCGTCTGTTTGAAAATCGTCGGTTTTCCTGCCGGGATTCCTGCCAAGCTTGCCTTAACAAGCCATGTATACACACGGCCACACAAAAGACCCGCCGTTCTTTTGAATGGCAAAAACGCGGTGACGTCAAAGACTATAACGAGCCAGCTAAATTACTTCTATGCTACCGCGCATGCGTCAAATTGTTATAGAGTATGCGTGGTTTATTTCCCCTTCAGGTAAGCATACAGACGACCGGTTTTCACAGCAGGAAACACTCTGCCGGGAATCCTGACGGGAAAATAGAGAGCAGGTTCTCTATTTTTTCCCGGCAGTTTTCCTGTCGGGAAAACTGCTAGGGAGCATAGACACGATTGGGATTCCCGGCCAAAAGCTCGCCTGGCAGTTTTCCTCCCGGGAAAACCGGCTGTGTGTATAGGGCTTGTGAGCAGAAAACTCCTGCATGAAGTTAAAATAGAAGGACCCAGTTGCTGCACTGCAGTGGAAATCTTTCCTGTATCCTAAGCTGCATTTTAAACCATTACAGTGCATTGAAGGCATTTGAAACCAATACAATTGCAGAGTGCACATGGTCATTATCACTGGCTGCCAATCAGCCCACCAAGCACAGGGACACATCCGCAATGTTGTTTATGGTTGTAATTTGACCTGTGATGTCCCGTCCTGTGCCTCAGGGATGTATGAGAATGGTCCTTGTGTCCATGTGCTGGGTGGCAGTAATTGCCAACACTTCCCAGAGCACTTACTATTGTGACAGACTCAGCCGGGACAGAGGCTTTTGGAGGTGACTGAATGCTAGCCTCTTGCCTTGCGATCATGGGCCCTGGCATTTGGGGGAACGGTGCTCTTTGTGAGCTGTATGCCTGGGGACTCCTGAGGTGGTGCTACTTTGGATTCAGGTCCATGTCCCCCCAAGACACACAGACTCTGGGAACTCTGTATATGTCATATTAAAAAGAGTGACTGATTCATACTGTTGGGACATATACTGTAAGGAGATGCTAATGTCATCACCTCCAGCCACCTGTCCGTCTGTTGTATTCTATAATGTAAATGAGTCTAGTTTGGCTTCTCTGTCACCCATTGTTGCTTGTGCTAATTGATCCTGCTATTGTGAGAAGGTGTTCTGTTTTGTACTTATGATAATGTATAATCTACTGTGTGAAGCTCGATGACAAGTCTGACCTATAGTGAAATCCTGATTTATCATAACAATGACCAGGCTGCTTTAAGGGATTAGTTAATTAGCTCATGTTAATTTATGTTCTGGTTACCGCCTCTTTCACTGTATATAAGACTTGTATTCTAGTTCTAATAAACAGTTCATGTTCAGCAATCAGCAAGTATCGTCTTGTTTGATGTTGATAGCGGTTGGAATATCTGATATCTATATCCAGACTGGAAGGAAGTGGTATATGAGGAAAGCACTTAAAGTGGTTGTAAACCCACTTTTTAAACAAAGACCTACAGGTAAGCCTAGATTAAGGCTTACCTGTAGGTGCATGAAATATCTCCTTAACCTACACGGTTAAGGAGATATTTGTATGTAAATGCGGCGACGCTGACGTCACCCCATTCACAAATTCGGCTAGGTCGCAACATTCGACGACGTAGCCGAATTCGACAGCTCACGCGCGCATGCGCGGAGTCACGTCTTCGCCGCTCCGGCCAATCACAGCGCCGGAGCGGCGCTGTGATTGACTGCAGCGGCGATACCCGGAAGTAACATTCCGGCTATCGCCGCAGCGATGGATGCGGCTAGAGGAGGGACACGGACGACTTCAGGGGCCCCGATCGAAGGTAAGTGGTACATAATGAGCTAGTATGCTAGTCATACTAGCTCATTATAGCTTTGTCTTGCAGGTAAGTAAAAA
This sequence comes from Rana muscosa, assembly GCA_029206835.1. Classification (NCBI taxonomy): domain Eukaryota; kingdom Metazoa; phylum Chordata; class Amphibia; order Anura; family Ranidae; genus Rana; species Rana muscosa. The sequence continues at coordinate 222,565,508 of CM055122.1, forward strand.
AAAAAAAAATTGTCTACAACCACTTTAAGCGGAGTTTGGGACGTTTCATTACAACTATAAATTAGGAAACTGACAGGCAACTAGGGAATAAGATACGCTACATACAAAAATGATTTTCTGGTGCCTAAATCAGATTATAACCCCTACTTATACTTTAAAGCAGGAGCAAACAATGTAATGATAGGAAAAAGCAGGTAATGAGAGAGAGGCAATATAAATTAGGGTTGTATATCTTCCTGCTTATTTGTTTTGGGGGCATCGAAATGTCAGGAGGGTTGGTGAAGTGCTGACTATGGAGGAAGAGAAGTATGTGATTAAAACAACACTTTATGATTGGTGGATATGTACAAGACTACACTCACCAGCCACTTTATTAGGTACACCTGTTCAATTGCTTGGTAACACAAATTGCTAATCTGCCAATCACATGGTAGCAACTCAATGCATTTAGGTATCTAGATGTGGTGAATATAACTTGCTGAAGTTCAAACCAAGCATCAGAATGGGGAAGAAAGAGAATTTAAGTGACTTTGAATGTGGCATGGTTGCTGGTGCCAGACGGGCTGGTCTAAGTATTTCAAAAACTGCTGATCTACTGGAATTTTCACCCACAACTATCTCTAGTGTTTACAGGTCCAAAAAAGAGAAAATATCCAGTAAGCGGCAGTTGGGTGGACGAAAATGCCTTGTTGATATCAGAGGTCAGAGGAGAATGGGCAGACTGGTTCGAGATGATAGAAAGGCAACAGTAACTCAAGAAACCACTCGTTACAACCAAGGTATTACAATACCATCTTTGAACGCACAACACATCGAACCTTGAAGCAGATGGGCTACAGCAGCAGAAGACCACACCAGGTGCCACTCCTATCAGCTAAGAACAGGAAAACGAGGCTACAGTTCACACAGGCTCACCAAAATTGGACAATAGAAGGTTGGAAAAATGTTGCCTGGTCTAATGAGTCTTGTCTTCAGCTGCGACATTCAGATGGTAGGGTCAGAATTTGGCGTAAACAACATGAAAGCCTGAATCCATCCTGCCTTGCATCAACAGTTCAGGCTGGTGGTGGTGGTGTAATGTTGTGGGAGATATTTTCTTGGCACACTTTGGGCCCCTTAGTACCAATTTAGCATTGTTTAAATGCCACAGACTACCTGAGTATTGTTGCTGACCATGTCCATCCCTTTATGACTACAGTGTACCCATCTTCTGATGGCTCCTTCCAGCAGGATAATGCACCATGTCACAAAGCTCAAATCATCTCACCACTGGTTTCTTGAACATGACAATAAATTCACCATACTCCAATGGCCTCCACAGTCACCAGATTTCAATTTAACAGAGCACCTTTGGGATGTGATGAAACAGGAGATTCGCATCATGGATATGCAGCCGACAAATCTGCAGCAACTGCGGGATGCTATCATGTCAATATGGACCAAAATCTCTGAAAAATGTTTCCAACACCTTGTTGAATCTATACCACAAAGAATAGAGGCACTTGTGAAGACAAAAGGGTGTCCAACCCGGTACTATCAAGGTGTACCAAATAAAGTGGGCGGTGAGAGTATGTTAGGAATTTTGACTTCAAAGACTACATTTCTGGTCATTGTATGTTATTGATATATTCTGAAACATTTTAGAAAGCCTTCTGTCTCTTCCTTAATAAGTTCCATATGTTGTTGCATATTTTGCATTATATAATATGTCACTAAATATTACCATTTTTTTTCATCTCTAACAGAGGCAGAACAAATATGTTTATTCTAAAAAAAACAAAAGCTGCATCTGGGTATAATGGGTAAACAGAGGGCTCTGCTCAGTGTAGCTGTGTTAAATGACAAACGTTGATACAGTAATGAGTGCCTGTTCAGTGATGCAAGTTTGCCTGGAAACAGACTTTGTTTCTTCATTTCGTATCTTAACCCCTTCCTTACTGGGCACATATACCCCCTTCCTGCCCAGGCGAAATTTCAGCTTTCAGCACTGTCACGCTTTGAATGACAATTGCGCGGTCGTGCGACGTGGCTCCCAAACAAAATTGACGTCCTTTTTTTCGCACAAATAGAGCTTTCTTTTGGTGGTATTTGATCACCTCGGCAGTTTTTATTTTTTGCGCTATAAACAAAAATAGAGCGACAATTTTGAAAAAAAAACTATATTTTTTGATTTTTGCTATAATAAATATCCCAATTTTTTTTTTTTATATATTTTTTTCCTCAGTTTAGGCCGATACGTATTCTTCTACATATTTTTGGTAAAAAAAAAAATCGCAATCAGCGTTTATTGATTGGTTTGCGCAAAAGTTATAGCGTTTACAAAATAGGGGGTAGTTTTATGGCGTTTTTATATATATATTTTTTTTATTAGTAATGGCGGCGATCAGTGATTTTTTTCGTGACTGCGACATTATGGCGGACACATCGGACACTTTTGACACTAATTTGGGACCATTCACATTTATACAGCGAACAGTGCTATAAATATGCACTGATTACTGTATAAATGTGACTGGCAGGGAAGGGGTTAACACTAGGGGGCGAGGAAGGGGTTAAATGTGTTCCCTATGTGTGATTGTTACTGTGGGGGGAGGGGACTGACTGGGGGAGGTGACCGATCTGTGTCCCTATGTACAAGGGACACAGCATCGGTCCCCTCTCCCTGACAGGACATGGATCTGTGTGTTTACACACACAGATCCATGTCCTTGTCTTTGTAACCGCCGATCGCGGGTGCCTGGCGGACATCGCGGCCGCCAGGCACGCGCATCGGCATCTCAGTAATGCGCCGGGCGCGCGCGCGTGCCGCCGGCGGCGCTCGCGCGCCCCCCCAGTGGCCAAATAGCGGAGGCCGTATATTAACGGCCTCCGGGCATTTGACAACCACCTTGCGGCCGTATATTCTCGTACGGCGGGCGCGAGGTGGTTAATATGACTCACCCAGAGTACTGCCAAAGAACTAGATCTCCAACCACCAAACAGCTTCACTACTCCGGCTCTGACCCCCTCAGCTGTGAGGAGATCATTAAGGACTATGTGGGATGCCTCAAATTAGATCCTATTGGTACTTCTACCATAGCTAGGGGATTAACGCTCACAGTGCCTTTTAGAGAGTCCAATCATTAATTAGGCACTAAAAATATTTATGGGTATGCGCTAGATGTATAGCGATACCAACATCCCCAATCGTCATCACTGAACCTTGGCAAAACATAGGAGTCTAAATAACCCAGTGGGGGTGAACTGACTTGATCTAAAGGGCCTCCCATGAGTTCCCTGACATCAGGTCTGCACATGATATTCAACAAAAGCTTGGTCAGAGACTGCAAACATTCTATAGAAGTTATTGGGGACATGCTTCATGAGACAGTCAAAGCCATGAGACTTAAAGAGATCACTGCTATTACAGCCTCTTTACTAATCAATGCTTCCACATTTTTGCTTTCTATAGCCCTCCTAAAATGTATTTCTCTCAGCAAGATCCATTAGAGAAAAAACAATGCATAAAAGAAGAAAAGGAATGGACAGTGTAACGGCACCCCAAATACGAAAGGGGGTAACGCAGTTTAGATCCCTTCCCTCTCCTGGACACAACTTCACTGTCGATCCTCCACAGCCAGAAGACCACTTCCCATAGGAATTAATCCTTCCAAAGAACGAGACAACACGCTCTGTATCTTTCCAAAAATAGACTACCTTTATTGCCAAAAACATTGAAACTCTTATACACATCCAATACTGCATTAACCTGAATGAACAATGGTCCAGCTCCACCCACAACACAACAAGCCCCAATACACATTATTTTGACGTCTGCTAGGAGACAACAGGTTCTAATCCCCTTTTTGTTTAAATGACTATGCATGACCTTTATATTCACCAGACTGTCTGATACTTTACAATACACACAAGTACAGACTTAATTAACACAATGAAAAATCCTTAGACGCCATCCTAGATTTATTTACATCACACAGGCAGGTAACACATCTCCCAATTAACCTGTTGAGTTCAGGGTAAGTAAATAGTCCTTTACAGATATCCTTGGGAATATGGTGGATAAATAGTACAGACCCATTTTAGGTAGTCCAAGATATATTTCTTAATGTCCATTATTTCCTGGCTCACCTTGTGTCCAAAGTGACCCTCCTGTCACACATCTCCCCTTTCGGCAGGAGACTAACACAGGAGGTGACCCCAGACGGGTTGACTCCGAAGTTAGTCCATAGGTCCATTCTTCTAATGCCGGTATCCACACAGTACCCCAAATAAATTGCTCCAAAACAGAGCATCACTTACCCAGCCAACCTCTGCCTCTCTCAGAGAACATACCCACCGCTGGGGAGAAGACAGGGTGACTGGGCTCAGTCCGTCATGCTGTTGGTGATCTGGGCCGACTGCCCAGCATCCCTAGGGTATACAAGTGGAGACTGAAGTCCCCTCCACTTGTGGTAGGTGAAAATCCCCCAGTGCTTGCAAAGCAAGGCTGACATCCTCCTGTCTCAGTGTCACACCAGTTTCTGGGGTTGGGTCAGTGAGGACCGAAGTCCCATCCGGTACCACAGGAACTCTTTCTGTTAGTTGAGAGCAGAGGCCCGTGGCACTCTGCTCTGTTGCCAGCTCTTGTGCTGGGTTGCTGTGAGTGGAGACCACAGTCCCATCCACCGATATCCGCTCAAGTGGCAGTTGTGTGCAGCGGCCAGTAGCATTCTGCCCTGCTGCCAGTGATTCAGCTGGGGGTGAAAGCTTTACCACCTCAGCTTGTTGCTGGAGAGATGGGCCAACTGCCCCGGCTCCCTGAAACTCCACAGCTGTTTCCGGTGCTGGGCAGAGGTTGGTATCACTCTGCCCTGTTGCCAGCACTTCTGCTGGGGACTCCACACCATCTGCTCTGGCTAACTGTTGGGGAGGGAAAAAAACTGCTTCTCCCCCTGCATCTCCGAAATCCCCTGGGAAAGAGGAACCATCACCTTCTCACCTCGGGCCTCCAAAACTGCCACGGGTGTAGAGCAGGGGTCTGCAGTAATCCCTAACATCCTCTGAACAGTCCCTTAAGTCCATACCTTCTGTAATCTGTGGCTGGGGAGATGAGCCAACTTCCCTAGCTCCCTGGAACTCCATATCATCCACTTCAGCTTTAGGGCTGGCAATCTTTATATTTTCCACTGCCGATTCTTCAGCCAGGCTAGCTCCCTGGAACTCCATATCATCCACTTCGGCTTTAGGGATGGCAGTCTTCAGATTTTCCACTGCAGATTCTTCAGCCAGGCTAGCTCCCTGGAACTCCATATCATCCACTTCGGCTTTAGGGATGGCAATGTTCAGATTTTCCACTGCCAATTCTTCAGCCAGGATTTCAGAGTTGTCCACTGGTATTTCCTGATAGTCCCAGGCAAAGGTAGCACCACCCTGCTGCTGAGCAGATTCTAGCAGCTGTCTGTAGGCGATCTCAGATTGTCGTATTACCGCCATTCTCCACTCCTGTTGCCGCTCTAGTTCTCTCTTTTGTCGCGTATCCTGCAGCTGGATGCTTCTAATGGCTTCCTGTATGGCAGTCTCTGATGGGTTAGCACCATATAATGCCAACCGCTGTCACACTCGTTGCTGAAACAAATCTTCAACTGACCGGGGTCCTGCATCACCGTCTCTCTGGTCCATCTCGGCTAGCTCCCTGATCAAGGTGGCCTTGTTCTTTGTCCCACTGGTCCCTTCACGGCTCTCAAGTAGGTCCTTCAGCGTGGATTTCCTGCAGGCTGCATAGCTGGTCATTCACTGTGGTGGCTTGGAGTGTCCCAGGAACTGGAGGGAAAATCCCGCTGCTGCCAACCAATGTAACGGCACCCCAAATACGAAAGGGGGTAACGCCGTTTAGATCCCTTCCCTCTCCTGGACACAACTTCACTGTCGATCCTCCACAGCCAGAAGACCACTTCCCATAGGAATTAATCCTTCCAAAGAACGAGACAACACGCTCTGTATCTTTCCAAAAATAGACTGCCTTTATTGCCAAAAACATTGAAACTCTTATACACATCCAATACTGCATTAACCTGAATGAACAATGGTCCAGCTCCACCCACAACACAACAAGCCCCAATACACATTATTTTGACGTCTGCTAGGAGATAACAGGTTCTAATCCCCTTTATGTTTAAATGACTATGCATGACCTTTATATTCACCAGACTGTCTGATACTTTACAATACACACAAGTACAGACTTAATTAACACAATGAAAGATCCTTAGACGCCATCCTAGATTCATTTACATCACACAGGCAGGTAACACATCTCCCAATTAACCTGTTGAGTTCAGGGTAAGTAAATAGTCCTTTACAGATATCCTTGGGAATATGGTGGATAAATAGTACAGACCCATTTTAGGTAGTCCAAGATATATTTCTTACTGTCCATTATTTCTTGGCTCACCCTGTGTCCAAAGTGACCCTCCTGTCACAGACAGCACAGAAAAAAAAAAGGATTGTGTGAAAGAAATGAACCAAACCATTAACTAGGATAATTTATTATTTCACAGGCCCTGAGTAAGCACCAAAACAGACCACTAATTGCAGGGGCCCTGATGGCCACACACTAGTTACCTAAAGACCATATATGGCCACCGGGCCACAGGTTGAACACCAGGGTGTTAGCAAGTGAAATAATGTTTCCAAACAAAATGTTCTAGCTTTGGGTTTGCTTTCCCTACTTCCAGACCACTATTCGCAGGGGCCTTGAGGGCCATATGTTAAGTGCCAAAGCGCTACATGCCGCCCCTGGGCCACAGGTTTGACACCAGGGTGTTAACCAGTGAAGCAATTTTCTCCAAAATAATCCACCCAGAGATCCTTAATCCCCCCCCCCCCACAGTAACTGAATGATATTAAGGTCAAAAGATTAGCATGACCAATCAAGAACATTCACTTTTTCTGCTGCAGCCACTGAAAAGTGAAAGTGGCCTTAATGTTTTGTATCATTGTCATACTGGATAATCCAAAGTGCCCCATGCACAGCTTCTGGGCTGATAAATGCACATATTCCTCTAACAGTTTACATCAGAGATCACCAGTTATGCTTCACGGTAGGGATAGTGTGTGTCTCTTCATTGGCCTTATTGACTCCTTTCCAAACAGAGTTTATGGTTGCAACTATAAAGTTTCATTTTGATCTCATCACTCCAAATGATTTGCTTCAAGAAGTTTACATATTGGAAGGTCCAATGCATCCTATGCACAGCTTCCGGGCTGATGAATGCAAATTTTCCTCTAATATTTTTTGGTAATATGCTGCACTTATCTTGCCATCAACTGAGTAAATTCCCTGTGCCACTGTAGCTCACACACCCTCAAAACAGCAGAGATCCACCTCCATGTTTCACAATAGGGATGGTGTACTTCTCTTCATTGGACTTGTTTATTTCTCTCCAAACAGAGTTTATGGTTTTAAACATAAAGTTAAATTTTTATCCCAATTTTGATTTTGTTCCAGAAGTTTTCAGGCTTATTTGGGTGCTGTTTGGCATATTAAAAGCGGGCTTTTTTGTGACAATAATAAAAGTGTAAGTAAACGCCCCTATCGTTTTCAACCAAGGAAGCTGCCATCTTTGCCTCTGTTTAATCTACAACTGCCATGATGCTGCACGTGTGATCAGTTATGACAGTTTGGATGAGAGCACAACCAACGGGAGTGTTAAATTTCCAGCACGTGCCCGAAATTAAACTGTTTTATGGATGGGTTTACTTCTGCTTTAAGTAAAAATTGCAGTTATTTTAGAAATTACATACAAGTATCTGTAAGCCTCAAGAGCACCACTGTATATGTGCAGAAAAAAAAGCTATAAAAAGATTGTTTTGTAGATTAACAATAATAGTGATGCAGGTTGAGATGCAGAGATCACAATGTAATATTTTAGTTCAGATAAGCATTTTTTTGCCACAAGACTGATTTAAAACATAGAAGCACAAAAAAGTGATGGCAGAAAAAAGACCAAGTGGTACTTCGAATTTGCCCCCTTTTTTTTGTCCTAAATAAAGATCTATGTTTATCCCGAGCATGTTTGAAGCCACTTATTGTTGACCGACTCACTACCTCTGCTGGAAGTCTATTCCAAGCATCAACTACCCTTTCAGTAAAATAATACTTTCTAAGATTAGTTTTGAACTTTCCTCCAGTCAGATTGAGGTCATCTTCCTGTGTTCTTGATCTTGGATTCATATTGAAAATCCTGCCCTCTTGAACCTTGTTCACCCCTTTATGTATTTAAAGGTTTCAATCATGTCTCCCCTTTCCCTTCTTTCCTCCAGACTGTACATATTAAGTTCCTGAGGTCTCTCCTGATATGTTTTATCCACCAGACCTTTCGCTATTTTTGTTACCCGTCTCTGGACTCTTTCCATCTTATCAATATCTTTCTGTAAGTAAGGTCTCCAGAACTGGACACAATATTATAAATGAGGTCTCACTAAAGATTTATATGGGGAATCAGGACCTCCTTCCTCCTGCTGGTGACCACTCTAGTGATGCATCCTAGAATTCTATTCGTTTTTTCCCACTGCTTGGTCACACTGTTTACTCATTTTGCAATCATCTGAAATAAGTACCCCTAAAAATAAAAACTCTCTGTAGTGCTAGCCACAACTGTACCCCCAATGTTGTACTTCGCCCAGGGATTTTATTTCCCTAGGTGCATTATTTTACATTTAGAAACATTGAACTGCAGTTACCACTGCTTTGAACAATCTTCCAACAATGCCAAATCATGCTCCATGCTCAAGACACCTCCAGGGATATAAAACTCAATTACACACCTTTGTGTCATCAGCAAAAAGACACACATTACCCATCAACCCTTTAGTTATGTGACCTACACAAAGGGCTGCTGATAAGCCAGTACAGCTGGCCCTGTTGTACCAGGCCATGCGTCCTCAGCTCAGCATGGGGGGGGGGGCTGGGCAGCCTCACAGATGATCGATGCAACGGTGGGGGGGAGTTAGAAGCAACAATCTCCCTGTGTGGCTTTCAATGAAGCAGCTGACAGCCTGATTGCCCGGAGTTCCAGGACATTGATCGGCAGATGGGATTCGTGCGGAGTCCAAAGCCCTTGGGCCGAAAGAACTCCCCAGACTCCGCCCCAGCCCAAAAGACTGGCGTCCGTCGTGATCACAGTCCACTGGACAGGAAGGAACGACTTCTCCGACCGAAGGGCCAGGGATCTCAGCCACCACATGTCAGGGACGCCCTGACCAGGTGACTCACCTGGATCTGACGATCCAGTGATAATTCAGACTTGTCCCAGCAAGACAGGATCTCCTTTTGTAAGGCTCGAGTGTGGAATTGGGCATATGGCACAGCCTCAAAGGAAGACACCATGAGTCCCAGGACCCTCATGCAAAAACGGAGGGACGTCAGCACTCGTACCGCAGATTGAAGAGTCAGTAATTTTTCCAAAAGGTAGAAAGACCCTCGCCTCCGAGGAGTCCAGGATCAATCCTAGGTACTCCAGATGCCGAGTCGGAACCAGGACCGACATCTGAATGTTCAGCAGCCAACCGAATTCTCGGAGGGCTTGACTGGCTATCAACACATTTTCCTCTAATTCTGAGCCAGAGTCTGCTCTCAGAAGAAGATCGTCCAGATAGCCCATGATAGCAATGCCTCGCTGTCTCAGCAAAACTAGAATCGGGGCAAGCACCTTGGTGAAAACCCGCGGTGCTGACGCTAAACCAAAAGGAAGAGCCACAAACTGATAGTGGTCTTCGCCTATCACGAAGCGCAGAAACTTCTGGTGACCCGCGCAGATTGGGATATGCAAGTAGGTGTCCTTGATATCCAAGGATGCCAGAAAATCCCCCGGGTGGAGCGCAGCAATCACTGAGCAAATGGATTCCATGCGGAATTTTCGAACCTTCACAAAGGCATTCAGGGCCTTGAGGTCCAGAATTGGACGGACTCCGTCCTTCTTTGGGACCACAAAAAGGTTTGAATAAAATCCCTGAAACCTCTCCTTTGACGGTACTGGCAAAATTACCCCGCACCTCAGCAAGTCCTGCACTGCCCCCAATAGGGCAGCCCGACGCGCTGGAAGGAGAGAGAGATTTGAGGGAAAGAATGTGTCTGGTGGGCGGGAAAGGAACTCTATACTGTACCCCAAGGTGACCACCTCGCATACCCACCGGTCGGAGATCCGGGAGGTCCACCGATCCGTGAACCTGCAAAGTTGTCCCCCCCACCCCAGAGACAGGCGTGGGCAAGACTTCATGCTGTGGCGGGCTTGTTCGCCGGCTTGTTCGGCTTACGCACCCATTAACGCTTCTGTCCACCAGCCGCACTCTTGTCAGTCTGGGAGAATTTTCCCGTGGACTCCGACTGACGAAAAAACCTCTTCTGTGTGGGAAAAGAAGGGCCCGGTTTACGGCGCGGCTTCTTCCCCTTAGTAGGCCGAGGAAGAAGGGTGCTCTTACCTCCCATGACATTTTTAATAATGTCATCCAGCTCACACCTGTTGTTGCACTTGTTGTGCCCGGCTAATCCCCTTGGTGTGTGCAGCTCCGATGATGGCGGCTGGCCCCCGCCGATGTGGGAACCCAAGTTAGCGCCCCTGACATGGTCAGGAGAACACTGCCTTCTTTTCCCTTTTTGGGTCTTTTTACCCCCCTGTGTGACACTGGGGACCATACCAAGTATACTCCCATGTCACAGGATCGACTTTACTGCTGGGACGCGCTCCTGTCCGCCTCCATCCTCTTGAACCCCTGTCCCTTACAGCATGTTGCATAATCAGCGGAGGTCTCACACTTAGAGAGTCGCTCAGACAGTTGCTCGGCCCCCCCCAGAAGTTATCCGGGGGGCAGAGTTCGCCTCTTGCACGGAACCCCTTTGCAGCCGGCGAGCTGTTATCGTTTGGGATGGATACCCTCCTCAGTTTCAAGGGGGTGGGTGTGGTGGGGGGCGGGGAATGTTGCCCTACTGGGGCTATTTTTCTTGTTCTGAGTTGTTTTTTTCTTTTTGTTGTTTTTTGTTTCCATTATGTTTTTGCTTTACATTCAAAAAGTTGGTACTTCGGCATTGCTCTGTTTCCAGATGTGTACATCCTGGGTCTGGGGGTCAGGTCCGGGAGTCATGCGGTATCATCCTATTCCCCCCACCAATCTGACGGGCCATGACAGCAGTTAATATCCTGTCGTGGAACACCAGGGGGTTGAATTCCCCGACCAAACGCTCCCTGGTGTTCCAATTTCTTAAGTCTTACAACCCACATATTTGTGTCTTACAGGAAACCCACCTCATGGGGAGTAGACTTATCTCACTTAAAAAGCCATGGGTGGGCCACCACTATCACTCTACCTACTCTAGCTTCTCTAGGGGGGTCAGTATATTAGTGCTAAAATCCCTCCCGTTTCGGCTCCTGGACCTGATTCTCGATCCTGACGGTAGATACGTCATAATTCATGCCGTGATTCACTCCCTGACCTGGACCATAGTGGGTCTATACCTTCCCCCGCCGGCCTCCCTGTTGCTGCTGAACCACATAACAAGTAGGGTGGCCGAGCTCACCTCTGATAATACTGTGTTTTTGGGGGATTTTAACTTGGTTCCCGATCCGAATATGGATCGCCTGTCGCCTGGAGGTCGACACTACTCTGGGTTGGCTGACTGGGCTGATACCTATGGGCTGACGGACGTGTGGAGGTGGAAGCACCCTCAGGACTTGGCTTACACCTGCCACTCGGCCTCCCACAGGACGTTCTCCCGCATAGATCTGGTATATGCGGGCAGACCGGTCCTGCAAAGGGTTACGGATGTGAAGATCTTGCCTAGGGGGATCTCAGATCACGCACCATTGCTTCTGGCGCTGGATTTCTCTAGGGGCCATCCTGTTCGCCTGTGGAGACTGTCCAGGTTTTGGATCTCGGACACCTCCGTGGACGAACGGTTCCACACTGAACTGACCGGTTATTGGGCGGACAATGAGGGCACGGCAGGGGCCGGAACTGTATGGGATGCCTTTAAAGCCTCCACGAGAGGACACTACCAGACCATAATTGCCAGAGTTCGTAGGGAGCGCAGCGCAGACTTAGTGAAGGTGGAAAGGGAGGCTGCCAGTGCAGAAGAGACCTTTATTAGGACCCGTGACCCCCAACACTATGCTCACCTGCAGCTCCTGACGGGGGAAGTCCTTAATATCCGTACCTCACTTACCCAAAAAAAGCTACTGGCGCAATCCCATAGGATTTTTGAACAGGGGGAGAGGTCGGGTAGGATGCTGGCTTGGCTTTCCAGGGAGCAGGAGGGAGGGGTCGGTGTCTCCCATATTACGAACCCCACGGGGGAGCTGGTAAGCTCTCCGGGGGGTATTAATCAGTGCTTTGCCGACTTCTACCGTGCACTCTATGAGTCAAGGGTGGATTATGGTGATGAGGACCTGGTGAAGTATTTGGGGGACATTGACATTCCGGTCCTTACGGAGACCTACCGAGAGCGGCTCGACGCCCCTATCACGGTGAAGGAGATCCAGCGGGCCCTTAAATCTATGCAATCTGGCAAGACGCCCGGGCCTGATGGAATTCCTGTGGAGTTCTACAAACACTATGCAGACGAACTAGTGCCCTGACTACATTCCCTATTCACGGTGTCCGCGCAGCAGGGAGAGCTCCCTGTTTCCATGGGTGAGGCGGTCATAGTGGTGATCCCGAAGCCGGGGAAGGACCCTTCCCTCTGTTCCTCGTATCGCCCTATCTCGTTGCTGAACGTGGATGCGAAGATCCTGGCTAAGATCTTAGCAACAAGACTGAACTCTGTCATTACTGCCCTGGTACACTCGGATCAAACGGGCTTTATGCCAGGTAGAGGAACGGATATCAACATTAGACGCCTCCTCACCCACGTTGATGGGGCTGGCGAGGGGTCGACGGGAGTGGTGGCCTCACTTGATGCAGAGAAGGCCTTCGACTCTGTGGAGTGGGGCTACCTCTGAGGGGTGCTCGACAGCTTCGGGTTCGGGCCAGGCTTCCTGAAATGGGTACGCATGTTATATAGCTCCCCATCTGCTAGAATTCGGACCAACGGCTGCCTATCAGACGTCTTCCCCTTGGGCCGCGGCACGAGACAGGGGTGTCCCCTCTCCCCGGGTTTATTTGCCCTTGCTATGGAACCACTGGCCATCCTGTTGAGAGCTGAGCCGAGGGTCCGGGGATTACAAATAGGCCCAATTGAAGAAAAGCTGTCTCTATATGCGGATGATGCCCTGCTATACCTGGCGGATGCCTCATCATCCCTGCATGTGGCTTTAGATCTGATTAACCAATTTGGGGGCTACTCCGGTATTCGTATCACCTGGGACAAATCGGTCTTGTTTCCTCTATGTCCCTCGACCCCGCGGCCCACGACACAAACGCACCTCAAATGGGCAGATGAATTTACGTACCTGGGCATCAAGATTAGCGGCAAAATCTGAGATTATGTTGGCAAAAACATACAACCACTCATGGCCCAACTAGTGACCAAGTGCGCGGCGTGGCGGTCCCTCCCTCTGATGCCGGTGGGTAGAGTCAACCTTTTGAAGATGGTCTTTCTCCCAAAATTCCTGTACTTCTTTCGCAGTACCCCCTCGTACACCCTAGGTCGTTCTTCCGGAGGTTGGACAGCTTGTTGATCTCTTTTGTCTGGGCTGGGAGACCCCCCCGAGTGGCGAGGAAGATCTTGTATTTGTCCTTGTCTGGGGGGGACTGGCGCTCCCTAACATCATGCTTTATTACTGGGCGGCTATCCTGGTTACGGTGAGATGGTGGTTCTCCCAGCCTAGACAGAACCCGGCGGTCACACTAGAGGCGGCTATTTTGGGCTCCTACGCGGCCCTTGAGCAATTTACCTTTTCGCGGCCTCAGGGCCAGCCCCTGTATGACGACCCTCATGCGGACCACAGTTAAGGTCTGGCAGGAGGCTCGACTAATGTACCGGCGGCCCAACCTGGTATCCCCGCATATACCCTTGTGGGCTAACCCTATATGCTGCCTCACATGAACAGTATCCCAGATCCATCCCTGTGGGCAAAAAAGGGGATCGTTACTCTGAAACATATAGTGAAAGCGGGTACAATTATGTCTTTCCGGGAACTCAGGCAGGCGTATCTCCTCCCGGTCTCTTTCCAATTTAGGTACTGGCAGCTGAGACATGCCTTTGAGGCCCAATTCCCGGAGCCTATAACCCTGGAGTCAGACTCTATTGAGCGACTCTTATCCTCCGCTCTTATGGACCGACCCCTCTCGTCCCTGTACCTATACCTCACGGTACAGTATGATGCTAAGCTTACTAAACCGTGGGATGAATGGAGGGCTGATATTCCGTCGCTAGATGAGGAGGAGTGGCGGGACTGCCTCTCATCCTATATCCCCGTTATGATTGCAGCAAAGGATAGGTTTATACAATTCAAATTTCTCCACAGAGCCTACTACACCCCGCAGAGGCTAGCACGTATTTACCCGCAGCGAGATCCCAATTGTCAGAGATGCAGGCAGGAGACAGGTACATTTTGGCACATGGTCTGGTCATGTCCGAAACTCCAGCCCTATTGGGAGGATGTGGCTTCCAGACTGACTGAAGTGACTGGCTTAAACGTGCCGACTGACCCCAAGATCCTACTACTAAATCATATGGAGGACGTGGAAGGGGATAGATATTGTAAACTCTGCTTGACCTTCTCACTATTTTATGCTAGGCGGGAAATCCTGCTCAAGTGGAAGTCTGAGGACCCCCCCACATGCGCTGCTTGGCAGCGCTCAGTCGATTCAGTACTTCCTCTATATAAACTGACTTACGAGAGTAGACGGTGCCCCGCAAAGTTCGACAGAGTTTGGTCTTCATGGCAGACCACTCGCTCTGACTTGGAGCCCCCCCTGGGTGTGGCTGACTGGGCTGTTTGTTGGGGGGCGGTTCCCCCCCCCCACCCCGCCCCTCTTGGCTCCTGGACTTTACTGCTACTCAGGGTTATTGTACGGCCGGGGTGGGGTGAACTAGAGTCGTTGTTAAGCACGATAGGGGTTGGGCCAATGTTTGTTTGTTGATTATTTGCATTAAGTAACGAATGAGGGGGGTGTGATCCCCCGGATGTAACGCATTATCCTGTTTGTTTGCTCTGTACTATTGGATGTGCGATTTACTGGTTGTATTGCAATGCTGATTTGTCTAATAAAATTTCTCTGTTAAAAATAATGTCATCCAGGGAAGCACCAAATAGTCTACCGCCCTTAAAAGGTAAATCCGTCAGGAGCTTCTTAGAGGCCAGGTCAACAGACCAGCATTTCAACCACATAAGGCAACGCAATACCACCGCAGACACGGAGGCCCTAGAAATTAAGGGGGCAGCGTCCATAGTGGCATCGCACACATACACCAGGCCTTGTACCAGTTGGTCAGCCAGTGCGATGCAATCCGGAGGAAGATTATGCTCCTGTACAGTCTGATGCAAAATCTTTGCCCATTCCGTGAGTGTCTGAGACACCAGGGTCGCCGCTACAATAGGACGTAGAGCGGATCCCAGCATGGTGAACATGGCCCTGCTCACCACTTCCGACCTTCTATCAGTAGGGTCCTTGAAGGCAGGAGTCCCCTCAACCGGGAGGGTCGTGGCTTTATTCAATCAAGCAACCGGGGGGTCAACAACCGGAGGAGAGGCCCATTTTTTAATCAGGCTCTCCTCAAAGGTGTACCTAACCGCCAGACGCTGCAAGACCGCAAAGGTCTTCTGTGGTTTTTCCCATACCTGGTCTACGAATCTGTCAAGGAAAGGTGTATAGGGAAAAACCTTTTTAGAAGGATTAGCTCTAAATGAACCGAAGGAGACTGCCTTCACCGGAGGTTCCTCAGTCGCAGCATCCAGCTTGAGAGTGTCCCTCACAGCATCAATGAGTTCACTAACAAGCTTCCCGTCATGTACTGACCCACATAAGGAGTCTTCCTCACAAGGAATGTCCTGGTCAAACATATCCAAAATTTCAGAACTAGGGTCCTGTGCCTCAGCAAGGCCCATATCTGAATCAGTAATAAGATGAACTCTGCGCCCAAAAAATTATATATTAAATTGATTAAGAAAACAATTATAACGAAGCTGCTCCCCTGAGAAGTGTTGGACTCCCAGTGATATGGATATGTGAAGAATAGGGGGCGCTAGGTGCCTAATAGTCATAAAACACAATAGTGCACAACATTATAAAACATACAATATCGAAATTATAATGCAAATGATATATATAGAATAAGTCACAATAGTAGTGAATCTAAACGTGATATTCAGAGTCCATAAAAAAACAAAAGCAACTGCTTGTTGCCGTGATATGTCTTGAAAATAATATTTTGTAGTTCAAAAATGGCATTTAAGGTACTTATATCAAACGACACCATTCAATGCTGCTACAATAGGTCTTGAAGTGATTGATAAAGTGATCCTTCACCAACTCTGTGAAAACACACCCAATGTGACTGGATATATAATCTGCTTACCAGAGATATTTGACCTCTTTAGCAAAAAAGAAGTTCAATACACGCTTATGCAGGATTGTGCCTGCTCACATGTGCAGTACTGGAGATGTACCCCTTCCTCCTCATAGGTATCGGCCGGAAAATGAAAAACAACAATAGAGAATATCCATAGTGTAAAACCGTTTAATTATAAAATCAGAGCATAAAAAGTAAAGCCGAATGGCTACTCACATTTAAAAGTGCCTACCCGGCACTGGGGCTGCTGGCTTGTCAGGAAATTGTTATGCAGGGAACCGCTAGGATCCTATCCACCTCCATGGATGGCGTGCGTTCCACCTGCTTGTTTCCGGCAACCAACCAGGCTAGAAGCGGCGTAAGTAACGTGACCAGGTACCGCCTCAACGTACATTTCGTGATTACGTCTTCAGGAAGCTTGCAGGTGGAACGCACGCCATCCACGGAGGTGAATAGGATCCTAGCGGTTCCCCGCATAACAATTTCCTGACAAGCCAGCAGCCCCAGTGCCGGGTAGACACTTTTAAATGTGAGTAGCCATTCGGCTTTACTTTTTATGCTCTGATTTTATAATTAAACGGTTTTACACTATGGATATTCTCCATTGTTGTTTTTAATTTTCCGGCCGATACCTATGAGGAGGAAGGGGTACATCTCCAGTACTGCACATGTGAGCAGGCACAATCCTGCATAAGCGTGTATTGACCTTTTTTTTTGCTAAAGAGGTCAAATATCACTGACAGGCCTATCACAGTGCAGTACTGAGTAGCTGTCGGCCCGGTCCACTGTGAACGATACAGCAAAACTGTTCAGTCATATGTGGACCCTGGAGCAAAAAGCTCACCGGCCACCCCTGGAGTCCTGAGGCATGTCGTGGACTGATCTCACGCTGAGCGAGGATCAGCACGCTCGATGGTCGGACTGGGAAGACTACGAGGATAGCAACTACCCAACCTGTTGCCCAGCCGACTGCTGATCGAAGAATCTCAAAAATAAAATAATAAAAATTCAAAAAGAATAAAAATATTTCTTCAAGAGACTGGCTCCGAAGAGAGCCACGTCCTCTCCTCTGCTAGGCTGAAAAAAAACTGAGGCTGCTGGCTGCAGGTAGGAGGGTTATGTCCGGAGGGACCGCCCCCTGGGCGGGGCTGTTTAGCTCTAGTAATGGAATGTATGTTAAAACATCTAACATTCTGCCTAGTCTTCTCCTATGAACAGGAACATAACCCACTTTGTCAAGATTGAAGATGCTGTGTCAGTCCATGGACGGTAAGAGAAAATAGGATTTTATAACAGCTTACCTGTAAAATCCTTTTCTTGGAGTACATCACGGGACACAGAGCGGCATAGTCATTACTATGTGGGTTATATAGTTTACCTTCAGGTGCTGGCACTGGCAACTTCCAAACCGGAAGTACCCTCCCCTATATAAGCCCCTCCCATCCGGGAGCACCTCAGTTTTGTAGCAAAGCAATAAGTGTCCCCAAAAGAGGGGTGGGAGCTCTGTGTCCCGTGATGTACTCCAAGAAAAGGATTTTACAGGTAAGCTGTTATAAAAATCCTATTTTCTTTCTCGTGCATCACGGGACACAGAGCGGCATAGTCATTACTATGTGGGATGTCCTAAAGCAATGCCCAATGAGGGGGGGGTACACCATACATAAGCTGAGCGCTATCAGACATGAGGATCTTTTGCGGCCTGCAACACACTGCGCCCAAAGGCGACATCCTCCTGACTTCTAACGTCCACCTGGTAGAACCTAGTAAACGTGTGTACTGAAGACCATGTTGCGGCCTTACAGATTTGAGCCAGGGAGGCCTGGTGATGCACTGCCCATGAAGTTCCAACTGCTCTCGTGGAGTGCGCCCTAACTTTGAACGGAGGCGGTCTCCTTCTCAAGCCATAGGCTTGCATAATGACCTGTCGAATCCACTTGGCTAAAGTAGATTTTGACGCTGCCTGACCCTTTCTGGGGCCTTCCGGCAGAATAAACAAAGTATCCGTTCTGCAAATCTGAGCAGTGGCTTTTAGATAAGCTTTAACTGCTCTTACTACATCCAAAGAATGTAATAACTTTTCCTCTACCGAACTAGGCTTGGGGAAAAAAGAAGGAAGAACCACATCTTGGTTCAAATGAAACCTCGATACCACCTTAGGAAGAAAGGCTGGATGAGGACGTAACACTACTCTGTCCTTATGGATAACCAGATATGGCTCCCTACAGGACATAGCGGCTAATTCCGACACTCTTTTAGCCGAACAAATGGCTACTAGAAAAATCAATTTCCTGGTGAGAAGAACCAGGGAAATATGCTGTAATGGTTCAAATGGTTGTTTCTGTAGAACCGACAGAACCAGGTTTAAGTCCCATGGACATATGGGAATATTAACTGGAGGGCTAATACGCATCACTCCTTGTATAAAGGCTTTGACTAGTGAATGCGAAGCCAAGGGCCTCTGAAAAAATATTGACAAGGCCGAAATCTGACCCTTGATAGTACTCAAGGCAAGCTTCCTATCTACAGCCCACTGTAGGAAGTCCAGAATCCTACCTATTACGTACTTACGTGGATGCCATTTCTTGGCTTCACACCAGGCGATGTACGCCTTCCAGATTCTATAGTAGATCTGCCTGGATACCGGCTTCCTGGCATTGATCATGGTAGATACCACAGGATTAGAGAGACCTCTCTTTTTTAGAATGTGGGCTTCAATAGCCAGGTCGTCAAACCTAAGGCTGGTAAGGAAGGGTGGTATATCGGTCCTTGCGAAAGCAGGTCCGGACGATGTGGGAGGGTCCAAGGACTCCCCACAGACATTTTTACAATCTCCGCGTACCATGCTCTTCGGGGCCACGCTGGAGCCACCAGAATCACTGGTTTCTTTTCTACCCTGATTCTGCGGAGTAATCGAGGTAACAATTGTGGCGGTGGGAATGCATATATCAGCTTGAACTGATCCCAAGGGAACACTAGGGCATCCGAGCCGCAAGCTAGGGGATCCCTTGTCCAAGAGACAAACCTGTCCACTTTTGCGTTGAATCTGGATGCTAGCAGATCTACATCCGGTGTTCCCCACCGCTGACATATTGTCCGGAAAACCTCGGGATGAAGGGGCCATTCCCCTGGGCATAATTGTTGGCGACTTAGAAAGTCCGCCTTCCAATTCTCCACTCCTGGAATGAATACCGCAGATATGGCTGGGACATATCTTTCTGCCCATTTCAGGATGCAATTTACTTCCCTCTGGGCTGCACGACTCCTGGTGCCACCCTGATGATTGATATATGCCACTGCCGTGGCATTGTCCGATTGAATTCTGACAGGGGACCCTTGGAGTTTGGATGTCCATGCTACTAGGGCATACCAGGCTGCTCGTATCTCTAATCTCTAAGAGATTGATGGGCAGGGCCTTTTCTGCATCCAACCATCTGCCCTGGAGAGACCCCATTGCTCCAGTACTGCTCCCCAGCCTATAAGGCTGGCATCTGTAGTGACCACCTTCCAAGAAATCGGACTGAAGGATTTCCCTTTTTCCAGATTCTGGGGAACCAACCACCAACGGAGGCTTTTGCGAATGGAAGGGGACAAGAACATTGGTAAGTCTAGGGCCTGAACTCTTTTGTTCCAGGCTGACAGTATGGCCCTTTGCAAATTCCTTGAATGGAATTAACCGTAGGGTACTGCTTCGAATGATGCCACCATTTTTCCCAGCAGCCTCATGCACAGGCGTATGGATGGCTGTCTTTTTGTACCCACTAGGTGGATCAAATCTCTCAAAGACGACACCTTTTCTTGAGGCAAGAAAATTTTTCTCTGGTCTGAATCCAGCTTTAGCCCCAAGTATTCCAGACTTTTGACTGGTTTTAGGGCTGACTTGTCTCGGTTGATAATCCAACCGTGATATTCCAGATACTCGATTGTCTCGTGAACAACCACTTCTAGTTTTTCCACTGAGTGGTCTATCAGCAACAAGTCGTCTAGATATGCCATTATCGTTACACCTCGTGTTCTTAGATTGGCCAATAATGGGGCCAGAATTTTTGTGAACACTCGTGGTGCTGTGGCCAGACCGAAGGGTAAGGCTCTGAACTGAAAATGGTGCCCTTCTACCGCAAAGCGTAGCAATTTTTGGTGGACTGGAAAGATGGGAATGTGCAAATAAGCATCTTTGATGTCGATCGAGGCTAACCATTCCTCCCCTTGTAGGGCAGTGGCCACCGATCGGATCGACTCCATCCGGAAAGTCCTGATATGTAGGAATTTGTTTAGCCCTTTTAGATTTAATATGGGCCTCACGTCCCCGTTTGGCTTCGGGACTGTAAAGAGGTTTGAGTAAAACCCGAACCCCCATTCTTCCAGGGGAACCTCTATAATTACTGCTTGGAGCAATAATTGTTCTAGTGCCAACAGGAGGGATCCTCTCTTCTGGGGATCCCTTGGCACGTTTGACCTTATAAAATGGGAAGGAGGGGGGTCTTTTAACTCCAATTTGTATCCCAGACTTACTGCGGAGAGCACCCATCTGTCTCTGATCGTGTCCCGCCAGGTCTCTGCGAACAACTGAAGTCTTCCCCCCACCCGATTGAGTGGGGTCAACCCTTCATGCATTTGACTTTGGGGGAGGTTTTGTACCTCTCCTGATCCAGGGTTTCTTGTTACCCTGCAATTGTCCCTGATTTTTACCCCCGGGATTTGACCGAGGAGGCCGTCGGAACTGTTTCACAGCCGATGTCCTAGGGACTGGAGAAGCAGGCCTCTTAAAAGAGGGACCTCTAACTCTGTTTTTAACCGGCAAAAGTGTACTTTTACCGCTGGAAATTTTCTGGATATATTTGTCCAGGTCTTCCCCGAATAAGCGCTCACCATGAAATGGGAAGCTGACCAGCAATTTTTTACAGGGAGCTTCAGCAGACCAGTTTTTGAGCCACAGAAGCCTGCGCATATGTACTACAGACAGCGTAAGGCGGGAGGCCTGATGGATTGAATCCTTTATAGCGTCAACCGCAAAGCATAAGGCTCTAGGTAGATCAGCTAGGGCAAGAGCCTGCTGATCTGGCAAGTCTCTTAAGACCTGTTTCAACTGATCCTTCACTGCTTGGCAGACCCCAATAGCTGCCACTGCTGGTTGTGTCACCAAGCCTGCTGTAGCAAAAGCAGATTTTAATAAGGACTCTAATTTTTTATCTATTGGGTCCTTGAACATTTGGACATTATCCACTGGACATGTCAGTGATTTATTCACACAAGAGATGGCTGCGTCCACTGTAGGGACCCTCCATTTTTTGATGAACTTATCCTCCATGGGATAGACCACCTGAAATCTCTTGGGAGGAGTAAATATTTTATCAGGATGCTCCCAATCCTGGTAAATGAGCCCTTCCAGTAAAGGATGGATTGGAAAGGAACAAACAGTCTGGGGAGCTTTTAGCGACCCCAACGAGGAGACAGAAGTGGATGATGGCTCCGCAAGGGGCATTTTAAATGCTGATCGGACCATGTTAGTCAGGGACTGAACCCATAATCTTTCAGCATGTGATGCTGAGAATGGCTCTTCCACTGTTGATCCCTCTACAACAGAATCGACCTCATCCTGATCCCCTTCAGGTAGGTCGATCCCTGTATGGGACTGTTGCTCTGCTAACAGGTACTCTGAGGGAGGAGACGGAGATCGAGCGCTCTTTCCCTGTGACAGGGAAGCAGCGATCAATGTTGACAATCTCTCTTCCAGCCCTCCCAGAGCTGAGGAAAAAACCTCCTCTGTTACATACACAGGAGCAGGTGAACTGAGGACAGCCACAGTACCAGGTACTCCTGAGGGTGCTCTACGGTCACTAACCTCTGATTCTTCAGGGGAGATTGGTGCAGCCGAAGCATGCCCAAGATCCTCAGAGCCCGATGGAGACCCCCTATGCTTCCTGGGATTTTTAGTCCCGGAGTTTTTAGACGGCATATTCCTAAGCCCAAAGCTGAGGTATTCCAGCCGAAATACACCACTTACTGACAATAGTCTAGCACAATTGCTGCTATAAAAACAGTTGGTGTCTACTAATGTGCCTTTCTATGGGGATGCCTGCATCAACCGCTTGCTGTATGCCTTTTTTAAATGTTGCCAGCTCTGTCTCTGCACTCCATAGCCAGCTCACAACACATAATTGTGCCTTTTAACATGCTGGGACGCCCGCACATGCGCAGAAGCGCTGCGCACAGAGCGTCATCCCCCAAGCTCCGCCCCCTTTCCCAGCTCACCTCTATATATAGAGGCGCGGGCACGTGCGCCTTCGGCGCTCTTTTTTGAAAAGGGAAACTAGGGACAGGAGACAGGGCCCTTTGCCGCAGGCCGGGGGATGGACGAGCATTGCAACATGGCAGAGGAAGCAGTTTCCCACAAGAGAACTCACCATCTGCCTGGACTTGCTCTGATGAAAAGAAACCAGTCCACATGACAAGAAACGTTCCACAGCGGCCTCTAGTGGATTAACACAGGTACCGCAGTCTATATATTTTTTTTTTTCTTGACCACTATTAAAAATATTACATTTTTTAGTAGTTACAGGCATGCATAGATATTTAGCGGGAATACCGTTAGGTAACAGGCAGAAAGACATATTAGGCTTGGGGGTCCCCTCAATAGAACCAAGTTCCTGAGGGGCCCCCACTTACCTTTTCCCCGCCGCAGGACTCTGTTTGGTCCACAGAAGCCCAAACTTCACCTATCACGGCAGGCATTGTAATTAAACCTTCAGGGACCGGGTTCCCAAGGATTCCACTCCCCTGGACCTGTATAGCACCCTGCACAGAAAACATCTTGGTCGTGGGTATGACCAGAGCTCTGGATCCCAGGGTCCAGCCCTCCTAAGAGAAGCATTACAGGCAAAACCTTGCTCTTCTCTGCAAGGCCCGGGTACCGACCGTTTAGCTATGAAGCTTTTTTGGTCGGATCCGGAATAGCTTACTGAGGCCCAAAAGAACCTGTACGCAAGCTCAGTGAAAAACACGTTACTTCTTGGCCAACACCTTAGACACTGGCAAAAAAACTGAGGTGCTCCCGGATGGGAGGGGCTTATATAGGGGAGGGTACTTCCGGTTTGGAAGTTGCCAGTGCCAGCACCTGAAGGTAAACTATATAACCCACATAGTAATGACTATGCCGCTCTGTGTCCCGTGATGTACGAGAAAGAAATAGAGTTTTACTCAGTGATGTTATATGCAACTGTATCTAAACTCTGACCACTTGTTCTTGACGCAGAAAACACAAGTGCAATTGCCAAAGATCTGCACTGAATCATATTGAAATGTTTAGACTGGTATGACAATCTCTGGTGGGGACAACAGTATGGTGTAAGAAAAAATATTATTTTACCAATATCTGTACAGCATCTCTGCACCATCTCTCTTCTGGACCATAATTCTTTGTCCCTATTTCATCCACAGTTATCCATCTCTTACGTTTAATGTATAATTCCACATGAATACATTTAAAGGATGAGTTCACTTTTTTTTTGGAGCCTGTAAAGCATTGCACCAGCGATCAGCAGGTGCCATGCAGGTCTCCTGCAGTGTAGTGTATCTGTGTGCCCGAACATCCCACTTTGAGAACTACAATGTGGCCTCAACTGATAATACTGCAATTCTGGCACTTTTTTTGGTGTTTCTGAGAACATATGTGGGTTCATCATAGCTTTTCTTGGATCCCTAAATCTCATCTAAAGTCCAACTGTAGCCAAATTCTTTAATTTTGTTTTGGATACAGCAAGGGTTGTCTATCTCCTCTTTCACTACTTGTCAGGACAAACACACATCTCATATCCTTTATGGGTGTCATATTCAGTGGCAGCTAAAGTTTTTTTTTGGGGAGGGTGGCAAATTACCACCCCCCCAGATCAATCGGTCGGCAGCACACCCTCCGCTCCCTGCCGTCAGTCGGGTCACACGCACTACCCACCCCCCCCCACAGGCAGTGTCGGCCGGACATGCAGCCCCGCACTTACCCTAGGTTGCGGACAAGCGGCGGCTTGCGGCTTCAATCGGGTCTTTTCCTCCTCTGCGTCACGGCGGATTACGCCGTGTCTCCTCCCTCCTTCTCCTAGGCATCCAATCGATTACAGGCAATCAGGTTCAGGTCCCGCTTCCTGATTGGCCGGTAGGAGGATCAGTGTGACAATAGAAAATATTAATTTGCTATTGTAACACACCTGGGTGGGCTCGGTTCGCAGTGCTCTATTTTGAAGCCTATTAGAGCCCCTGGCTCCAGTCACTTGCTTCGAACCCCCCCCCCCCCATTGGAATCCTTGAATCTGGCGTGTCCTGCATGGGGGCCGGACACATGGATAGGGGGGGGGGGGGGCGGCGCCTGTGTGCCCTTAATGAACTGGCTGCAGACTGAATAAAAAACGTAACTTATAAATAAAAAAATTTAACTTTCTCCTACTCTATCGAAAAAAAAAAAAAAAAAACAGACATTAATCGTGTGCTAAAAAAAATATCCTCAGTTCCAATAAACATTCCAAATGTCAAAGCGTTGATAATACTGAAAACAAGCTACATATGAATACTGAGCTCACCAAACTCTGCAAACAATAACAGCTAAGCAGTACATGTTGAGGCTGCTTTTTAGTTCCAGTCTGCTATTAGGGTAACTAAAGGGTTAAACCTAGATAATGAGAATTGGAAAACCCAGCTGAACTGGTGACACCAGAAACACTATGATGAATTTATTTTCACTGCAGACAGTACTAAGCTGCCATCCTGTTGCAATGTAAAATTACTATTTGTTTCATGCGGATCAATATAAAACACATTTATAAAAAGGATAGGTCACTTAATAACTATGGGTCAGAACCAGACAGCGCATTCCTGCAGATCTAAATTACTGTGTCACTCTGAATTACTCTCCAAAGACATAAAGTGATTTTTTTAATGCAAAGGCAATAAAATAACACAAAAAATGGCAACTCAGAGTAAGGGAAGCATGTGATCATATTATATCCGTGTTGTCTGCTCTCTCTGCTTCTATAGTATAGATATGGCTTACCCCAGAATGCATGGGTGTTTTCATATGCAAGTACAGTATGTAGTTGGAATAAGAACTCAGCGCTCCTTTCTTGCCTCAGGCTCAGTGTGGTCACCCATCATGGTGAGACTAATAGTGAGACTTAGGGGGCAGAACGAGAATCCAAAATATCAACTCATGAAGGATCTTCATATAAAAGTAGCCAGGAATTCTGGGTACCCAAGGTGCTTACACTGACCTGATGTGCAGAAAAACAGAAGTGCCTGCTATGTGCTGACATTGTCAGGTTAGGCAAAACACATTACTGTGGCAATTGGCCTCAGAAGGATAGCCATCTTAATTCAATATGCAGTGCTTGCTTTTGGCCAAGCCAAGGACATTCAGTGTATCGTATGTGTTAGCTTGCAAAAAAAATTGCTTTATTGACCTCCGTAGCTGCAGGTAGGGTGAAGCAAATCATCCTCAAATTCACAGCAGAAGCACTAAAATTTTTCAGTTTTGTCCTCTCAGTAGCTCAGCTTACCCTGCCCCCATCTCCCAGCAGTGACTTAGAAGGCTTCTAATCTCTAATTTGATTACAGAGAAATTGCCTTGGCAAGGGGAAACAGGGTGAGTTGAGCTTCTGATGAGTGACAAAGAATTAACTGCATCTGCTGTAACATTTGCCTGCAGTTACCGAGGTCAGTTAGGGCTTGTTTTAAAGCTCATTTATTGTCCATAGCATTGCCTTATATTCACTTTATAGTGACTAGATTAGCTACCTTGCCTTAAAAAGGAATTTCTCAACCAACAGCTCCATTGTCCTACCTACCACTTTTATCTGTCCTTTATTACAAGGAATCTAAAGTTTGCACATTACCTCACCAGTGTCATTGTTTATCCTTCTCACTGACATCATCACTGTCAATTTCCCAAAATGACTATCTATAAATTGCAAGGTTTTCATCACAATTGGTGGTAAGAGGAAATTTCAATAGCTCTGCTTGTTGTTTATCAGTCATTAGAATTTTACCTACCTTTCTGGCCTGATCATTGTCTTCTATCTGTCCCAAATCCCTTCCACTGGCTTGTGCAATCCTTTTACCAGAAACCAGGTTCCCCACCATCACAGAGGCAGGGCCAATTTCTGCAAGGAATAACACATTATATATTACTAGATGAAATGATGAGCGTTGAATGTTCATGTAAATGCCACATAAGCATTAAGCTACTCTATCATGCAAATAAATCATTCTAGTCTAAAATTCCTACAAACAGAATACCAAACATTTAATTACGGTAACCAGTTTATGTGAATGTTATACTAATATGTTTTTGGATAAACCTGGTGATCACATAATAGCAAACAACACAAATTGTTTCTGATCTTATTTTCTGGACCTAAAAGCTGTATCTCTACTGGGGGCCAATGGTGCATTAAAAAGAGAATGTTTGCTACAGTAGCAAATGTTTATGTTTTAAAGCGACCAATGCGACTAACCCAAAATATAGCGATCACATTATAAAAGGACCTCACAAGGTGATTTAATATTTATTCTGCAAAACCCCCAATTGCTAGTAATATCCTGTTTCTTCAGTTTAGTGTCTTTAATAAAGTTCTCTACTGCACTGTAGCAAGAAAGTTAATTTACAGGGAAATTGTTACTAAAAAGATTGCAATCCAAAAGTGGCAAAGTTTATGTGCATTCCGTTCCTTTATACACAGTCAAAAATGCAATTAAACCCAAGATTAAAAGGCTCATTGAAATTTATATAAACATATTTAGGGTGCTGTAAAACCGGTAAATCTTGGTTTGTTTACTAATGCAGCTTGCACATCCCTCAATCAGCTCGTCCCCATCCAGTAGTCTACAGCAGACTGAACCCTACCTCTGCTAAGTGAGAGCTACAGCTTTCCAAACAGCAGAGAACTCCGTTACATTCTCCATGAATTAAATAAGAAAAACTTCAACAGGAAGAATGGGAACCTTTCATAATGGCCATATTGGGTTTTCTAGACATAGTAGCTCAAGTCCCCAAGGAACACCAGAATTAGTTTAGTGGTTTAACCCTCCATCTACCAAAAGCTGAATCGCCAGTTTAGGGTGGACTGGTCCATTGGGAGATTATGTATGCTGGCATTTGATTTTTTTAAATCTAAGGTTCATAATAGTGCATAAAAAAGTAACTCAAAGCAGCTCCCTACTGTTTGGAGAGCTGTATGCAATAGGAGTGTCTAACCTATTTGCTAACATGCATTGAGCCACGCATGTGCAATATACAATCTTGCTATACCTCAGTGCTGGAATGCATTAACTCTTGTATGCATACACATACCTGGATCAGTCCCCCCCCCCCCCCCAAGTCTTTTTGTAACTGCCAAATCTCAGAAGTGCCACAGCTTGCCAGTTCCTTTTTGCCTTTTGTGCATTCCTATTGGCTAGAGGGTCTGCTGATCACCGTTCTGGTTCAACAGAAAAGGGTGTGCGGGAATGTTTGGGAGGCTGCTGGAGGTATGTATACCTGTACAATAAGTGTCTGCACTTCACACATGTCGCAGTTCCCCCACGTTTTCCCCTCTCGAAGTCCATCTCTGAATGTGTAAGTTATGAGATCCTACACTTGGATCTTGGACTTACCTGGCTGCTTTTGTCTTGGTTTTGGAAGGTTCGTTACACATGTGTGAGGACACATGAGCACATTGCATGGATGGAGTGACCCCTCAAGGAACAGTTGCTTGGTCTCTGACAGGTGAATGCCACCTAAAGGAGTTTTAGGGAGTGTGTTTGCTGGTACAAGAGCTAAACAGTAAACTCCAACTTGATGGATACTGTCAATGGCCTACAAGAAATCCAGAAGAGATGAGATTATGTATATTACACTTTAAATACATCTTATTTTCTACAGTAAAACGCTGTGTCCTTATAAATATATATATTAAAAAAAAAATCGAAAGCAAAAGATGACAAAGAAGCAATACTAGGATGGACAGGATCTACTGGTGCAGCAGACTGAAAAGAAGAGTAGTCATATTTGCCCCTTTTTCCAACTCATATACAGTCATCTAGAAATTGTAAACATATTCTACCCTGTACACTACAGAAAGGGCAGAGTCCATTGATTCAAAGTCTACATACTTAGGGCATCTTTTTGTCCATATCTGGTCCCAATTAAAAGTACATCTAAAGGCAAAACATTTTGTATTTCGAATAGAATAAGGAAGGATTTTCAGCTGGGTTCCATTGATGAGATTTCCCTTCACTTCCTGTCCTGTAGAATCACCTGGAAGTGAAATAAATTTTTCCCAAAGTGAAATCCACTCCTAGACAGTTGTAACTATCCCCACTGGAAGACTTCTCTCTATTACTGCTCTGTCAAAAAATCAAAAAAAAATTCTCAAGGTCATAGACATAAGCAGGGAAGAGAAATATATATACCGTATATACTCGAGTATAAGCTGACCCGAATATAAGCCGAGGCACCTAATTTTACCATAAAAAAACTGGGAAAACTTATTGACTCGAGTATAAGCCTAGGGTGTCCACCTGCATGCCTCACTGTGTCCATGTGCATGCCTCACTGTGCCCATGCTTCACTGTGCCCATGATTAGACTGACGTTTAACATGGGAGTCTATGGAAGGGGTGCCCGGCTTTGAAAAATCGGTGCTCCCCGGCCGTAGGTTCCCCAGACAACAAACTTTGCACACATGTAGAGGAGAAATGGGGCTATATGCGTGCCAAGTTTAGAGTCCAGGGGACCTATGACCGGCCAGTACCGGGTCCCCAAAGTCACCGGAGAAATTACAGTTTAACATAGGAGTCTATGGAAGGGGTGCCTGGCTTTGAAAAATGGGTGCTCCCCGACCGTAGGTCTCCCAGACAACAAACTTTGCACACTTGTAGAGGAAGAGGCTACATATGTGCCAATTCTGGAGTCCAGGGAACCTATGGTCGGCCGGTACCGGGTCCCCAAAGTCTGGGAGATCAAGCGCAAAAAGGTGACTCGAGTATAAGCCGAGGGGGGGGGGGGGGGCATTTTCAGCACAAAAATATGTGCTGAAAACCTCGGCTTATACTCGAGTATATACGGTATATGTAGCAATAAAAATTGTTCTAACCCTTCTCCACTCTATCCAATTAAAAAAATAGATCGATTTTAGATACAAATTAATCCAATACCTAAAGTGAAATATTTTATACTAAAGGGCCATATAGTAACATTTTTGAAATACATGGTTACTACATTTCCAAATTCAAAAGGGAAGGTAATCTGAAACTACTAAAATGTAGAGAGGTGACATAGATATAGGTACTTAATAGTATTCAGCCTTAGCTGCCCTATAGTGTGTCACTGGCCAACAATACACCATTCACTGCCTGAACCAGTGACAGTGATCACTAAGACAAATATAGAGGGCGAATCTCCCCAGTGGGGATGCAGGCAGCAATAAAAAAAACATCTAACCCTTTTCTACCCATCCAAACTAGGATGGTTTTACATACACCTTAACACTGATCTGCACATAGATTTATTTATGTGAGTAATGGTTATCTTGTTTATGCAATGTTTTTTTTTTTTTATTTACAGTATGTATATCATCTCTTATATGTCACCGTTATATATGCAATTTTATAATGTGGCTTTGCATCTAGGAGGTTAATATAGAACAATTAACTATTCCTTGTGTTTCACAAATCTAAAATCCCATTGTATCTTAATGGTTTTAAGGCTTAATAGTAATTTTTTTCCAGCTCTATTCCTCCACCTGTAGAACTCTGCTCATCCACTGGAAGCTGTCCTCCTCCGTAGAGTCAGGCCGCTGCTCTGCAACAATAACTATCCTCTCGTCATGCAGAACATTCACAGAAAACACTGCTATCCTGCAAAAACAAAAAACAGAAATCTAGGTAAGGTTTAGAATAGCGATTCAACTTAATTGTAACCATCATATTTGTAGTATCACAATTTGATCCTGCTGGTATTAATCAATTAAGTGCAATTACCCACAATGACGAATCAAAAATGATCTCTAAACTGATCTGACTGTAATAATTTAAAACCTAATTGGTGTCAATGGGTTGTTGAACTTTGTGCTTCCTCACTGCTCTTTGTACTAGTTTACTGCAAAAAGCCAGAGAGCAAATGTTCCCTCTATGTACAGTATATAGTTCTCCTAAGGAAAGAATGCTGTATCTAACTATACACTGGTGAAAAACTGTTTGAGATTTCTTTGGAATATTTTGGATTTTGGAATGAATGGCCCCTAAAATGCACTCTGATCTTCAACTACTACAAATGGTAGTAACAAAGAAATGATGTTCTTAAACAGCACACACAATATTTATATCTTTTCTGAACAAGAGGTTTTCATGCAGTTAAGTAGACCAAGGTTTTTCAACTCCAGTCCTCAAATACCCCCAATAGGTCATGTTTTCAGGATTTCCCTCAGATGAAACGGCTTTGGTAATTACTAAGGCAGCGAAACTGATCTAATTACCTGTGCAAAATAATAGAAAGCCGGAAAACATGACCTGTTGTTGGGGGTACTTGAGGACTGGCATTGAGAAACAATGAAGTAGACTACCCATAAACAGGGTAATAGACCAACCAGAGGTCCTTGGCAGTTTTTTAGCAGTTTCAATCTTTTTAATTCTAGTAACTAATACATCTTATTTCGGTAATTTGACGTCCCAGTCATTATTAAAGGATAAGTTCACCTTTTGTAACATGTTACACCTGTATTCAGGGTGTAAAATGCAGCTGTTGCCCCCAATTGTTGGCTTTATTTTAATGACTTATTTACCAACAATTAAAATGATCTTGGACTATTTCATCCAGTTTTGCGCTGATGCTCCATTCTGTACTTGTATGGTTTGAGTCACTGTCTGGTGACCATTGGAGGTCAGCCTTGCGGTGTGGGGGCTTGCATTAAATTTACCCTCACATGAGTTTACGTACAAGTTTGAAACTTTCCATTGTCTCTTTGAGTATGTCTCTCTGGATTACATAAAAATCAGATCACACTTTAGAGAGACATCTTTCAAAAATCTATAAAATTACTAGGGGCTCAAACATTTACAAACAAGAGCAGCACGACACAATGGGGTTTATTTACTAAAGCTGGAGAGTGAAAAATCAGGCTCACTTCTCCATAGAAACCAATCAGCTTCTGAGTTCAGCTTGTTCAATTAAGCTTTGGCAATAAAACCTGGAAGCCGATTGGTTTCTATGCAGAAGTGAGCCTGATTTTGCACTCTCCAGCTATAGTAAATAAACCCCAATATTTTGTTGCAGCATAAGATGAAGTATATTAGGGCACTTGTATGTGAGGTTTGAGACATTTTATGGTTCTAGCATGTAGCAGGAACATGACAGAGACTGGCTCGCATGAGTTTTCTCTGGTAATTATCAGCCTGGTTGAGCCTGCAGCCATGTGGGCTGTCAGCATTGCTCATGAAATGTTATCATCTCTCCTCTCAGAAAAGCTGCAATTTGGTTTATGTCATGTTTGTGTCAACAGACCAAAAGATACAGAGCATTATTAAATACCCTATGAAGCCCTGTCTCTGAAGACGGCACTGATTGTTCCTCCAAATGAGTGTACGCATGCCTAACTAGAGTCCGATGCCTGGAGGGCATGAGATCTGACATTAGTATACGACTTTGAAACCAGCTATGAAAGAAAAGTATACCCATCAGTCTTCTTCAATGAATTGGAGGTACTTGTGTTAATGGATTGCTAAACCAAAACTACACTAGGTTAGAGCCGGTTCACACAGGGGCGACTCGGGATCCGACTTCAAGTCGCCCCAAGTCTCGCTGTTTTTAAAACTAATGGAAGTGAATGGAGCCGTCTTAATGTACACGACTGCAGTCGCTTCGACTTCAAAAAAGGTTCCTGTACGACTTCAATCCGACTTCTACCCATTGATTTTAATGGAAGTTGCCTCAGAAGTCGGATCACTGCCTTTACTGCAGTGACTTTTCAGGAAGTGAAAATAGTTTTAGGGCAAACCCCTCTCTCCCAAAGAGCTGATTCAAGGTTGATTGGCCACTGGAATGCCTCCTGTCCTGGAGGCGACTTGTAAGTCGCCCCATGTCGCGCTGTGATGCAGGCTCAGGTCACTTCCAGGTCGCCTCCAAAGAGTCGTGTTGCCCCTGTGTGAACCGGCTCTTAAAAACAGCTCCCATGTACTTAAAAATAACATTGTTGAAAGTTCAACGTCTACTGATCCAAACTCCCAATACAAAGGGATCCTGCAAACACTCCATGTATGTTAAAGGATACATAAATCCAGGGCTTTTTTTCTCAGAGAATAGGTGCAGGAACTCCCCCCTTCTGAGTCACCCTTTATTTCTACTCCCTACCCACCTCTCAGCACCTTCCCTTGGTTCCACCTCCTATTCACCTCCTAGTACCGCCCCTTTTAGAGAATACAGAACCAAATATAACTTTCTGCTACTAAGTGATTTGCAGTGAATTTGTTAATGATAATAAGAGAGACAGTAAAATAGATTCCCTGCAGTGAGCAACAGTAGACCCCACCCCAGCAACAGTAGACACCCCCAGCAACAATATATTCCCTACACAACAAAATACCACTGCAGCAACAATAGACCCCCAGCTGCAACAACAGATCTCACAGCAGCCAGCAACAATAGACTTCTCCCTCAACAGTAGATTCCTCCCAAAAACAATTGACCCCCCAGCATCATAATAGTCCCCACCAGCAACAATAGACCTTCACAAAAAAAATAAATAAATAGATTCTCATCAGTGACAATAGATCCTCCAGCAGCCAGCATCAATAAAACCTCCAGCATACCTTGCCATTACATACATGCATTGCTGAGGGTGCCGAAACTGCATTCCCCCATGTTCCCACTGAAAAAAGCCCTGAATAAACCCAAGAATAAACATTCTGTACATTATAGCTTGAGGCCTGGTTCACACCTATGCATTTTTTTATGCGTTTTCAGTTTTGCAGAAACACACTACAGTCCATTTTATGTTCACAGTGCATTTTATGGAAAGAACCAGGGAATTTTATCTAGTTTTTGGTTTCATAGACTTCAATGGATCAAAAACGTGTATTGAAAAATGCAAAATGCACCTGAAATATGCAAACTGTGACCTGCATAGGTGTAAACCAGGCCTAAGAGTCTAGAGATGCTGCGGCTGCATTAATTTTCAGTTGCAGGCTGAGAATATTTTCAGAAAATACATAAACCTGTTGATCTTGCCAGAAATTCAGCATCCTTGTCACTTCCTGTAAAATAATATGGAAACAATCTTTTCTTTCTTCTGTAATTTACAAATCTCCCCATCCTTACTCCAGTGTGGGTGGCAATGATGGCTCCCACCCAGAGACAGAAATTGCAGTATTTCCATAAGAAAATAAAGAGAAAACAGCCTAAAAAGAGACAACTAATGCAGCCATCCCATCTAAGTATAGGACCCTTCTCTAGTTAGGCTGCTAGGTAAATTTAGGTTTCTGGCTCTACTGTAGTGAGTGGAGCAGTGATTGTATGTTGGTCTGTTCAGGGTTTCCTGGGCTAAGAAATTTCCAGAGCACAGGGAGGCCTGTAGGGAGGTGTGTAGAATGTGGCTGGGGAGATGATAAATGGACAAGAGGCCTGTGCAGATTGTTCTTTTCTCTCAAGGGAGTGTTCTATTTCTATTCACAGCACAAACTCTCCAGCAGAATGCATTAGTCTACATGGGTGAGACAAACCACTTAACACTGACAGGGGTCTCTAATGACGCTGTGCGTCCATCTTGCACAATCCCCCCCCCCTTTTCCCTACTTCCCACTCTTTTTTGTCCCTCCCACCTTTACTGCACATTAGTTACCTACTTCAATCATAGCTCCCAACTGTCCCTGATTTTGAGTGACTGTTCCTGATTTTGGAAATTTTTTGGAACATTTTGGTCTAATCTATATAGTTGTATATAAAATGCACTATTTATCATTGAAAACATGTTTCACAGTGCTAAATCTTTCATCCAATTTCTAAATTGCTGCATTTGTCAATGTCAAGTATAAAGGATTAATAGTGGTAAAAAAAAAAGTACTTGTGGGTTTCACTAATCTTTTTTTTGTAGAATTCTCCTTTAAGGGGGTGTGGTAGGGGGTGTGTCCTATGCTTACATACTTTTGCTAATAGGTGTCCCTCATTCCTATCTCAAAAGGTTGGGAGGTATGCTTTAAAGTGATTGTAAAGTCTTGGTTTTTTTTTCCAATAAAAATAACAGACATGTTATACTTACCTGCTCTGTGTAATTTGATTTGCACAGAGCAGTCTGGATTCTCCTCTTCTCGGGTCCCTCTTTGTTGCTCCTGGCCCCGTTCAGTTCCCCCACAGCAAGTAGCTAGCTATGGGGGCACCCGAGCAGAGTCACAGCTCCCTGTGTCCATTCAGACACGGAGCCCTGACCCGGCCCCGTCCCCTCTCTCTCCTTATTGGCTAGCTGACTTTGATTGACAGCAGTGCCAGCCAATGGCGCCGCTGCTGTGTCCCAGCCAATCAGGGAGGGAGAATCTCGGACGGCTGGGACACTGGTGGACATCGCTGGACAGAGGGACCTCAGGTAAGTATTAGGGGAGCTGCAGCACACAGAAGGCTTTTTATCTTAATGCATAAGCATTAAGATAAAAAAAAACTTCTGCCTTTACAACCCCTTTCATCCCTACGGTCATACGCACAGTGATGTTGTCTACAAGGTCTGTAGATTTAGTGTATCTGGATTTTGCAAAGGCATTTGATACAGTTCCCCATAAATGCTTAAATTACAAGCTGAAGTCTACAGGCATGGACCATAAGGTTTGTGCTTGGGTAAAAAAAAAGGGTTACAGGGCCGTGTCCAAAGGGTGGTGATAAATAACATGTACTCAGACTGGTCTGGAATGTTGAGTGGGGTACCCCAAGGTTCTGTCTTGGGACCAATTCTATTCAATTTATTCATAAATAATGGGATAAATAGCTCAATCTCAGTTTTTGCGGACGACACAAAAATAAGAAGGGTGATGACATCACATCAGGAATTTTACAGAATGACCTGAACAAAATAATGGAGTGGGCAACCACATGGCAAATAGGGTTTAATGTGGAGAAATGTAAAGTAATGCACTTAGGGGCAAAAAACAAAGGCAAACTACTCACTAGGGGGAGAACCTCTGGGGGGAATCCAGGATCGAGAGAGATCTGGGGGTCCTAGTAGAAGGACAACGGAGAGCCGGGCGAGACGGGGATGACCGGGCCTCCGATGGCAAAAGAGCTGGAAGAAGATAGCGGAGGCCCGGCAGAAGGAAGAAAGAACCGGAGAGCGGGAGAAGAAGAAGGCGACGGAGAAGACCGGGCCCCGCTAGCAAAAGAGCTGGAAGCAGATAGCGGAGGCCCGGCAGAAGAAAGAACCGGAGAGCGCGGCGACGACACCGGAGAGCCCCGAAGTCGGAAGAAGACCCCCGGAGCTGTGCAATAAATTACTTTAAAAAGCTGTGTGTGTTTTTTTTATTGCCATTTTTTTCCACCAGGTGAATGGGTAGGGGTACGATGTACCCCATACTCATTCACATAGGGTGGGGGGCTGAGATCTGTGGGCCCCCTTATTAAAGGGGTCTCCCGGATTCCGATAAGCCCCCCGACCGCAGACCCGGACAACCAACGGCCAGGGTTGTCGGGAAGAGGCCCTGTCCTCATCAACATGGGGACAGGGTGCTTTGGGGTGGGGGGCCGCAGGTTGCCCCCCTGCCCCAGAGCACCAAACCCCCCATGTTGAGGGCATGCGGCCTGGTACGGTTCAGGAGGGAGGGGGGGGCGCTCTCTCGTCCTCCCCTCTTCCCCTGCGGCCTGCCAGGTTGCGTGCTCGGATAAGGGTCTGGCTTGGATTTTGGGGGGACCCCCACGCCGTTTTTTCGGCGTAGGGGGTTACCCTTCAAGACCAGACCCAAGGGGCCTGGTATGCTCCTGGAGGGGGAACCCATGCCGTTTTTTTATTAAAAAATTGGCGTGGAGTTCCCGCTCAGGATTCATACCAAACACAGTGCCTGGTATTGGCGGGAATCCACGTCGGATCCCCGTTCAATACAGTGCCGCGTCTCCTCGCTATTGCAGCGAGCGCGAGATGTGTCGCCACCCTGTCGCCAAGATGTTGGCACCCCTGTCGCCGAGAATCTCCACGATAGGATCGCGATGAATATACAATGTCGGCGGCACCTACTGTACTCCAGGGATGAAACGATAATCCTGCCACTTTATAAAACTCTGGTTAGGCCACAACTGGAGTACTTTTTCCAGCTCTGGTCTCCAATCCTCAGAAAGAATGTGCTGGAACTGGAGAGAGTCCAAAGAAGGGCAACAAAATGAATCAGGGTATTGGACGCCCTCAATTACGATGAACGACTACAAGCACAAAATTTATTCTCGCTGGAAAAGCAACGCTTGAGAGGGGACATGATAGCAATCTACAAATACCTTAATGGTGATCCCAGCATAGGAAAAAAAAAGATTAAATCTCATTGAGTGTACGAGGACACGGGGCCACACAATGAGATTGGAGGGGAAACGGTTTAACCATAAACTGTGCAGGGGTTTTTTATACTGTCAGGGCAATAAGGATGTGGAACTCTCTTCCACAATTGGTGGTGGCAGCGGGGAGTATGGATATTTTTTGTGGATGCTGGGTGGCAGACAGCTCCTGGGACACTGTGAGTAAATACATTGCTGGGGACTAATAGCTGTGTAAGTGCCATAGAAAAACTAATGCCGCGTACACACGATCATGATTCACGGCGGTTAAAAAACCGCCGTGAATCATGACATGAAAAACCAGGGAACGGCTTGTTCCCCCACACACGGTCGTTTTTCCCGTCATTTTTTCTCTTGTCGAGAAAAACGACCGTGTGTAGGCTCTGTGGCAGTGTTTCCCTATGGGAAAACTGCAGCGGAAAAAAATGACGGGAAAAACGACGAGAAAAATTAGAGCATGTTCTAATTTTTCTCGTCGTTTTTAATGCCGGAAAAAATGACAAAAAGACCACACACGGTCGTTTTTCTTGTTGAAAAAAAAAAAAAAGAAATTTTTCACGACGTGAAAAATGATCGTGTGTACGCGCCATAAGTGTCAGAGGTGGTTTTATGAACTGCTGCTGTAGGGTTCTAGATATACAGACCATTCCCTGCTACCTCCAGAAAAACTGCTATTGAAGGATTAGACGCTAACAGAGCAGTTTGTCCTATAGTTATTGGTCATTTTGGAGTATCCGGTGACCCAGTGGCGGCCCATCCATTAGAGGCGCATGATCTACATGCGTCTGGCCCCCTGATCTACGTGCAGGGCGCCGGACCATGTATTCCAATGGGGGGGCAGGTTTTTTTTTTTTTTAAGCACGTGATTAGAGACAGAGGCTCTAATGGATTTCAGAAAAGGACGGGTTTGGGGCGCAGAGCACTGCGCTCCGAGCACACCCAGTTGTGTGAGAATAGCATATTCTCAATTATCACACTGATTCTCCTCCCAGTCAATCAGGAAGCGGGTCGTAAGACCCGTTTCCCGATTGGCCGAAAGGAGGGGTGATCTCATTGGCCAAGGGGGAGGAGGAGGGGGGAGGAGATGCATGGCCGGGGGAGAAGCAGGGGAAGACCGATGGACCCACCAGCCGCCACTGTGACTCATCCGGCTAAGCCACCCAGCACTCTCCATCTTGGACAAGGGAAGGGAGGAGGAGGAGGAGAGCTTGGAGTCTGGGCAGGACATCTGCCTCCTAAGGTAAGCGGTGGGGGGATTCCCGGTGTTCCCCGCATTCATGTCTGACTCCCACCGAGGGGGGTGCCATTGGTTTGCCACCGCCCCCCTTCCCTCCCCCACAGAATTATCAAGCACCAGCTGCCACTGCTGTGACCCTAAACCCCTCTCCTATTAGGAGTTCTTCAGCAATAAATCCTAAAAAGACATTCCCTAAACTGAGCCTGAATTGGCGGTGTACATGTGCTTGTGTGACTGCCAGCCTCTGTACTATTTGGGAGAAAGTGTCTATTCTCAGTAGCCCCTCCGGGGGTAAGCGCTACATAAGGAATGGTAAGCTGCAATATATTTTTAAAAAATCCAGGTTTTAGATATGTTTTAACAACACTGCACAACATTGATTACCGGCTGCCATTATAGAGCTTCACTTTTGAAGATTAATAAATAGTGGTTCATTGATGTACTGAACAGGCTACACAAGTGATAATTTATGAGTGTCATATTAAAGGGGGGAATGTTTATGCAATTTTAACTTCCGACTTCCACAACTTATTGGTAAAGTAAATCTCAAGCCCAAAACATATTTGTAGGTATAGGGTAAGTCTTGTCTGTCCTGTTGGGGAGATATCCCTTGACTTCTTGTGAGAGAGAACAGGAAATAAATAGGAATCTTTCTTTAGTGAGAGGAAATCCCATCTTATGCAGCTGTCACTGAACAGGTTTTCCCAACTCCATTCAAAATGTGAAACAAAATGGCTTTACTTTAGCTGAATATAGTTTAGTGTATAAAAATGAATTCATAACATGTGAGTACTGAGACCATTCTCAACAACTTGCCATTAAAATATGTCTAGCTAGCCAATAAAAATATGCATTAATCTTCACACTGTTTATTTTACTACTATCTGTAGCCTGCTCTCATAACTGACCTCAAGGTTTCTAAACTCAATCTGAAAGCCAGAGATCACAGTTGAACATTTATCTACTCGCCTTCCTCTGTAGACAAATTTCATTGGCTCTACTGCCAAAGCTGTTGCTACTATGTCATCAGCATTGTGCCTCCGTCCACTCACAACCATCAGACCATCCATTTTCCCAATAACGAAGACCAGCCCAGCTGGTCCTATAAACCCAAGGAGACCGGTCCTGATGAATGGATATTCACTAATAGGCGCACCCGAACAGGTCACTGGAAAAACCTACAAAACAAGAAAAATAAAAAAAATAAAAATAAAATATGGATAACATTCGAGGTGACTTTTTCACATACTGGATTACAGAAATCATCCTTGCCTGTGTAAAAACAACAGCTTTCAATATGTGCTTACCATAAATTTGGATATACACATTGCTGTCCAAGTTTTGCTATTAAAAGAAATATGTAGTAGTTTTATACATATTTACTATCTATACTGTATGTAATATGGTAAGAAACAAAACAT
The DNA here is from genome assembly GCA_029206835.1 of Rana muscosa. Taxonomy (NCBI): domain Eukaryota; kingdom Metazoa; phylum Chordata; class Amphibia; order Anura; family Ranidae; genus Rana; species Rana muscosa. The sequence goes on from CM055122.1 coordinate 222,605,175, forward strand.
TATTAAATATGGTTTTGTCAAGTAACTATGACATCATATTATTATTTTGTATTTATTTTCTGGCCAGCAAGTATGACTTTAATTTCCTTTACACATGTCTATCAGTAACCTCTCGGCAGTGTACTGTTGACTGCCTTTTGTTTACCAAGCTGCATAGACTCATGCTGCATTGTACAAACAGAATCGAATGGCTTGTCCCAAACTAATATCTCAAAGTATTGAGGAAGAAGGCCAGGGTACAAGCATTTATTAGAAAGCAGAAAGCAATGTCAGCCAAGGATAATCCCTTATGAAGTAGCAGGTGGTATTAGTTCTATGGCATTTGTTTCATAAACATATATTATATCAATCCACCAATCTGGCTTTTGCAAAAGTATTATAATATAATATATAATATAGAGCTGCACGATTCTGGCTAAATGAGAATCACGTTTTTTTGGCTTAGAATAAAGATCATGATTCTCTCATGATTCTCACAGTGTAACATCTTCTTTCTCATTATACAAAAAAATAATAATTGGACTAACTTTACTGTTTAGTTTTTTTTTAAATTCATTTAAGTGTATTTTTTTTTTAAATTGCATTTGAAAAACTGCTGCACAAATACAGTGTGACATAAAATATTGCAACAACCCCCATTTTATTCTCTAGGGTCTCTGCTAAAAAAAAAATGATCATGTTTGGGTGTTCCGAGTAATTTTCTAGCAGAAAATAATGATTTTTACTTGTAAGCAACAAATGTCAGAAAAAGTTTGGTTTTTAAATGGTTAAACTTCCTTCATTTAGTCTCAGTTCTTTCCTTTGATAAAAGAAGGAAAAGATACTTTGTTTCTACTTATTCGAGTGTTGTAATAAAACTTGGATTTTGTTTTTTCCAGCTGTGAGAACTCCCTGCACTTGTTTGAAAGATCGTGACATGCCGTTTTAAAGATCGGGAAGGGAAAAAGATAGCGATTTAGATTCTTAACAATTAATCGTGCTGCTCTAATATAATAAAACGTTTTATAATATAATACAATATAATATAATATATTTTTTGCACCTGACCCACATATAACAGTCTTACGCTGCCAGCAAAGAGGTCAGAGCCCCCAAACAATTCAAGTACCAAAAGTGTATATGGGTGAAACAACTACATTTAAGTGATTAAAACATATTCCCTAACACTCAGCTAGCCAATAAAGTTGACTTAATTAAGCACGGTACAAAGTGGAGTAGAGGTCTCAGATGAATATATTAGCAAACACATATGAACAATGTACATCATTTTCAAGGTGCACCTGCAAGTATGGTCCCTAACTGAAATTAGAACAGATCTTATCAGGTCATGCAGTTCTCATTAAAAGTACTGTGACAAATTAAACGCTGAGTTGCCCATAAAAAGTAAACGAGAAAAAAAAAACCTTTCTTGGTCTCTTAAAGGGCCATTTAAATCTGCACTTTAGGTATGGCAATTATTACATTGTGACATTGGTCCAGCGTGTTCCCTGAATGGTGCCCATGCCGAGCTAGTGACCTCCTGTGTTCACAGTGCAACTCGGCATGGGCGCGGGACTGGGAAGCTGCTGAAAATCACTGTAGTGGTGCCACAGATATGTCACATACAGTACATACTTACATTGTTCCAAGCTGAAAAATTGGCATACCTAAACTTCAGCTTTAAAAAAAGTGCACTATAAACAGAACTGAACAGAAAATGCCGGCATTTATAATTTACAATTGTAAAGATAGCGGCTATGCGTGAATCAATTCTTTTTAAAATACATTAGTCAGCCTTTTCAAAGACTGAAATTACTAATAATGTAAACAATTGGTTTGCTTATTCAACGAATAGCAGCAAAGTGCAGTAATATAGAAAAATCTATTTTAAAAATGAATGCAGGCTTAAAAAACAAACAAAAAAAACCTGTACTTTGATGCTGGAAAACTATAATGATTTTTTGGTCAAATGTTTTAGCTTTTTGCTGTAAGCTCTGAAGCTAAAAGACAAGATCCACAGTTCATTGTTAGGGTCTACATACACTTTAGGTGTATACAGTTTTTAATTTTTTTTTCTATTATCTATAGTATATAAAATTTTTGTTTTACAAATTAACCTTCAATACATACCGTATATACTCGAGTATAAGCCGACCCGAATATAAGCCGAGGCACCTAATTTTACCACAAAAAACTGGGAAAACGTATTGACTTGAGTATAAGCCTAGGGTGTCCATCTGCATGCCTCACTTTGCCTCACTGTGTCCATGCCTCACTGTGCCCAATCTCCCTACCTGATCTCCGGCACTGTGTGACTAGACTGACGTTTAACATGGGAGTCTATGAAAGGGGTGCCCGGCTTTGTAAAATCGGTGCTCCTCGGCCATAGGTCCTCTGGACAACAAACTTTGCACGCTTGTAGAGGAAGAGTAGGGCTACATGTGTGCCAAGCTTGGCTGGCCGGGATCAGGCGCACAATTTGAAGATGGACACAGACTCGAGTATAAGCCGAGGGGGGCATTTTCAACACAAAAAAATGTGCTGAAAAACTCAGCTTATACTCGAGTATATACGGTAACAAAGGGTTCCCAGATGAGCTATATAAAAAGAGACAGAACAGCAGAGCTGCTTGCTTTGTAGCTTCCTTTGTCTACATAACATTAATATGAAATAGGTTTACCTGATTAAAATATGATTTAAAAAAAAATATATATATATACATACACACACACACACACACACACACACAGGCAAGAAAAAGTCACAACAATAGACACAAATTTAAGCTAACACAAAAACAATTCTAATTTCTCTTGTGTTTATTGAACACACCCATTAAACATTCACAGTGCTGGAGGAGAAAGTCAGAAAACCCTTAAAGGATAAGTTCTTTTTTTTTTTTAAATAGATAAAAAATGTGCATTTATAAATTTTTGGAGCCTGTAAAGCACTGCACCAGCAACCACCAGATCTCTGGTGCTATGCAGGTCTCCTGCAGATCTGTCAGTGTATCTGTACATCCCGAACAGGCAGGAAGATACACTGACAGGAAGAATCAATGAACTACAAGCTGACATCTGCAAAGGATATCGGTACTTGTAGTTCATTCATTCACAGAACTCTGTATATGAATAATGCAGCCATGTGTGCAGAGCCCCGCACAGCAGCACTGATTTAAAAAAAGTGATAGCTAGTAAGGGAACTTCTCCCCGTACTGCTGTCACAGGAAGGGTTGGGGCAGTGGCTGCAATATTGGGAATCCTAAAAACGGGTGGAACATGTAACATGTTCCAAAAGGTGAACCTATCCTTTAATAGCTGGCCAAACCTCCTTTGGCAGCAATGACTTCCATCAAGTGCTTTTGGTAGCTCTTGATCAGACCAGCACAACATTCAGGAGGAATATTTGACCATTCCTCTTTACAAAACTGCTTCACACCAGACAAATTCGTAGGATGTTTGGTGTTTGGTGTGAATGGCTCTCTTCAGGTCATTCAACAGCATCTTCATGGGGTTAAGGTCTGGGCTCTGACTGGGCCCCTCCAAAATGCGCATTTTCTTTTTCTGAAGCCAGTCTGTGGATGGATTTACTCCAATGCTTAGGGTCATTGTTCTGCTGCATCACCCAACTTCTACTAAGCTTCAGCTGCCGGACACCCACCCTGACTTTATTCTGAAGGATATTTTGGTAAACTTGGGAATTCATTTTTTCCTTGATGATGGCAAGTGGTCCAGGCCCTGAAGCAGCGAAGCAAGCCCAAATCACAATGTTACCTCCAACAGACATCCATCCATTCTCCCCTTATCTGCATAGGCAGTTTTTTTGTTAAAAGGTGAACCAACGATTTAAGAAATTACATTAACATGTAAAAGCTTATATGAGATTTTAATGATTGGGTCTATTTGCACTTTTACGTTTAGCAGCCCTTCTTGAAATGATATTTATATGGGAATTACTGTAATTGAAATTAATATTATTTAGGTCAGTTATTGAATGATTTTGTGTTTGTTCAAAAAATTTGAATTCCTGTTAGATTATGATAAATTCCAGGAGAACATTAAAACACAGCACAGAGCCTGCAAATCCTCACAGGTTTTGTCTTGAAGTACACTGCTAGAACATTCTCTTCAATTATTAAAATTCACTCCAGACAAATGCTTTTAATGGCGAGTGCGCAGCAGGCTGACAGTAGTCTGCTGCTGAATGGAGATGATACGACCTTCACTATTTAACATGCTGAGAGCAACACACCAATTCCTACAGCAGTGTGAGAGAATGTTTGCATGAAAATAGAAAACTGTTATAAGTAATCTAAGTAGATGAAAGGTCAGGGATAAAAACTATAAGCATCCAGGCTGTTGTTCTTAATTTTAGATGCATATAGTCTGCCCAGACCCACTTCAGCCCTGGAAGGCTTTACCCCCTTAATGTCCAGGCTATTTTTTGTGATACGGCACCGCGTTACTTTAACTGACAATTGTGTGGTTGTGCAATACTGTACCCAAATAAAAAATATATGTCCTTTTTCCCCCCACAAATAGAGCTTTCTTTTGGTGGTATTTGGTCACCTCTACAGTTTTTATTTTTGGCGCCATAAACAAAAAAAAGAGTGACAATTTGGGAAAAAAACTTTTTTTTATTTTCTGCTATAAAACATATCCATAAAAAACAAACAAAAAAAAACAAAATTTCTTCATCAGCTACATATTTTTGGTAAAAAAATCCCAATAAGTATATATTGATTTGTTTGTGCAAAAGTTATCGGGTCTACAAAACGAAGGGATTTTTTAATGTTTTTTTACTAGTAATAGCGCCGATCAGCGATTTTTAGCGGGAGTGTAACATTGCGGCGGACAGAATTGGACACCCAACTGACACTTTTGACACTTCTTTGGGAACCAGTGACATTATTACAGTGCTAAAAAATATTCACTGTTACTGTACTAATTACACTGGCAGGGAAGGGGTTAACATCAAGGGCGATCAAAGGGTTAAGTGTGCTCCTAGGGAGTGCTTCTTCCCTGTCATAACGGCAATCTGCCTTGTTTACATAGGCAGATCGCCGTTCTTCCTCTCTGGGCAACAATCACAGGTGGCTGGCGGACATCGGGTCTGCTGGACCCGCTGATTGGCATCCCCTGTGTCCAATCAGTGAGCGATTGCACCTCTGGTGGCATGCGCGCATCACTCAGTGTGGTCAGTTTTATGGCTGTGATGGAAGAACAGTCTGCCTGTCCTCAAACAATCAGATGTGTGCTGACACGTCCCCCTTGCATAGCCATTCGCTGGGAAGATCAGTGTACTGCTGTTTTCTCCACCTCTCTAAGCCCCTTATGCAGCTGAGAACTGAGATTATGTGTTTACTTACTAACCACTTAAGCCCCACACCATTTGGCTGGCCAAAGACCAGGCCACTTTTTGTGATTCGGCACTGTGTCGCTTTATCTGACAATTGCGTGGCGTGGTTCCCAAACAAAATTGACGTCCTTTTTTTCCCACAAATAGAGCTTTCTTTTGGTGGTATTTGATCACCTCTGTGGTTTTTATTTTTTGCGCTATAAACAAAAACAGGGTGTCAATTTTGAAAAAAATGCACAATTATTTACTTTTTGCTATAATAAATATCCCCAAAAAAAGTTTTTCCTCAGTTCAGGCCGATACGTATTCTACATATTTTTGGTAAAAAAAAAATTGCAATAAGCGTTTATTGATTGGTTTGCGCAAAAGTTATAGTGGCTACAAAATAGGGGATAGTTTTATGGCATTTTTATTAATATTTTTTTTTTTTTACTAGTAATAGCGGCGATCAGCGATTTTTATCGTGACTGCGACATTATGGCGGACACATCGGACACTTTTTTTTTTTTTTGTTTACAAACTTTTTTATTGTGTACAAAATAATGGTACAAACATTATGTCATGACATCAGAGAATTACAGTATTTTCAATCAATAATTATAATGATTTATGACAGAGTAACCGCCTTTATTTATTTATGACAACATCTATTACATATAGAAAATAAATGATTCAGTAGTATTTTGAAATGCAGGGTTGTTTTTGTGTATAAAAGAATTGGATGTGAAAAGGGGATTCTAATATGGGTCTAAAAGGTAGTCTGAATATTTGAACCATAGGTTCCATTTTTTATCCAATAGGTGCATGGTATTATGCAAGGTATGCAAAAATTTTTCCATAAGGTAAATGTCGTTTATTCTAATTTTCAATTGGGAAATTGGTAACGATGGGGATTTCCAATGATAAGCCATCAGCCAATGGATGGATACACAAATTGTATGGACTATTCTTAATTGAAACGTGTTCAAACCCAAAATCGGGGTGAACAAGAGACAATTGGGAAGGGTAAGGGTTATAATTTTGTTTGAAATTTTAGAAGAAAATTTCTCTAGTCGTTTCCATAATTGGGCTGCTTTTTCACAGTCCCAAAAAATGTGAGAGAAGGAGCCGATTGAGGTGCAATCTCTAAAGCAGGTATTGGGAACTGTGGGAAATATAGAATGGAGTTTGGCTGGAGTATAATACCACCTGGTAAATAGTTAAATTGCAGTTTCCCTAATTGTGATAGATTTAGTGCATTTAAGAAGATTGTCAATACATTCAGACCATTTCTCGAGGGGCAATACAAAATCGTATTCCTGTTCCCATTTGAGCATGTATGGTAATTTATCCTGGTTGGTGTTATTGATCAAGTTTAGATATATCTCTGATATTAGGCCTGTTCTTCTTGGGTATTTAGTACAGATATTCTCATAGAATGTGGGCGATGTATTGTCTAACAATGGGAAATTTGAATTATAGAAGTTTCTAATTTGGAAAAATCTTCTGAGTTCTGTATTGGGAATGTCGTATTTGGTTTTTAGTATCGAGAACGAAGTTAATGAAGTATTCTCAATAAATCTATTAAGGGTGATTAGATTATTGTTAATCCACCAAACAAATTCATCAGTGTTTTGGTAGCTTTTTAGGAACTTAGGGTCGCCTAAAAAAGAAGCAAGGGGTGGTGTGGGAGAGGTCAATGTAAATTTTTTATTATGCAGTTTCCATAATTGGTATGAATGGGCCACTAAGAGGTTTAGCCTTTCCAAAGTATGATTGGAAACTTTGTTGCCCCATAGTAATCCTGATATAGAGTAGGGTAGTATTGAATATTTTTCAAATACCACCCATGGGATTTTCGTGTTATGTAAATGCCATTGGACACTTTTGACACCATTTTGGGACCATTGTCATTTTTACAGCGATCAGTGCTATAAAAATGCACTGATTACTGTAAAAATTACACAGACAGTGAATGGGTTAACCTGTAGGGGGTGCTGAAGGTGTTAAGTGTGACCTAGGGAGGGCTTCTGACTGTTAGGGGGCGTGGCTTGCCGTGACACGTCACTGATCGCTGTTCCCGATGACAGGGAACAGACGATCAGTGACATGTCACTAGGAAGAACGGGGAGATGTTGTGTTTACACTAACATCTCCCCGTTCTTATGCTCTGTGACCCGATAGCGGGACACCGGCGGACATCGAGTCCGCAGGGCCCGTGGGCACGGTCACGGCGCTCACGACAGGGTCACTAGCGTGCGGCCGGCGGCACGCGTGTCCACACGGCGGCAAATTAAAGGGGACGTCCATTTGCCTGTCCGTGCCATTCTGTCAACGTAAATCTGCGTGCGGCGGTCCTTAAGCAGTTTAAAAAAAAAAAGGTATTTATAATAAATATAAACACACACACACACACACACATAAATGTTCTGTCATTCATTTGTATTTTAAACTGAATCGGTTGTTTTACAAGTTGAGGGTTCACATATACTTTTATTTCAGAAGAACATTGTACAATTACATCCAAGGCCCCTTTTCACACGGGTGGACTGATCGGGCCCATCAGTCAGTTTTTTTAGGCAGATGCGATTGGACCACCATTGCCCTCTATGGCCGTTGGGTGTAAATGAACAGGCGGTTTGTTTAAATCTGACCGCACATAGAGGATAGCAGGCTGTGTTTGCCAGAGGAGCACACACGGATAAGCCACCCACCTGCTCAGTGAGGATCAGCGGACAGATTCCCCGCTAAGTTGGCGGAGTCAGCCCCATGTGAATGTGGCCTAACATGGTTAGCAGGAGGGCAGTAAGAATGTAATTTTTGCACCCTGTGCTGTATATTCTTTGCTCACAGTATCAGCAATCACATTCAAACCTTCAAGGCAGGTGTAAATGTGAAAAGGGGTCGGGGAGAACTTACTAATGCTGACTTTATAAAAATTCAACAACAAGGAGTCTGCAGTGATTTCCACCATCTCAAACTGGTGTGTTTGCAGGATTACCAGTTTACCAAAAAATGGTACTAATGCTGGCCATACACTATATGAAAAATCGGCTGAAAATCGATCATGTAGATACTTTGTTAGTTTTTCGACAAGTTAATGGGCACAAATCGTTAATCATTTGTGACGTTTTTGTGGAATAAAAACGAACAGCAAGTTTGGAAAACTTCTGCCGAACGAACTATAAATTGAAAGGTTAATGTGTTTCCCGTCCGAACTGTCTGCACTAGGTATATGTAAAAAAAAAGAATCACATTTCTTTAATGTCCTCTGAACGATTTATCAGTCATTACATGATGGCACCATCGTTTGCTCTCACGGCCGAATGTTAATTTTTCAAAAATGGGTTCGGCCAATTTTTCGTATAGTGTATGGCCAGCATTAGACTGGGATGTGATGAGCAGTCTTGGAAGATGGTTGTTCCCCAGGTAGAGCTTTTTCATAAGGGGTGGCAGTCAAATAAAGCAACTGCAATATTATGTCTACGGTTAGCTTATTGGGAACCTGTATTGACTGCAAGGAGCAGGGGCGAATAGTCACCAAAAGCAGCCAAACAAATTCTAGCTTTCATTAGATTAAAGTTTAGATTTTGTATTTCTCAATGTCAGTTGTCATTTTACTTATTGCTCTTAGGCCAGATTAACAGTAGCAAACTTTAGTTTCACTATAAACCTTTATGGCAAGTTGTGTCACTCACCTCGAATGTGTTCTTGGTCATACCGGATAAACCATAATAGGATGTACCCGTAGCGAGAGCACACACACAGAGTTCCCCTATCTCATCCGTCCGACACAGCTGTGGAATCCCATCAGGTTTCACCGAGCACATAATAGCTGCAGAGAAAATATGACACACTAATGGATCACAGCAAATTCTAACATGAACTTCATAAGAGCATAAAGAATAAAAGTGATGCAGAAAAGCAGACAGGCATATTCAGGGATCATTTTTACTCCCCCCACCCCAAAAATCAACATGATTTATTTTCATGCATCTCTCAAAAATTTTGAGCAAAGGGATGAATGTCATTTGACTCTGGCTTCATTTGATTAAAAACATTATAACCCAAAACTATAAACAGTGGGAATCATGCACACAAATATGAATCCTAGCCAATTTTAGAAAAACATACATATACACACACACATAAATATTGAACACGTCACCATTTTTCTAGGTAACTATGTTTCTAAAGGTGCTATTGACATGAAATTTATACAATGTTGGTAACAACTCGTGCAATTCATACATACAAAGAAACCAAAACAAAAAAAAAAGACACAAGTCCATTAAGGCCAACCTATGTGTGTGATTATATGTCAGTATTACATATAAAATTTACAAAGTTATGTGTAATAAAATGAAATGACATGGGAAAAAGTATTAAACAAGAAGAAGAAAGGGAGGTGCAAAAAGACATGAAAAGCCAAGACACCAGCTGAAATGTATCAGTAATTAGAAGGCAATCCTGCCCCTTGTCAGTGCAAAATAATTTCAGCTGGTTCAGGCTCAACTGACGGCCTATAAAAAGGTGTCTCATTACCAAGGAACGTTTCATGATGGGTGAAACCAAAGAGCTCTAAGACCTTTGCAACCTTATTGTTGCAAAACATACTGATGGCATTGGTTACAAAAGGATTTCTAAACTTCTGAGTGTTCTAGTGAGCACTGTTGGGGCCATAATCCAGAGGTGGAAAGAACATAAATTTCATCAAAAACTGGCCATGTTCAGGTGCTCCTTCTGACAGAGGGGTAAAAAGAATTATCAGAAGAGTTGTCCAAGAGCCAAGGACCACTTGTGGGGAGCTTCAGAAAGACCTGGAATTAGAAGGTACAATCATTTCAAAGAAAACAATAAGTAATGTACTCAGTGTTGTGAACCTCTGCACTGTGTGTATGGGTTATGTGTTGCAAAACTGTCACATTAATATAAATTCAAACAAAAATGTATACCAAGATAGGTATGTGGGTTGCTGCAAACCTGACTTGTGTGCCCAAAATGTGATGTTATGGAGTAAGAACTGCTCTAGTTTCAAGGTTTCAGGCGAGAGGCTGAATGGTATGAAGTGGCACTGAGAATTTTTGCAGGGAAGTGTCCAGGCTCCACTGGGCCTTAAGTATGTTTGCAGTTGCTGAGCGGATGCTCCAGAGATTTAAAGGGACTGCAGATGGCTTAAAGGGACCAGTACCTGAGTAACCCTGGGAATTGTGCCTATTGGAGGTGGAGAGCAGTGGAGCAGCATACCATTTTATTGATATTATTCAAAGGCTTGTTTTTATTCTATATGGAGGGGAAAGCACTGTGAGCACAGGAACGGTGCACAGAGGTGAAAGTTCAAGATTATTTATTTATTATACACATTGATACCATTTGAGCAGAAGGCGGCATTTCATATAGATCACGTCTGGAGCATTGACTTTATTTTAACTTATTCATGAACTCACTGAAGTCACTATTAGCACTTGCACATTGCATATTGGACTTTTATGAAGAATTGATTCTTGCACTTATGTTGTTTATTTCTTTAATGCACTGATTTTCACGTGTTTGATTTAGGCTGTGCAACCCCATTTTACACTATTATGTAATGGCCTGTATGCACGCTCACCACGCAAGACTGCATTGCTGAAGAAAAAGCAGGTTGAAGCTTGTTTAAAGTTTGCTAAAGTTTGCATTTAGACAAGCCTGTGAAAAACTGGCGGAATATAGTCTGGTCAGACCAAAATTGAACTCTTTGGGTGCCATATTACACACCGTGTTTGGAGGTGAAATGGCACTGCACATGGAGGTGGGAACATCATGATGTGGGGCTGTTTTCAGTATACAGTACTGGCAAATTTCATATCTTTATCATTCATATTCACAACGATGAGTTCATGGTTAGGGTTAACACACATTTAAGTAGCTAGGCAGAGTAACTGTAATTACTAATTTACCCTGCTGCTAGAGCTTAATCTACCCATCTCTACCTTGGATTAAATAACTTGAAGAAAGGAAGAGGAAAATTGTAAAAAAAAGGTGAAAATGATGTGAAAATTTTGTCTAAGGTAAGCACTGCAATGATATCTCGATATAGATATATAGATATATACATATCTGTCTATATATATAAACAAATATCTGTCCGGGGCCCACTGGCAAGATGGAGCCTGGAAGAAAAGAGGTCAAATCTAATTTTCTTTGGATTTCTAGAAAGCAAAAAAAAAAAAAAAACCCTTGAAGGATAATTAAAAGGATGCTTTTATATTTTTGCCTTGAGTTCATCTTTTAAGAGAAGAGACAACTCTTTTAAGTGGTATAAATGTTGTCCTAGATTACTATACCTACTACCAAAAAAAAAAAAAGATGAATAATTTAATTCATTAAAGCCAAACTCCAAGCAGATATAAAATAATAAAATCTACCAATCAACACAGCTGTAATGAGTTTCTTAGATTATTAAATTTTTTCAATTCAACTAGTACCTGATTTTGACTTTGCATCAGATTTTTACAATCCCCTCAGAAACAGTGGGAGTGGCAAGGCCGGGAGCTCACTGAATCCATATGTGCTGATATTTAACAAGCTGACAAGAGGAGAGAGCAGAGTAAGCAGAGGGATGACCTCATGAATGTACTGCTGATCTTTCACTGTCCAGGCAATGACTAATTGAAAAGACTGCCCTCCTTGTACTACTAATATGTTTTCTCAACAGTTGTTAAAGCATATGTAAAACCCTAACAATGGATTTATCTTAAAAGGATAAGTTCACATTTTAGAAAAATAAAAATAAATGCACATTTTTTTTGCAGGTTAAAAAAAAATGTGCATTTATTTATTTATTAACCTGTAAAGCATTGCACCAGGGATCAGCAGATCGCAGGTCCTATGCAGGTCTCCAGCAGATCTGGCAGTGTATCTGTGACCCATACATCCCGTAGGGGCAAACTGATAAAATCTGACCGGAAGAGTCAATGAACTACCATGGCGCTCCACAGCGCCATGGTAGTTCACTGAAAACTACAAGCCGACAGCTGTAAAGGCTGCAGGACCTTGTAGTTTTCCATTCACAGGACACTGTTGTTGCCTTATGAGTTTATGTTAATAGCTGTAAAATATTGTAATTATGAATATATTTCAATGAGCTTTTTATCTATGTAACAGAGCCACCAAGAAGGCTAGGTTAAGCAGACAAGACAGTGCCTAGGCTTGTGTATACAAACAATAGAGATCCAAACCTCATTGTTTTACACATACTCACTTCAAAGGATCCCATGCTGGGCTATGCATTGAAGGGAGGCCAACCCGTAATCAATACTTAACTTCCCGGGAAAATTTAATTAAATCTCCTGCCCAGAATATTCACAAGGATTTGCATTAAAGGGGGCTGACTAATGCAAAGTATAGGAATTGGAGATGTAGCCGGTCCGTAACCAATAATAGGAAAGCCCTCCAATCAAGAGCTGTGCTATGCCAACCAATGAGCCATCAGCCTGTTAAGATATACACGGACTGGATGGGAGGGAAATTTCACTTTATGGGAAAGCAGCCATCACAATGGAACCAAAGGGAAAATATGGGCAATGTCTGCCTTGTAACTGAATATGTTTGTAGATTAATGTTTTAAGGAATATACTCTGTATTCCTTCATGTAATTCTTTTATTTTAACCTAATATTTCTCCCTTGTTGTAGACTATAGATAGATGGTTGTGTATTAGATAGACTTTCAACTATGCTCCAATAAATGTTATTGTGTTAACGCTTTCACTCTTGGTCAAAAGGACTCTCATTTAACCCACATCATATCTTTGAGATATTAAAATCTTAAATATAATAAACGGGTAACACTGTGCATGAATGACGTGGCCAGAGCACCGCTCAGCCATGTTTTTTTTTTTTAATTGTGACAGCTAGTTGGGGGGGGGGGGGTTTGGTCAGAAGATCCCCGCTAGTGGTCAGATCGGGGAGGTGTGGGGGCTGGTCCATACGTAACATGTTACACCTGAATAAGGGTGTAAAATTTAACGAAAGCCAGCCATAGACAGTAGATGGGGGAATCCCTCCCATGGACCTATTGTGTTCTCCCGACATGGGGGCGGGGGAGGCCATCCTGGATGGGAGAACACAGTGGTTATTGCTAGCGGTTATAGCCGCTGGCAATATTTGCATGACAAATACAAAATGCTGGTTGTACCCCAATTTGATTGATCGATCAACTTGGGTAAAAGCAGCCTGCCCTTACATTGTTTGAACCATCCACGGTTGGCTGCACTTGCTCCCCTTTCATCTGTTAAATATACTAAAGTACTCCTCCGAGACGGAGGACTCTGTCAAGCCCATACACTACACACAGCTGTGATTCCAGAACCGACACAAGATGAACGGAGAGACAATGTATAGACACTGTGACAGATCTAGCCGGGACAGAGGCTTTTGGAGAGGACTGAATGCTAGCCTCCTGCCTTCCGATTATGGGCCAGGGCCCCAAGACAGGAATGCGGATGGGTTATCCCGGCAGACAGACCTGAAACCTTAAGACTACTTTTCCAACATCCTTGAGTTGACCCGTTCGGGGTCCCACTGTGGCTGTTGGACTTGGACTATTTCCCAGGAGGGAGTATTGTCATGAACCTTTGAATACTGAAGTATTTCTCCTTTGAATCTATTACACAGTGGGGGGTCTTCTGTCCTGTCTTAAGGCTAACCCCCCCCTCCAGACAGCTCCATGGTCTGGAAGGAATGCATTGTTCTGTGTTTGACTGTTTGGTTATGTACTTTAATTACCCCCTGGGGCTTCTGTGTCAATACATATTCTGTGTCAATACACATCTCAGTTCTCCTATTCAAGCTATCGGACCAATCCCTGCTGACCCTGTTTCAAGTCCTCATTTGCATGGCCAAGAGAACCTAATTGAGAAATACAATGGACTTTACAATTGACCAATAGGAAAGTGGTTGTTGGGGGCAGGGTGTTCAAACTGCTGTATAAGAGTGTGTGTGTGCATCCAATAAAATGAGATTCCTGTTTGAACTTACATACAGCCTGCCTGGTGTTTGTTCTGAGCTATCACAAATGGATTAGAACGGCACATAGCTGTAGTTTGAATCCTGGAGCATCGGATGACCGAACCATCAGACGTTGCGATCTGCAATATGATTCAATAGTAGCAGAGGAGTGTCGGGAGAGTGGAACCGAGCGAGCAAGGGGCTCGTTACAGACACAATACAACACTTGTACTTCCCAGGATGTAAACTATTGTCAGCAATATTGTTCATTATGACATGACATTATGCCTCAAGTTCGGTTTATGTAATGATAACCTGTCATATGTATGCTCTGTAACATGACGGTCCATGAGACCTCTTCCCTGATATAAACAATTAAAAAATATATATATACTAAAGTGTTTTTTAATAAATAAATAATAAATGCAACCACCACATCCACATAACATTTTTGTTCCTGGGCTTGGAAACACTTAAAAGCAGACAAACATACATAACATTTAAAATCCTTCTGCAATGAATGATGTAGTCATTAGCAACCAAATACCAGCTGTTACTTTTGTGCTACAGGGCAGAAAATACAGACAGACATCTGAAGCAACACTGTCATTATTCCTCTGCTCTCATTTTATAAAGTGCAATTGTTGTGAATCTATTATTCGCCAGCTGCTCTTAGACTACAAATTCTACAACCACCTGCAGCCAACAGTGTAAGAAAACACTGCCCAATCTGCAGTCATCAACAAACAGCTTCAGACAATAAAATTTGTATGCTGGAGAACTTTTCCTGCTGTACAAAAAACTTTTGAGACTAATAACGATATTGCACAAAGTTCACGCTGCTACCAAATGGTCAGTAATTGACCTGTCACAGCTGTCCACAGGGAGCCTTTTACCTTCCACATACAGAAACCGTGTGCAATCTTTACAGCACAACTTGACAGAATTTTTCAACTTCATTCCAAAAACCTACAAAAATGCAATTATCTAGGATACAATGTCTGAGAAGCATTCTCCCTCCATATCCGCATTTTCTCTGAAAAAAAAACAAACAAAAAAAAAAACAGTTTTTTAGAAAAAACCCATACTAAGAAAAAAAATAAGAGGCTGCCCGAACAGAGCTCTCTTTCTAAAAATACTAGTTGCTTGGCTGTCAAGCTGATCGAGCTGCTTTAATACCAGGAAGTCCTGAAAGTGGCGAACCAATGATAGGCCACTATCATTTTCAGAAGCAGATCAGCAATAGCAGCCTACGAGATTTACTTCAGTACATGTTTACTTTTTTTTTTTTTTTTTTTATAAAAAAGCTAGATCTGTATTTCTGTATTTCGTATTTCCAAAATCAATCTGGGATCTCTAGCATTTCTTCTGTATTTTGACAAAAGTTATTATAAGTGTAGCGGGGTCTCCTTTAAGGCCCCTGGACTACGTTACCCAGAACCCCGTTCAACATCCAGGGTGCATTTAGCCACCGCAGGGACTCATGGGAGGGGCTATATAAGAAGAGGGCGAGGCTGAGCTCGGCCTCTTTGGACACCACGCTGCAATCAACAGGTCTTCCTGTGCGGATCTGCTGCAGTGCAGGGCCGGAAGCCAGGGCCTTGCACAACTTCCAGAGAGCCTTCCACCCCACTGCGGAGCTTGGGTGGCACCTGACTTTGTCGAGTTTGGACATCAGTTGGACCGGAGACCCGGTCGTTGCGGATACTGTGTGTGGAGACACAGTAGGTGGAAGTCCCGGACTGGGATCGCGTCCGGAGTGGTGAGCGAGCACCTGCTCATTCATATAGACTATACTTTGATTCGGCCTAGAGACTGCCTTGGCCCTCCGGGTTCTATTTTTACTGTCCCACAGAAGACTAGTGGCGGAACGGAGTTGAGTAGTCTCCTGTGAGGGGTTCATTCTTCTTCTCATTTTCCTACCCTTTAGATTACAAATTATCATTCCTGTTGTGCACCACCAGTCAAGTTGCATGAGAAGAAATTGTTCTTCTAGAGACTGAGTTTAGATCTGGGTCAGGCCTGATCTGTAGTTAGAACTTTGGTTGCTGCGCCATAAGGGCGCATAGTTAGAGATAGTTGTACTTGGCGGGTAACCGCCTGCATTATATTTTCTGCTGCAGGGCTCTGCAGACATATATGTGTTATGTGTTAACCTTATGCCTTTTACCCAAAGTAAAGAAACGTTATAATTTATCTGTTGCTATCAGTGTGTTGTCTTCATGCAAAGAGGTTACCCTTGCAATACAAATAGATTATGTGCATAAACTGTTAGATTGTGATAAGAGAACCATCCCTAGACTAGCTGTGCCAGAGTGGGTCGAGTAGATTGCCCGGGGTTGGCGGTGCTGTACACAGGGCCCGAAACAAATCCAGCGGCTCTCTTAACTGGGGGTAGCGCTACATAAGCAACTAAACCAATTTCCTACAAATATGGGAGTAAATGTGCCTAATTTGCAAAACATCTGGCCGTTTATTGTAAAATCTTTTAAACATAGCAGATTTAGCCTGACAGTGCTTGCGTTTGGAATATACAGACATGAAGATAAAACATTGAAGTCCTCTACATGTGTTTCATAGTAAATCGTCATCTATCCCCCTCTATTTGACATGAGTTGACTCCTTGATGTAGACTATGGACCAGTCAGAGGAAGCCTAAAGATAAATCGCAACAAGCTTTGTGGGCCTCCAACCTCACTTCCTTAGGTTCTGTGACACTTATACTATAGAGTAGAATTATCCAAGATTGAAATTAGGAGCTCGGGGACCACCATCCACACCAAATCTCTCCTTGGGAGGAGGGCCGACAGATACATTGTGTATAGGGTGACCACATTTCTAAACTACCATTCAGGGACACCCTCCCTTCCCAAAAATCAGCTTGTGCTGTAACGAATCACAGCACAGTGATTGGACACAAGAGGAGGGATTTATGATTTCTCCAATCACAAGCAGGGGGCGGGATTGTGCTCCTCCAGGCATTCCCGGCCAGGACAAGTACTGTCAGTGAGTAAAGCCATGATGTGGCGGCCTTTTTTAGGGGCATCAGATTGGCCCGGGGGGGGGGGGTGGCTGTGTCAGTTTCATTCCGGGACACTGTATTGTCCTGGAATGAATGTGCCCGGGACAGACCTGCAAAATGCCCGACTGACCCCGGGCAATCCGGGACACGTGGTCACCCTAATTGTGTACTGTATGGGAGAGCTTAGCAATCTTCTCTTCCAGAGAAAGAGGAAAGCAACCTCAGTTATGACTGACAGATAAGGCTCCCTTTTCTTGCTGGTTCCCACAAACCATCCTCCAGATTTCTTTAAAGGATAGGCCTTTCCACTTGCCCACTGCCTGTAACGGGATAGCAGCGATGTATTAAAAGGTTTCCCTCCTTCCAAAAGAGAATGATGTAGCACAATTTATCTGCCAGCCCTCCTCCCAGGGGGAAGTTTGGTGTGGATGGTGGTCCTCAGGCTCCTAACTCCAATCTTGGATAATTCTGTTCTATAGTTCAAGTTTCACAAAATATGAGGAAGCGGCGTTCGACACGGACAAATTGTGTCATGATTTATCATCTTGAATCCCCCGCCTGGACTCCATTCTACATCAAGGAGTCAAGTTATGTCAAATGGCAGGGGATAGATAACTATTTACTGTGAAACACACACTATATTACCAAAAGTATTGGGGCACCTGCCTTTACACCCATGTGAACTTTAAAAAAATATATATACATTTTTATTGAGGTTTTTATAAACAGAATAACATACAAAAAAACAGAGCCTATTGGGCATACCCAGGCTCGGAACCTTTACACAACATTACATGACTTAGAACAGTCAAAAACATTAGTGCCCCAACTGGCATTTAGACTAAAAGTGCGCTCCCAAATCAACAGTACACCTGCAAAGTGCTTGTGTTTAACCACTTGCCTACAGGGCACTTTCACCCCCTTCCTGCCTAAGCCATTTTTCAGCTTTCAGCGCTGTCACACTTTGAATGACAATTGCGCAGTCATGCAACACTGTACCCAAATGAAATTTTTATCATTTTTTTCCCACAAATATAGCTTTCTTTTGGTGGTATTTGATCACCTCTGCGGTTTTTATTTCTTGCGCTATAAACAAAAGAAGAGGGACAAGTTTGAAAAAAACACAATATTTTTTACTTTTTGCTATAGCAAATATCCATTTATTTATTTTTTTTAAACAAATTTTTTCCTCAGTTTAGGTCGATACGTATTCTTCTACATATTTTTGGTAAAAAAAAAAATCGCAATAAGCGTATATTGATTGGTTTGCGCAAAAGTTATAGCATCTACAAAATCGGGGATAGATTTATAGCATTTTTATAATTTTTTTTTTTTTTTACTAGTAATGGCGGTGATTTGCGATTTTTATCGTGACTGCGATATTGCGGCGGACACATCGGACACTTTTGACACATTTTTGGGACCACATTTATACAGCGATCCCTGCTATAAAAATGCATTGATTACTGTATAAATGTGACTGGCAGGGAAGAGGTTAACACTAGGGGGCGATTAAGGGGTTAAATGTGTTGCCTGGGAGTGATTCTTACGGTGGGGGGGGAGGGGACTGACTGGGGGAGGTGACCGATGGTTGTCCCTATGTACAAGGGACACACCATCGGTCTCCTCTCCCTGACAGGACGTGGATCTCTGGGTTTACACCCAGAGATCCACAGTCCTGCTCAGTTACTGGGCAATCGCGGGTGCCCGGAGGCGCACGCGCATCGGGCCCCAAGTGACGCGCACGCCCCCTAGTGGCTTCTGAAGGCGCAACGTCATATGACGTCCGATCAGAACAATAGGATCTTCCGCCCGCCGTCATTTGATGGTGAGCGGTGGACAAGCAGTTAAACCATTCAGGGTCAATCTTTGTGTCTCAAAACTTTAAAGTAGGGGGTGGAATGTTTAAGGAGAAAGATCAGGGTCTGCGTTAGTGGAGGGGTCTTCAGTCCAAATGTCCCACACCGTGTGAAACTTTTGTGGGCATCCCCTCGACAGGTAAGTGGCCTTGTATAAGGGCAGATTAGAGTTGACCAGTTTTTTCCATGCGGCCAGGGTAGGGGCAGCTGGGGCCTTCCAGTGAATTACAAGGATTTTTCTAGCATAAAACAATAGCAGACCAATCAGAGTTCTGGGGGCTCTACGGATGGCTAGGGAGTCAACCTGCCCAAAAATTGCAGATGTGAGGGCAGTGCCAAAAGATATGTATGAAATCCGCTTGATCTACCATGCAGCGCCAACACACAGCAGGGGTAGAGGGATACATTTTATGCAAGCGTGCAGGGGTGATGAAAATTCTATGTAATATTTTGAACTGTACGAGTCTATCTTTAGCGGATACTAACTGTATGAAGGGGCATTTCCACATCTCCTCCCAGTACTCATCGTCTAGCTCTGGGAAGTCTGATGTCCACTTAGATCTACACCCACGTGAATTTTAATGGCATCCCAGTCTTAGTCCATAGTGTTCAATACTGAGTTGGCCCACCCTTTGCCTCTATAACACCTTCAACTTTTCTGGGAAGGCTGTCCACAAGGTTTAGAAGTGTGTCCATGGGAATGTGTGACCATTCTTCCAGAAGCACATTTGTGACGTCAGGCACTGATGTTGAAGAGAAGGTCTGGCTCGCAGTCTCCACTCTAATTCATCCCAAAGGTGTTCTATCGGGTTGAGGTCAGGACTCTGTGCAGGCCAGTCAAATTCCTCCAGCCCAAACTTGCTCATCTATGTCTTTATGGACCTTGCTTTGTGCACTGGTCCAAACCATTCGGTGGAAGGGGGATTATGGTGTGGGGTTGTTTTTTAGGGGTTGGGCTTGGCTTCTTAGTTCCAGTGAAGGGAACTCTTAAGGCTTCAGCATACCAAGACATTTTGGACAATTTTATGCTCCCACCTTTGCAGAAATAGTTTGGGGTTGACCCTTCTTGTTCCAACATGACTGCGCACCAGTGCACAAAGCAAGGTCCATGAAGACATGGATGAGTGAGTTTGGGGTGGAGGAACATGACTGGCCTGCACAGAGTCCTGACCTCAAACCGATAGAAAACCTTTGGGATGAATTAGAGTGCAGACTACGAGCCAGGCCTTCTCTTCAACATCAGTGCCTGACCTCACAAATGCGCTTCTGGAAGAATGGTCAAACATTCCCATAGACACATTCCTAAACCTTGTGGACAGTCTTCCTGGAAGAGTTGAAGCGGTTATAGCTGCATAGGGCAGGCCAACTCAATATTGAACTCTACAGACTAAGACTGGGAGGCCATTAACGTTAATGTGGGTGTAAAGGCAAGTGTCCCAATACTTTTGGAAATTAAGTGTATGTAAAGGACTTTTATGTTTTATCTTTAAGTCTGTATATTATAAATTTAAGCATTGTCTGGAAAAATCTGCTATGTTTTAGGCCCCGTTCACACCTGAGCAATTTTCTTTTTAAAGTTTGTAACTCTTAAAACGCTCAACAAGCCAAATCCCATTAATTTCAATTGTCCCTGTTCAAATCTGATTCTGTTGCCTGAAGCAAAACACCTGAAGCTCAAAAAAGTACACAAGCTTCTTTTTGGCAGATTACAAGCGTTTTTGGCCCCATTGACTTCAATAGAAATGCCTGACTTGAGCGTTTTACCAGCGTTTTCTGCTCAAATAGCAGCTCTCCAGCCCTAATTTTCACTCCCTCTCCGCCCGTGCTTTCTATTGGCTAAACAAAAATGCCTGAAACTGTAAAATGCTTGTAAAACACTTCTAAAACTCTTTAAAAAGTGGCAAAAAAATGCCTGAAAACCGTCAGTAAATGGATATGCTTGGGTGTTAATGGAGTCATAATGATTTTACAATAAACAGCTAGATTTTAACAGTTCTGGATTTGTTTTGTATTATTGGGGACCTTTAAAGGATAAGTTCACCTTTGTAAAAAAATTGTTAATGTATATGTTTTTGCAGGTAAAAAAAAAAGTGCATTATTATTTTTTACTAGGAGCCTGCAAAACATTGCACCTACAATCAGCAGATCACGGGTGCAATCTTAGGCTCCTGCAGATTGTCAATGTATCTGTCTGCTCGTACCTCATATGGGAAGGCAGTTACACAATGACAAGAAGCATCACTGAACTACCTAGAGCGCTTAACAGCACCCTTGTAGTTCTTTGAGAATGAATAAAGGGGTCACATTATGGGGCCACTTTCCTGAGATTGCGGCCTCCCTAGCCCAAATTAATAAAAAATTAGGTTAGATTGGCAGCAGTAGTTTAGTTTAGTCAGGAGCCTGCCCCTTTAAGGGGCTAGATTACAGCTAGTCAGGAAGAGCCAATGGGGGTTCAGGGAATTTTCTGGAATTATAGGGATTGGCTATAAAAGGGCCAGCAGGTGCAGGGTTCTTCCTCTTTCCGGCGGACAGCAAAGAAGATTTGAGCTCGAGCTGTGAAGACGTTTCTCTTACCTGATGGAAGCTCTGGTGATGCAGCTGTTGGAGAATGCAGGCAGCTCAGGAGGAGAGGCATGGCTGAGACATTGCATGGCGTCAGCTCCAGAGGAGGAGGCACTGCTTATGGAGCAAGAGGGAGGAGGCTTGGCAGTGGGCGGCGAGCTGATGGAGGACACAGATACAGGGCGGGGTGTTCCTGTGCCCGCACCGCCTGCAAGAGCAAGGAGAAGCGCGCCTCCAGAGTGAGAAGGACGGGCTGCGTTAGAAGCTGAAGAGACTCGTGTGCCTCAAGGGAAGCCAAGGGAAGATGGCGGCGGCGTGACATCACGGTGCCGCCGCGGAGGTCAGAAGAGGCGGACTTGTTCGCAGTCGCCAGCAGGAAGAAGCGGACGGTGTGGCCAGCTCCAGCAGGCTGCACAGGACACAAGGGGGAGACAGCTTGTGCAGCAGTCTCCCAGGCAGCAGCGCATATCATCGCAGCAAGGCACTCAGCATGCAGAGGTGCCCCAACAGGTGCTAGGTGTGCAGACTCCACAGGTTGCAGGTGTTACAGGCTCCAGCAGGTGGTGAGTTGACTCAATTACATGTGTATCTGGTTTGGTAGGTTCACTGTCTTCTTTAATTCAATCACTGTCCAAAGTGTCAGCTCCTGCTGTGTCTTCAGCTTCCCTGGTCTCTCTGTCTGTTAACCCTTCTGTTTCCTCTCATACTCCTGTGTTGTATAATCTTCCTGTCAGTTTATCCTCTCAACAAGAAAAAAGTACTGTTAGTGTTTTACAGTCAGTCAGGTTAGCCCCTCATTACAGACAGCTGTGCATGCTAAAATCCATGTACCGGAGACATATATGAAAGATGTCATGCCTTGTGAGATGTCCCCTTTAGGATATCATTTAAATGCAAATATTAAAGCCAAAATTTATGTAGACATTCTCTCCCTTCTGCCTGCTCATAAGGATTTCATGGTCAGAGCTGACAAGAGGGGTGAGGAGAGAAGTGAGGAGGAAAGGCACAGGGTGATCCCTAGGTCATTTAAACAATTGGCTGCAAGCCTTTTTGTATTTATTCTGGTATAATGGCGGAAAATCACCCAGAGCGGTGTGGGGACTTTTCCAACATTTGTTCATATCCTAGAAGCCTACAAAAATTTTGGTGGCCTGGGTTGGTTCTATTATGACGAATCCTTTTGTCAGAAATTGTCCATTCACCCGTCACTTAGGTGGGGTATGAAAGATGTGGGCCTGTGGCTCAATTTGATATTTCCGCAGAAGCAGGTAGCACCTAGGCAACTCACTGTTAACACTTCCATGGCGGCCTTTAGAAAAGGCTGCTGTTTTGCATTTAATGATAGTCAATGCCGCTGGAATAATTCTTGCAAATACAGAAATTAATGTTCCATCTGTGCGGGGACGAACCCAGCGGCAAAAATGTTTTAAGAGAAATGCAGCTGCAGGTTCTAGCCAGGCACAGCATATTTTGGTAAGGGATAAGTTATGTAAGGAACTAAGGATTGCGGGGCCCTTTTGAGCACCCCCCTTTTTGTAATTTTCGGATTTCCCCATTGGGAGTACTGCCCAAACGGGAACCTAATGAATTTCGTATTATACACCATCTATCCTTTCCTAAAGCTGATTCATTGATTGATGATATTGATAGGAACCTATGTTCCATGTCTTATGCTATGTTTGAGGAAGCGATTGGTAAGATCAGGTTGTTTGGCCCGGGGGCGTTGTTGGCGAAGGCCGACATAAAGTCAGCTTTTCGGCTCTTGCCCGTTTCCCCGGAGGCCATTAATTCCTTGGGTTTTTATTTTGAGGGACAGTACTTTTTTGACATGTATCTCCCAATGGGGTGTTTGTTGTCTTGCTCATACTTTGAAACATTTTCCACATTTCTTCACTGGGTACTTGGCATTCGGTCCGGGTTTGATAGTACAGTGCACTATTTAGATTTCTTATTTGTTGGTCCAGCAGACTCTAGTTTATGTTCGGACTTGTTGCTATAATTTCAAGCTATGTCTCTTGAATTTGGCGTCCCGTTGGCGGAGGAAAAAACTTGCTGGCCCAGCACTTTGTTGGAATTTTTGGGCATTGAGATAGATACCCGCAGTATGGAATTCCGTTTGCCAGCGGAAAAATTGAATAAAATAAAATGGTTGATCGCGAAGGTGTTGCAAAAGAAGATACTTTTGAAAGAAATGTAGTCACTCTTGGGTGTTCTGGCATTTGCGTGCAGAATCATGCCTGTTGGCAGGAATTTTTCACGTCGGCTTTACCTGGTTATTTCGGGCTCGAAATCCCCCTTGGATCATGTTAGGATAGCTACCCCTATTAAAGAGGATTTGATGGTTTGGGCTAGCTTTCTTGATTGTTATAATGGTAAGTCCTTGTTTCAGGCCGAATTTGTTGTGGCATGGGATTTTTGTCTGTTTACAGATGCGGCTGGCTCCAAAGGTTTTGTAGCCATCTGGAGATCGCATTGGTGCTGTGCGGCTTGGCCGGAGTCCTGGGTGAGATCAGGAGCTACCAAGAATGTGGTATTGCTAGAGTTGTTTCCAATTTTAGTGGCACTGGAGTTGTGGGGCTCAGAGTTTGCTAATAGGCTCATCTTGGTGGAAACTGATAACAAAAGTGTGTTATATGCAGTGAATTGTCTCTCGTCTAGTTCTTGGTTGGTAATCAAAATCTTGCGTCAGGTGGTCTTCAGATGCCTCAAATTTAACATCTGGTTGAAGGCTAGGTATACTCCGGGGATATTGAAAAACATTCTCTATCTCGTTTTCAGGTGGAGCGTTTTCGTAGTTTGCTTCCGGAGGCGGACACAGTTGGCATCCTGTGCCCGGCCTATTTGTGGGAGATGATCTGAGTGCTGTGACAGATGCTATTAGGGGCTCCTTAGCTCCTAAGACTTGGTCAAGTTACTCTGCAGCTTGGAGCAGCTGGATAGCCTTTGCCAGTACTGAAGGTTTTCAGTTTAATTGACCTTCTGAGGGTGCTATTTTGGCTTCTCTGTCCAGTTTAATGTGGCAGCAATTTTCACATAGTCATGTGACAAAAATGTTGGCCGGCATGTCATTTTTCTTCCGTTTCTTAGGTCTGAGACCTTGTACTTTTTATTTTTCTGTAAAACAGGCGCTGAAGGGGTACAAGAGATTGACTTTCGTCACAGATGACAGAAGACCGATCTCTCTTGACATTCTCAGTGGCTTTTGCAGAATTACTTCAGTTGTCTGTTTTTCCTCTTACTTTACTTTATTTACTTTATTATTTAGGACAGCCTTTGTTCTTGCCTTTTTTGGGGCGTTCCGTATCTCGGAATTAGTTCCGGGAAGCAAGCAGGGTGGTTCTGGAATTCGATTTGATCGGGTGTTCATGTGTGGCTGCAGCATTCCAAAACGGATCAATGTGGCAAGGGCAGATGGGTTCATCTAAGGGAGCACGATGTTTTCATGTGCCCAGTAGCCTTAATTAAGCAATTCATGGGACTTAGGCCTCCCGGGGGGGGGGGGTTTTCTCACTCACGTTAATTTGTTGCCCCTGACGAAGTACCAATTCGATGCAGTCCTAAAGAAGAGTTTGGGTAGCATGGGATTAAGTAATTTCAGGTTTTCCTCCCACTCCTTTCGGATTGGCACAGCCTCGGAGGCGGGTCGATCGGGTGTCCCGGAATCGGATATTAAAGCAATGGGGAAGTGGAAGTCGAAATGTTTTAAGTTATATGTTCGTCCTAATTTGTTTGTTTCATTTTAGGTACCCAACACACAGTTTGGATTATGGGGCACTCATTTATTTATTGGGCTCAAAAAAGAGCGGCTCAACGCAGCTATTCATCGAATTTGTCTCTGCACCCGGACTCTTTTTGGTTGTTTTGGAAAGGTATAAGAGGCCTTCAGTGGTTTCAACTGAACTTTCATTTATCTAGGTTGTGTCACCTATGGCCGTTGCCATCTATCCTGATAATTCACTTGGGAGGTAATGATTTTAGAAACGTTAAAACATTAGACTTGCTGTTCATGATCAAGCAAGACTTGCATCGCTTCAGTACGACTTTCCCAGGTACAACGTTAGTTTTTTCTGAGGTGGTTCCTTGTCTTTCATGGCTCTCCTCTGCACAGAGGAGGGTTATGGAAAAAATGAGGAAAAGAGTCAATAGGGCTCTTGAAAAGTTCATGCCCCAGGTGGGGGGGATAGTCGTATCGGCATGTGGACTTGGAAGGGGGTTATCCAGGTCTATACAGACTGGATGGCGTTCACGTATCCGAAGTGGGTAATGATATCTTTAATGTGGGTTTGCAGAACATGATTGAGAAGGCCGCGACGCTTGGGGTGGGCCGGTCTTGATGCTCAAGACCGGCGTGTGGGGACTGTTATTTATATTTGAAGTTGTGCTACTGCTCGAGTTCTAATAACTGAGCAGGTAGAAATGTTATTTGAATATTTATGAAGTTTTGATTGGTAATAAAGATGTATGGAAAATTATTTGTGAAAAACCAATAAAGGTGTCGCGGCCAAGTTTTTGCCAAATAAAATGTTTCAGGTGTTTATTTAAGTAGTTGTATCTGGGGAAGTTTTGGTCTGGGCGGGTGTGGCCTGCAATCTCATGAATAAAGGGGTCACATTATGGGGCCACTTTCCTGAGATTGCGGCCTCCCTAGCCCAAATTAATAAAAAATTAGGTTAGATTGACAGCAGTAGTTTAGTTTAGTCAGGAGCCTGCCCCTTTAAGGGGCTAGATTACAGCTAGTCAGGAAGAGCCAATGGGGGTTCAGGGAATTTTCTGGAATTATAGGGATTGGCTATAAAAGGGCCAGCAGGTGCAGGGTTCTTCCTCTTTCCGGCGGACAGCAAAGAAGATTTGAGCTCCCTCCCTCCCGCCCCAGTCACGATCACTTTTATGTGGTGGGTCACCCTGGATCCAGGGGTGACCGTTATTTATATTTGAAGTTGTGCTACTGCTTGAGTTCTAATAACTGAGCAGGTAGAAATGTTATTTGAATATTTATGAAGTTTTGATTGGTAATAAAGATTTATGGAAAATTATTTGTGAAAAACCAATAAAGGTGTCGCGGCCAAGTTTTTGCCAAATAAAATGTTTCAGGTGTTTATTTAAGTAGTTGTATCTGGGGAAGTTTTGGTCTGGGCGGGTGTGGCCTGCAATCTCATAAGCCATCAGCTGCAAAGTCTGTCAGTACTTGTAGTTCTCATGTTTTCAAAATTCGGTGAATGAATGACGCACGGCTGCATCATTCAGATATCATGTTTTACAGCTGGAGATTCTGAGCACCACAAGAACAATCATAGCGGCAGTTCAGCTGCTTGATAGTTCTTACAGGTGGCAGGAGGGCACCAGCTCTCCCCCTCACATCGCCCTCCGGTGCTCCTCTGTGCTCGCCTGTGTGATCGGCGAGCCGGAGAAAGAATCCGCCGCCGCAGGACGTTGATCGTAGAGATTTCCGGTGACCAGATGGTCCCCAGTCATCTCTATGACCTTCGGAGGCCCGGGCATAACGTTATGATGTCACGTCCGGCTGGCAGAGGTAAACAAAGCCGAGAACTCGACTGGAAAGACAGATAAAAAAAAATAAAATAATGCGCTCTAAGTCCCTGTATTCAAAAAGATGTCTTCACACCACATGCAGTCCAGTGCACTTTTTTCTGCAACAGAATCGCATGGAGAGTAGGATATATATTTATTTCGTATAGTCTTTATTTTAACGTTTTCAAAGGTACAAAACGAAAATAAAAAGGACAAATAAAACAGGGTTTTATCATCCAGGTTATGTGTTTTTTAATGGCATAGTTCAGACCAGTGCAGTCAGTTCCAGTGTGTTCCAGTTTCAGAAAAAAAGTAGAACATGCTGCATTTTTCCTGCACTGAACTGTATTGGAACGTGGTAAAACGCATCAAAAAGGAACATAAACGCACCAAAAATGCACTGGAACACACATGTCCTTAGTTAAGGTGAAAAAAATTGAGGGAGAAAAAGATGCACCGGAACACATCAAAAACGCGTATGCAGAAAAGCATCCGGACTATCTTTCTATGGTGTGAACTGGCCCTTAAAGTGGTTGTAAACCCACTTTTTCAACTTGCACCTACAGGTAAGCCTAGATTAAGGCTTACCTGTAGGTGCAAGAAATATCTCCTAAACCTACACGGTTTAGGAGATATTTACTAAAAATGACAGGCGCCGCTGTCTACGGCACATGCGCGCCGTAGACAACGGCCCATTAATGGGGTTAATCCCATTCACAAAATCGGCTACTTCCCAGCAATCGCTGGGCGTAGCCGAATGTGACATCTCTCGCGCGCATGCGCAGAGTGATGTCTCCGCCGCTCCGGCCAATCACAGCGCCGGAGCGGCGCTGTGATTGGCTGGTGCGGCTATACCCGGAATTAACCTTCCGGCTATCGCCGCAGCGATGGATGCGGCTGAAGAGGGAGACGAGGACGGCTTCGGGGGTCCCGATCTAAGGTAAGTGATGCATAATGAGCTATTATGCTAGTCATATTAGCTCATTATGCCTTTCTCTTCCAGGTTGTTATAATAAAAAAAATTTTTTTTACCGGGTTTACAACCACTTTAATGCAACATGCCAACACACAACAGATGTCTTTGTCAGTGCATATATTCCAAACGGCTTCAGGCTTGTTGGCCATCATCTGTTCAGTGCATGGCGACTTTCTAAGGGCAAAAGGCTAATGGACCAACAAGATGGTATAACAGATTATAGTGAGGTGGACTTAAAGGAACCCGAAAATTCCCCACTAAACCAGGGTAAACAACAGGACTCAGGAGAGCACATCACACAGTGCGCAAGACTCCAGAGTAAACACTACACAGGGCGCAAGACTCCGGAGAAAACACTACACAGGGCGCAAGACTCCGGAGAAAACACTACACAGGGCGCAAGACTCCGGAGTGAACACTACACAGGGCGCAAGACTCCGCAGTGAACACTACACAGGGCGCAAGACTCCGCAGTGAACACTACACAGGGCGCAAGACTCCGCAGTGAACACTACACAGGGCGCAAGACTCCGCAGTGAACACTACACAGGGCGCAAGACTCCGCAGTGAACACTACACAGGGCGCAAGACTCCGCAGTGAACACTACACAGGGCGCAAGACTCCGCAGTGAACACTACACAGGGCGCAAGACTCCACAGTGAACACTACACAGGGCGCAAGACTCCGCAGTGAACACTACACAGGGCGCAAGACTCCGCAGTGAACACTACACAGGGCGCAAGACTCCAAAGTGCATATTACATGGGAGGCAAAACTCAGGAGTGCGTATCGCACAGGACGCACTAAGGATTTTGTATTGCACAGAGCACTGGAGTGGGCACAACAGGCCAGTGTACCTCCAAAAATGACCTTGATCTGAGGGTTTTAATCATATGTCTATATGGCTTTGTATAATAATTAAGGAGTTTAACTTGCCACTAGCAGTACAACTATGAGTGCAAAAATTGAAATCTTAAACGAAGACACACACATGCTTACTTGCACGCTGGTTTTCAAATGGTTGCAAAAATATCACTTGATGTGGAAAAGGTTGCGGACCCCAATGCAGAACTTTCTTTAAAGAGAAAGTATCTATATGACTCGGCAGAGGATTTTTTGGCTCATTTCAGCCCACCTCAATATAAACAGTTTTGGCTATATGGTAATGTAATGGAAATGAAAAAGAAACGAGTTTTCTAAAGGGGTGATGGCAGAATTTACAGGGGATGTAAAGTACCACTAGCCTGTTCACCTAAAGACATAGAGATGGCTACTATACTTTGACATGTGCATGGCTATCCTAGTTTTATTTCTTCTGGTTCTGCTCCCCTCCCCATGAAAGATACTTTCAAAGCTTAAAGAGTAACTCCACTTTTGTTGAGAAAAACACCTTCCCCCTCCAGGTGATCTATGTACAGTACATTGCAAGGATTTTAACAAACTTTTTTATTGCAAATTCCTACCTTTTTTTATTCTGAAGAAAAAGCTAATTATTTCTCTGTGTCCATATTGAAAGTGAATCTAATGGGAGTGGATTCATAATTATCAATCAGCTGCTGCACCTGCAGGGCTCTAGTGAGGAAAATTGCAGGGTCTATGTCCCTTTAGATGAGATTTCCTATTAGTAGTATCTCAACAAAAATGAAATTTTTGTTGCAGGGGATGCCTGAAATACAATTTGTATCTTAGTGCAGCCTTCTGGGAAAATCAGTGAGCCAATCAAACAAGCAGTAAATGTTTCTGGGGAGTGTTCTGTACAAATGCCCCCAGGTATACATATTGCATTGCATTTTACAGAAAATTACAGTGCTGCAGATTGAAAAGGAAAGGCAATTTTTAATAATATTCAATTACGATATGACTTGTGTCGCAATTGTATATGCTATATTATTGTTTTGTGGTTTTTTTTCCCCCAAGAAAGTGGAGTTTCCCTTTAAGCAGTCTTACTACAAGTGCATAGAGTGCTCTGTAGCACTCTTGCAACAACATGTGGATCATCTCACTCTTTTGACTCTGGCCAACTTTTGCCTTTATCCTCAACTAATTAGCTGGAAAGTTCAAAAGGGCCTCTACATTAGCAAGAAAAACTGTATCCATGATGACTGTGACAATCTACTAATTCACAATACCAGCATACAAAAGTATTGCTTTAAAATTATGGTTTTCATGGTCACAGTTGCACTGTGGTGTATCTCACTTTTTTCTTTTCTGTAAAAAGAAATTATAGACATAATAAAAGAAAAAAAACTGTATGAAATATTTTAGTGATGCCGGTTACAAAGTACTAGACTAACTTATTCATAAAGCAATAACAACCATACATACATTGTTTATGACAGCAGATAACAAACAGAATTTGTTGACTTTTATCACGGCCAGACTTCGCTTGACTGACTTGTGTTTAGGCAGACTGAAAAGTTTACGCTCTTTCCAGAAAACTGTTCAACTGGGAATGGAACATTTACATTATTTAATGAATAGTGTAAAGCTTACATAAGGCTTTGTCTAAGAATGGCTGCACCCATGCATGAAGAAATGAGTCTTGATGCTAATGTGAATTCAGGCTAAACCTTCACTTACATTTCATGCTGAGACATGGAAATCAGTACATTCTATGTTCATGTAATGGGCACAAAGAACTAGAGCATGGTTCTGTTGCACCAAACCAAACATGAATTGTCGAGCAGCAGGGAGCCATGATGTCATTGATTGGAAACAAAGTATACCACCCATAAACTCTTCACATACATACAGTATGTCAGCTAATAATCCCAGTTCTATAATATGGGCTACAATAAAAATGATAAGTGGGAAAAGACTAAAGCCTAGTACACACATACAGTAGCAAGCCTTGCACCTTTGAAGGAGATGCTAGGAAGCCTTTCAGAAAAGTGCTTAATTTCTGAATATAATCACCTGGCCACAGCCATTATACGGTTCTGAACAATTACTACGGTAGTACAGGATTGCCTTTCTAAAAACCAAAAGTATTTACACTATACAGCCATGTTTGTGGATCCATGATGATCACACCTACCTTTATAACCAAACGTATACAAAACCCCTCCAAATTTTTGTATGGACTTCTTTCAAATGAAGAGTATTGTTAATGCATACAATGATATACAATAGCATTTTAAAAAATTTTGAGCTTTCGAAATTTTTCAAATATTTAAGGGGAAGTCATTTTATTTGTTCTAGCATGATGGTGTCCGACGATGGTGGCGATCAGAATACAATAGCCTGCATCTGGAGATTTCTCCGTGTGTGCTTTTAGCATGGATGGAGGAATCTATACATATGGCTAGCTATAGGTTCGTAGAAGAAGAATCGACTACAAAGAAAGGAAACTGTAAGAACCTTCCAGTGGCTGCCCTTATTCAGTTTTAACAGTTAGTTAAAAGAGAAATTTCGGGAATACAAAAAGAAAAAAAAGAAAAAAAACAAATCAATCATACTCACCTAGATGGCTGCAGGACGGATCCGTTCCGCTGCTGTTCCCCACCAGCTCTACGCTGATTGCTCAGTTCTTGGTGTTCAGTATGCATAGAGCTGGTGACTGTCAGTCATTAGCTCAGGCTCTCAGTGGCTGAGAGACTGAACCAGCTGCTGACCAGGCATCTGGGTGGATCCCAACTGTCAAGTCCAGACCTTTCCAGAGTAAGGATTGGCTGAGTGACGGGTCAAGGACTTCAGTAGCAACAAAAGTCACCAATGGGTTCCTGTTCGAGATCAATCCTGCACAAGCTGTTATTCACCTACTCTAATGCCGCGTACACACGATTGGACATTCCGACAACAAAACCGTGGATTTTTTTCCGACGGATGTTCGCTCAAACTTGTCTTGCATACACACAGTCACACAAATGTCGGAAATTGCGAACGTCAAGAACGCGGTGACGTACAACACTACGACGAGCCGAGAAAATTTAAGTTCAATGATTCTGAGCATGCGTCAAATTGATTCCGAGCATGTGTAGAATTTTTGTGCGTTGAATTGTGTACACGCGGTCGGAATTTCCGACAACTACTTTTGTTGTCGGAAAATTTGAGAACCAGCTCTCAAATTTTTGTTGTCGGAAATTCCGACAGCAAATGTCCGATGGAGCATACACACGGTCGGATTTTCCGACAACAAGCTCACATCGAACATTTGTTGTCGGAAATTCCGACCGTGTGTACGCGGCATAAGTATAAACATATTTACCGAGAATAGAGAAAGAAACAAAAAGAGATACAGATGAAAAGTAGACTTTGCAATACCCTAAAATACTATGGTTCATATATGCAACTGGGGTCAAACAGCAAAACATTCTTTCACTTCCAGTCCAAATTGTTGGAAATGGCAGATGTACTGTAAATATTTCAATGGTAGTTAGAAAGGGAGTGAAGAAGTGCCTGTTGCCTGACATCACTTGAGCAGGGGTAAGGTCTCATGAAGAATGCCTCCCCCATCTTAGTGGTCATAGAAATAAGCAGTGCCCAGGTCTGTCCAATAACTACTTAACTAATATCTAGTATAAACATGCCCCCAAGTTCCTAGGGCACAAATGGATTGTGTGCCCCTTCCAATGGCAACATTTCCATGCAACAGGGTATGCTTGCATCCCTTCCCACAAGATCACAAAAAAACCTTCACTTTGAGCAACTTGATAACCCAATTTTTTTTATTCTACACTTCAGAGGATTCCCAGTAAGGTTCCATTCACGACTGGCTTTGGCTTTGACCAGTGATAATGGACAACTGTTGCACAACTGTTGCATTGTAGAATATTCATGTATGACTTTCATACAACTTTTGAAGGTAAACATTGAAGTCTATGGCCCTCAAGTTCCATGAAAATTTGTGCATGAACTACTTTGAAGTAGCTGCAGCTTTAAGTCAAACATATATGAATGCTTATCATTGGAAAACCTGGGGAATGACTTGTCATGTGACTGATATTGCACAAGTGTGAATGGAGCATGTGGCCCCTTTCAGAGGGGCTTTCTGATCAGGGTCCATTTGTCAGTTTTTCAGGCGGACCTGATCTGACCCTCTAGTCTACCCTATGGAACAGCGGATGTCAGCAGATACATGTCCGCTGACACCCGCCGCCATACTGTCTGATCTGCCTGCAAAAAACAGAGGGACGGTTGTCCTATTTCCTATCCGTCTGGTGGATCGAATGGAAACGGACAGGTGGTCCATCTCCATCTGATTTGCCCATAGAGGAGATTGGGACTGCAGCGGAGTGGACACGGATCTGTCATTAGCCTGCTTAGTGGGGATCAGTAGAGTGATCCCCCACTGAGCAAGCGGCATCCGATACACAGAGGCGCCAATGTGAAAGGGGCCTTAAACCATGGCAATATTGTTTGGCTAATTATGACTGGGATATTTTGGTGGAGGTCTACATGTTGGTGTTGGAATATCACCACTGAAGTAAGACCCCCTTCACACTGGGGGGTTTTGCAGGCGCTATAGCGTTAAAAATAGCGCCTGCAAAGCGCCCTAAAACAGCTGCTCCATTCACTCCAGTGTGAAAGCCCGAACAGCTTCTTTGGAGCGCATTAGGAGCAGTGAACTCACCGCTTCTAATGCGCTCCTGCCCATTGAAATAAATGGGCAGCGGCGCTTTGCGGGCGGTTTTAACCCTTTCTCGGATGCTAGCGGGAGTTAAAAGCGCCCCGCTAGCGGCCGAAAAGCGCCGCAAATCCGACAGTAAATCGCAGCTAAAAATAGCGGCGTTTTACCGCCGATGCTCGGGGCGGCTCGGTGTGAAAGGGCTCTAACAGAGAATTAAGAAGCAGAACTGTGATTCAAAATGCTTGTTAAATATTCAACGGAAATATCAGTTTTAGGTGAGGCTGTCCTTTAAAAAAAAATGATTGCAGTAAAAAAAAACAAATGGCTACCGCTGTCTGGATATTTATCTTCTATGTGATTTCTAACTTGAAAAAAAGCGATCTCATTAGCATAGAAGTTTGCTGTATTTATTTTTGTAGCTGTATTTATTGTGTGTTTATATACACATGGCAAGACGTATAAACATAAACTCGTTTATTTAATTGTACTTATCAAATGTCAGGAAAATTAAAACAAAATTAGAAAAAACAATTCTGGTTTTGTCATTTGAAATGAGAAAAAGCAAAGTTAGGAGAAGAAGCTGTACTCTTGCTGGCAGGGAATTAGTTCAGAACAGAGAGCAGCTGCAAGCAATCTTGTGTGAAGGCATCTTTCACATGTTCCACTTTTCCTTCCTTAACAGAATGCCTTAAACAATGTGGTTAGCTCAGCTGTGCATTTTATCCCTCTGGCACACCCAGGTCTCTGGCCTTAGATGACCACAGTAAAATATCACTACTAGGTCGCTGCAACTGTACCTTAACTTACAGTGTGTAAGAAAATGCAGTGCTCAAAAGGGAAAAATATATGTAATTATATAAGAAATGGCAATATATATTTATATATAAAATATAAAACCAGTCAACACATCCCATGGAATGAACGGTTTTATTATTTGCAGGGCTATGTCCTGCATCTTAAGATTAGCAAGGGATTCCCCATTGCAAATTCTTCAGTTAGTATAGTGTAAAGCCACACATTGTAATAAAAGCATATCGAAACCCAAAGACAAAATTGAATACACTGTAGCTTACAAATCCTTAAAGCGGTAATAAACCCAAAACCAAAAATATGATATATTGCAGCATATCAATCATTAGCTGTGGTGGCTGCATTTGTTTTCTTTGTTCCCTCTGTTTCCCCTGGTGATCCAGCCAGTAACACTCCTCCTGTATTAGAGTGCCCCCCCTCTGGATTTAGGAGCACATGGTGCACCTTTGAACAGCAGCACTGTCTGGGGGAATGGGAGTATAAAGCCTCGTACACACGATCGGATTATCCGACAGGAATAGTGTGATGACAGGCTGTTTTTGTATGCTCCATCGGACAATTGTTGTCGGATTTTCCGCGGACAAATGTGGGATAGCATGCTTTAAATGTGTGTTGTCGGATTATCCGATCATGTGTACACAAGTCCTTCGGACAAAACTCCAAAGTACAAACACGCATGCTCAGAAGCAATGCTCACCATAACACAACATTGGCAAAAGTTGAACAAAGGGTGGCACTAAAGAGCTAAAAAAAACATGTTGTTTCGTGTTTGTTGGCTGACAATTCTTTGCCGTTTGTATGCAATACAAGTTCCTGGACAACGTCCTTCGGACAAAAGTCCTACGCTTTGCCTGCAGAAAATCCGATCGTGTGTATGAGGCTTTAGATGTACAAGCAGGTTTAGATAGACTAACAAATTGAAGCCAAACTCCGGCAAATACTTTTGAAGCAGTTACAGCAACAGCTTTTTTCATTTTGGGGTAAACGTTTTACATAAATAAATAAAGGCCGATTATTGTAAGCTCCGGTCAGTGGTAAATGGTTTGTCATCTCTGCAACTGCTACATTCTGCTGCAAAGCTTGTTCTTTTGAAAAAAAAATTGGCTGGGTCACAAGGTGAAAATACAAGAAAGAAAGCTTAAAGCTGATCATAATTATACAATTTTCTTTTATATTGAACCATATAATACGAGGCCAACCCTAAACACTTTCAATTTGTAAGCAATCAGGCAGGTCCTTGCACTACATAGTTGAAGGTAAATCTAAAGGAAATTGAAAAGGAAAATTGTATATTATATATCCAGCTTAGAAAAGAAAACTAATACAGCCATCACATCTAAGAAGTGGTAAGCTGCAATATAGTAAATGTTTGCTTTTGGGTTTATTACCACTTTAAATGTGGTGGCTGCATTCCTTTCTTTTTTTTTTTTTTTTTTAAACTTTATTCCCCTAATTTCTACTGTTGAAAGTCTGTAAGTCTGTTATTTTTCAACTTCTTTCAACAGACCAAGCTGTCCAGCAAAAGTGTTGGTTACAGGGTTGAGACAAACCATTTATAACTGACAAGGGTGCTTACAATGGTCAGCTTTTTTTATGTAGTTGAAGACTCTTCCCAAAAGTGAAAAAAACTTCTTCTGTGACTTCCCAAAAATTATTAGCTGGAGCTAGTCTTTAAGTTGTTAGTCACTTATGTAAAGTCTATGTAATCTACTAGTCCATCTAACACTATTCTCTGCAGAGGTTTACTATGCTCTTCCATAGATACAGTGGAGTACAGACATCCTAAGACAGCATATGTGGTAAATGCTGGAGTGCTAGGTCAAAATAAAGGGAAAAAAACTAAAAAAAGAAAACTAATGCAACCACCACATCGAAGGATTGAAGGTACAGTTAGTTCCATACAATATTCATACTTTTGGCTCTGTATGCTACCAGAATAAAATTAAAACAAAACAATACAAATGAATTTGAAGTGCAGACTTTCAGCTTTAATTCAAGGGATTGAACATTAAATATCAAGTACAAATATTAGGAACTGCAACCATTTTTATACAGAGTCCCCCCATTTTCAGGGGCTCAAATGTAATTGGACAAATGAATATAATCATAAATTTAATGTTCATTTTTAATATTTTGTTAAGAATCCTTTACTGGCAATGACTGCCTGAAGTCTGGAACCCATGGACATTACCAAAGACTGGGTTTCCCTCTTTCTGATGCTTTGCCAGGCTCTACCTGCAGTTGTTTTCAGTTGTTCTTTATTTGTGGGTCTTTCTGCCTTTAGCAAGTGAAACGCGTGCTCAATTGGGTTGAGATCAGGTGATTGACTCGGCCATTGCAGAATAAGGATGAGCTGCGGCGTGTTCGCAAAGTCCACGTGCAGAGCCCACCAGGAAGTCAGCACTGCGCTGCGCTAATCACAGGCAGGGAGACATTTTACTGATCTGCGGCTGCAGAGATCGGGAAATGTCTCACTGCCTGTGATTAGCGCAGCGCAGTGCTGACTTCCTGGCGGCTCTGCACGTGGACTTTGCGAACACGCCGCAGCTCATCCTTATTGCAGAATATTACACTTCTTCTTTTCCTTCAAAAGCTCCTGGGTTGCTTTTGCAGTGTGTTTTGGATCATTGTCCATCCGTACTGTGAAGCGCCGTCCAAACAACTTTGCTGCATTTGGCTGAATCTGGGTTTATAGTTTATCTCTAAACACTGCAGAATTCCTCCGGCTGCTTCTGTCTTCTGTCACATCATCAATAAACACCAATGACCCAGTGCCACTGGAAGCCATGCATGCCCATGCCATCACACTGCCTCCACCATGTTTTACAGATGACGTTGTGTGCTTTGGATCATGAGCTGTTCCAAGCCTTCTCCACACTTTTTTCTTCCCGTCATTCTGGTACAGATTAATTTTACGTCTAATCTGGCTTTTCTATTCTTTACGCTTATGAATGGTTTGCACCTTGTGGGGAACCTTCTGTATTTGCTCTTGTGAGGTGTTCTCTTGATTGTAGACTTTGACAATGATACGTCCACCTCCTGGAGAGTGTCCTTCACTTGTCTGGATGTTGTGAATGTGTTTTTCCTTACCATAGATAGGATCCTGCGATCATCCACCACTGTTGTCTTTCATGGATGTCCAGGCCTTTTGTATGTTGCCGAGCTCACCAGTACGTTCTTCTTTCCTCAGAATGTACCAAACTGTTGATTTGGCCACTCCTAATGTTGCTGTTATCTCTCTGATGGATTTGTTTAGTTTTTGAAGCCTTACAATGGTCTGTTTCACGTGCATGGACAGCTCATTTGAACACATGATGTAGGTTCACAGCAATAGATTCCAAATGCAAATACCACACTTAGAATCAACTCCAGATCTTTTACCTGCTTAATTGATGAAGAAATAATGAAGGAGTAGCCCACACCTGGCCATGAAAACGCTTTTGATTCAAATGTTCAATTACTTTCGGTCCACTGAAAAAGGGGGGGTGGCTATTCTTAAGAGCTGTAATTCCTAAACCCTTCCTCCGATTTGGATATATGTATCCTCAAATAAACCTGAGAGTGTGCACTTTCAGCCCATATCCATTACATAACTATAGCTTGAATAGGTTTTGGTAAATACCTGAAAAAATATAAAATTGTGCCCGTGTCCAAATACAGTATATATGGACCTAAATGTATTACATTTCTGCCTTGGCTTTAAGCCAAGGGCAGATGACCCTAAGAACACCATCCCTACAGTGAAGCACGGAGGTGGAAACATTATGCTTTGGGACTGTTTCTCTCCTAAAGGTACAGACCGACTTTGCCGCATTGAGGGGCCAATGGATATGGCCATGTATTGTAAAATCTTGAATGAGAACCTTCTTTCCTCAGCCAGAACACTGAAGATGGGTCATGGATGGGTCTTTTAGTAAGACAATGTCCCAAAACATACCGCCAAGGCAACAAAGGAGTGGCTCAAGAAGAAGCACATTAAGGCCATGGAGTAGGGAAGATCCACAAAGAAGAGTGGACCAAAATCCCTTCTGAGAGGTAACCAACTACAAGAAATGTTTTACCTCTGTGCTTGCCAACAAGGGTTTCTCCACCAAGTACTAATTCATGTTTTGCTTGGAGATCAAATACTTATTTTACTCACTGAACTGCAACTCAATTTATAACATTTGTATCATGTGTTTTGTCTCTGGACTTTTGGTTGATATTCTGCCTCTATCATTTAAAATACACCTACGATAAAAATTATGGACCCTTCATTTCTTTGTAAGTGGGCAAACTTACAAAATCTACAGAGGATCAAATAATAATTTTCCGCACTGTACAAAAGTAAAAATATAACATGCTTGGAATAATTTTTAAAAGACTTACCTTCTGAGGGCTTGATGGAGAAGAAGTTGTACCTGAGGACCTGCAGTGCAAGGATATCCCCCTGCTTCTGCTTCATTCATTGTTTGGCTCTGCACTTTCTATACATATTCTACTGTTCTAGGTCACTACCCTATCAGTCATTAGGGGGGAAAACACTTTCACGAGGAAGCAGAGACCTACCTCTACCAAGATGGTCTGCTTGCCACAGAAACAGTGCAGAAATAGGCAAGTTAATAATGAGGCTACATGGAGTCTACATGCAATGGTCATGGTTATTAGTGCCTTAACCTTTTTGGTTACTTTTTTGCCACATTTTTTAACGTTACATGCCCACTTTGAAAAGTGATGCTAGGTAGACAAATAAATACACAGTTGAAATACAAACTAGGCAAGGAAAGAATGCATGAGGTTGATTTCCCAAAGGCAAACTGGCTATTCACTTTACAAGGGTAGTTGCCCCTTGTAAGGGAACTTGAGGTTGAAACTCTGCAGACTATTATCATCCAATCATGTACAAGCAAACATTATTTTTTAACATTAACATTATTTTTTTAATTTTATTTCTTGCACATCATTGGGTATTCTTTACGAAGTGAAACTTCGCCACTTTCACTAAGCACTGAGCAAATTCCCTTGCAGAGTGAACAGCCTTTTTGCCTTTAGTAAATCAACCCTATAGTGTCTATCACATGAAAACTTTTTCAAATGGCTAGATCTATGTATATTGTTTGCAAGTGAATCTAAATATTACAGTTATTTTGTTTTTACCACAAATAGCACTGTCCCGATAAATAAAGCAAGGATGTGAATAATGTTTTTTTATAATGCTTTTATCTCAGGCACTAGAAAAGCAGGCAGCAACATCTGCAGTCCAGTACATCTTGTACACAATTTCTGTATCCAGGCTGCCAGATGCAAACAAGCATACAAGAATCTGGAGCAGTAGATTCTTGTATATCAGCAGAGGATTGTATATCTGCTGTGACAGCGCTAGGCCCAGCCAAGGGAAACGTGACACAGGGTTTGCACTAATGCTAAGTGCAGGGCTCTGGAGTATTGTATCTAGAGTTTTCCCCAGTTTTTGTGATCCCCGATCAGGATCACAGTCTGAAGGCTTCAAAGAATCTTGGGTGGGGGGAAGCCTTCAATCCTTTGTGTGGGTCTTATTTGGACCTGCAGGTTGCATGAATGTGTAGGTGTGCATTCTTATTATAAGAAGCCTAGCCATAGCTTAGCGCTCCCATCAGAAGAAAAGTATGTGTCTATCCAGGAGACAGGCATTATCCCATTAGGAGAGGTGATCCACTTGAGAGACTCCATTCCATGTTGGAAGAGAGATTCCTCACCCACAGGACTGGGAGAGTCGGAACGGCTGAGCGAGTCTAGAGCACTGGGAGAGCTGGGGTGACCAGGCAAGTCCAGAGGACTGAGGGAACCCATAAGTCTCGGAGGTGTGAGAGAGTCCAGGGTGCCAGGAGTTCCCCTACTTAGAGGCTAGGGAGTGGGTTAAAAGGCTGAGTGAACCAGGAGAGCCAAAAGAGCGGAGTCTGAAGCCTCCTGACAAGAGAAGCAGAGCTCCTGAAGAAGAGTAAGCCAGGTAGGTTAATATTTTCATTATCTATCTTTTTTTTGTTGGTGAAAATCCTGTGTGTGTGTGCAACTCTTTTTGTTTTAGACTTGTCAATAAAGGGTTGCTGGAAAGCCGTTAACCACAGTTTGGACTGGCATGGACTTATTGACTCGCATCTACCACTGAGCTAAACAACCCCCATATGACACTGCTTATTATCACTGTACTATTTGTGGCCCATTTTTTAACAAACACAAAACTAGAAAACCTATACTAAATCTTTCAACTGTAAAATCCAATGTTTAAGTACAAATCTTGACATTAGATATACTCAACTCAATAGCAGGTAGCAGGATTGCAGTCAACACAGTCTGTACTCTACTAGGGACCAGTACTTTGGTTAAAAATTATAGTTGTAGTAGAAATAATAATGACCATAATGATATTTTATACTATGGTAAAATTATTAATGCTCTTGCACACAATTATTCTATACCCCTAATATAAACTTCTTAACTTCAATACAGGGCATTTTCACCCCCTTCCTGCCCAGGCCAATTTTCAGCTTTCAGCGCTGTCACACTTTGAATGACAATTGCGCGGTCATGCAACACTGTACCCATATGAATTTTTGATCATTTTTTTCCCCACAAATAGGAGCTTTCTTATGGTGGTATTTGACCACGTCTGCAGTTTTTATTTTCTGCGCTATAAACAAAAAAAGAGCAATAATTTTGAAACTTTTTGCTATAATAAATATCCCATTAAAAAAAAATAATGTTTCCTCAGTTTAGGCCGATATGTATTCTTCTACATATTTTTGGTAAAAAAAAAAAAAAATCGCAATAAGTGTATATTGATTGGTTTGCTCAAAAGTTATAGCGTC
Source organism: Rana muscosa (assembly GCA_029206835.1). Taxonomy (NCBI): domain Eukaryota; kingdom Metazoa; phylum Chordata; class Amphibia; order Anura; family Ranidae; genus Rana; species Rana muscosa. The sequence goes on from CM055122.1 coordinate 222,646,632, forward strand.
TACAAAATAGGGGTTACATTTATGGCATTTTTATTGTTGTTTTTTTTTTATTTTATTTTTTTACTAGTAATGGTGGCAATCTGCGATTTTTATCATGACTGACACTGCGGCGGACATATCGGAAACTTTTGACACTATTTTGTGATCATTCACATTTATACAGCGATCGGTGCTATAAAAATGCACTGATTACTGTGTAAATGTGACTGGTAGGGAAGGGGTTAACAATAGGGGCCAAACAAGGGGTTAAATGTGTACCCTAGGGAGTGATTCTAACTGTGGGGGGAGGGGACTCACAAGGGGAGGAGACCGATCGGTGTTCCTCTGTACTGGGAACACACCATCGGTCTCCTCTCACCTGACAGGACATGGATCTGTGTGTTTACACACACAGATCCACGTCCCTGCTGTGTGACAGGCAATCGCGGGTGCCCGGCAGACATCGCGGCCGCCGGGCACGCGCATCGGCTCCAGAGCGACGCGGCGGGCATGCGCCCCCTATAGGCTCGGGAAGCCAAAGACGTCAAATGACGGTGGCCCGGAGGGACAAAGGGTTCCTGCCGCCGTCATATTACTATGGGGCGGTAGAGAAGTGGTTAAACAATAGCCTTTACATTTTTTTATTTTTTATTTAAACCTTGAGGCCTGGTTCACACTGCTGCGAATTATATTGCGAATTTGAGCCGTTCTGGTTTCTCAAATTCGCAAGTCATTTAAATGACATAGTTTAACATTAGTGCTGTTCACAACAATGCGTTGCGAATATAAGCTGCGGGAAAAAAGGGTCCTGTGCGAGTTTGATCCATGTGCAATGCGAATTCAGCTCTATAGACTGGAATTCCCTAAAATCGTGGCCGCGAATCGCGTCAAATTCACAGTAAAATTGTGCGATTTTGAATTCGCAGCAGTGTGAACCTAGCCTTACTGTCATAAAAGGTTTTAGTGAGCATTTAGTGAGTGCAAAATCTGGTGCAGCTCTGCATAGAAACCAAGCAGCTTCCAGGTTTTATTTGTCAAAACTTAATTGAACAAACTGAATTTAGAAACTGATTGGCTACCATGGACAGCTGCACCAGATTTTGCACTCTACTTTAACTACGTAACTATAGGGTCGATTTATTTAATCTGGTTGAAAAAAAAGACATAAGTCCACCCAGTTCAACCTACAGAAATAAAAAACAAAAACACACACAAATCAAAACCTCCATATACACAATCCTATACCCACTGTTGACCCAGAGGAAGGCAAAAACAAAAACAAAGCATGATCCAATTTGCTCTAGCAGTGAAAAAATGATTTCCTTATCCCCTAAGGGCTCTTTCACACGGAGGTCCGTTCAGGTCCGCCTGTCAGTTTTTTAGGCGGACCTGAAACGGATCCTCCATGTACCCCTATGGAGGCACGGATGTCAGCGGAGACATGTCCGCTGACATCCGCTCCGCTCCGCCAAAGTGTGACGGAGGAAAACCCTATTTTTCCTTCCGTCGGCGGAGCGGATCGGATGACAACGGACTCTACGGTCCGTCGTCATCCGATTCCCCATAGGGGAGAGCGGCGCTCTGACAGGGCGGTCCCTGCACAGTGTCCGGGGACCGCCCAGTCATCCGTCGGCTCAGCGGGGATCAACGGAGCGATCCCCGCTGAGCAAGCGGAGCTTCACGGGGCGGATCTGCACGGATCCGCCCCGTGTGAAAGGGGCCTAAGAAACAAATCAGATATTCTCTGGATCAACTTTACATATTATTATTTAGGTACTTATATAGCGCCGTCAATTTTCGCAGCGCTTTACATATATATATTTTGTACATTCACATCGGTCCCTACCCTCAAGGAGCTTACAATCTAAGGTCACTAACTCACATTCATATACATATAAATATTAGTATCCAGTAGCATTTTGTGCATTTAGGAAAGAATTCAGGCCTTTAAAAAAAAAAATAGGATTTTTATAACAGCTTACCTGTAAAATCCTTTTCTTGGAGTACATCACGGGACACAGAGCGGCATAGTCATTACTATGTGGGTTATATAGTTTACCTTCAGGTGCTGGCACTGGCAACTTCCAAACCGGAAGTACCCTCCCCTATATAAGCCCCTCCCATCCGGGAGCACCTCAGTTTTGTAGCAAAGCAATAAGTGTCCCCAAAAGAGGGGTGGGAGCTCTGTGTCCCGTGATGTACTCCAAGAAAAGGATTTTACAGGTAAGCTGTTATAAAAATCCTATTTTCTTTCTCGTACATCACGGGACACAGAGCGGCATAGTCATTACTATGTGGGACGTCCCAAAGCAATGCCCAATGAGGGGGGGGATACACCATACATAAGCTGAGCGCTATCAGACATGAGGATCTTTTGCGGCCTGCAACACACTGCGCCCAAAGGCGACATCCTCCTGACTTCTAACGTCCACCTGGTAGAACCTAGTAAACGTGTGTACTGAAGACCATGTTGCGGCCTTACAGATTTGAGCCAGGGAGGCCTGGTGATGCACTGCCCATGAAGTTCCAACTGCTCTCGTGGAGTGCGCCCTAACTTTAAACGGAGGCGGTCTCCTTCTCAAGCCATAGGCTTGCATAATGACCTGTCGAATCCACTTGGCTAAAGTAGATTTTGACGCTGCCTGACCCTTTCTGGGGCCTTCCGGCAGAATAAACAAAGTATCCGTTCTGCGAATCTGAGCAGTGGCTTTTAGATAAGCTTTAACTGCTCTTACTACATCCAAAGAATGTAATAACTTTTCCTCTACTGAACTAGGTTTGGGGAAAAAAGAAGGAAGAACCACATCTTGGTTCAAATGAAACCTCGATACCACCTTAGGAAGAAAGGCTGGATGAGGACGTAACACTACTCTGTCCTTATGGATAACCAGATATGGCTCCCTACAGGACATAGCGGCTAATTCCGACACTCTTTTAGCCGAACAAATGGCTACTAGAAAAATCAATTTCCTGGTGAGAAGAACCAGGGAAATATGCTGTAATGGTTCAAATGGTTGCTTCTGTAGAACCGACAGAACCAGGTTTAAGTCCCATGGACATATGGGAATATTAACCGGAGGGCTAATACGCATCACTTCTTGTATAAAGGCTTTGACTAGTGAATGCGAAGCCAAGGGCCTCTGAAAAAATATTGACAAGGCCGAAATCTGACCCTTGATAGTACTCAAGGCAAGCTTCCTATCTACAGCCCACTGTAGGAAGTCCAGAATCCTACCTATTACGTACTTACGTGGATGCCATTTCTTGGCCTCACACCAGGCGATGTACGACTTCCAGATTCTATAGTAGATCTGCCTGGATACCGGCGTCCTGGCATTGATCATGGTAGATACCACAGGATTAGAGAGACCTCTCTTTTTTAGAATGTGGGCTTCAATAGCCAGGCCGTCAAACCTAGGGCTGGTAAGGAAGGGTGGTATATCGGTCCTTGCGAAAGCAGGTCCGAACGATGTGGGAGGGTCCAAGGACTCCCCACAGACATTTTTACAATCTCCGCGTATCATGCTCTTCGGGGCCACGCTGGAGCCACCAGAATCACTGGTTTCTTTTCTACCCTGATTCTGCGGAGTAATCGAGGTAACAATTGTGGCGGTGGGAATGCATATATCAGCTTGAACTGATCCCAAGGGAACACTAGGGCATCCGAGCCGCAAGCTCGGGGATCCCTTGTCCGAGAGACAAACCTGTCCACCTTTGCGTTGAATCTGGATGCTAGCAGATCTACATCCGGTGTTCCCCACCGCTGACATATTGTCCGGAAAACCTTGGGGTGAAGGGACCATTCCCCTGGGCATAATTGTTGGCGACTTAGAAAGTCCGCCTTCCAATTCTCCACTCCTGGAATGAATACTGCGGATATGGCTTGGACATATCTTTCTGCCCATTTCAGGATGCAATTTACTTCCCTCTGGGCTGCACGACTCCTGGTGCCACCCTGATGATTGATATATGCCACTGCCGTGGCATTGTCTGATTGAATTCTGACAGGGGACCCTTGGAGTTTGGATGTCCATGCTACTAGGGCATACCGGGCTGCTCGTATCTCTAAGAGATTGATGGGCAGGGCCTTTTCTGCATCCGACCACCTGCCCTGGAGAGACCATTGCTCCAGTACTGCTCCCCAGCCTATAAGGCTGGCATCTGTAGTGACCACCTTCCAAGAAATCGGATTGAAGGATTTCCCTTTTTCCAGATTCTGGGGAACCAACCACCAACGGAGGCTCTTGCGTACGGAAGGGGACAAGGACATTGGTAAGTCTAGGGCCTGAACTTTTTTGTTCCAGGCTGACAGTATGGCCCTTTGCAAATTCCTTGAATGGAATTGACCGTAGGGTACTGCTTCGAATGATGCCACCATTTTTCCCAGCAGCCTCATGCACAGGCGTATGGATGGCTGTCTTTTTGTACCCACTAGGTGGATCAAATCTCTCAAAGACGACACCTTTCCTTGAGGCAAGAAAAATTTTCTCTGGTCTGAATCCAGCCTTAGCCCCAAGTATTCCAGACTTTTGACTTGTCTCGGTTGATAATCCAACCGTGAGATTCCAGATACTCGATTGTCTCGTGAACAACCACTTCTAGTTTTTCCACTGAGTGGTCTATCAGCAACAAGTCGTCTAGATATGCCATTATCGTTACACCTCGTGTTCTTAGATTGGCAAATAATGGGGCCAGAATTTTTGTGAACACGCGTGGTGCTGTGGCCAGACCGAAGGGTAAGGCTCTGAACTGAAAATGGCGCCCTTCTACTGCAAAGCGTAGAAATTTTTGGTGGACTGGAAAGATGGGAATGTGCAAATAAGCATCTTTGATGTCGATCGAGGCTAACCATTCCTCCCCTTGTAGGGCAGTGGCCACCGATCGGATCGACTCCATCCGGAAAGTCCTGATATGTAGGAATTTGTTTAGCCCTTTTAGATTTAATATGGGCCTCACGTCCCCGTTTGGCTTCGGGACTGTAAAGAGGTTTGAGTAAAACCCGAACCCCCATTCTTCCAGGGGAACCTCCATAATTACTGCTTGGAGCAATAGTTGTTCTAGTGCCAACAGGAGGGATCCTCTCTTCCGGGGATCCCTTGGCACGTTTGACCTTATAAAATGGGAAGGAGGGGAGTCTTTTAACTCCAATTTGTATCCCAGACTTACTGCGGAGAGCACCCATCTGTCTCTGATCGTGTCCCGCCAGGTCTCTGCGAACAACTGAAGTCTTCCCCCCACCCGATTGAGCGGGGGCAACCCTTCATGCATTTGACTTTGGGGGAGGTTTTGTACCTCTCCTGACCCAGGGTTTCTTGTTACCCTGCGATTGTCCCTGATTTTTACCCCCGGGATTTGACCGAGGAGGCCGTCGGAACTGTTTCTCAGCCGATGTCCTAGGGACTGGAGAAGCAGGCCTCTTAAAAGAGGGACCTCTAACTCTGTTTTTAACCGGCAAGAGTGTACTTTTACCGCTGGAAATTTTCTGGATATATTTGTCCAGGTCTTCCCCGAATAAGCGTTCACCATGAAATGGGAAGCTGACCAGCAATTTTTTACAGGGAGTTTCAGCAGACCAGTTTTTGAGCCATAGAAGCCTGCGCATATGTACTACAGACAGCGTAAGGCGGGAGGCCTGATGGATTGAATCCTTTATAGCGTCAACCGCAAAGCATAAGGCTCTAGGTAGATCAGCTAGGGCAAGGGCCTGCTGATCTGGCAAGTCCCTTAAGACCTGTTTCAACTGATCCTTCACTGCTTGGCAGACCCCAATAGCTGCCACTGCTGGTTGTGTCACCAAGCCTGCTGTAGCAAAAGCAGATTTTAATAAGGACTCCAATTTTTTGGGTCCTTGAACATTTGGACATTATCCACTGGACATGTCAGTGATTTATTCACACAAGAGATGGCTGCGTCCACTGTAGGGACCCTCCATTTTTTGATGAACTTATCCTCCATGGGATAGACCACCTGAAATCTCTTGGGAGGAGTAAATATTTTATCAGGATGTTCCCAATCCTGGTAAATGAGCCCTTCCAGTAAAGGATGGATTGGAAAGGAACAAACAGTCTGGGGAGCTTTTAGCGACCCCAACGAGGAGACAGAAGTGGATGATGGCTCCGCAAGGGGCATTTTAAATGCTGATCGGACCATGTTAGTCAGGGACTGAACCCATAATCTTTCAGCATGTGATGCTGAGAATGGCTCTTCCACTGTTGATTCCTCTACAACAGAATCAACCTCATCCTGATCCCCTTCAGGTAGGTCGATCCCTGTATGGGACTGTTGCTCTGCTAACAGGTACTCTGAGGGAGGAGACGGAGATCGGGCGCGCTTTCCCTCTGACAGGGAAGCAGCGATCAGTGTTGTCAATCTTTCTTCCAGCCCTCCCAGAGCTGAGGAAAAAACCTCCTCTGTTACATACACAGGAGCAGGTGAACTGAGGACAGCCACAGTACCAGGTACTCCTAAGGGTGCTCTACGGTCACTAACCTCTGATTCTTCAGGGGAGATTGGTGCAGCCAAAGCAAGCCCAAGATCCTCAGAGCCCGATGGAGACCCCCTATGCTTCCTGGGATTCTTAGTCCCGGAGTTTTTAGACGGCATATTCCTAAGCCCAAAGCTGAGGTATTCCAGCCGAAATACACCACTTACTGACAATAGTCTAGCACAATTGCTGCTATATAAACAGTTGGTGTCTACTAATGTGCCTTTCTATGGGGATGCCTGCATCAACCACTTGCTGTATGCCTTTCTTTAAATGTTGCCAGCTCTGTCTCTGCACTCCATAGCCAGCTCACAACACATAATTGTGCCTTTTAACATGCTGGGACGCCCGCACATGCGCAGAAGCGCTGCGGCGCGCACAGAGCGTCATCCACCAAGCTCCGCCCCCTTTTCCAGCTCACCTCTATATATAGAGGCACGCGCACGCGCGCAGGCACGTGCGCCTTCGGCGCTCTTTTTGAAAAAGGAAACTAGGGACAGGAAACAGGGCCCTTTTGCCGCAGGCCGGGGGATGGACGAGCATTGCAACACGGTCAGAGGAAGCAGTTTCCCACAAGAGAACTCACCATCTGCCTGGACTTGACTAGAAAAAGTCCACATGACAAGAAACGTTCCACAGCGGCCTCTAGTGGATTAACACAGGTACCGCGGTCTGTCTATATTTATTTTATTTATTTTTTCTTGCCCACTATTAAAATTATTACATTTTTTAGTAGTTACAGGCATGCACAGATATTTAGCGGGAATACCGTTAGGTAACAGGCAGAAAGACATATTAGGCTTGGGGGTCCCCTAATAGAACCAAGTTCCTGGGGGACCCCACTTACCTTTTCCTCGCCGCAGGACTCTGTTTGGTCCACAGAAGCCCAAACTTCACCTCTCACGGCAGGCATTGTAATTAAACCTTCAGGGACCGGGTTCCCAAGGATTCCAATCCCCTGGACCTGTATAGCACCCTGCACAGAAAGCATCTTGGTCGTGGGTATGACCAGAGCTCTGGATCCCAGGGTCCAGCTCTCCTAAGAGAAGCATTACAGGCAGAACCTTGCTCTTCTCTGCAAGGCCCGGGTACCGACCGTTTAGCTATGAAGCTTTTTTGGTCGGATCCGGAATAGCTTACTGAGGCCCAAAAGAATCTGTACGCAAGCTCAGTGAAAAACACATGTTACTTCTTGGCCAACACCTTAGACACTGGCAAAAAACTGAGGTGCTCCCGGATAGGAGGGGCTTATATAGGGGAGGGTACTTCCAGTTTGGAAGTTGCCAGTGCCAGCACCTGAAGGTAAACTATATAACCCACATAGTAATGGCTATGCCGCTCTGTGTCCCGTGATGTACGAGAAAGAAAAAACATTTCTACTGAGCTGTCCAGAACTAGTAAATCTCATTTTCACAGCTCTTACAGTGAATAAGCCTTTCCATATTTGGAGGTTAAATCTCTTTAACTCCATATGTAAAGAGTTTCCCCTTGTCCTCTGTTATGACCTCCAAGTAATTAACTCAACATCAAGTTCACTATGTGGTGCAACTCTAGGATTTTTAACTGCATTGAGTGTACATGGTTTATTTCAGTCTTTAGTACAAATTTAGAGGGTTATAAATCTAAGAAAATACTTATTACAGAGGGTGATCTGTGACTGAGGTCTGACTTCAGCCCTTCTATACTGGAAATGTCATAGTTCCGTTTTTCTTAAAAGCCTCCGTAATGGGGCCCCCTTCTTACCCCAGGCCCCATAGGGTTGCTATGGCTATTGTTATGCCACTTTGTAGCCCAGTACCTGAAATGTATTGTTTTTGCCAACCTCTTCACTGCATGACATTTAGCATGGCTTAAGCATTAATGTGTTTTTGGTCATACTTTTTAGATAACAAAAAAAGGGAGTGGACGCATTCATAAAAAGTTATAAACATGGAAATACTATAAAAGTAGTTTTCGTTCCCAGAAAAGATTGCAGTTCTTCTGGATATAATGTTTTGTGGCCAATAAACATACAAATAGAGCTAAGAACGTTTCTTACAAAAAATTTCATTTTATCAAAACATTTATATAATATATGTATATATTGCTACATAACCAATTTTAATGTTTTTAAAAACAGTCTATTTTAATCTATAGCCAGCCAGCCATGATTTTTTAAAACTGACAAAGTATTTTGTTTCGATTTGATTTTCTTGCAACAGTATAAAATGCCTAAAAACATCTTTTGCTCACAAGATTGGCTCACTGCTTTTCCCAAAAGTTTGCACAAAACCAAATGTTAAAGCAGTGGCGATAGGTTACTGCAGTGACCCTTTAACTTTTAGTACTAACCTGTAAATACATTTACTAGAATGCCGCATTTCTCATATTACTCTAGGATTGATCATATCATTACAGCAGACAGATCTTCCCTCTCAGCACTGTGTAGGAAAGGTAAATCAAAAGGAGGCCTGTCTCAGCATCACCAAAACAGAAGCAGGTAGGAATGTAAAAATCAGAATCAGGTTTTGCTATAATGCATGTAAAGTATACTATATATAACTGACATTGAGAAGTTTCTTCTTAAAGTGTTACTGAACCCACAGCAGTAAAATCAGTCTGTATATGCAGTAAAGCATACTTGGATTACTCACTGTGGAACCTAAGGGGTTGATCCCCTGCATTCTGTAAAAGGGCTGTTTGATCATGAATGCACAGATCCTCCCCTTCTTGCACTGCCCCCAAAACATGTCCGGATAAGACCGTGTTAGTGGAGTCAGCCTGCACATGCTCAGTTTGGTGTGCAGTGCTAGAGAGTTTTTCTTTTCTTGAGAGAGTGCATGTGATCAGCACAGGGCCAATCAGCACTGTCCAGACAGAGGGTCAGAGGTTCTGATAGGACAACCAGTGCAGTATGAAAACTCCTCCTACAAGCTTTAACCAGCCACTGATAGAAGTCATAAGACTGCCATATACTGCTGATGAGAAAAGGTATTTAGCAGTTTATATTTACTAAAATGATTGCATTTCCATGTTCTGTGGGAGACGAAATATAGTGAATGCAAAGTCCTGAGTTTAGTAACACTTTAACAAAATTAAAATATTACTTTTCTCAAGGTTTGAAGAACAAAAAAAAACACACATTAACCTGCTTTTGTAGTATCTCCATGTTTATAACTTCTTACGCCTGCATGTATTCCTTCTCTTTTATCTAATAAGTATGACTGCAAGTAATATAGTTTATGGCCTTAGTTACTCACCACCAGGCATCACTGTCCCAACATCTTGCACGGTGAGCACCGAGAGTTTTTCTTCCGAGTCCACTCGAATAACCCCATACGTGAGTCCTTGCATCGATAAAACCCCCCTGCCCGGAGGCTGGTTGCTGTCATCAGTTGGCCTGTGAGTAAAAAAATTGTAGAAAGGTCAAAATTTTGTAGTGTATGCTGTCGTGTTATCAAAGCAGTTATCATAGCAGTATTACAGGCACCCATGTAAATATGATTGTATCTCCGCCAGAACTGCAGGATAATGAATTTTAACAACCAAATCAATATCCCCATAGGCTACAGTAGTATTCCAGACACAAGCTGGCTGTAAACATTACAATCTGATTGTACACAGTCGCTGTTATTTATTATAACTATAAAATGTAAAGATATATCGAAATCATCGTATCCAGTCAGGCAGGCCCTAGCATTTTATTAGCTGTGGGTAGAGCTTACATTAATGCTCCATAAGAACTTTCTCTAGCAGCATGCTTCCAGGTGCATTTCTTTAACATTTGATATCTGTTTTAGATTATTTAGAGCTCATTGACAGATACGGTCAATGCAGGCGACCTCTGTATGATCTTCATTTGACGTCAACCCACTTAAAGCTGCTTTTGAATTCGCAATGACTTGCAAAAGGACAGCAGTTTTGACATAGAGAAAGGCCTGTCCGTGATACTTTTTTTTTTATTTGCACCAACATATAATTTTTCAGGACAAGCTTTTCAGTACTGCTGGGACAATGAAGAAGGCGACATACCCCGAAAGCTTGTCCTGAAAAATTGTATGTTAGTGCAAATAAAAAAAGTATCACGTACAATACTCAATTGTCTCTTGAAAATGGTAAGAAATTATTGCTTTAAAAAATGGAAGCTCCCTCAAAAGGTAGGTTAGGCTCCTCTGAGTAGTAACACAGATGGACCTTACCCTCCTCAACTCATTGTATCCAATGAAACTAATGCCCTGTACACACGGTCAGATTTTCCGACAAGAAAAGTCAGATGTGAGCTTTTGGTCGGAAATTCCGACCGGGTGTATGCTCCATCAGACTTTTGCTGTCGGAATTTCCGCCAACAAAAGATTGAGAGCTGGTTCTCAAATTTTCCGACTGAAAAAATTCCTATTGGAAATTCCGATCGTCTGTAGCAATTCCGACGCATGCTCGGAAACAATTTGATGCATGCTCGGAAGCATTGAACTTCATTTTCTCGGCTCGTCGTAGTGTTGTACGTCACTGCGTTGACGGTCGGAATTCCAGAGAACTTTTGTGTGACCGTGTGTATGCAAGCCAAGCTTGAGCAGAATTCCGTCGGAAAAACCATCCAATTTTTTTCCGATCGTGTGTACGCGGCATAAGTCACATTTTCAGATACCCCAAGGAAATTCTGAGACCACAGCTCAGCTTTCTAAATAAAATACCAAATTAGAGGAATCTTTGGTGCACATTTAATCTGCTGGGAAATGTTCAGATCTATTTTGACACTTAACCAGTAGACAGAGCAATTACTCCCAGCCTAAAAAAAAAGGCTAAGATTTTTTTCCCACTAAACGGTAAACTATCCTAAAGATTGTTTTATTTTAGCCTCTGAAACACTTTTGATTTGCTTTTATTTGCAATGATAAAACAGATTGACTATAAAGATGCATCTCCTGATTTACTTTAGGCCCTGCTTGCCTTCACTTTTATATGGTACATACACTTCTGAGTGGAGAAGCCTAGAAGTGTTCTAACATTTCACTCAAAGTTCTACACATCAGAACAGTTATAGGGCTTGTGTTCATGGGCTTTTGTTTGCTTCAAATGGGTTTTACATACCTATAAACGTTTGAGGGAATGCAAAACCTGTGTAAATCAAGTCAAATTAAAAACTGTCTCAAACTATTGTGAATGATGCCATGGACACAGGCCCTTAATGAACATTCTAACCTACATCCAGAAGCACTGCCCACACCTACAAATGTTTCAGCATAAACAACCTGAAAAGGGTTGTAACCCTTCACTACTCTTACAAAAAAAAAAGTCTATGCGCATGCTAATTGGTGTTTATTAGACAAGGAGTGCTCAGGTATATATAAAAGTAGGATTAAATGTACCAACATCCAAATAATAGTAGATTCGAAAAGAGGATTTGAGGGGCAAGTGGGCTTTTCCCGGTACCGTCATAAGACATTACAACAGCATACATTTTTAAGATAACGTTTATTCACATAACAACAACATACATATTAAAAAATGAATATTAAAAGACACTTCCACTCTGAGTGGTCAGACCCCTCTGCTAGGTTTCCACGAGAATTAAAATGTGCTCAATTCACATTATATTTATAAATGCTATTTGGGGTTTACCGGTATGTTGATTATAATATTTCATTAGGAGCTCAGAATTAGCATTATTTTAGAGAACACCATTTGCCACACTGACACAATACATTTGTAATGTACTATCATACTGACGAAAATAAGGCTTGTAATAGATTATCCCAAGTACACAATATAGTTTCTTGAGTTCCACTAACAATGAAGAAACAGCCTAGGGCTCCATTATATATGAGAACACCAATCATCTACAACCAGCAATCTGTATAAAGCACATTCAGAGCATTTCTATATTGTTAATGTAACTTACAAAGATGTAAAAATCACTTGGATATACAATTCTGCAGCACTAATGATAGAAAAACAATGAATAACCTGAGGTGTCACAACAAAGGGTTTCAGTTTTATTGCTGCAAACCAGTAAATACCTGTTCATAAATAAAACATTTCAGATAAAAAAAATATTTTTAGAGACGGCATGTACTTCTAAATAAAACTTGGTTTAAATAAGCTCTAAAGGTGCAAGAAAATACCACAAGGAAGAATGGAATAGTTATTTTTACAATCAACATTTATGTTATTAAAATAATGATTAATTAAGCATTTGTTAAATATAGTAATATTCCTGGAGAGTTTCAATGGAATTGACTGTTTTCTACTTTCCTCCCCTGCTTCAAAGAAAGGGTTTTTGAGGGAAATATTATTCACAGGCATTGATTTTAAAATTAAACCTACGATAAAGGAACATGTAGGTTGCCATTGCTGACCTCTCTGAAAAATGTGTCTGACTTCTGCACTGATCCAATGTTTTTACTACACTTTGGGGTTGATTTACTAAAACTGGAGAGTGCAAAATCTGGTGCAGCTGTTAATGGTAGCCAATCAGCTTCTAGCTTCAGCTTGTTCAACTAAGCTTTGACAAAAAAAAAAAAAATGGAAGTCGATTGGTTTCTATGCAGAGCTGCAATCTCAAGTTTTAGTAAATTAACCCCTTCAGCCCTGGAAGATTTTGCTGCTCAATGACCAGACCATTATTTGCGATACGGCACTGCGTCGCTTTAAGGCTGGTTTCACACTGGGGCGGTGGGGGCGGTGGCGGTATAGCGCCGCTATTTTTAGCGGCGCTATAACGTCGGTATTGTTGAGCTATTCGGCCGCTAGCGGTGCGGTTTTAACCCCCGCTAGCGGCCAATAAAGGGTTAATACTACCCGCAAACCACGGCTACAGCCGCGGTTTGCGGGCGGTATTACCGCGGTATCCCATGCATTTCAATGGGAAGGAGCGGTGGAGGAGCGGTAAACACACCGCTCCAAAGATGCGGCTGGCAGGACTTTTTTTACCGTCCTGCTAGCGCACCGCTCCAGTGTGAAAGCCCTCAGGGCTTTCACATTGGAGAGAAAGGAGCCGCTGTTTAGGCTCGGTTTGCAGGCGCTATTTTTAGCTAAATAGCGCCTGCAAACCGCCCCAGTGTGAAAGGGGCCTAACTGACAATTGCGAGGTCATGCGACGCGGTATCCAAACAAAATTGATATCCTTTTTTTCCCACAAATAGAACTTTCTTTTGGTGGTATTTGATCATCTCTGCGTTTTTTTTTATTTTTTATGCGCTATAAAACAAAAGAAGAGCGACAATTTAGAAAAAAAAAAAAAAAAACACAATATCTTTTACTTTTTACTATAGTAAATATCCCAATTTAAAAAACAAACACATTTTTTCCTCAGTTTAGGCCGATATGTATTCTTCTACATATTTTTGGTAAAAAAAAAACTATCGCAATAAGCGTATATTGATTGGTTTGCGCAAAAGTTATAACGTCTAGAAACTATGGGAAAGATTTATGGCATTTATATGGCGTTTTTATTTATTTATTTTTACTAGTAATTTTTAGCGGTATTGCGACATTGCGGTGGACAGGTCGGAGATTTTTGACACCATTGACATTTACAGAGCGATCAGTGCTATAAATATGCACGGATTACTATGTAAATGTCACTGGCAGGGAAGGTGTTAACACTGTGTTCCCTGTTGTGTGTTCTAACTGTGGGGGGATGGGACTAACTAGGAGAGATGACAGATCGCTGTTTCTACCTTGTAAAAACACACGATCTGTCTTCTCTTCTCTGACAGCACAGGGATTTGTGTGTTTACACACTCAAACCGCTGTGCTGTCGCTCGTGCAACGCGATCGTGCGTGGCCGGTGGCGATCGCGCCCACCGGCCTAATGCATCGGGTTCCCCACAGTGCAAAGCCGTATATGTATGGGATTTCGCCCAGGGGAGCCATTCTGCCGCAGTATATCTGCGTGAGGCGGTTGGGAACCGATTAATCTCCTTTGTGTCACTGACCAGAAACCAGATTGCACACTAGAAATACTAACATTGCTTTGACTTGACCTGCTGCATCTTCCCAGTCAGTGACTCAAAGTATTAAAGCTTAAAGGAGAAGTATGGGAATGCAAAAAATAGGTAGTACATGCTACCCTCATGCCTGCATTGCATTTCTTTCTTTCCTCAGCCCTTTAGTTTTTGCAGAATAGTCTTTTGAAGAGTCCAGAATCAGCCTCTAATGGTTCTCTCTCAGTTCAAAAGTTTCCAGGGGGGTGTGTACAGCTCCGCAATCCAGCCTCTCCTTCACTCCCTCCCTCTGGAGGATATGTGGGTGTGTTTGGTGACGAGGTGCACACCCAGGCTGCTATCTAGAGCAAGCACATTCTTAACGTGCCTCTGTTTCCATGGCAGCACGTTCCCAGCTAAAACCCGGAAGCAGAGACAGCATAACACAAGCAGTGAAGTCCTCACCTTGTCACAACCAGTCAGTGTCCCTGATCACCGCCACACCATTATATGATGACACTGTACTGCACTGTTGACAGTATGTAAAAAAAAATATATATATATATTTTTTCCATTTCTTTATTACAACAAATTTACTTAAAAAAACTCCCCATGCCTCTTACTAAATACTGTGGACTGTCTATTTTAATAAAAAGGGGGTAATTTGGGGGATATTTGTACTGTCCTGGCATTTTTGGGCCTCAAGAAATGAGAGATAGGCCGTCAGTACATCAGGATTGATCAATTTTCATATTAACCACTTAACGACCGCTCACTGTATATATAAGTCGGCAGAATGGCACCGACAGGCACAATCACGTAGAGTGTACGTGATTGCCTTTGTACAGTTGGGGGGTCCAATCGGACCCCCCTTCTATACAGTGAGCGGTGGCTAAGTGTCCGGGAGCGTTCCGGGATGAGGGGGCAGCCATTCGTTTCTGGCCACCCCCTCGCGATCGCTCCCGGCGAATGGAAATGCCCCCTCTGTCTGTGTCAGACAGAGGGAGCAGGAGGAAGTGATGTCATCTCTGGTGCGGCGCTCACATATACCGAGCGCCGTACAAGAGAAGATATCAGGTCAGTGCACACAACACTACACTGACACCAGGACACATAGGGACATAAATCGCCCCCCCAGGCCCCCCCAGATCACCCCCCCAGTCCCCAGTCACAGTGTCACTGATTGCAGTGACCATTTATTTAGTGATCACTGCAATCAGTGACATTTGTGACTGTAAAAGTGTCACCAAAGTTTAGTCTTAGGTCCAGTGTAGCCCCCTAACCCCCCTAATAAAGGTTTAACCCCCTGATCACCCCCCAGATAACCCTTTCACCCCCTATCACCACTGTCGCTTAGTGATCATTTTTCTGATCGCTGTCTTAGCGTCAGTGATGCCGATCGGCAGCCAGTAATTTTTTTTGGTTCGCCGCAGGTTTTTATAGCGTCAGGTACCCCAATATATTATCTAATAAAGGTTTAACCCCCTTGATCGCCCCCCAGGTAACCCTTTCACCCCCTATCACCACTATCACTAAGCGATCGTTTTTCTAAACGCTGTCTTAGTGTCGGTGATGCAGATCGTAGCCAGTATTTTTTTTTAGGTTCGCCGCATGTTTTTATAGCGTCAGGTACCCCAATATATTATCTAATAAAGGTTTAACCCCCTTGATCGCCCCCCAGGTAACCCTTTCACCCCCATCACCACTGTCGCTAAGCAATCGTTTTTCTAAACGCTGTCTTAGTGTCGGTGATGCAGATCGGTAGCTGGTAATTTTTTTTAGGTTCGCCGCAGGTTTTTATAGCGTCAGGTACCCCCATATATTATCTAATAAAGGTTTTAACCCCCTGATTGCCCCTAGTTAACCCTTTCACCAGTGATCACCATATAAGTGTTACGGGTGACGCTGGTTAGTTAGTTTGCTTTTTATAGTGTCAGGGCACCCGCCGTGTATATAACCCAATAAAGGTTTAACCCCCTGATCGCCCGGCGGGTGATATCAATTAGGTTTTAGCGTCAGAGAGGGTCTGAGTCACACCCCAGGCAGCGTCAGGTTAGTGCCAGTAACGCTAACACCCACGCGTGAAGCATACACCCCCCTTAGTGGTATAGTATCTGAACAGATCAATATCTGATCTGATCAGATCTATACTAGTGTCCCCAGCAGTTTAGGGTTCCCAAAAACGCAGTGTTAGCGGGATCAGCCCAGATACCTGCTGGCACCTGCGTTTTGCCCCTCTGTCCAGCCCAGGCCACCCAAGTGCAGTATCGATCGATCACTGTCACTTACAAAACAAAAACACACATAACTGCAGCGTTCGCAGAGACAGGCCTGATCCCTGCGACTCCAGTGCTGTAAGAGGTGATTTCACCACCACAGTTAAAAAAAAAAAAGCAAATATGCCGAAGCATTGGGGCAGCAGGGGCGGAGGAGCGATTTTGCTCCTAATGCCGCGTACATACGGTCGAAATTCCGACGGAGGCTTGCCCGTGGAAAAGTCCGACCATGTGTGTGCGGCATAACTTTTTTGCGGGAGGATGCCCCCATGCTTCGGCATATATAAATGGTGCGTGTATGCCCATCATTGGAAGTGGGTGGATGAAGGGCGGTATTCTAATGGTGGGCATACCCACCGATCAATCTCTTTTTTCGTTCAGCCAAGTGGCTGCATGAAATAAAAAGATTACAAAACATGTCCAACAAGGACCAGCAACGTACTGGTATGTTGCTGGACTTTGAATGTTTATACCGGAATGATGCCTGCGGGTTTAGGTATCATCTTGGTATCATTCTTTTCAGCCTGCGGCCGGCTTTCATGTAAAAGCAATCCTAGCGGCTAATTAGCCTCTGGACTGCTTTTACAAGCAGTGGGAGGGAATGCCCCCCCCGGATATAAAAAGCGCCATTGGGAAATTGGGAAAGCATTTTATCACACCGATCTTGGTGTGGTCAGATGCTTTGAGGGCAGAGGAAAAATCTAGGGTCTAGAAGACCCCAGTTTTTTCAAAAAAAGAGTACCTGTCACTACCTATTGCTATCATAGGGGATATTTACATTCCCTGAGATAACAATAAAAATGATAAAAAAAAATACTTGGAAGGAACAATTTAAAAATAAAATAAAAAAGCAAAATTAATAATAAAAAAAAAAAAAAAAAAAAAAGCACCCCTGTCCTGCCCTGCTCTTGCCCAATGGCGAACGCAAGCGTCGGTCTGGCGTCATATGTAAACAGCAATTGCACCATGCATGTGAGGTATCACCGCGAAGGTCAGATCGAGGGCAATCATTTTAGCAGTAGACCTCCTCTGTAAATCTACTGGGGTAACCTGTAAAGGCTTTTAAAAATGTATGTAGTTTGTCGCCAATGCGCGTTTGTGCGAAATTTTAAAGCATGTCGTGTTTGGTATCTATGTACTCGGCCTAAGATCATCTTTTTTATTTCATCAAACATTTGGGCAATATAGTGTGTTTTAGTGCATTAAAATTTAAAAAAGTGTATTTTTTAACCCAAAAAATGCGTTTGAAAAATCGCTGCGCAAATACTGTGTAGAAAAAAAAATGCAACACCCACCATTTTAATCTGTAGGGCCTTTGCTTTAAAAATATATATATAATGTTTGGGGGTTCAACATAATTTTCTTGCAAAAAAAAAAAATGTTTTCATGTAAACAAAAAGTGTCAAAAAGGGCTTTGTCTTCAAGTGGTTAGAAGAGTGGATGTAAGCTTCCTAATGTTGTGTATAAAATGCCAGAACAGTTCAAAACCCCCCCAAATGACCCCATTTTGGAAAGTAGACACCCCAAGCTATATACTGAGAGGCATGTCGAGTCCATGGAATATTTTATATGTTGACACAAGTTGCGGAAAATCGACAATTTTTTTTTTTTTTTTTTGCACAAAGTTGTCACTAAATGATATATTGCTCAAACATGCCATGGGCATATGTGGAATTACACCCCAAAATACATTCTGTTGCTTCTCCTGAGTACGGGGATACCACATGTGTGAGACTTTTTGGGAGCCTAGCCATGTACGGGACCCCAAAAACCAAGCACCGCCTTCAGGCTTTCTAAGGGTGTAAATTTTTGATTTCACTTCTCACTGCCTATCACAGTTTCGGAGGCCATGGAATGCCCAGATAGCACAAAACCCCCCCAAATGACCCCATTTTGGAAAGTAGACACCCCAAGCTATTTGCTGAGAGGTATTGTGAGTATTTTGCAGATCTCGCTTTTTGTCACAAAGTTTTGAAAATTGAAAAAAAATATATATATATATATATATATATATATATATATATATATATATATTTTTTCTTTCTTCATTTTCAAAAACAAATGAGAGCTGTAAAATACTCGCCATTCCTCTCAGCAAATAGCTTGGGGTGTCTATATTCCAAAATGGGGTCATTTGGGGGGGTTTTGTGCGATTTTGGCATTTTATGGCCTTCGAAACTGTGATAGGTAGTGAGGAGTGAAATCAAAAATTTGTGCCTAGAAATCCTGAAGGCGGTGCTTGGTTTTCGGGGTCCCGTACGCGGCTAGGCTCCTAAAAAGTCCCACACATGTGGTATCCCCGTACTCAGGAGAAGCAGAAAAATGTATTTTGGGGTGTAATTCCACATATAACCATGGCATGTGTGAGCAATATATCATTTAGTGACAACTTTTTGTAATTTTTTTTTTTTTTGTCATTATTCAATCACTTGGGACAAAAAAATTATATTCAATGGGCTCAACAGGCCTCTCAGCAATTTCCTTGGGGTGTCTACTTTCTAAAATGGGGTCATTTGGGGGGGGGTTTGTGCTATTTTGGCATTTTATGGCCTTTGAAACTGTGATAGGTAGTGAGGAGTGAAATCAAAAATTTGCGCCCTTAGAAATCCTGAAGGCGGTGCTTGGTTTCCGGGGTCCCGTACGCGGATAGGCTCCCAAAAAGTCCCACACATGTGGTATCCCCGTACTCAGGAGAAGCAGCAAAATGTATTTTGGGGTGAAATTCCACATATAACCATGGCATGTGTGAGCAATATATCATTTAGTGACAACTTTTTGTAATTTTTTTTTTTTTTAGTCATTATTCAATCACTTGGGACAAAAAAATAAAAAATTCAATGGGCTCAACATGCCTCTCAGCAATTTCCTTGGGGTGTCTACTTTCCAAAATGGGGTCATTTGGGGGGGTTTTGTACTGCCCTGTCATTTTAGCACCTCAAGAAATGAGATAGGCAGTCATAAATTTAAAGCTGTGTAAATTTCAGAAAATGTACCCTAGTTTGTAAACTCTATAACTTTTGCGCAAACCAATAAATATACGCTTATTGACATTTTTTTTACTAAAAACATGTGGCTGAATACATTTTGGCCTAAATGTATGACTACAATTGAGTTTATTCGATTTTTCTTATAACAAAAAGTAGAAAATATAATTTTTTTTCAAAATTTTCGGTCTTTTTCCGTTTATATCGCAAAAAATAAAAATCGCAGAGGCAATCAAATACCATTAAAAGAAAGCTCTATTTGTGGGAAGAAAAGGACGCAAATTTCGTTTGGGTACAACATTGCATGTCCGCACAATTTACAGTTAAAGCAGCGCAGTGCAAAATTCTGAATTCACCTCTGGTCCTCTAGCTACCAAATGGTCCGGGGCTTAAGTGGTTAAAATATATATATATATTTTTTTTATATATATTTATATTGTACAGGACGCCAAGGTTGGGTCCTGGACAGGTGCTACACCAGTATTTGGGTTGTGGTCCCTTTAAAGAGAGCTGTGAGAGTGTTCAGGGGTCACCCAAAATGGATGAGTGATTCCCGGCAAAATAGTTAATCCAGAGAGGACTGGCTCGCAGTCCTCTCTGTCTTGATAGAGTCATTTGGGGCCCAGAATTTCGGAGGCTCTAAAGTGCTATTCGGGTGGCAAAGAGCCTCCACCCCTGACCACTGGGAGTCAGCACACAGGGAGTTAAGACCTCCAGAGAACAGCTCATAAAACAGGAAGTGGTGCTAGAGGTGTGTTGAGGAGGAGTATGGGGATTGCACCTGTGGAGATGAGCTGTGTGTCTGCTGGGAGCTGTTAAGGATTCAACAAGGACTCTTAAAGTTCTGAGGTGAAGACCCATCTACAAAAAAAACTGTATGTGCGTTTTTCTTTACATTATTTTGTGCTGAAGACAAGCAAACTTTATTTTATGCTGAAGCTAAGCAGACTTTGTTTTATAGTTTTTCCTGTGTGCTGAGTGAAGCCTTATTTTTGGTTTGTTTGCAAATAAAAGCCTTGTTTCAAATGGTTTATGCACTTCGTCCTGTGGAGCTATAATCCCCAAATTTTACTATATATATATATATATATATACATATACACACACACACACACACACACACACACACACACACACACACACACACACACACACACTATAGTTTGTGGACTCACTATATAATATAATTTTCCTACAGACTAAACAAATACACACTGATTCGGGTTATTTTTACCAAAGAAATGTAGCAGTATACATTTTGGCCTAAATATGTGAAGAAAGATCATTTATTTGCAAAATGTTATTAAAATCATGTTTTTCTTTTTTTGGGGGTATTTTTTCATTCATTTAGCAAAAAATAACAAACCCAAATACCACCAAGCTCTATCGGTCTAAATTTTTTTTTAAATGATACAAATTTCCTATGGGTACAGTGTTGCATGACCGCTCAATGTCATTCAAAGTGTGACAACGCCGAAAGCTGAAAATTGGCCTGGGCAGGGAGGGGGTTAAAGTGCCCAATATTGAAGTTATTAAAGACAGGAATAGCCCTTATAGCATTACAAAAAGATAGATAACAATGACAGCCTTTGGACCTGTGCTAATGGGCAAATTCAGCTTGCTTTTGACATCAGTTTGAGATGCTTAAGAGGTAATTCATAAATCACAAACAAGTGCATTTGATCTGCTTCAAGCTGCTTTCTATAGCCTTGTATGGGGAGAGTTACAATCTCTGAACAAAAGCTCCCTCGACACAGGACCTACATTTTTTTTTTTCTCACTAAATGTGTACTTTAAAACTGATGATTCCTCAAAGCATCCACCTATGCCAGGGCTGGACATATCCCAGGAGCAAGGTAGCAATGCATGCTAGAACATTATGATGTTACTATGCAAAGGCCCAAGAATTTTTTTTCTCCGTTTACTAACGCTTTAAAATTGTGTGTGTGTGTGTGTATATATATATATATATATATGTTGTAAATTAATATTAATAAAACATGCCATTCTGTTTTAGTCTGCAGCCAACTATGATTTTCTTACTCTGCCTGGAATTCTCCTCTCATGCTCATAATTGACTTTCCCACAAGAGCACAGAGCTTGAGGTAAAATTTAAGCAATCCCCAGCAATATCCTTGGGTTTGCCCCTGCAGTGAGCCATTTACCAGGGTTTAACTGTAATTGAAAAAGGACTAGTTTACACAGGAATCTGTGGTATGCTTTTGACTTGTGTCTGTAAAGCATTTTTAACCACTTGCCCTCCGGAAGATTTAATCCCCTTCATGACCAGACCATTTTTTGCCATATGGCAATGCGTTACTTTAACTGACAATCGTGTGGTCATGCAACGCTGTACACAAATAAACCTCTGCAGTTTTTATTTTTTGCGCTATAACCAAAAAAAACTGACTATTTAAAAAAAGAAAAAAAAAATCGTACTTTTTGTTATAAAACATATATCCAATAAAAATGAAAAAAATCGAATTTCCTGACAGACTCCATGGCAGACTACGTGTGGGTTAACCTAACCCCGCCTCCTCTACACAGCTATAGGACCCCTTACCCATAAATTTGAGCTCACCTCTACAGACAGGTGTTCCTTTTTTGTCCTCCTCACATGGACCCTTCATTATGCAATACAGGTGCAGTCCAGGATGTCTGTCGGATCAGGTACGAGTTGTGCGGTGCACCCAGGGCCCAGCTATGAGCGGGCGAGTGGTTTTGGGCTTATGGATACCCCTATGGTGGAAAGGATGTGGCCCCAGCGTACCATGACGGACGGTGGATCTCAGCTGGCAAGGTCTGAAGACTTTTCTATTTCCATGGCAGATAGTTTTTGTTTGTTTGTTTGTATGTCTTTCTCTGCTGTTTTTTCTCTGTCATACAGCGCCGCTAAGCTTAGTATATGTGCGGAACGCTTTGCGTTCCAGGATGCCATTCCCTTCCTGATCCCGGCCTGTTGAACGTCCGCACATGCGCAGAGCCACGGTGAAACCGAGGCTTGGTTTTCGCGCATGCGCAGTATGGCGGAGGGGTCAGGGGCCGCGCAGGCGCAGTAGGTTCGGTCCCTCCGGTGCATGCGCACAGCGGGACCGGCCATGACGTCATTCCGGCGGGTGATTTAAACCGCTGAGGAGCCCTATACAGGTGGGATAACCTGTTGGCATATAGCAGCAGCCTCCCGGAGTCTCAATACTACCAGGACGGGGTAAGCACTTCTTGGCAATGTAATGCATGTTAATGCTTGGTGTCTCTTAAAGGGACAGTTTAAAAAAAAAAAAAAAAAACTTTTACTCTTTCGTCCATGGACCGACACAGCTTCTCTATTGACAAAGTGGGTATTATCCGTTAATTAGGAGTGACTAGGCAGAAAAACTTGTAAAAAGTGTTGCATCACACCTTCTACAGTACCGCCCAGGGGGCGGACCCTCTGGGTATACCCTCTCAGTCTGCACATCGCAGATCAGTTTTTTTCTGTCTAGCAAGGAGTAGGACATGGCTCCCTTCGGGCTCATTGGTCCGGGGGAAAAAAGATATATATATTTTTTATTTTTTTGCTACATTTGTTGTTTCCTGCGATCTTCGATCAACTGCCGACTGGGTGACAGGCTGGATCCTCGATCCTTGTAGTCTCCCCAGTTTCGGCCATCGAGCGTGTGCCGACCCTAGCTACGCGCTGGGTTTTCCACGACATGCCCGTCGCTCCACGGGTGGCCGGTGAGCCTACGCTCCAGGGCCTGCATCGGACCGCTCAGCTTCGGCTGACCTTACGGCCGAGTCGCAGCAGCCTGGCCGGTGAGCTTACGCTCCAAGGCTTGCATCGGACCGCTCAGCTTCGGCTGACCTTACGGCCGAGTCGCAGCAGCCTGTCCGGTGAGCGTCATGCTCCAGGGCATACATATGATCGTCCCTTCTGGGTCCAATCACAGCATGCCTGGCCAACAGTCACCTTCCGTGCGCGGACGATGATCTGTTTGGAATGTCTTCCAGCAGAATACATGCAGGATAGGTAAGTAAAACTCCCCTGCCTCGGCTGGGTGATTTAGCTGGACATTCCTGGAGAGATCAAGTAAGTGGTTGTGGCCCCTTTCTTCCCTCTCTCCCTGCCTTTCCCTCCTCCCTGGGCTTCTAGCTAAAGGTTGCTGGGTGCTGGGGGTCACCTAGGGGGTCCCACTGGAGCGGGGCTGGCTGTAACTAACATTTAAAAGAAATGTCATTTTTGCTTACCTGTGTTTCTGTGTCTCCATGCTGTCGGCGGCCATTTTGAGGTGGTCCATGCCAAGTTTGGCCTCTTGTAACTGCCTGGCGGCCATCTTCCTGTAGTTCGGCCACACCCACTGGCCCCTATCAGGTGATCGGCGGCCATGTTTGTCCACCCTGTATGCAGATATTGCCGTTCGGCGGCCATCTTTTTTGTGGGCTATGGCTGCCTGACCTCTATCTTCTGTCGGCGGCCATTTTCTTAGAGCCCACATTATCTTCCATACAGACGGTTTTGGCAACCATTTTGCGAGAGCCTCCGGCCTCTAGGGTGCATTACACTGGCACGAAAATTCACACAGGAAGTGCTGATAAAAGAAGCAGACTGACACAGCAGCAAGGGGACAGCATCATAGGCGCAGCATAGCAGTACCTATCCAGGGTGGTGAGTCCTCTGGGTAACCCAGCATCTCTGCAGCGCAGGAGGGTGGCCTATTGATATCTTGCCTGGAGCCCTGTGAGTGTCAGCGTGTGGTCAGCATGGCATCTGAGCCAGATGTCTTCTCCCCTGAAACACCAGATTTAGCAGCTGGTGTCCCTGAGGTGTCTATGGACGCTATGTCGGCAATCCTAGAGGCGTTTGCTGCCAGGGTGGAAGCAGCACACGGGAATACAGGGGGTAATAAACGCCCCCGTCCCCTGCAATCTTCTGGGGATATTTCTGATGCAGAACCAGGTCCAGCTACGGCTCATGGCCCAGATTCTGATGCATCAGAGACTGCAGACCGTGACCG
The DNA here is from genome assembly GCA_029206835.1 of Rana muscosa. NCBI lineage: Eukaryota > Metazoa > Chordata > Amphibia > Anura > Ranidae > Rana > Rana muscosa. The sequence continues at coordinate 222,671,253 of CM055122.1, forward strand.
ATCGGACAGTGAGGAGGACTCCAAGTCCAGGTCAGTACGCGAGACGGCTTTGGTATCTGACCTTATTACTGCAGTGCGGGATACGCTAAAGTTGGAAAGGACTGAAGAAGTAGCAGATACTCCAGTCCCCTTTGGGTTTCGTAAACCTGCCCGCACTGCTAAGGTGTTCCCTTGTGTGTCTTATTTTGACAAACTCTTATACAAGGAATGGGAGAACCCACTGAGGGTCTTTACAGCCCCAAAGAGGTTTGCAGTACGGTACCCCTTTGAGGAGAGTTTTCTGAAGATATGGACCTCTCCCCCTATAGTGGACCCTTCGGTGTCCAGACTTAATAGAGCCACCACTATTCCAGTAGAAGGGGCTCCTGTTTTCAAGGACCCTGTGGATAAGAAGGCTGAAGCACTCGCTCGCTACCTATACTCAGTGGTAGGCTCAGCAGTACGCCCGGCATTGGCGGGGGCCCTAGTGTCTCAGACACTTACTGAATGGGCAAAATTGCTACTCCAGGGGTTAAAGGAGCGAGATGCTCCTCCTAATGAGATAACTTTGGCCGACCAGTTGGTCCAGGGCCTTAAGTTTGTCTGCGAGTCAGACATGGATACTATTCCCCTGCTGTCAAGAGCTTCGGTTTATGCAGTAGCAATACGCCGCCTGATCTGGCTAAAGGGATGGTCTGCGGACCAGACTTCCAAGAAAGCCCTATTGGATCTGCCTTTTAAGGGCGACAGACTTTTTGGGGCTTCTCTGGATGACATCATCAAGGATGCCACAGGAGGTAAAAGCACTTTGCTTCCCCAAACTAGCAAGGGTAAGGGACCACGCCAAGGGCAAGGGCCCTCCTTTACTGCACGTAAGCGGTTTTTTCGCCCCCTTAAGGCGACAGGGAAAAGACCCCAGGCCGATAAAGCGCCTGCCCAAGGACAAAAGCGTCCTTGGTCCCGCAGACCCAACAAACCTGCGGACAAATCTGCGTCCACATGAAGGTCCGCCCCCACCCAGCTCTCGGGTGGGGGGACGTCTTCGCAAATTCGCGACTCAGTGGACTGCTCTAGTCTCCGACAGGTGGGTTTGCAAAGTAATCTCCTCAGGCTACAAGATAGAATTTCTCTCTTGTCCACCAGACAGATTCATCACCTCCAATCTCCAGCTACTACCGACCCGTCGGGAGGCCCTGTATGGGGCGGTCCAGGGTCTACTGGAACGCGGGGTAGTTATTCCAGTTCCAGAACAGGAACGGGGTCAGGGTTTTTACTCAAATCTGTTCATTGTGCCAAAGAAGGAGGGGGTTCGTCCAATCTTGGATCTCAGAGCCCTCAATTGCTTTGTGAAGGTACAAAGATTTCGGATGGAGTCGGTTCGATCCGTAATCACGGCTCTCCATCCGGGGGACTTTCTGGCCTCCTTGGACATCAAGGACGCATACCTGCATGTCCCCATATACTCCAGACACCAGAGGTTTCTGTGATTTGCTATCGGGAAGAACCACTACCAGTTTGTGGCCCTCCCGTTTGGCCTTGCCTCAGCACCCAGGACGTTCACCAAGGTGCTCGCTCCGATTCTGGCACTTCTAAGACAGCGGGGTATCGCTATCACAGGTTACTTGGACGACCTTCTGCTGAAGGGCCCTTCAAGCTCAGAATTAGAGGTAAGCGTGTCCATTACCTGTCAGACTCTTCGAGACTGTGGTTGGATACTAAACACGCAAAAGTCAGTATTGGTGCCCACTCAACGCCTAGTGTACCTGGGGTTGATTCTGGATTCCTCAGAGGCAAAGGTATTCCTCCCTGTGGAGAAGTTGCAGACCCTCCGGGCTGCAGTACGGCAGCTGACTTCCAGGAATTGGTCGTCACTCCGTTTTTGCATGCGAGTGTTGGGCCTCATGGTAGCCTCCTTCGAGGCGGTCCCATATGCTCAATACCACACTCGAGTGTTACAGAGGGAAGTTCTGTCCAGATGGAACAGATGCCCTTCATCTCTGGATTATCAAGTCCGAGTGAGCCACCTAGTCAGGAGATCCCTGGTATGGTGGCTGACAGCACCGGCTCTAATGGCCGGGAAGTCATTTCTTCCGGTTTACTGGATAGTGATCACGACGGACGCCAGCCTTACAGGTTGGGGGGGAGTCTGGGGTGTCCAGTCGGCGCAAGGTCGCTGGACCCCAGAGGAAGCCCTCCTGCCGATCAATGTCCTGGAGATCCGGGCGATCAAGCTGTGCCTCTTCAAATGGTCTCAGAGACTGCAAGGGCGTCCAGTCAGGATCCAGTCAGACAATGCCACAGCAGTGGCATATGTCAATCATCAAGGAGGAACAAGAAGCTCAGCTGCAGCATCGGAGATCGCTCGCATCCTGAAGTGGGCAGAGAGGAGCGTACCGGCACTGTCGGCCGTGTACATTCCGGGTGTGGAAAACTGGCAGGCGGACTACCTGAGCCGCCAGATGCTGGACCAGGGAGAATGGTCCTTACACCCGGAGGTGTTCCAACTCCTCTGCCAAAGATGGGGCACACCAGACGTAGATCTTCTGGCTTCCCGACTCAATCGGAAGGTATTGAGGTTTGTGGCCCGGTCAAGAGACCCATGGGCAGACGCAACGGACGCGTTGGTAGCATCGTGGGGCCAGTATCGGCTAATCTATGCCTTCCCTCCCTTAAGGCTTCTTCCTCTTCTGCTCCGCAGAGTGGAGGCAGAGGGAATTCCAATGATCCTAATCGCTCCAGATTGGCCTCAGCGTCCTTGGTACGCCGATCTAGTACGTCTGGTAGCAGACGTCCCCTGGCGCCTACCACTACGGAAGGACCTGCTGTCGCAAGGTCCCATATTCCATCCTGCTTTACAGTCATTGGCTTTAACGGCATGGCTGTTGAGAACCAGGTACTGAGAGACCGGGGCCTGTCAGACTCAGTAATTTCTACTATGAGAAGTGCTCGGAAACCGTCCTCTAGGAAGGTCTATCACCGCACTTGGAGGGCCTACATCTCCATGTGTGAGGAAATGAAATGGCATCCGCGTACCTATTTGGTTTCCAGAATCCTGCTGTTTTTACAGCATGGGGTAGACCAAAGGCTTGCCCTAAGTACGATTAAGGGACAGATATCTGCCCTGGCTGTCTTTTTTCAGCGACCCCTGGCGACTCACTCTCTCGTGAGTACATTTGTGCAGGGGGTTCGACATGTGGCCCCTCCGGTCCGCCCCCCGTTACCTCCGTGGGACTTGAACCTGGTCCTCTCGGTGCTTCAGAAGGCACCGTTTGAGAATATTAGAGATATTCCCCTGTTGACACTTTCTCAGAAGGTGGTCTTTTTGGTGGCTGTTACGTCAGTTAGACGAGTCTCTGAGCTGGCAGCCTTGTCCTGCAAGGCTCCCTATTTGATTTTCCACAAGGATAAGGTGGTGCTGCGGCCGCAGCCTTCCTTTCTTCCGAAGGTCGTTTCGGCTTTTCATCTCAACGAAGACATTGTACTTCCATCCTTGTGTCCTCAGCCGTCGAATCCTAAGGAGTCGGCGTTGCATTCCTTGGACGTTGTCCGAGCTTTGAGAGTATACATATCTGCTACTTCCCTGTTCCGGAAGTCAGACTCACTGTTTGTTTCGGTGGCTGGTCCCAAGAAGGGCCAAGCAGTCTCATCGGCCACCATCTCTAGGTGGATCCGACAGATAGTAATCCAGGCTTACGCCTTAAAGGGTCAGGCGCCCCCCTTTCCTGTCACGGCGCATTCGACCAGGGCAATAGGTGCCTCTTGGGCTTTCCGACATCAAGCGTCTGTTTCCCAACTATGTAAAGCGGCGACTTGGTCGTCCGCTCACACTTTCACAAAATTCTACAAAGTTGATGTAGGTGCATCTTCGGATGCCTCTTTCGGCCGCAAGGTTTTGCAGGCGGCTGTTTAGAGTTGCAACTCCTCCGTTGGAGGAGTGCTGTTTTGTGTTTTGGGGTGAAGTTTGTTTTTATGCTGTTACCACCCCTCGTTTTTTTCTCTGACACTGCTTTGGGACGTCCCACTTTGTCAATAGAGAAGCTGTGTCGGTCCATGGACGAAAGAGTAAATAGGATTTTTTACTCACCGTAAAATCCTTTTCTCTGAGTCCATGGACCGACACAGCACCCACCCCTCCTTTTAAGTTTGTACTGCTTTTTGACGAACTGATCTGCGATGTGCAGACTGAGAGGGTATACCCAGAGGGTCCGCCCCCTGGGCGGTACTGTAGAAGGTGTGATGCAACACTTTTTACAAGTTTTTCTGCCTAGTCACTCCTAATTAACGGATAATACCCACTTTGTCAATAGAGAAGCTGTGTCGGTCCATGGACTCAGAGAAAAGGATTTTACGGTGAGTAAAAAATCCTATTTTTTCTGTGCTGTTCTTGCATTGATTTGCTTATCCTTAGTCTAGGTAGTGGAGTTACGCATCATTGTGTGTCTTCCTCATCATGGACTCCTCTTCACCGCCGTGTGGCCAGCCCTCCCGCACAAGGTCTGTGCGGAGTGGGTAGGGGGTTGGTGTCTTTGGTGTCTTTTTTTTTTTCTGGTGGTTGCTAACGGTTACAACCTGCCCACCCTCCTCCCCCTCCCTCTGTCTGTATTATCTCTTACAGCCCGGCTACATCAGTTCATCAGTCACAGGATAGGGACCTTGCCAGGCTGCACCATCATCATCACCATCACCAATCATCCTCCAGGTCCAGACGTGACACTCCGTCTGGGACCCACTATCATAGGGGACGCTCACATTCCCCCTCTAAATATAGGAGATGTTCCCATTCCTCCTCAAGTCACCGCTACCACCACCGCGATGATCGCTCTGATCACAGAGCCTGTTGGGGATGTAAAACTGTAAGTCCCCCTCCCTCTGTCTGTATTATCTCTTACAGCCCGGCTACATCAGTTCATCAGTCACAGGATAGGGACCTTGCCAGGCTGCACCATCATCATCACCATCACCAATCATCCTCCAGGTCCAGACGTGACACTCCGTCTGGGACCCACTATCATAGGGGACGCTCACATTCCCCCTCTAAATATAGGAGATGTTCCCATTCCTCCTCAAGTCACCGCTACCACCACCGCGATGATCGCTCTGATCACAGAGCCTGTTGGGGATGTAAAACTAAAATCCCAGAGGGCAAATCGCTGTGTGAACCATGCTATCCCCAAGCGGTCGGTGAGAAGAGACCGAAAAACAAAATCTTGAGCCTCTTATTAAATGTGTGGTACAGCAGTCTATGATGGAAATGGATGCCCCCCCACACGAGGAGCCAGTCCACCACCTTGTCTGGCTCCTTGGCTGACGAGGCCCTTGAGGATCCCGGCCAATTCCAGCCCCATGATTCCTCGCAAGACGAGATGGAGGGAGATGATTCTGTGATTCCTCCCATGATTCCTCGCAAGACGAGATGGAGGAAGATGATTCTGTAGTGGGATTCGACTACGCTTTAGTCTCTCCACTGATCAAGGCAGTGATGGAAACCTTAAAGTTGGAGGATACCACTGCCCCCCCAGAGAAACAAAGGAACTGTTTAAGAAACTGGGGAAAGAATGCTCCAATTTCCCTCTTCAATCCGAGCTGAAAGGAGTGTTTAAGGAAGAATGGAGCAAGGGGGATAAGAAGGTTTGGAAAATGCTCCCCTCGTGGATGCAGCAGTAATGCGCCTAGCGAAGCATGTCACCCTCCCGCTAGATGACACTGTATCTTTTAAAGATGGTCTGGATTGAAAGATTGACCAAGACATTAAGAGAATATATAACTTGAACGGTATGGCTTGCAAACCAGCCCTAGCCCTTGCAGTCACCTCCAAAGCAATGGAGGCCTGGGTGGAAAATGTTGACTCCGTTCTGAAAGGTGTCTCGGAGGAATTGGCACAAAGTTCAGCAGTGCAAGAACTTAAACTGGCTATCGCCTTTTTGGGAGAAGCTTCAATTGATCTCATCTGCTTGATGGCTAGATCCATGCTATCTTCGGTCACAGCCAAACAAGCACTATGGTTGCGCCCCTGGCTTGTTGATCCTGCCTCAAAGCAGGCATGGTGCAAAATTCCTTTTGAAGGAACTTCCTTGTTTGGAAACAAACTAGATAACGCCATTTCAAAGGCTACAGGCGGAAAGTCGGGATTCCTCCCTCAGGACAAACGTCCGTTTAACCAAAGAAGGCCTCAGTGGAAACGCAGTACAGAGCGTTCGAGAGAGGCATGCTCCTATAGGCCCGGACGGGATTTTAGGAGAAGCTGGAACTGGAATAGGCAGATATCTTTCCAAAAAATCTGTCAAACAGACGCCCGGTGGGCGCGAGCCAACCAAGTTCTTTTGAGATTGGGCCCGCCCAAGCAGTCGGGTAGGGGCTCGCTTACCTCTCTGCTGGCACGTCTGGGTGACCTCGATCTCAGATTATTGGACCATCAAAACGGTCTCAACGGGTCACGCATGGTCCTTCACCAAGGTCCCTCCATGCAGACCAATGCAATCTTCACTGCCTCAATCAGAAGAAAAACAACAAGTTCTTCTTTCATATGTGAATGCCCTGAAAGATCAAGGAGCAGTGGTGCCCGTCCCAAAGGACGAGGAATTCCAGGGGGTATACTCCCCCCTCTTCCTAGTACAAAAGAAGAACGGCTCTTGGCGTCCAGTTATAGATCTCACTTTCCTGAACAGGTACATAAAGCACGAGAAATTCAAGATGGAATCACTCTCAACCATCCAAAAAGTCGTTCAACCAGGCGACTGGTTGATCTCAATAGATGTTAAGGACGCGTATTTTCATGTTCCCGTGGCAGAAGAATTCCACAAATACCTTTGATTTCAGGTCGAACGAGAGCACTTACAATTTATTTGTCTTCCATTCGGACTAACGACCTCTCCAAGGGTCTTTTCCAAGGTACTGTTGGTAATTGTGTATCTTATCAGAATACAGGGTGTGCGTCTGTATCATTACCTGGACGATCTGCTACTACTGTCCCAAGACAAGCAGCAGCTGCTGATCCACAAAGATCAAGTGATCTCTACATTGATAGAGTTCGGATGGCTCCTAAATCGAGAGAAAAGTCAGCCAGAACCGACCCAACGCCTAACCTACCTAGGAGCTCAATTCGACACAGTAGAGAATACCATTTCTCTTCCGGAAGAAAAAATCCCGGTCATTCGGGTAAGAATATCCTTAGCCCTAGACTACTCTCACCTAAGGGCGTCACAGTGCCTGAAGATAATCGGCACGATGGTGGCCACGTTCCCCATGGTCAAATGGGCAATGTGGAGGCTTCGGCCTTTTCAATCAGGATTCCTTCAGCAATGGAAGACAGACAATCGCAATCAGCTGATCAGGATTACTCAAGTCAATGAGGAACAGTCTTCTCTGGTGGCTTCAGCACAAAAAATTGTTAACATACCACTCCCTTGCTCCCATCCAATGGATGACTGTTACATCCGATGCCAGCAATGCGGGCTGGGGAGCACATTGTGGGGCAGAACTGGCTCAGGGCAAATGGGATGCCCATCTCCACATTCCAGGGTCAAACGTTCTGGAATTGCGTGCGGCATGGTGCGCCCTTCAAGCCTTCTCCCACCTTCTGAAAGGGAAGTCGGTCCTACTCAAAATGGACAATACCACCGCTGTGGCAAATGTGAAGAGACAAGGGGGCACTCGGAGCCCCACCCTTCTCCAAGAGGTCGAACCTATCATGACCTGGGCTCAGAGGCATCTGCTCAACTTAACAGCAGTCTTCATTCCAGGGGAGCAGAACATTCAAGCGGACTTTGTCACGCAGCAACCTAGACAACAACGAATGGTCACTGCATACACAGACATTCAAGTGGATCCTATCGTTGGGAATCGATCCAGAAGTGGATCTGTTTGCATCCCCCTGCAATCACAAAGTAGACAGATACTACACTCGAGGTCGGTGCAGTCAAGCCTTCGGAGTAGATGCATTAACAAGCCAATGGAAATTCAACAAGGCATATGCCTTCCCTCCACCTCCGATCATGCAAAAATTCCTGCAGCGGCTCCAGTTGGAGAAAGGCGAAGTGATAACAATAGCACCATACTGGCCGAACAGGCCATGGTTTCCTCTCCTGAATCTGATGAGCTACAGGGACCCGCTAGAGTCTCTTGGGTGTGCTTTAGGTGTATTCTCTACCCTTATGAGCTCCAGAAAGCCTAACACGAACAAAACCTACAACAGAATCTGGACCAGGTTTGTCAGCTTCATGACTTCTGCTGGAAAATCTTTCAGAAATCCTGGAGTTCAAGACGTTTTGAGTTTTCTCCAATCAGGCTTGGATCTTCCTTTGTACTCTGAGGGAACTGATTGACAAGTTTCAGCCTTATCTGCATTTTCAGGAACATGATGGGCAACTCATCCCCTGGTTCAACAATTCTTTCAGGGGGCTTCGAGAATCAGGCCTCAGAGGAAACCTAGATTCCCCAAATGGGATCTTCCGCTCGTCCTTGATGCTCTTTCAGCACTCAACAACAAGGATCTTTCTATTAAGGACTTATCAATCAAACTGGCCTTTCTAGTGGCCATTACTTCAGCCAAAAGGGTTTCAGAAATGAGCTTCCTGGGTTGTCAAGAACCCTTTCTGTCTTTCTTCCCGGACCGTGTGGTCCTTATTCCCATGCTTGGGTCTAAGTCCAAAGTCACGTCAATTTTCCACGAAAATCAGGAAATAGTACTTCCTACTTTCAATTCTCCAGAATCAGCAGATGTTCATCCCTTGGATGTAGGTGAGACTCTGAAAGAATATTTGCGAGTCACTTCATCTTTTAGAAGGTTGAACTACCTGTTCTTGTTACATACTGGCGGCAACAAAGGAAAGAGGGCTTCCTCCAGAACGATAGCAGCCTGGATTGTTCAATCTATCCAACAGGCCTACAGGGCAAAGAGCTTGGCTCGTCCAGAGGCGGTGACGGCTCATTCCACCAGAGGCATGGCAGCCTCATGGGCAGCAGCTCAACACGTGGCTCCTGAAGTGATATGCAAGGCAGCTTCGTGGTCTTCCATTATTACTTTTATGACTCATTATTGTATTGAGCCTGCTTCCCTTTCCTCTGTTACTTTTGGTCGAAAAATCCTGTCAGTTGACGGGAAAGATTAAAATATTTTTTTGAGCAAGCATACCCTCCCGTGTGGATTGGCTAGTTATTTCCCACACGTAGTCTGCCATGGAGTCTGTCAGGAAAACGGAAAATTTATTACCAAATACTTACCGTAATTTTCCTTTCCTGATAGACTCCATGGCAGACGGAGTTCCCACTCATGAATTAAAAATATGAGAGTTGAAATTTGAGTCGGCTAGTTACGGAACACCTGTCTGTAGAGGTGAGCTCAAATTTATGGGTAAGGGGTCCTATAGCTGTGGAGAGGAGGCGGGGTTAACCCACACGTAGTCTGCCATGGAGTCTATCAGGAAAGGAAAATTACGGTAAGTCTTTGGTAATAAATTTTCCGTTTTCTTCATAAATTTAGACCAATATGTATTCTGCTACATATATTTGGTAAAAAAAAAATCCCAATAAGCTTATATTAATTGGTTTGCACAAAAGTTATAGCGTCTACAAACTATGGGATATTTTTATTTATTTACTAGTAATGGCGGCGATCAGCGACTTCTCACTAAGTGAGACTTTAGACACTTTTTGGAAACATTCTGTCTCTCTGCCTAATGATCGGTGGGTGCCAGCGGACATTGAGTCCACAGTACATGCAGATAAGCTCCAGCTGTGTGTAATCACATCGGGAATGAGCCGCTAGCGGCGCGAATGCACACCCCCCTACCAGGAAGGTTTGGATTACATACTAGGTACGTGATCTGGCGCAGCATTGCCACCTTGCCACCATATATGCAAGTTATATGGTCTGCAAGTGGTCATGACATCATATGGAGCAGTGTGTACCTGTGCTTATTGTTGCTTTGCACCCCATGCAGACTACCAACTACTGACCTCATTAACTTCTATGCTGCCAATACATACAACACTATCTGCAGGCTTAAAATTGCAAAAATCTGGAAAGTGATCAAAGCAACCTACCACTATCATTTTGACAGAGGAGTAAAGCTGGGTATACACTAGTAGAATGTAATTTGAAAATTTTCATTCCAAGGATGTTCTAATCATTAGTGGATCAAACTGACATTCATTTTTGACCACAGTGACAAGTAAATTCAAATGAGAAAGATAACATTTTTTTTGAATGTCTGAATTTCCAACCATGAATGTGGTTTTCGTTTGGTAAATTCCATTCATCCACTTTCAAACAACAATCTATTGGTATGAGAATTTTCGTACAAATTTTCATAAAAAATTCTACTAGTGTATACTAGCTCATTATGCCTTTCTCTTGCAGGGTTTTTTTTTTTTTTTTTAGGAAAAGTTTTAGAGGGTTTACTTCCTCTTTGAATAATGGTCTTTCTGTAGAAACATACAAATTGAACAGTACAGTTGTACCACATATGAGCACTATTATTATTACATACCCTGAAAGTCAATTAATTCTATTTTACATAAGGGGCATCATTCATATTAGCCATACAGCCTCACTGCTGGTCCTGGCAACATACACTCCTGGACACTTTATTAGATACACCTGTTCAATTGCTTGGTAACACAAATTGCTAACCAGCCAATCACATGGCAGCAACTCAATGCATTTAGGCATCTGGACATGGTGAAGACAACTTGCTGAAGTTCAAACTGAACATCAGAATAGGGAAAAAAGGGAATTTCCGTTTCAAACAGGTTTTTATTAGAACAAAAAACAAAAATTTACAAATAATAAATTTTCATAGGAAATGTCAGGTGTGGATGACAATTTTCCCAAAAAGTATTCAGGTCAGACATCCCATATACAATAAGTTGCACGGTGAGACATGAATTAACACTCATAGCAATATAATAGTCAGATTACTTATGTTACATCTTGTATTCATTTTCCCTCGATAAATATGGTGTGAAGGGTAATAACAAAGATTTTAAAGTGTAAGATCTTGGCTAAGCAAAGTTGGTCCCATCAGCCGAGGGTTTCTGGAGCCTGCAGCCACCTATCCCAGATTTTGGCATATTTGGATGGGCAGCCCCAATGCATATAAATGAGCTTTTTAGACAATAAGCTATTTACTTCTGTTAACCACGCACTAAACTTTGGTGGGGTGGCCCTCATCCTCTGATTTGCTATGACTTTTCTTGCAGAAAAGAGTGTTTCGTTCAGAAATATTTTGATAAATTTATTAATATCTGGTTCTGGGTATATCCCCAGAAGACACGGCTTAGGATCCAAGTTAAGGGGAGAACCCATTGTGTCATGGCGAAATTATACAATCTGTGTCCAAAAGCTGTGGATCCTGGGGCAACTCCAGATTAAGTGATAAAACTTTTCCGTTGCCTGGTTACAAATTGTGCAGTTGGTAGGTTGGTCACGCTTATACCAAGATACTCTAAGTGGGGTAAGGTATGATCGGTGAATTATATAGATATGTGTAAGTCGGTCAGGAAGTTTGAGAGATACTAATTTGCAGGTGTCAAGACCATCACTCCATTCCTCATCCTCCATTGCCCCTACATCCTCCTCCCCATCTAGTTTTTAGTGCATAAGCTGACCTGGAAGAGGAGGGCAGTATCAGCACACTTTAAAAAATAAGAGATCAGTTTTTTTGGGCTCTGCGCTACATATACCACCTACATAAAGGGGTTAATGTCCAGTTGAGGGGTACCGGTTGGGAATTGTTCTCTGAAGGCATGTCGAATTTGTAGATCATGGAGAATTACGGAAGTTCGGAAGGCAAAAGGGGGTCCAACGTTGTACTAGCAAGGTGTAGCTAATAAAGTGGCCGGTGAGTATATATTAGAAATAAGCCTAATGGTTTTTGCATTGGGTAAAAAGTACATTGCCACCCTGTGGGCTTGTTCAGTCTACTCATAGAAGCTTTGTTTATTTCATATACACTACTGACTCAGTGAAGCAGCCAGCTCAGCCAGACAGAAATGTCACAGCGATTTTCAAGGATGAGATGAGACACCACTCCATCCGGCTTCACTCCGAGACGCAAATAGGAAGATAATGCAATTCAGTTTGGGTTATGAATGACAATTACATGCAAAGCATATCAAGTTACTTAAATAGCCCAGGCAAATGTAGCAGGAAAAGCATTCAGCTTCTTTGTAGCTCTCTCGAGGTTGCACTGTGTAATCTTTATCCACTGCGCCAGGCACTCCCCATTCAGAGTAATTATTTGCGTTCTCCTAACAGGTCACATGACACAAGTTCATTTAGAAAGCAATACGATCTCTCGCAAAGCTTTTCTTAAAAACCTGCAGTGATAAATCTCAATTAAAGGTTAGAGCAAGCGCCAGCTCTGAAATGGCACACTGAAGGCCTTCAGGCATTAACAGAAAAAAACAATATGAAGATACAGGAGAGACAACGAGAAGCAATGACATCTGAGCTGCCACATAAAGGCTAGAATGGAACCACTGTTTAATAGCGGACTCTGCAGACACAATTGGATCCTACGAAAGTATGGCAGTATTTTTTTATATAGCTCTCTTAAAACAAAATCAAAGCACATGGTGCAGCCGTTTAGGGTTCATTCCTGCCCTTTGTTGTAAAATGTGCAGTCTGGTTGATCCTTGACTCTTTTTTTATATCACAAATATATTGTCCCAGTCTTTCCAGCAAATTGCATTAGGCCTGTGCACCTATGCAGGTTGCAGTTGATGCATATTCCAGGCATATTTTACGTTTTTTAATACACATTTTTGATCTATTGAAGTCTATGGAACCAAGAACACAACCTGCTGGTCCCTGGCCGTTTCCATAAAATGCACAGATGTGAACATGACTCATGGGAAACCATGTCAAATGGACTGTAGTGCGTTTCTGCAAGACTTAAATCGCACAAAAAAAAAAAGTGTGAACCAAGCCTTAAAGGATGCACAACAGAGGACAGGCAGATGTCTCCCTGTCCATCTGTTATTTGCCTGTCTATGACCAGATTTTGTTTATAATAAAATAAAAGCAAAGAATATAAACATACATTTTTTAACCCATGTAAACCAAATCACACAAATAGGAAACATAAGGGAAATACAAAGACACTGAATTTCAAAAGAGCAGACTTCCCTAAACTACGAACCTTGCTAAAAGATATAAATTGGGATAAAATCTTAGGAACAAAGAACACGGAGGAGAGATGGGTTTGTTTTAAGAGCATATTAAATAAGGGCATTAGCCAGTGCATCCCATTGGGTAATACATTTAAAAGAGCAAACAAAAGTCCTGGATGGCTTAATGCCAATGTAAAAATACATATATATAGGCAAAAGAGAAGGCCTTCAAAAAATACAAGGTTGAGGAATCATCATCAGCATTCAAACTTTATAAAGAATGCAACAAGAAATGTAAGGGTGCAATTAGGGCGGCTAAGATAGAAAATGAAAGACACATAGCGGAGGAGAGCAAAAACAATCCAATTAAATTCTTTAAGTATGTAAACAGTAAAAAAGGGAGGACAGATCATATTGGCCCCATAAAGAATGAGGAAGGATTGGCGAAGGTATTGAATTTATTCTTCTCCTCAGTCTTCACGAGGGAATCGGGGGGCTTCAGTAACCAAAACTGCAGTGTTTATCCTCGTGACGCATCACAGGAAGCACCCTCATGGCCAACAGAGGACAGAATTAGAATTAGACATGGGAAACTTAACATTAATAAATCACCGGGATGGATGGCTTGCACCCATATGTGCTTAGGGAACTCAGTCAAGTAATTGCCATACCATTGTTCTTAATTTTTACTGACAGTCTATTAGTGGATTAGAGAAAAGTCAATGTAGCACCAATATTTAAAAAGGGCCCAAAATACATCCCTGGGAATTACAGACCAGTTAGCCCAACATCAATAGTATGCAAGCTCTTGGAGGGGATGATAAGGGACTATTATACAAGATTTTAGTGATGAAAACGGTATTAGCAGTAATCAGCATGGATTCATGAAGAATCGTTCTTGCCAAACCATACTATTAACCTTCTATGATGAGGTGAGTTTCCATCTAGATAAAGGAAGGGCCGTAGACGTGGTGTATCTGGATTTTGCAAAAGCATTTGACACAGTTCCCCATAAACGTTTACTGTACAAAATAAGGTCCATTGGCATTGACCATATGGTGAGTACATGGATTGAAAACTGGCTACAAGGGTGAGTTCAGAGGGTGGTGATAAATGGGGAATACTCATAATGGTCAGGGGTGGGTAGTGGGGTCCCACAGGGTTCTGTGCTGGGATGAATCCTATTTAATTTGTTCATAAACGACCTGGAGGATGGGGTAAACAGTTCAATCTCTGTATTTGCAGACGATACTAAGCTAAGCAGGGCAATAACTTCTCCGCAGGATGTGGAAACCTTGCAAGAAGACCTGAACAAATTAATGGAGTGGGCAACTACATGGCCAATGAGGTTTAATGTAGAAAATAGTAAAATAATGCATTTGGGTGGCAAAAATATGAATGCAATCTATACACTGGGGGGAACCTCTGGGGGAATCCAGGATGGAAAAGGACCTGGGGGTCCTAGTAAATGATAGGCTCAGCAATGGCATGCAATGCCAAGCTGCTGCTAATAAAGCAAACAGAATATTGGCATGCATTAAAAAAGGGAATAACTTCAGAGATAAAATGATAATTTTCCCACTCTACAAGACTCTAGTCCGGCCGCACCTGGAGTATGCTGTCCAGTTCTGGGCACCAGTCCTCAGGAAGGATGTACTGGAAATGGAGCAAGTACATAGAAGGGCAACAGAGCTGGAGGACATTAGTTATGAAGAAAGGTTGCGAGCACTGAACTTATTCTCTCTGGAGAAGAGACGCTTGAGAGGCGATACAATTTAAAATTTACAAATGCCATCCTGGTGACCCCACAATAGGGATAAAACTTTTTTGAGGAAGGGAGTTTAACAAGACACGTGGCCACTCATTAAAATGTGAAGAAAAGAGGTGTAACCTTAAATTACGTAGAGGTTTTTTTACTGTAATAGCAGCAAGGCTGTGGAATTCCCTTCCACAGGCGGTGGTCTCAGTGGGGGGCATCAATGGTTTAAAAAAACTATTAGATAAGCACCTGAATGACCGTAAAATACAGGGATATACAATTTAATACTGACATATAATCACACACAAAGGTTGGACATGGACTATTTTTTCAACCTCAACTACTATGTAAACCAGTTAAAGTGGAACTAAACCCATTGATTTTTAAAAAAAAAGTTACATTCTTGGCACGTGCAACATGCATGTAACTGTCACATTGGTTGTGCTCTCAACCAAACTGTCAAACCCTTAGATGGCTGGTGTCATAACTGATCATATGTGCAGCATCATGGCGGTCGAAAATCAAACAAAGGCCAAATTGGCAGCTTCCTTGGCTGAAAACGATAGGAGAGTTTAGTTCCACTTTAACCACTGAGCTGAAATGCAGGGGCCTTTCACTTTATATGATTTTTGGGTTATTTCTGTTACTGAAATGCAAAGCATAGTGGTTTTGTACAGTATGTTTTCGCTTGCCAAGTCTGGACTAAAAAATAAAGAGTGCAAAAATATTTTTGATTTATATACTGTAAATTTGACATAGCTTGGTGACAATGGCAAAACTGTTAAGGTGTTGAATGACACATTGTCCCTATATCCCCCCTTCATAGTGAAAGGACATCAGGAGAATGAATGCTGCAAACCCTTAAAACTTCTATTTCTTTCTCGTACATCACGGGACACAGAGCGGCATAGTCATTACTATGTGGGTTATATAGATACCTTCAGGTGCTGGCACTGGCAACTTCCAAAACCGGAAGTACCCTCCCCTATATAAGCCCCTCCCATCCGGGAGCACCTCAGTTTTTTGCCAGTGTCTAAGGTGTTGGCCAAGAAGTAACATGTGTTTTTCACTGAGCTTGCGTACAGGTTCTTTTGGGCCTCAGTAAGCTATTCCGGATCTGACCAAAAAAGCTTCATAGCTAAACGGTCGGTACCCGGGCCTTGCAACAGAAGAGCAAGGTGTTGCCTGTAATGCCTCTCTTAGGAGGGCTGGACCCTGGGATCCAGAGCTCTGGTCATACCCACGACCAAGATGTTTTCTGTGCAGGGTGCTATACAGGTCCAGGGGAGTGGAATCCTTGGGAACCCGGTCCCTGAAGGTTTAATTACAATGCCTGCCGTGATAGGTGAAGTTTGGGCTTCTGTGGACCAAACAGAGTCCTGCGGCGAGGAAAAGGTAAGTGGGGGCCCTCAGGAACTTGGTTCTATTGAGGGACCCCCAAGCCTATTTTGTCTTTCTGCCTGTTACCTAAGGTATTCCCGCTAATATTCTGTGTATGCCTGTTACTACTGAGAAAATGTAAAAATTTTAATAGTAGGCAAGAAAAAAAAAAAAAAATGTAAGACCGCGATACCTGTGTTAGACACTAGAGGCCGCTATGGTTCTTTTTCTTGTAATGTGGATTTTTTTCTTCCAAAATCAAATCCAGGCAGTTGGTAAGTTCTCTGCTGGGAAGCTGTCTCCTCTGCCCTGTTGCTGCGCTCATCCATCCCCGGGCCCTGCGGCAGGGACCCTGGCTCCCATCTAGCTCATTTTTTTCAAAAAAGGCGCCGAAGGCGCACGTGCCCGCGCGCGTGCACGGGCACGCGCCTCTATATATAGAGGCGATCTGGAAAAAGGGGCGGAGCGGGTGGATGACGCTCGGTGTGCGCCGCGGCGCTACTGCGCATGTGCGGGCGTCCAGCGTGTTTTAAAGCACAATCATAGCTGGCTATTGAAGTGCACAGACAGAGCTAGCAACAGTATAAAGGCACACAGAGGCGGTTGATGCAGGCATCCCCTAGAAAGGCACTTTAGTAGACACCAACTGTTATATAGCAGCAATTGTGCTAGACTATTCTCAGTAAAAGTGGTGTATTACGGCTGGAATACCTCAGCTTTAGGCTTAGGAATATGCCGTCCAGAAGCTCCGGAACTGAATCTTCCAGGAAGCGAAGGGGGTCTCATCGGGCTCTGAGGATCTTGGGCATGCTTCTGCTGCACCAGTCTCCCCTGAAGTTCAGAGGTAAGTGACCGTAGAGCCCCCGCAGGGGTACTTGGTACTGTGGCTGTCCTCAGTTCACCTGCTCCTGTGTATGTAATAGAGGAGGTTTTTTCCTCAGCTCTGGGAGGATTAGAGAGAGATTGTCAACATTGATCGCTGCCTCCCTGTCAGGGAAAGCATGCCCGATCTCCGTCTCCTCCTTCAGAGTGCCTGTTAGCAGAGCAACAGTCCCATAAGGGGATCGACCTGCCTGAAGGGGATCAGGATGAGGTTGATTCTGTTATAGAGGAATCAACAGTGGAGGAACCTTTTCTCAGCATCTCAAGCTGAAAGATTATGGGTTCAGTCTCTGACTAACATGGTCCGATCAGCATTTAAAAATGCACCTTGCGGAACCATCAACCACTACTGTATCCTCGTTGGGGTCGCTAGAAGCCCCCAGACTGTCTGTTCTTTTCCACTTCACCCTTTACTGAAAGGGCTCATTTACCAGGATTGGGAACATCCTGAGAAAATATTTATTCCCCCCAAGAGATTTCCGGTGGTCTATCCCATGGAGGATAAGTTCATCAAAAAATGGAAGGTCCCTACAGTGGACGCAGCCATCTCTTGTGTGTATAAATCACTGACATGTCCAGTGGATAATGTCCAAATGTTCAAGAACCCAATAGATAAAAGATTGGAGTCCTTTTGAAAATCTGCTTCTTTCTACAGCAAGCTTGGTGACACAACCAGCAGTGGGGTCTGCTAAGCAGTGAAGGATCAGTTGAAACAGGTCTTGAGGGACTTGACAGATCAGCAGGCCCTTGCCCTAGCTGATCTACCTAGAGCCTTAGGCTTTGCGGTTGACGCCATAAAGGATTCAATCCATCAGGCCTCCCGCCTTACGCTGTCTGTAGTACATATGCGTAGGCTTCTATGGCTCAAAAACTGGTCTGCTGAAGCTCCCTGTAAAGAATGGCTGGTTAGCGTCCCATTTCATGGTGAACGCTTATTCAGGGAAGACCTGGACAAATATATCCAGAAAATTTCCAGCGGTAAAAATACACTCTTGCCGGTTAAAAACAGAGTTAGAGGTCCCTCTTTAAGAGGCCTGCTTCTCCAGTCCCTGGGGCATCGGCTGTGTAACAGTTCCGACGGGCTCCTCGGTCAATTCCCGGGGGTAAAAAACAGGGACAATCGCAGGGTAATGAGAAACCCTGGGTCAGGGGAGGTACAAAACCTCCCCCAAAGTTAAATTCATTGAAGAGTTGCCCCCACTCAGTCAGGTGGGGGGAGGACTCCAGTTGTTCGCAAGAGACCTGGCGGGACACGATCAAAACAGATAGGTGCTCTCCGCAGTATGTTTGGGATACATATTGGAGTTAAAAGACTCTCCTCCATCCCATTTTTGAGGTCAAACGTGCCAAGGGATCCCCGGAAGAGAGAGTCCCTCCTGTTGGCACTAGAACAACTATTGCTCCAAGGAGTAATTATGGAGGTTCCCCTGGAAGAATGGGGGTTCGGGTTTTACTCAAACCTCTTTACAGTCCCGAAGCAAACGGGGACGGGAGGCCCATATTAATTCTAAAAGGGCTAAACAAATTCCTGTATATCAGGACTTTCCGATGGAGTCGGTCCGATCGGTGGCCACTGCCCTACAAGGGGAGGATTGGTTAGCCGCGATCGACATCAAAGATGCTTATTTGCACATTCCCATCTTTCCAGTCCACCAAAAATTTCTACGCTTTGCAGTAGAAGGGCGCCATTTTCAGTTCAGAGCCTTACCCTTCGGTCTGGCCACAGCACCACGAGTGTTTACAAAAATTCTGGCCCTTTATTGGCCAATCTAAGAACACAAGGTGTAATGATAATGGCATATCTAGATGACTTGTTGCTGATAGACCACTCAGTGAAAAAACTAGACGTGGTCGTTCACAAGACAATCAAGTATATGGAATCTCACGGTTGGATTATCAACCGAGACAAGTCAGCCCTAAAAACCAGTCAAAAGTCTGGAATACTTGGGGCTAAGGTTGGATTCAGGCCAGAGAAAAATATTCTTGCCTCGAGGAAAGGTGTTGTCTTTTGAAAGATTTGATCCACTTAGTGGGTACAAAAAAGACAGCCGTCCATACGCCTGTGCATGAGGCTGCTGGGAAAAATGGTGGCATCATTCGAAGCAGTACCCTACGGTCAATTCCATTCAAGGAATTTGCAAGGGGCCATACTGTCAGCCTGGAACAAAAAAGTTCAGGCCCTAGACTTACAATGTCCTTGTCCCCTTCCGTTCGCAAGAGCCTCCGTTGGTGGTTGGTTCTCCAGAATCTGGAAAAAGGGAAATCCTTCAGTCCGATTTCTTGGAAGGTGGTCACTACAGATGCCAGCCTTATAGGCTGGGGAGCAGTACTGGAGCAATGGTCTCTCCAAGGCAGATGGTCGGATGCAGAAAAGGCCCTGCCCATCAATCTCTTAGAGATACGAGCAGCCCGGTATGCCCTAGTAGCATGGACATCCAAACTCCAAGGGTCCCCTGTCAGAATTCAATCAGACAATGCCACAGCAGTGGCATATATCAATCATCAGGGTGGCACCAGGAGTCGTGCAGCCCAGAGGGAAGTAAATTACATCCTGAAATGGGCAGAAAGATATGTCCCAGCCATATCTGCGGTATTCATTCCAGGAGTGGAGAATTGGAAGGCGGACTTTCTAAGTCGCCAGCAATTATGCCCAGGGGAATGGTCCCTTCACCCCGAGGTTTTCTGGACAATATGTCAGCGGTGGGGAACACCGGATGTAGATCTTCTAGCATCCAGATTCAACGCAAAGGTGGACAGGTTTGTCTCTCGGACAAGGGATCCCCTAGCTTGCGGCTCGGATGCCCTAGTGTTCCCTTGGGATCAGTTCAAGCTGATATATGCATTCCCACCGCCACAATGGTTACCTCGATTACTCCGCAGAATCAGGGTAGAAAAGAAACCAGTGATTCTGGTGGCTCCAGCGTGGCCCCGAAGAGCGTGGTACGCGGAGATTGTAAAATGTCAGTGGGGAGTCCTTGGACCCTCCCACATCGTCCGGACCTGCTTTCGCAAGGACCGATATACCACCCTTCCTTACCAGCCCTAGGTTTGACGGCCTGGCTATTGAAGCCCACATTCTAAAAAAGAGAGGGCTCTCTAATCCTGTGGTACCTACCATGATCAATGCCAGGAAGCCGGTATCCAGGCAGATCTACTATAGAATCTGGAAGGCGTACATCGCGTGGTGTGAGGCCAAGAAATGGCATCCACATAAGTACGTAATAGGTAGGAGTCTGGACTTCCTACAGTGGGCTGTAGATAGGAAGCTTGCCTTGAGTACCATCAAAGGTCAGTTTTCGGCCTTGTCAATATTTTTTCAAAGGCCCTTGGCTTCGCATTCACTAGTCAAAGCCTTTAGACAAGGAGTGATGCGTATTAGTCCTCCGGTTAATATTCCCATATGTCCATGGGATCTAAACCTGGTTCTGTCGGTTCTACAGAAACAACCATTTGAACCATTACAGCATAGTTCCTTGGTTCTTCTCACCAGGAAATTGTTTTTTCTAGTAGCCATTTGTTCGGCTAAAAGAGTATCGGAATTAGCCGCCTTGTCCTGTAGGGAGCCATATCTGGTTGTCCATAAGGACAGAGTAGTGTTACGTCCTCATCCAGCCTTTCTTCCTAAGGTGGTATCAAGGTTTCATTTGAACCAAGATGTGGTTCTTCCTTCTTTTTTCCCCAAACCTAGTTCGGTAGAGGAAAAGTTATTACATTCTTTGGATGTAGTAAGAGCAGTTAAAGCTTATCTAAAAGCCACTGCTCAGATTCGCAGAACGGATACTTTGTTTATTCTGCCGAAAGGCCCCAGAAAGGGTCAGGCAGCGTCAAAATCTACTTTAGCCAAGTGGATTCGACAGGTCATAATGCAAGCCTGTGGCTTGAGAAGGAGACCGCCTCCGTTCAAAGTTAGGGCGCACTCCACGAGAGCAGTTGGAACTTCATGGGCAGTGCATCACCAGGCCTCCCTGGCTCAAATCTGTAAGGCCGCAACGTGGTCTTCAGTACACACGTTTTACTAGGTTCTACCAGGTGGACGTTAGAAGTCAGGAGGATGTCACCTTTGGGCGCAGTGTGTTGCAGGCCGCAAAAGATCCTCATGTCTGATAGCGCTCAGCTTATGTATGGTGTATTCCCCCCCCCCTCATTGGGCATTGCTTTAGGACATCCCACATAGTAATGACTATGCTGCTCTGTGTCCCGTGATGTACGAGAAAGAAAATAGGATTTTTATAACAGCTTACCTGTAAAATCCTTTTCTTGGAGTACATCACGGGACACAGAGCTCCCACCCCTCTTTGGGGACACTTATTGCTTTGCTACAAAACTGAGGTGCTCCCGGATGGGAGGGGCTTATATAGGGGAGTGTACTTCCGGTTTTGGAAGTTGCCAGTGCCAGCACCTGAAGGTATCTATATAACCCACATAGTAATGACTATGTCGCTCTGTGTCCCGTGATGTACTCCAAGAAAAGGATTTTACAGGTAAGCTGTTATAAAAATCCTATTTTTAGAACTTCTTAAGTATTTGATTTTCACTTTGAAAGTTGGGTGTCTGGTGTTTGAATTACAGCTGTGCTAATAAGTTTACATACCCTGGCAGAATTTGATTTCTTGGCCATTTTTGAGAGAATATGAATAACACAAAAGCTTTTCTTTCACTCATGGTTAGTGTTTGGCTGAAGCCATGTATTATCAATCATCTGTGTTTACTCTTTTTAAATCATTAACACAGCAGAAACTACCCAAATGACCCTGATGAAAAGTTTACATACCCTGGTGATTTTGGCCTGATAACATGCACACAAGTTGACACAAAAGGGGTTTGAATGGCTATTAAAGATAACCATCCTCACCTGTGATCTGTTTGCTTGTAATTAGTGTGTGTGTGTATAAAAGGTCAATGAGCTTCTGAACACCTGACAGACCCTTGTATCTTTCATTCAGTGCTGCACTGACGTTTCTGGATTCTGAGTCACGGGTAAAGCAAAAGATTTGTCAAAGGATCTACGGAAAAAGGTAGTTGAACTGTATAAAACAGGAAAGGGATATAAAAAGATATCCAAGGAATTGAGAATGCCAATCAGCAGTGTTCAAACTCTAATCAAGAAGTGGAAAATGAGGGGTTCTCTTATAACCAAACCACGGTCAGGTTGTAAAAAAAAAAAAAACACGGTCAGGTAGTCCAACTAAAATTTCAGCCATAACTGCCAGGAAAATTGTTCGGGATGCAAAGAAAAACCCACAAATAACTTCAGGTGAAATGCAGGACTCTCTAAAAACATGTGGTGTGGCTGTTTCAAGATACACAATAAGGAGGCACTTGAAGAAAGATGGGCTGCATGGTCGAGTCGCCAGAAGAAAGCCATTACTACGCAAATGCCACAAAGTATCCTGCTTACAATACGCCAAACAGCACAGAGACAAGCCTTAAACCTTCTGGCACAAAGTCATTTAGAGTGATGAGACCAAAATTTAGCTTTTTTGGCCACAATTATAAACACTACATTTGGAGAGGAGTCAACAAAGCCTATAATGAAAGGTACATCATTCCTACTGTGAAACACGGAGGTGGATCTCTGATGTTTTGGGGATGTGTGAGCTACAAAAGGAACAGGGAATTTGGTCAAAATTTATGGCAAGATGAATGGAGTATGTTATCAAAAAATACTGGTGGAACATTTGCCTTTATCAGCCAGGAAGCTGCGCACAGGACGTACTTGGACATTCCAACATGACAATGATCCAAAACACAAGGCCAAGTCGACCTGCCATTGGCTACAGCAGATTAAAGTGAAGGTTCTGGAGTGGCCACCTCAGTCTCCTGACCTCAAAATCATTGAGCCACTCTGGGGAGATCTCAAACGTGCAGCTCATGCAAGATAGCCCAAGAATTTACAGAAACTGGAGGCTTTTTGCCAAGAGGAATGGGCAGCTTTACCATCTGAGAAGATCAAAGAGCCTCATCCACAAATATCACAAAAGACTTTAAGCTGTCATTGATGTCAAAGGAGGCAATACACTGTATTAAGAACTGGGGCATGTAAACTTTTGATAAGGGTCATTTGGGTAGTTTCTGTTGCGAATTATGATTTAAAACAGGTGAGGATGGTTGCCTTTAATAGCCATTCAAACCCCTTTTGTGTCAACTTGTGTGCATGTTATCAGGCCAAAATCACCAGGGTATGTAAACTTTTGATCAGAGTCATTTGGGTAGTTTCTGTTGTGATTATGATTTAAAAGGAGTAAACACAGTTGATTGATAATAAATGGCTTCAGCCAAACACTAATCATGAATGAAATAATTTTTTTCGTGTTATCATTCATATTCTCTGAAAAATGGCCAAGAAATCATAAGTTCTGCCAGGGTAAGTAAACTTATGAGCACAACTGTATATAAGCAGGCTATTGACTTATATTAGACTTGCACTAAGAAACATGATGTTTGATACCCTTGATGGCCATGGTATAGCCCCTTTTCCTTCAACATTGCCATAACTCCCTGCATAAAAATTTCAGGCACTAAGAGGCAGAACACCCTTTTAGAAGGGTCTTGCCAAAACAAGTATGTTGTGCAGTCTTTGTTATTTTTGTGTGCTTTTCCCTAGCTCCCCCCACAAACCTAAAACATTACCTGTAAATCCTGCCTGACAGTGCAGGTTTTTTACTTCCTTAGATGTGGTGACAATGCTAGCCCGCACCATCTAAAATCAATGTAGCATTATAATAATCACATTGGATGTGCACATAGAGACTTCAACACAACTGTGCCAACACAGCAAGGGCATCATGCGGGTGTTAAATAGACCTGCCCACCACCAGGTCTGTTTGGCAGAGTGAAGAGTGCTGGGGACATTGAAAAACTATTATTTTGGAAAACTTTAATAACCACAAAGTGCTTCTTTTTTTTACAAAACGACATTGGAAATAGACTAAATTTTACATTTGAGAATAACTTGGCAAATTGTAGCCAATAGCTTTAGATGTACTTTTAATATTCAGATCTAAAACAGAGCAAGAGAGGGAAAAATCCAACTGTTCACAGAACAAAAACAGAGAAATTTCCAGATAACATGCATTCCAGATTATGCAGCATTCTGTGACACTACTACAAGCAAATTTAATTTCAAGTCTCTTTTGTTCTATAAATTTACAAGTCCTTGACCATTTCCTTCTCTTGTTTCAATCTTTCTGTTCTGCACACATCATGATATGTAAGAATATTGGCAGAGGGAAACACAATTTAATTTGACTGAGGTAAGCAGTGACTGAGGCCCAGAAGCAAAAACATTATACACAGACGAGGGACTGCAATGGTACTGTCAGTACTGTCATTATGTTACATAAGAGAGAGCCAACCTGGAGGACATTGAAGAAGATTACTGTGCTGGATCCCTGCTGTCTTAGGCCAGTGATTATAAATTCTATCGCACACTGTGAAATGAAGAACAGACCTGAGCTTTGGAAGACACCACAAAACAGTGTAATAAAATGAACCTATCACCAGTATACAGCAGCTATTTTAGGGGCCAGAGGACAGAATTGTGTAACGCACAGAGTGCATGGTTTAAGAGCGAGTATGACGCAAAGTACAGAGTTAGGGGCAGGGGTCAGGAGTGTGTAGCACACAGAATGCAGGGCTCAGAAGTGAGCAGCGTAAAGTGTGGAGGAGTATTAGAGTGCAGGAGTAAGAAGTGCATATTGCACAGGGGTCAGGACTCTAAAAACACAGAGTTTGGGGGTCAAAAGTGCATTAACCAAAAAAGTGCAAAGTGCAAAAAAGTACAGCGGTCGTGAGTGGGTATTGCAGAGGGTGCAGGGATCAGGAGTATGTAACTCACAGGTCAATGCACAGAGTACAGCCAAAAGTTATATTCTCCTCAGAGTACAAATCCTCAGAAGACCAAATCCCCCCCAGCGCAGATCTCTGCTAAAAGCTCCAAATTGCTCCTAGGACAAATTTAAATTTCCCCCCACAGCCCTAAATCTTCCCCCTAGTACAGAATACCCCCTTTCCCAAGCACACCCCTCAGTACAGACCCCCCAAAGCCAATCCCACAATACAGATCCCTTCAAGTCCACTCCCCAGTACAGACCCCCTGCCCCCAGCACATTACACATCTCCCACTCCTTCCCCTCAAATACAGTGGGGAAAATAATTATTTGATCTGCTGCATTATTTGTAAGTTTGCCTATGAATAGAGGAGTTGGATGGTTTCCAGAAAACAGATTGTCGGGTCTCCCAGTCTCGGGTAGTGATAAAAGGACAAAAGGGTGAGAAGAGAGTCGGGCTCTCAAAACAAATGGGATTTTAATGGGAGACACCAGTACGGTTTAAAAGGTGAGCACAAAAGACAAGATTGTATAGAAAAATATACATTTTAATACATCATTAAAATACACAGTTCATAATTTTACATACACTGTGAGGGAGTTTGGGAAACAAGGTACTCAATCAAGTATCTTGTTTCCCAAACTCCCTCACAGTCTATGTAAAATTATGAACTGTGTATTTTAATGATGTATTAAAATTTATATTTTTCTATACAATCTTGTCTTTTGTGCTCACCTTTTAAACAGTACTGGTGTCTCCCATTAAAATCCCATTTGTTTTTGAGAGCCCGGCTCTCTTCTCACCCTTTTGTCCTTGTAAGTTTGCCTACTTACATCTATGATACAAATGATAGAGACAGAATATCAACCAAAAATCCAGAAAAAACACACGATACAAATGTTATAAACTGAGTTACAGTTCAGTGAGAAAATTAATTATTTGATCCCCAAGAAAAACATGACTTCGAACTTGGTGGAGATAAAATATCATTAGAATTCATGAGAAAACAGAAGCTTTATTTGTAAAATACTGTATATACTGTGAGGGGGTTAACTCGGTAGCGGGTGTGTGTGACCCCCGGGATGGGCTCCCCACACAAAAACAGGGCCAGCAGACGGAGGTTGTGGTTTTCAAAATCAAAAGGTGCGGTTTATTTCTCTATGTACAGTGACAAAAACACAGCAAAGCCAAAAAGAAACAAACAAAATAAATCCTGGTCAGTTTGACCTCTGACTAAACATGCAGGTTTCCTAAACTAACAACTGGGATCAGCCTGGTGCTGTCCTAGTCCCTAAGTCCCTGGTTTAGTAAAAGTCCAAACAAATAGCCACACAGGCTTTGCCTCACCGCACAGGGGTTCACTCTCCCTAGACAGTCCACACAGGTCTGGTTCCAGGCATGAGCTAACATCTAATGAAGCTGGGAGTTCTTATAGAGGCCTAAATGAGCTGACAAGGTTCAGCTGGTCTCCTCATCTCTGTCTGCACGACGCCCCACACTCTCCCTAGAGGTATGAGTCATCCATGAGCCCACTAGCCTTATACAACTCTCCACCTAGTTGTATAAGTCGGCATAAAGCCTGAATCTGGGAGAAATATATCTACCCCCCTGGATGCAACCAGGTGACATTGCCTTCCTGCTGTCACATACCCCCCCTCTTGTTTTAACCTTGGGGTTGGAACACCAGCAATCAGGCATTCATGTACTCGAGACAAAGCATCCACATTCCCCATTTGAACGCCAGGGCGATGCTTTACTGTGAAGTTGAATTCCTGTAGGGCCAGGAACCACCTATTCACTCTTCTATTTGTCTCCTTGTTTTGAGCCATCCACTTTAACGGAGCGTGATCCGTAACCATGTCAAAGTGCCTACCTAGCAGATAGTACCGAAGGGAATCTAGAGCCCACTTCACCGCTAAACACTCCTTTTCAACCGTGGCGTAATTTACCTCATGGGACTTCAACTTCCTGCTGAGGTAAATGACTGGGTGCTCTTCCCCGTTCCAGACCTGGGACAATACTGCTCCTAACCCCACATCTGACGCATCACTTTGTACGACAAAGTCTTTAGAGAAGTCGGGTGAGTACAACACTGGCTGGCTACATAAGGCTTGTTTCAAGAATTGGAATGCTGCCTCAGCCTCGGGGGTCCATTTAATCATGACCGACCCTTTCCCTTTCGTCAGGTTGGTTAGGGGCACAGCCTTAGAAGCAAAGTGGGGAATGAAGCGCCGATAATAACCCGCGATTCCCAGAAAGGCCCGTACCTGCTTCTTGCTGTTGGGACGTGGCCAACTCTGGATGGCCTCGACTTTGTTGAGTTGGGGTTTTATCACTCCCCTGCCAATGGTGTACCCAAGATATTTGGCCTCCTCCTGCCCAATGGTACACTTCTTGGGGTTAGCCGTAAACCCCGCTTCCCGGATAGAGTCTAGGACTGCTTGCACTTTTGGCAGATGTGAGGCCCAATCTGTGCTATGGACAATTACGTCATCCAGGTAAGCCGCAGCATACTTCCGATGGGGCCTCAGTATCTGGTCCATTTTCCGCTGGAATGTGGCCGGCGCATTCTGTAACCCGAACGGCATTCTCTTATATTGGAACGCCCCGTCTGGGGTTACAAATGCGGTTTTCTCTTTGGCCGACTTGGCCAGGGGAATTTGCCAATACCCTTTTGTGAGGTCAAGAGTCGTCATGTATCGGGCTGTTCCCAGCCGGTCGATCAACTCATCTATACGTGGCATGGGGTAGGTGTCAAATTTTGTAACTTTGTTCAACTGACGAAAATCGTTACAAAATCGCCAGCTCCCATCCGGTTTAGGCACCAACACAATGGGACTAGACCAATCACTTTGGGACTCCTCTATCACCCCTAAGTTCAGCATTTTCTGTACTTCCTCCCGTATTGCCTCCCGTCGGGCCTCTGGGATCCGATAGGGTTTTAACTTCACCCTTTCACCGGGCGGGGTAATAATATCATGCTCTACCCCAGATGTTTGTCCCGGCAGCTCAGAGAACACCTCCTTGTTGCGAAGCACAAACTCCTTAACCTCCTGTTGTTGGGGTTGTGACAAGGTGGCTGCTATTCCAACCTCCGGAATCACGCAACCAGTTTGAGCTGGTGACCAAGTTTCTGCGACTA
Source organism: Rana muscosa (assembly GCA_029206835.1). Lineage (NCBI taxonomy): Eukaryota > Metazoa > Chordata > Amphibia > Anura > Ranidae > Rana > Rana muscosa. The sequence continues at coordinate 222,699,338 of CM055122.1, forward strand.
GGGACTCTCTATCCCTCCAGGCTTTCAACAGATTAACGTGATATATCTGTTCGGGCTTTCGCCTTCCTGGTTGTCTGACCTTGTAATTCACTTCGCTCACTTTTTCCATTATCTCGTAGGGGCCTTGCCATTTGGCAAGGAATTTACTTTCAACCGTAGGGACAAGTACCAATATCCTATCCCCCGGGGAAAAGGTACGGGTCTTTGCTCCACGGTTGTACACTCTCTGCTGTGCCAACTGCGCTTGGGCCAAATGTTCCTTCACGATGGGCATTACCTGTGCAATTCGATCTTGCATCAGGGCGACATGCTCAATCACACTCCTGTGGGGAGAACTCTCACTTTCCCAAGTTTCCTTGGCAATATCCAACAGCCCTCTTGGGTGTCTCCCATACAGTAACTCAAAGGGGGAGAATCCCGTAGAGGATTGGGGCACCTCCCTAATAGCAAACATCAAATAAGGAAGTAGACAGTCCCAATCCTTTCCATCTCTATCCACCACTTTCTTCAACATTTGTTTTAGGGTTTTGTTGAATCTTTCAACCAGCCCATCGGTTTGGGGGTGATACACAGATGTACGCAATTGCGTCACTTTGAGCAATTTACACAGCTCTTTCATAACCCGGGACATAAAGGGTGTACCTTGGTCCGTAAGCAGTTCTTTACAAATACCCACCCGGCTAAAAACAAGAGATAGCTCTTTGGCTATGGTTTTGGCCGAGGTATTTCTGAGAGGGATCGCTTCTGGATAACGGGTGGCATAGTCCATTATAACCAATATGTACTGGTGCCCCCTAGCGGACTTGATTATAGGACCTACCAAATCCATTGCGATTCTCTCAAACGGGACCTCAATGATGGGTAGAGGGACCAGCGGGCTACGGAAATGTGGCATCGGGGCCGACCTCTGACACACAGGGCAGGAGGAACAATAATTTTCTATGTCCTTCATCACTCCAGGCCAATAGAATCTCTGTAATACCCTCTCTCGGGTTTTCTCTGTCCCCAGATGACCTCCAAGAATGTGCCCATGGGCCAACTCCAACACCAACTTCCTGTAAGGTTTGGGCACCACAAGCTGCTCAACGGTTTCTTCTGCCCTTTTTGCCACCCGATACAGTAGGTCCTTCTCTACGCTGAAGTATGGGTAAGTGCAGGTATTATCTGGGTTCACTAACTCGCCATCTATTTCCAGTACGTTTTCCCGTGCCTTTATTAGGGCGGGGTCTTTTAACTGTTCTGTGGCAAAATTTTCCCTGTGAACCTCCAGATCAGAAAACTCCACAGACGGTAGGTTTTCGTCTGAGGAGGTGGGCTCCTCTCCAGTTTCTTGAGTCTCCCCTGCCAATACTGACAAGGGAAATTCTGGAGAGTCCTCACCACTCTCAGAGGAGTTCTGGCTATCACATTCCTGGTACATAGGGGCACCAGTGGGGGGCTCAGGATCATCCCACAGTTCCCAGAACTTCGGAAAATCCCTTCCCACAATGGCGTCATACGGTAACTGAGATACTAAGCCCACTGGATGAGAGAGGGTACCTTTGGGGGTCTCGAAACACACTGTAGTCACTGGATACTCTCGGGTGTCCCCATGCACACAAATAACAGCTACCTTGCTATTCCCAGAGACCTCTGTTTTAACTAACTCAGCCTTTATCAGGGTCACAAGGCTACCTGAATCCAGCAATACCACAACATTTCTACCATTAACACACATTTTGCATAAATGTTTCTCAGTTCCTCGAATGGCAGTGCATGCGACTGTCGCACACAGCGACTGACGTCTGCCCGTCAGAAAGTCACACTGCATGGGTTCCTCCACAACCGGGCAATTGGCTGCAATATGTCCCGCTTGCCGGCAGCGGTAGCAAACGATCCTTCTTGCCGCCTCTTGAGCCGCTGATTTCCCAGGCTGTTCTCGCCAAACTTGGGGTAGAGCTCCCACCCTCTCACTCTCTCCACCCTTACCCCTTGGAATCCTCTTATCCGCCCCTGGGGGTGGTCTGGTCTTAGGGTGGAAAGTCCGAGTGTCTCTGGAAGAGGCCGTCAGGTTCTCTGTAGCCAAGTATTTCTCTACACGATCCACAAGACCACCGGCCGTCTCTGGGTCTCCATGGCTTACCCACTTTTGGATGGCAGTAGGAAGAGCTCTCAAAAACCGATCCATTACAACACGTTCCACAATCTCTGGTGCGGACAAAGTCTCTGGCTGTAGCCACTTCCTGCTCAGGTGAATGAGATCATACATTTGAGACCTGGGGGGTTTTCCAAGCTGGAAAGTCCAGTTATGCACACGCTGAGCCCGGACAGCCAGGGTGAAACCCAGCCTTGCCAATATTTCAGCTTTTAGCATCACATAGTCTTTTGCTTGGTCAGGCTCTAGGTCATAGTAAGCCTTCTGCGATTCACCAGTTAACAGAGGAGCCACCAGTCCAGCCCACTGCTCCTCAGGCCACTTTTCTCTTTCAGCAGTCCTTTCAAATGTGGTCAAAAATACCTCTGGATCATCCTCTCCAGTCATTTTTGTCAATAAACGACTCACCCCAAAGGACGCGGTATTAGTGGGACGGCTTTCCTCACTGGTCTGCGGACGTTGCTGCATTACTGCTTCCATTTGTTGTAGTCTCTGCTCTTGCTTCTGTAACAGGTCTATGAAGCGGGCCTCAGATTGCTGCTGGGCTTGTTGATGAGCTTGCTGCTGGGCTGCAAGGCTCCTTTGCAAACCTGCATTTGTCTGCTGTTGATTGGCATTTGCTAGAGCCAGCTGTTTCAGTATCTCCTCCATGCTGGCTTAAAAAAAACTGCCTGTATTCTCCACCAACTGTGAGGGGGTTAACTCGGTAGCGGGTGTGTGTGACCCCCGGGATGGGCTCCCCACACAAAAACAGGGCCAGCAGACGGAGGTTGTGGTTTTCAAAATCAAAAGGTGCGGTTTATTTCTCTATGTACAGTGACAAAAACACAGCAAAGCCAAAAAGAAACATAAACAAAATAAATCCTGGTCAGTTTGACCTCTGACTAAACATGCAGGTTTCCTAAACTAACAACTGGGATCAGCCTGGTGCTGTCCTAGTCCCTAAGTCCCTGGTTTAGTAAAAGTCCAAACAAATAGCCACACAGGCTTTGCCTCACCGCACAGGGGTTCACTCTCCCTAGACAGTCCACACAGGTCTGGTTCCAGGCATGAGCTAACATCTAATGAAGCTGGGAGTTCTTATAGAGGCCTAAATGAGCTGACAAGGTTCAGCTGGTCTCCTCATCTCTGTCTGCACGACGCCCCACACTCTCCCTAGAGGTATGAGTCATCCATGAGCCCACTAGCCTTATACAACTCTCCACCTAGTTGTATAAGTCGGCATAAAGCCTGAATCTGGGAGAAATATATCTACCCCCCTGGATGCAACCAGGTGACTTTGCCTTCCTGCTGTCACAATACACAAAAATATCAAAAATGTAATCCTGCTAAAATAATCCTGCTACATCTTAACAAAATTATGCCAATGTCCCCTTGCCCAGGAAAGTGAAAAATTGTCAGTTTATTAGTTATTGCTTTAAGTAAACAACTCACAGTACCTCCTTATGGCCACAGTAAGAGCCTCTGGTGAACTGGCACAAGGACAAATGACTTCTTGCCGCAGGCCTTTACTTTGGAAGACATTGAGGAACGCGTCACAAGAAGAAATGGACCCTGGGGAGGATACACAAGAGGAGGATGTGATGATGCATGAGCAGGAAACACTACATTTGGACAAGATGATTTAGAACTCTTTAAAGAGCATTGCGGACATTCTGAATAGTTCATCTCTACACTTGTCCTTTGGCATTATAACACTAAGAAAAATGCACTGTAAACCAGAAGCTCATTAGTTTCTGTCCATCTCATACAAGCCACCAACACCTCTCTCTTCAGCCTGCAGTGAAAAGGGTACAACGCAATGCTTAGAAATAAAACACGACATTGTGGATGTAGAAATGTTTAAATATAGTGTCCTATTAGAAACCCAAGCTCATCTCAAGGAAAATGTCAGTAACATAGAAAAAGCTATTATACAGAGCAAATTCACTTTGGAGGCTATGATTTTAAACTGGTCACAGAGCAAATAATTCACCCAGGCCTAGGTCTTTTTTTCCTACAGTTTGTATGAGCAGGGCATGAATAATAGCAAAAATGCTTGATTTTTAACTTATGGATAGAATGAGGATGGGTTCAAATCCCTGTAAGGTTTGTATTGCTGTCTGTGTCTGCTATGGAGATTTACCCTCACTGTTGTCTTTGGTACTGAAAGTGATTGAAAATCCAAAATTTTAGTTGCCATGGGAACATGGTGGTTAGAGGAAATCTTCCAATGGGTAAACCTGTTCTGGTAATAACTGGCTAAGAAATATCTTCTTTTCGTTACTTTTGTTGTGTCTCTTGGACAGGAAGTGAAGAGTAAGTTCTTCGATGGGACACAGACTAGGGATAAGCTTGGGTTAGCGCCAAACCCAGAAGTTATCAGTTCTTGCTGGGCTAGTGAGTTGTTGGTAGGAGATTCCCTGCCCTGCAGCTGTGTGTATACAGAGAGGCGGGGATGCTCGGTACATCATTGACCTAATATGACTGCATGGCTCTTAACACCCAGCACTTTCTTACAGGAGGCCAATTGTGAAAAAGTCAGGGAATATACTTGTCAAATTGCATTAACAGGTTTTCTGAAATATTTCAATTCAGTCATATGAGGTGATAAAAGTTGCCGTACCTCTTTCTTATAATAAACAGGTGAGGTGTGGAATGCTAATGTCAGTTATATCGTGTATATCTGCCTGACTTGGGGATGCATACCAATCACACATTTGCAATTGTGATCATTCAGTATGTAAATATGCAGCTTATTATACACCAATGGCAAATGTTTACTTGCATGATTTCTATCCAAAGAGATAGAACATGCAAATCAAACAAAATTATAGTCTTCAGCTTGAGATAAACCCTAATCAGTAATGAGACTGCACAATTTCATATCATGGCCAAAGTTCCAAGCACTTTAATAAGTACGACACAGTTAAAAGGGAAACTAATGCCTTGTACACACAATCAGAATTTCCGATGAAAGAAGTCAGATGGAATTTTTTCATCAGATATTCCAACCGTGTGTCGGCCCCATCTGACTTTTTTCCGTCTGAGTTTAGAAATAGAACATTAGCAACCAGAATATTTCTCTGGATAGGTTTACTTTAAATGGAATCTTTTATATATGGAAACGAAAAACACACAAAAAAACACAACAATAAATTTGAATTAATCTTACAAAAGATAAAAAAATCTGATTATTAATGAATATGATAAATAACATTTCACAGTATTGTAGCATATGGATACATATTTCCTTTGGATTACAACAGCAGCTTAAGAAATGTACTTACAAGGATTTGCTCCATCAGCCACAATCAACATGCGTAAAGAGGACAGGTTGATGTCTCTCTGATCACGGTGTGCAACCAACGCCCAGTGCATATCCCTTGACTTGACACATGCAACTTTTGCTATAAAAAAAAAAAAAAAAAAAAGGAAAATCACATGCTATAAATATTTTGTCAAATAAGCAAAGTAATGTGAGAACATTAGTAGTGGATAGAATAAGTATAGGAGTGGGAAAGGGAACAAGAAATTTAAGTAGTAGCAGGGTGACCTAAATTGAGCCACCTTGTTGTGCCTTCATGATGCTCCAAGTCTTTTTCTGTATGCCTGGGTAGACCCCAAAATATACATAGGGCTTTGCCTTTTGATTGATTTAGAGTACAGTTCTGCAAAATGCTGTTTAACAGCTCAAAGTAAAAAGCCTCTACTGGCCAGTTAGGCTTTTTGTACTGAACTTGTGCATGGCTCAGCTTTGGGCAGGGACTGGCTTATCCAAGTTTAAAGTGGTAGTAAACCCCCCAAAAAATGTAATATATTGCAGCTTACCAATCGATATATGTGGTGGCTGCATTAGTTTCTTTTTAAGTTTGTTTTTCTTTATTTTGACATGTTGATCTAGTCAGTAACACACTTCCTGTCTTAGGGTGTCTTCACTCTGAATGGAGACACTGTTGGACAACAGCATTGCCAATCTGGGGAAAGAGTGGTGTTAGAGCACAGCAGATTTAGATGGACTTGACCAACAAGTCAGTGTCAGCGTTAAATAGTTTGTCTCAACTGTCTCGCTGCCACTTTTGCTGGACAGCGTGGTCTAAAGTTGATGTTGCTTTTATAGCAGGACAACTATGCCATTTAACTGATTGGCTGTCACCTGTTTCACCTACAGTGTTGGAGTCACATTTAGCATATGTCCTTAAATGAAATAACTTGTTGATAGCTTTGGAGGCACCAAAGACAGCCTAATGCCCCATACACACGATCATTTTTAATGTCATTTTTAAAACTGACGTTTTTCTCGTCATTTTTTTTCTTGTTTCCTCTCAAGCCTGTCTTGCGTACACACCATCATTTTAAAAAATGTTCAAGAAAAGCGCAGTGACGTACACCACGTACGACGGCACTATAAAGGGGAAGTTCCGTTCGAATGGCGCCACCCTTCATGTTAGTAAAGTTTGTTGAGAGACGATTCGCTCTTTTCAGTCTAGTGCTTTTCAGTCCGTTACAGCGTGACGAATGTGCTATCTCCATTACGAACGCTAGTTTTACCAGAACGAGCGCTCCTGTCTCATACTTGATTCTGAGCATGCGCATTTTTTTTCACGTCGTTAAAGCATACACACTATCGTTTTTCACGTCGTTAAAAAAAAACGACATGAAAAACGACGTGAAAAAAGAGAGCATGTTCGAAATTTTTAATGCCCGTTTTTCACGTCGTTAAAAATGCTCTGGAGCCTACACGATCATTTTTAATGGCCATTTTTTAAAATGGCATTTTTAACGGCATGAAAAACGATCGTGTGTACGGGGCATTAGAGTGCATTTGCTGATTCTGAATTTAGCTAGAGCGGTGTGGAGAGAGTCCAAACCTATTGTAGGATTTAAGGACACTGAAGCTGCACTTCCTACTTGGCATAACCCCATGTTTTCTCAATTGTTACATTTCATTGATTACTCTTTCTGGGAACAAAAAGATTTAAATACTACTACCCTAGAGGATATCTAAATTGGCACTAGTCTTTCATCCTTTGTTGACTTACAACAGAAATTTGACCTCCCCGTACAAACTTTTATAAATATCTTCAATTTAGGCATGCATTGCATGCTCAGTTTGGCACCATCATCTCAAAATTTTCTAATTACCCACTCATCTGTATATTAAAGTCGCAATGTTCTGGAGGACTCATATCAGAAGCCTATACCTACCTTTTTAAATGCTACTGTTAGCAAAAATCCACTGATCGTGCAATCCAAATGGCAACAAATCATACCAGATTTAACAGAGGAGGATTGGGAAGAGGCTTGCTCTCATTTACAGGTGTCTCCAGCCATTAATAACAAGTTGACACAACTATACATGATACACCAGTCTTATCTGAGGTTGCATGCTATGCATTGCATACCCACATCTAACTGTACGATATGTAATCACACAACAGCTAATTTTGCACATGTAATTTGGGTGTACTCTGTCAAAGCTCGTTACTGGAAACAGGTGACAGATCTTCTATCCTCAGTATTGTCGTTACCTGTTCCATGTACTCCTAGAATATGCCCCTTGGGTATTCTGCATGAGGAACAGTGGTAGAGGCATCACAGAGCTCTACTGAAAGAGACACTGTTTATGGCTAGGAAGGCCATTGCACTTAATTGGATTCAACCCAATCCTCCATCTGTGTGTACGTGCATAAAGACGGTAAACCAAATACTGCCATATGAAAAACTTGTATATGAACACAAAGGATGGCCAACAAAATATAATGGGGATTTGGGATGAGTGGTGCGCATCTACCCTTACCATTTCCAAAAATTGAGAAGCCCACTGACTCAAACAAAGTCTAACAACTGTCAGAATTCAAACCTCTTAATGTTGATTTTTCATACCCAGGGAAAAAAAAGGTGACTTGTATGCTTTATATATCTTTTATTTTCTGATCCAAGCAAGCTGTATATACATTTTCAAATAACCTGATACATGTCGGTTCAAATGTACTTGATCTGTTATGGTGCTCATGTTGAGCATTTTGTCAAATTTGTTACTGTAATGCACATTCGTTATTAAAAAGTGTTAAAAAAAAGTTGCAAAATAGACTTACTGGCCAGATCGAAAATAAACCAGGCAAAAATAAATGAAAAAATGTCTAAAAAAGATGAAGAATGCAGTCACCACATGTATGAATAGGTAAGCTGTAATATAATGGTTTTGTTTCTGGGTTTAATACCTTTCTAAACATAAGGTTCCTGGTGCCTTCACTTTGCAGGATTGTAGCTAGCTACAAAAAAACTTGCCAGGCTCCAAATACAGATAGTGGTAATCTAGCTCAAAGCAAAATATTGCAAACGCTATAATCTACAGAAAAACGAAATCTGTTACAATGACAGTGAATGCACTTATTATGTCATTACATAAAGTTGGCCAAACTTGCCAACTTTTATGTCCTTCAAGAGCATCCATGCATGAGCCTCTGTGTGAAGACTTAACACAAGGAGTGTGGAAGCACTCAGAAGCAGTTAAGACAACAAAGACCCATCCAACCCCATTGTTGAAATCTGAAAATAACACATCTCTCCACCAATGGTCAACCTACTGAAGAGAACCTTGCAGAGGGGGATCCTGCCTCACAAAGCACATTTTGGCCCATTTTATCCAGGTTTTGAATCAAGACATTTGACAACTACACAATGAAATGTGTAAGTCGAAACAGTCCTGCTTATTTATTATTTTAACTGATCAAAAAAAAAATAGGCATTAAAATTTGTGATCTTCAGTGATTTTAGAATATTGGCCATTTGAGATACACTCTTCTAACACCGTGGTTCCATTACGACCCTGGGTGATACTAGGCTTCTTTCTTCATGGATGTTTTAATAGAGGGGCAAAATGAGAATATAACCTGAGCCTACTAACAGCTATGGAAAATGGATGGCTGAAATTCTAGGAATATACCTTAGACAAGCAGTAAACTTCAGAAACCTTATTTTTAAATAGGTCTACTTTTTTTCATACTAGTAATGTTCTAATTTAGCAATAGCCTTTTCTAAAAACATTTTATATATCCAATAATTACTGAAAAAGTAAAATTTCTACAAATGTATTCTGTAGCATGCTTTGTTCCAATTTCCTTTTTGCCTCTTAGGCTTGATTCACACCTATGCATTTTTTGTGCTTTTTGCATTTTGCAGATTTGCTGTACAGAACGTGTTCCATAGGAAACCATGTTAAATGAGCTTAGTGCAAATCTGCAAAAAGCACTAAAAATGCATAGGTGTGAATCAAGCCTTAAAATGGCCCTCGACAGCAGTAGCCAAGGGTGCCAAAAAGATGAGGTGGTATATTAAAAATATGTATATTTTTATATTTTTTTGTATTTTAATGTCTATCTAGGTTTGTATTTCCTTATCTAGGCAGCAGAAATCTTTGCTATGGAGCTTTAATTTATGTTATCAAAAATTATATACTCTGTAAGACCTGAAACACTGAGCTCTAATATCACAGACTTGGGCTTCGTTTAAACTTACTATTGGTTGTATTTTTTTTCCAAATAAACACCTTTTATTTTAATAAGTAAGCAGCTGGATGGCAAAAAAAAATAAAAAATGAAAGACTGACTATCGTAATTTGTGTTACCACAGTCTTAAAATGATACTATTTAAAGAGTAAACATGTGCAGAGATTTAATAGCCTTTCATACTATAAAGTTAACGAAGATAAATCATTTATACTGGGTCTTAATGTGCCACAGGATACAATGCGAGAGTTAGCTGATAAATACCCTTATAAATGGACAGCATCAGGGTTGAAATATCTTGGTATTCAACTGACTTCTACTACAAAAGAACTGGTCAAGGCAAACTACTTAAAATTTTTAGATGGCCTGCATAAGAAACTCCAAAACATATCCAAAACAGAGCTATCGTGGTCAGGGAGACTGGCAGCGTTCAAGATGTTGATACTTCCCCAACTACTGTATTTATTCAGGACCCTGCCAATCCCGGTACCCAACAGCTTCTTCGCAAGGGCCCAAACTTTAATTAACAAATACCTTTGGATGGGAAAGAGAGCAAGATGTGCTTTTTCCAAATTAACGTCTTCCAGGAAGGCGGGAGGGGTAGGCCTAACAGTCCTAAAAGATTACTACATAGCAGCCATATTGACACAACTTAGGACATGGTTCCCTCAACATAAAAGTAGTAGATGGGTAGAAATTGAGAAAACTCAGGTCTATAAGGGTAACTTACACCATTTTCTTTTAGCTAGCCCACAAGCAACCGCTAAGTCGGATGATTGGTCACCGACCATTAAAGCGTCATTATCAGCTTGGACGGTACTACTAACCACCAAGTTTCATAATGTCAATCTTACAACCGTCCATATACCGTTGATAAGTATATCTCACATTATCCCGAATATAGACGTCAGTGCATGGGAAAGACTGGGGATTACACAAATCGATCATCTACTTATAGGCCCAGCCCCTAAGACTTTCCGAGTCCTCCAAATAGAATACGGGCTCTCAGATAGGGAATATTACACTTATCTGAGACTGTTGAACTATCTGCACACTTCACCCCCTGCCACGATTAATCTCCCATGGCAAGTGTCCCTATACTTTACTACCCTAACCTCTAAAACCAAAGGAATAGCCTTATTTTACAACACTTTGGGTAATAAATACACCTTTAACAGGAATAACAATATACTGGCCTGGGAGAGAGATCTCGGCAACGGGTACTCAGAGGAGCAGTGGCAATATGCCTTGCTAGCTAATTACTCAGTGACTAGGAGTGCAGGTTTATGGGAACTAACACAAAAAATTCTACTGAGGTGGTACTTGACGCCTCACAGAATTGCCAAATTCTCCCCTCAGACATCGAACAAGTGTTGGTGGAAGTGTGGACTGACAGGTTCACTGTACCACATTCTCTGGACTTGTCCAGTGATAACAGCTTTCTGGAAAAAGGTATTTCACCTGATTAGAAAGGTACTGCATTGGACAGTGCCTATCTCCCCGGGTCTTGCATTACTAACATTGACGATAGAATCCATACCTCATGAGCACAAAACTATTCTAGTACACATACTTCTCAGCGCTCGTTTGACTATTACGAGACATTGGAAAAACCAGATACTTCCAAACATAGGCGAGGTCATTATGACTACTAATACCCACTCTACATATGAAAGAATGCTGGCCAGGGCTCAAAATAACCACTTAAAAGTCGATGCTCTATGGAAAAGATGGATAGATTGGTATGATACAAGCAAACTCCTTACATAAATTTTTGTAAATTTTAGTATATAAACCATAATTTACAGTCTCAATCTATAATTATAGTTGGATAGGTCACAAATCACCTATGACTCTAAGCGATGGAACATGACTCAGCAACAATATCTGCTGCATTTTTGTTTTTGTTCAAGTTTCTGTTCGTTTTTTTCTTTCTTTTCTTTTTTGTTTGTTTAAATGTTTGTTTAAATGTTCTACTAGCACTTATTCATCCCACCGACAGTCTTCTGTGGTCAGGGTTCAACTGCCTCCTATATTAATGTGCTCATACATACCTATGTTAAACCTATGCTGAATTGCACTGAGGTGTGGTTCCCTCTTACTTACCTTGTGGGTGTTCGGCGGGGTTGGGGCGCTACTCTCTGCCGGACGGCACAGCATGATCCCTACCGGGGTGCTGGGGGCGGAGGGGGGCGGCCTGCGAGGACTGAACGCCACGGGATGATACGAGCTACCAAATGTGGGACTGCACCAGATGGCATTGAACTAGACTACTTTCTTATCCCAAATTGTTCTGCAATTAATTATAGTTGACCAGGAAATTGTCCTACGTACAGCACCATTGTTAACATGTATGCTTTACATTGCTTTGTATGTGAAAATTTAATAAAAACCTATTGAAATTAAAGAGTAAACATGGAATTAAAATGTGGGAATTGCAAAAACTTTGTTAAAAAAGGAGAAACTTTTTTTTAACCACTTCAGTCCCGAGCCTCGTTTAGAAATTTAGTGTTTACAAGTTAAATGTACTTAGAACCCCCAAACACCCTAGAGAATAAAATGGCCGTCGTTGCAATACTTTCTGTCACACCGTATTTGCGTAGCGGTCTTACAATCACACTTTTTTGGGAAAAAATACACTTTTTTGAATAAAAACACATAACAGTAAAGTTAGCCCAATTTTTTTTTTATATTGTGAAAGATAATGTTACGCCGAGTAAATTGATACCCAACATGTCACGCTTCAAAATTGCGCCCCTCTCGTGGAATGGCGACAAACTTTTACCCTTAAAAATCTCCATAGGCGATGTTTAAAAAAATTCTACAGGTTGCATGTTTTAAGTTACAGAGGAGGTCTAAGGCTAGAATTATTGATCTTGCTCTAACGATCCTGATGACACCTCACATGTGTGGTTTGAACACCGTTTTCATATGCAGGCGCTGCTCACGTATGCGTTCGCTTCTGCACGCGAGCTCAGCGGGACGGGGTGCGTTTAAAAAAAACGTTTTTTCTTAAAAAATAAAATAAATATTTGTGTCACTTTTATTTCTATTAAAAGGAATGTAAACATTCCTTGTAAAAGAAAAAAGCATGACAGGACCTATTAAATATGAGATGTGGGATCAAAAATACCTCAGATCTCATATTTACACAAAAATGCAATAAAAAAAAATAATATATATAATTTGAAAAAAAATGTCTCTTTAAGATACCGGTATATATGCGGAAGTGACGTTTTGATGTCGCTTCCGCCCTGAAATGGTATGGAGACAGGTGGGGGCCATCTTCCCCTCACTCATCTCTATACCTAACAGGGAGAAGGACACGATCGCCTCCACCAGAGGCTCCGGTAAGTGGCGGAGCCCCCTCCCGCCGCCGATAAAAGTGATCTTGTGGCAAATCTGCCGCAGAGACCACTTATCTGAAAGTGGACCGCTCGCTGAAGAAGAGGATACAGGGGTTATGGTAGCTAGCTGCTGCCATAACAACGATATCCTTACCGTATAACGACGGCGGGCAGGCAGTCCGTAAGTGGTTAACTTTAGACAGAGTAGGAAAAGGTTAGACTTTCTGCCATGTTTGATTCAATACTAAAGTGATTGTAAAGTCTCCTTTAAAAATAACAAACATGTTATACTTGCCTGCTCTGGTGCAGTGGATTTGCACAGAGCAGCCCAGATCCTCCTCTTCTCTGGTCCCTCTTCTGTGATCCTGGCCCCTCCCTCCTGTTCAGTGCCCCCACAGCAAGCAGCTTGCTATGGGGGCTTCCGAGCTGAGTCAGAGCTCCCTGTGTCCATTCAGACATGGAGCCCCAACCCAGCCCCACCCCCTCTCTCCCCCGATTGGCTAGCTGACTTTGACAGCAGTGGCAGCCAATGGCGCCGCTGCAATGTCCTAGCCAATCAGTAGAGAGAGTCTCAGACGGCAGAGACATTAGTGGACATCGCTGGACAGAAATGGGGCTCAGATAAGTGTTATGGGGGCTGCTGCACACAGAATGCTTTTTATGTTAATGCATAGATGCATTAACATAAAAAAAAAACTTCTACCTTTTACAACACCTTAATGAATATGAATATGTTGAGAAGAGGGAAAAAAACAGCCTTACCTTTGTACTGACAAACTTTCTGTATCCATGATAATGGATTAACTTTCATGAGAGAGTATGGGATACTGATGACGTGCATCATGTTCATGACACTCTGAAATCAGAAGACAAATCCTTGATTACGGAAGAGGAAGAAAGACGCAGATTATCTTTCAGGCTAATTAATCCGCACAAACAGCACTGCTAATTTTCTAATTTAATTTTTGCCTTCTCCAGGCGTTTTCATGAGTGCACTTAAAGTTAATGCTCATAATAATTCAGAAACATGAACATTTTACAGCTATGTGAATTGCTGTGCACATTATCTACTAAAAGATACAGAGCAGCTATCAGGAATGTCCTTGTAAAACCAAAATGAAACATTATCCAAGTAGACATTTACGGCGCCTATAAAATGAAAAAATAACATTTAAGGTAAGCTTAAGGCATATCTTTAAAAAGTTTAGACTCTGCTATTAGTCCATAGGTAGCAATTCTCTGTTACTCTGGGATGTTTCGTATCAAAAGCCGCACTACAGCTGTTGTACTCAGCAGGTATAACCAAATCAAAAAATGTCACATGCACCGGAACTAAATGAAATATTACATAGTGTAGAGTCAAAAGGCTCCTGTTTGCTGGTAAAAAGATTTGGTAGTGATCTATTCTGTACAAACCGCCTCTCGTGTGTGGGTGAAGCTACATTATGCTTAAAGGGTGGTGCTAGAACCAGGAAACACTTGGCCTGCAATTATACTGGCTCAAATTTAGGTCCATTTGGATGATGAGGATTTAGGTAACTATAGAGATTTAAATGACATGGCAGCCAGGTGTAGAAGATGACGGTAATTTCAAACAGGAGCCATTAAGCGGGTAGAATCCCCAGAGTCTCAACAAATGCAAAATATTTTTTTTTTGTTTACAGCATATCTTTACTAATTTTGCAGGGTTTTGGTTTTATGCTAGAAATAATTTTAAACCTAGAACAGACCAAAATTTGCCCAATGACTTTGCATACGGACTACCTTCCAACACTGCCCCTTCCAACACAATCCCCTCCCTAACCAAGACCCAGGTAAATCCATCCTCTGACCAGCCACAGTTCACCAGATTTGTCCTAACACACTCAACTAAGCCTTGCTCATTTTTCATAAGCTGCCAACCTTTACTGGTTGAAAGTCTGCATAATCAAACTAAAATCTGAAGACTGGAAGTACTTGTCCACATTGCAGGATGTCATTATTTCTAAAGTGGCACAATCAGCTTTTACATATTAGCAATTCATCTGCTGTATGAGAATATTTCCAATATATCCATATTTCTCAGTACCACAGAATGCAGCTATAATAGTGGGATAGGTGACCATTCCAGATAAAGTTTTCATTAAAATGCATCTCTTGCACTGTTTGAATCCGAAAATCAATGCTCAATCTCCTAAGCACAACCAACAAAGCCATTAATAGCAAGAGGAAATATTACCCATAGCAAAACCGAACACCTATCAGAAGCAAACATTCAGCTTTTGCTGCTGCCAATCACAGAGGCCAGGTCTCTCTCATCAGCACTGTACCCTGCTGGGGATTCAGCATCCAAGTCACCTTCAGGCATCTACTTTGAAATATGAAGCGTTGAAGTCACACCGATCATCAAAAAGGACACAACAAGGAAAAGGGAAATAGAGAAGGTGGTGGTATAACATTCCTGCAGACTTCCTGAAATGAGAATGATTCTCAGTGCACAGGAGTAGTCAGTTGTTTTGAAAGGCTTGCAAAAATAGGCACATTTCAGAACGGGCAAGATTCAGAATATTAGAAATGATGTTACAGAACTGTTTTATTAGGTAAGAAGTGGCTAGGTCCTAGTAAATCTAAGACACAGAGGGACTTTCCCTTTCTCAGCCTGGGCATTACATATGCTCCCCACACCTAGGACTAGGGAGAAAGACTAATGCGGCGTACACACGATAGTTTTTCATGCCATTTTTTAAACCAACGTTTTTTTTCATGTTTCCTCTCAAGCCTGTCTTGCGTACACACGATCATTTTAAAGAACGTTCAAGCAAAGCGCAGTGACGTACAACACGTACGACGGCACTATAAAGGGGAAGTTCCGTTCGGATGGTGCCACCCTTCATGTTAGTAAAGATTGTTGAGCGACGATTCGCGCTTTTCAGCCTCCTGCTTTTCAGTCCATTACAGCGTGATGAATGTGCTATCTCCATTACAAATGCTAGTTTTACCAGAATGTGCGCTCCCGTCTCATACTTGATTCTGAGCATGCGCGTTTTTTTTCACCTCGTCAAAGCATACACACCATCGTTTTTTACGTCGTTAAAAAAAACGACATGAAAAACGACGTGAAAAAAGAGAGCATGTTCGAAATTTTTAATGCCCGTTTTTCACGTCGTTAAAAATGCTCTGGAGCATACACACGATCGGTTTTAATGCCCATTTTTAAAAATGGCATTTTTAACGGCATGAAAAACGATCGTGTGTATGGGGCATTAGACTATAAATCTTGCCGTCTCAACCTCCGCAACATCTCAAAAATACGCCCCTTCCTAACCAATGACAAAACTCCTACAGTAGGTGCCGCCGATATTGTGTCAATCTCGCCACTTCTAGCGGCGAGATTGACACCCTATGAGCTCCGTCGCGAGAGCTAGCGCCGAGCTGTCTCATCATCGGGAAAGGAAAAATGTTCCTTTCACGATGAGCGACACGCATTGCCGATAGACGGGGATCCGACGTGGATTTCCGCCAATATCAGGCACTGCGTTTGGCATGAATCCTGAGCGGGAACTCCACGCCAATTTTTAAAGAAAAAAACGGCAGGGGTTCCCCCTCCAGGAGCATACCAGGCCCTTGGGTCTGGTCTGGATTTGAAGGGGAAACCCTACGCCGAAAAAACGGCGTGGGGGTACCCCCCAGAATCCAAACCAGACCCTTATCCGAGCACGCAACCTGGCAGGCCGCAGGGGAAGAGGGGGGGACGAGAGAGCGGCCCCCCCTCAATCCTGAACCGTACCAGGCCGCATGCCCTCAACATGGGGGGTTTGGTGTTCTGGGGCAGGGGGGCGACTTGCGGCCCCCCCACCCCAGACCACCCTGCCCCCATGTTGATAAGGACAGGGCCTCTTCCCGACAACCCTGGCTGTTGGGGTCTGCGGGCGGGAGGCTTATCGGAATCCGGGAGCCCCCTTTAATAAAGGGGCCCCTGGATCCCGGCCCCCCACCCTATGTGAATGAGTATGGGGTACATCGTACCCCTACCCATTCACCTGGTGGAAAAAAAATTGCAATAAAAAAAACACACAGCTTTTTAAAGTATTTTATTACACAGCTCCGGGGGTCTTCTTCCGACTTCGGGGGTCTGCGCTCTCCGGTTCTTTCTTCTGCCGGGCCACCGCTATCTTCTTCCAACTCTTTTGCTAGCGGGGCCCGGTCTTCTCCGTCGCCTTCTCCCCTCTTAGGTTCTTTCTTTCTTCCGCCGGGCCTCCGCTAACTTCTTTTAGCTCTTTTGCTAGCGGGGCCCGGTCTTCTCCGTCACCTTCTTCCCTCTTCTTCTCTCCGGTTCTTTCTTTCTTCTGCCGGGCCTCCGCTAACTTCTTTTAGCTCTTTCGCTAGCAGAGGCCCGGTCTTCACAGTCGTCTCGTCCGGCTCTCCGTTGTCCTTTTGCCGGCCCCTCCACTAACTTCTTGTAGCTCTTTTGCTAGTGGAGGGGCCGGTCTTCCCGTCGTCGCAGTCGGCGTCTTCTTCCCTCTTCTCCTCCTCGGGGGGGCCGGGATCCGGGGGCCCCTTTATTAAATGGGGCTCCCGGATTCCGATAAGCCACCCGCCCGCAGACCCCGACAACCAACGGCCAGGGTTGTCGGGAAGAGGCCCTGTCCTCATCAACATGGGGGCAGGGTGCTCTGGGGTGGGGGGGCCGCAAGTCGCCCCCCTGCCCCAGAGCACCAAACCCCCCATGTTGAGGGCATGTGGCCTGGTACGGTTCAGGAGGGAGGGGGCCGCTCTCTCGTCTCCCCCTCTTCCCCTGCGGCCTGCCAGATTGCGTGCTCGGATAAGGGCCTGGTTTGGATTTTGGGGGGGACCCCCACGCCGTTTTTTCGGCGTAGGGTTTCCCCTTCAAATCCAGACCAGACCCAAGGGCCTGGTATGCTCCTGGAGGGGGAACCGATGCCGTTTTTTTCTTTAAAAATTGGCGTGGAGTTCCCGCTCAGGATTCATACCAAACGCAGTGCCTGGTATTGGCGGGAATCCATGTCGGATTCCGTTCAATACAGTGTCGCGTCTCCCTCTCGCTATTGCAGCGAGCACGGGATGTCGGCACCCTGTTGCCGAGATCTCGGCACTCCTGTCGCCGAGAATCTCGGCGATGGGAGCATGATAGATATACAATATCGGCGGCACCTACTGTAGTTCACTCCCTGGTCATCGCCTCGACTACTGCAACTCTCTCCTCACAGGATTACCTTTACTAAGGCTATCCCCCCTTTCAGTCCATCATAAATGCTGCTGCCAGGCTCATCCACCTTACCAACCGCTCAGTGTCTGCTACCCCTCTCTGCCAATCCCTCCACTGGCTTCCACTCACCCAACAAGTTTAATTCAAAATTCTAACAACAACTTACAAAGACATGCACAACTCGGCCCCCGGCTACATCACTAACCTAGTCTCAAAACACCAGCCTACTCGTTCCCTTCGTTCCTCCCAAGACCTCCTGCTCTCTAGTTCCCTCATCACCTCCTCCCATGCTCACCTCCAGGACTTTTCCCGAGCCTCTCCCATCCTCTGGAACTCCCTACCCCAATCTGGCCAACTATCTCCTAGCTTGTAGACACTCCCTGAAAACCTCCTCTTCAGAGAAGCCTATCCGACCCCCACCTAACTGTACTCTTACTTTACTTTCTCCATCAGATCATCCCTCACAGCTATTAACTTTTGTATCACTTGATCCTCCCTCCTGGATTGTAAACTCTAAAGAGCAGGGCCCTCTGATTCCTCCTGTATTGAATTGTATTGTAACTGTACTGTCTACCCTCATGTTGTAAAGCACTGCGCAAACTGTTGGCACAATATAAATCCTGTATAATATTAATAATAAGGCTGACACCTATCAGAGCCCAGGATAGTGCAACAGTCCAACAGGTTCTATATAGTATGGGGTGTTTCTACTTTTTTTATTGTGTTCAGGACCAAACTTTAAAATGTATAAAATTGTTAGGTACTAAGTACTATTTTTTAAGTGGGGTACTATATGGGAAAGTGCCTTATTTATCAAATGCAGCCAGGTTGAGTCTGCTGTGTACTACTTTTGCTGTCAGTTTATTACTCATGCTATGAATAATAGTGCAGGAAATTGATCTCCTACTATTCAATGGAGTTGATTTACTAAAGGCAAATCAACTGTAGGGCTGAAACAACTAATCAATTAAATTGACAACTAATCGATTATGAAACTAACCGATTACTATTTTCAGAATCGACTAATTGGCCAGCCGATTAGTTGGTCAGCATACAGAATGCATTATTTGTTTACATATCAGGTATTACAGTGCAGCACACATACAGCTCAGTACACCGTCCATGTCAGTAAGTGCCAGAGAACATGTGAATGTGTGAAGAGCAATGCCTCATGGGACATGTAGTCCTGGGCAGGAAGTGAGTATTTCTAAAGGCAGAAGTTTTTTTTTACCTTGCTATAGGGGCACTCTATACTATAATATGCAGCTTGCTATTGGGGCACTCGGAAGGCAGCAGGAGCAAGAAGCGTCGGTGGGGGACCCCAGAAGAGGAGAATCAGGGCTGCTCTGAGCAAAACCATTACACAGAGCAGGTACCGTATTTTTCGGACTATAAGACGCACTTTTTTCCCCCAGAAATATGGGGGAAAATGTCCCTGCGTCTTATGGTCCGAATACATAACATACATAACAGGGGCCCCGCCCCCGCCGTCGCTGGCACCGCCCCTGCCCTCCGCTCACAGCCTCTGGAATCCCCCGACCGCCGCCACTGGCTCCGCCCCCCCGCCGCAGTGTCAGGGGCTTTGCGATTCGAATTAGAGCCGCTCTCTCTCTCTTTTGCTTACAGAAAGGGAGGGGGGCGGCGGGGGATATCCGCAGCTCTCCTCTCCCTGTCACAGCGCCGCTGCTGAGTTGTCTGGCAAATAGAGCAGCGGCGCTGTGACAGGGAGAGGAGAGCTGCGGGCTGTCTGTATATCCCCCGCCGCCCCCCTTCCCTTTCTGTAAGGAGAAGAGAAAGAGAGAGCGGCTCTAATTGGATTTGCTGGGTCGCCACCCAGCTTCCTGCCCACTGTTTCCCCCCCATGATTGGCCACAGCAGAGGGCCAATCAGAAGACACTGGGAGCATCATGGGAAATGAAGTCCCTGCGGAGTTTATGGCACCAGTTCCCCCAGCATGCAAGCACTCTGCTGGAGGGGAGGGAGGGGGTGTTAGAACTTGAAGAGGAGCAAAAGAGAATACTCTGCTGGGGGGCACCACCAGAGAGCCACGCTGTACCCTGCACCACCAGGGAGCCACGCTGTACCCCGCACCACCAGAGAGCCACACTGTACCCCGCACCACCAGAGAGCCACGCTGTACCCCGCACCACCAGGGAGCCACGCTGTACCCCGCACCGCCAGAGAGCCACGCTGTACCCCGCACCACCAGAGAGCCACGCTGTACCCCGCACCACCAGAGAGCCACGCTGTACCCCGCACCACCAGGGAGCCACGCTGTACCCCGCACCACCAGGGAGCCACGCTGTACCCTGAACCACCAGGGAGCCACGCTGTACCCTGCACCACCAGGGAGCCACGCTGTACCCCGCACCACCAGGGAGCCACGCTGTACCCGCACCACCAGGGAGCCACGCTGTACCCGCACCACCAGAGAGCCACGCTGTACCCCGCACCACCAGAGAGCCACGCTGTACCCTGCACCACCAGAGAGCCACGCTGTACCCACACCGCCAGAGAGCCACGCTGTACCCACACCGCCAGAGAGCCACGCTGTACCCACACCGCCAGAGAGCCACGCTGTACCCACACCGCCAGAGAGCCACGCTGTACCCACACTGCCAGAGAGCCACGCTGTACCCACACCGCCAGAGAGCCACGCTGTACCCACACCGCAGAGAGCCACGCTGTACCCACACTGCCAGAGAGCCACGCTGTACCCACACCACCAGAGAGGGAGCCACACTTTAACCGCTGTACCCGCACCACCAGAGAGGGAGCCACATTGTACCCGCACCACCAGAGAGGGAGAAAGACCGAGCCACTGCCAGGATACAGACATGCTACACTACTGACTAGAGTCACCCCAGGCAACCAAGAGTGAGCGAACGTCCAGCCAGAGGGATCACTGTTGCGATTTCGCTGGGTCTGGTAAGAGGGCCTGTTGGCCATTATTCATTACTGTTCCCAGGGACTGAGCCATTAGGAAGTGCCTAACCTGATATCCTCTAAGCCTTATTGACCGCCACAATGTCCCTCTCTGTCCTCTTCCCACGGCGTCCCCTCTGTCCTCTTCCCACTGCGTCCCCTCTGTCCTCTTCCCACGGCGTCCTTCTCCCAGGGCGTTACTCTGTCCTCTTCCCAGGGTGTCCCTTTGTCCTTCACCCACGGCAACCCTCTGTCCTCTTCCCACAGCGTCCCCTCTGTCCTCTTCCCATGAAGATGACAGGGCGGGCCTTGACAGGAAGGGGTGGGTCATATTTAAATTAGGGGGTGCACAAGTTTAGTCAGGCCTAGGGCAGCACAAAACCTAAATACACCACTGATGGCATGGTCACTCTGCGTTTACTGTGGCATGGTCCCTCTGCGTTTACTGTGGCATGGTCCCTCTGCGTTTACTGTGGCATGGTCCCTCTGCGTTTACTGTGGCATGGTCCCTCTGCGTTTACTGTGGCATGGTCCCTCTGCGTTTACTGTGGCATGGTCCCTCTGCGTTTACTGTGGCATGGTCCCTCTGCGTTTACTATGGCAATGGTCAGGCTGCATTTAATGGGCACTGGAAAATATTTTAGTACACAATTTGGTTCAGAATATTTTTTTTCTTGTTTTCCTCCTCTAAAACCTAGGTGCGTCTTATGGTCAGGTGCGTCTTATGGTGCGAAAAATACGGTAAGTATAACATGTTTGTTGTTTTGAACTAAAAAAAAAAAAAACAAGACTTTAAAGACTCAGGGAAGATCAGCATCTGAATCCAGAGAAGGTGGAGGCTGATAGACTGGAGGTAATATAAGGCCTTACAATTAAAAAGTAAACTTTTACCAGTATTGTGCATTATATTTAAAATGATTATATTGATGAAAGAAAAAAAAAAAAAAGTCTCAGCTTCTAGTACTTCTTTAATATAAAAGATTTATATCTCCCCCCCCCCCCCCCCCCACACTTCATATAGCTTCATGTCTGACTCCTAGATATAATGCCCATATATCCTACTTTTGGGTGTATATATATATATATATATATATATATATATATATATATATATATATATACAGGTCCTTCTCAAAAAATTAGCATATTGTGATAAAGTTCATTATTTTCTGTAATGTACTGATAAACATTAGACTTTCATATATTTTAGATTCATTACACACAACTGAAGTAGTTCAAGCCTTTTCTTGTTTTAATATTGATGATTTTGGCATACAGCTCATGAAAACCCAAAAATCCTATCTCAAAAAATTAGCATATTTCATCCGACCAATAAAAGAAAAGTGTTTTTAATACAAAAAAAGTCAACCTTCAAATAATTATGTTCAGTTATGCACTCAATACTTGGTCGGGAATCCTTTTGCAGAAATGACTGCTTCAATGCGGCGTGGCATGGAGGCAACCAGCCTGTGGCACTGCTGAGGTGTTATGGAGGCCCAGGATGCTTCGATAGCGGCCTTAAGCTCATCCAGAGTGTTGGGTCTTGTGTCTCTCAACTTTCTCTTCCCAATATCCCACAGATTCTCTATGGGGTTCAGATCAGGAGAGTTGGCAGGCCAATTGAGAACAGTAATACCATGGTCAGTAAACCATTTACCAGTGGTTTTGGCACTGTGAGCAGGTGCCAGGTCGTGCTGAAAAATGAAATCTTCATCTCCATAAAGCTTTTCAGCAGATGGAAGCATGAAGTGCTCCAAAATCTCCTGATAGCTAGCTGCATTGACCCTGCCCTTGATAAAACACAGTGGACCAACACCAGCAGCTGACATGACACCCCAGACCATCACTGACTGTGGGTACTTGACACTGGACTTCAGGCATTTTGGCATTTCCCTCTCCCCAGTCTTCCTCCAGACTCTGGCACCTTGATTTCCGAATGTACTTTGGACCACTGAGCAACAGTCCAGTGCTGCTTCTCTGTAGCCCAGGTCAGGCGCTTCTGCCGCTGTTTCTGGTTCAAAAGTGGCTTGACCTGGGGAATGCGGCACCTGTAGCCCATTTCCTGCACACGCCTGTTCACGGTGGCTCTGGATGTTTCTACTCCAGACTCAGTCCACTGCTTCCGCAGGTCCTCCAAGGTCTGGAATCGGTCCTTCTCCACAATCTTCTTCAGGGTCCGGTCACCTCTTCTCGTTGTGCAGCGTTTTCTGCCACACTTTTTCCTTCCCACAGACTTCCCACTGAGGTGCCTTGATACAGCACTCTGGGAACAGCCTATTCGTTCAGAAATTTCTTTCTGTGTCTTACCCTCTTGCTTGAGGGTGTCAATGATGGCCTTCTGGACAGCAGTCAGGTCGGCAGTCTTACCCATGATTGCGGTTTTGAGTAATGAACCAGGCTGGGAGTTTTTAAAAGCCTCAGGAATCTTTTGCAGGTGTTTAGAGTTAATTAGTTGATTCAGATGATTAGGTTAATAGCTCGTTTAGAGAACCTTTTCATGATATGCTAATTTTTTGAGATAGGATTTTTGGGTTTTCATGAGCTGTATGCCAAAATCATCAATATTAAAACAAGAAAAGGCTTGAACTACTTCAGTTGTGTGTAATGAATCTAAAATATATGAAAGTCTAATGTTTATCAGTACATTACAGAAAATAATGAACTTTATCACAATATGCTAATTTTTTGAGAAGGACCTGTACACACACACACACACACACACACACACATATGATATACATATTATATATCATTACTTTCACAGCAGGCCATACTTTCTTTCTAGGGTAGCGCAGGGCAAGGCAACCCACTGGCGGGGGCCAATAGAACCTAATGAAATATTACTTTGTGACATTTTAATAAAGTTCATTAAAAAAAAGGGGGTACAGTACAATACACCACATCAGCACGGCAGTTCTCTGGCTGGATCACACCGTGAACATACCCTTAAAAGCTTTAATAAATAATGATCAGAATATTTACATCACACTCATCTATTTTAAATGCATATTTAAAAAAGTGATAGGACTATATATTCCTTTCAACAATACCTAGTGAAACAGCACCAAAAATAAAAAATGTAATTGCTGGTCATTGTTATTCGGGAACAAAGATCCTACTCATGAAAATATGAGGCACCCAGGTAGAGTGGAGTGGAAAATGGTCTCCGAAAAACAAGGCAACGCACAGTGGGCTTTGTATGAGGATAATGGCAGGTGTACACATAGTGAAGTAATCACCCCATGCATCACTACTTATTCTAACAAATGGACAGCTGTTGTCAAACCACCGCAAGAACAAACAGTGATGTCACTAAAATGGAGGATTATTGTCCAAGTTATATGTTTGTAAAAGGTCTTAGGTGAAGAGGAAGTGCCCACGTACGGCAGGTGGGTTATGATTTTATTTTCAAAGCAATCCACTGCTGCTAGAAGCTAAATTTCCCTTACAACGAATGGCCCTCTGTGGATGACTCATCTTGTGAGATGACCACGGTGTGCAGTACACAGGAAACTGCACAGTACAGCCTGTTAACATCTGCACAGCCTTTTCTGGTGTCCTGCTGGAGATACTGAAGAACGATCTTTAAATTATGCTGTATACTGCTGCAAGTACAATAACAACATCACTCTAAGATACACAGCCATTATAGTTAGAGCAACTGAGGTCTCCATTTCTAGGTACCCTATTATAACTTTATACTGAGCATTAAAGGAGGACACCAATAATAGGCCCATTCTAGTATACCCAGACACCTAAACAATTCTTTTTATAACTCCTTTACAACGATGATATAAAAGTTTAATGCCACTGTCTCCTTGCATTTTGATACATTTTATTAATCCCCTAACCCCTCCATGATTCAATTTTCCAGGACATTGAATGGATTCAACACTGCAAATAATATTCAATTACAATATAATTTATCTTATAACTTTTGTATTAACATTTGCTAGCCAAGATTTACGATATAGTCCATTTTGCAGTTTTGTTTTGCTTGAAATGAAACAGCATATGGCAAAGCATTTAACATGGTATCCAAAAAAAGCTTAATCCATAAACTGAGATCTGCTGGTATTGACAATAGTGTATGTACCTGGATAGAAAACTGGTTATGGGGGCATGTACAAAGGGTGGTGATAAATGGTGTATCTTCTGAATGGTCTGGAGTTATAAATGGGGTACCCCAGGGCTCTGTCCTGGAACCAATCCTGTTTAACTTGTCCATAAATTATATAGAAGTCAGAAAAAAGAGTTTAATCTCAGTGCTTTGCCGATGATACAAAGCTAAGCAGGGCAATAACTTCAAAACAGGATATAGCAACTTTACAGGAAGACCTCGATAAAACAGAAGGGTTGGTAAACAAATGACAAATGAGGCTCAATGTAGGGCAATGTAAAGTAATTCACTTTGGAGCAAAAAATTTGAATGCAACTACACACTAGTGGAAGAACCTCTGGGGGAATTGAGGGTGGAAAAATACCTGGGGGTCCAAATTGATGACAGATTCGGCAATAGCATGCAGTGCCAAGCCGCAGCAAGAAAGGCAAGCAGAATATTCGACTGCATTAAAAAGGGTATTTACTCAAGAGATAAGACTATAATTCTACCATTTATCAAAATTCTGATCCAGCCGCATCTTGAGTATGCAGTCCAGTTCTTGTTACCATTCCTCAGGATAGATGTGCAGGAACTGGAGAGAGTCCAGAGATGGGCAACAAAACTAATAAGGTTTCGGGAGGAGCTCCGTTATGAGGAACAACTACAAACATTAAAAACATTTTCGCTGGAGAAGATACAGGGTATATGATAGAAATATACAAATACATTAAGGGCGATTCTAGAAAAAGGGAGGAAACGATTCAGTCTCAGATCACTCAAGAAGACATGTAGCTACTTAATAAAGTTGGACTAGAAGTGTTCAATCTTAAACTGAATAAGGGTACTTTATTGTTAGAGCAGTAAGGATGTGGAACTTCCTTCCACAATCTGTGTTTTTTTTTTTGGTTGTGTTTTGCTTAATGTGATTTTGTTTGTATAATTTGTCTGTATTGTCTTAATGTTATTTGCATATAAAAATAAAAAAAAGATCCGATTTAAAAAAAAAAAAATGGCCCAGTTGCAATGTTTTCTGGAGAGCATTAGCAATCTTCAGGCTGACTTTATTGTTGCCTGCAATTACTTTACAGGTATACAGATATACCTGATAACGACTATGCTAACTCACCCTCCCTAGCTTTCCTGCACCGATCTGCACTAATCCTCCCCGCCCACTTTTAAGTCCCAGCTGCTTACTTCCCTAAGTAGGACAGCAGTATCCCATGCCATTTTTTCCTTTTGCACAGGCTGGACTTTAGTTCTGTCCATATTTGCACAGTAAACTGTTGTAGACTTGGATAAGACTGTTCTCTGGGACCAGAAACCCTTGGAATACAGTGCTATACAAAAGTCTATGAGGGCTGACTGTGCAGACATAGACAGTGCTCATGAGAGCCTGGAGAGGAGGAAACCAAGGAGCAGAGTGTGGCTGTCCAACTAAGGTAACAAAGCAGATGGTGGTGATGGGGTTTCTAATCTGCATGCTTATTGCAGGGCAGGTATATTTAATACTGAAGACACAGACCATAAGTCAACTGGACTTCCAGAAGCAATGGTCAGAAACAGCAGTAGTGTAGTTCTCTCACTACAGGGTTCCTTTAACCTCTGTTTATGAAATGTTCCTCTAATGCCACGTACACACGACCGTTTTTAATGTCATTGAAAAAAACTGCATTTTTCTCGACGTGATTCTTCTCAATCCTGCCTTGCCTACACACTATCGTGGAAAAAATGCTTGAGTAAAGCGTAGTGACGTACGACGGCACTATAAAGGGGAACTTCCATTCGGATGGCGCCACCCTTCATGTTAGTAAAGTTTGTTGAGAGACGATTCACGCTTTTCAGCCTCGTGCTTTTCAGTCCGTTACAGCGTGACGAATGTGCTACCTCCATTGCGAACGCTAGTTTTACCAGAACGAGCGCTCCCGTCTCATACTTGATTCTGAGCATGCATTTTTTTTCACGTCGTTAAAGCCTACACACGGCCGTTTTTCATGACGAGAAAAACGACTATGTGAAAAACGACGAGAAAAATTAGAGCATGTTTCAATTTTTTATGGCCATTTTTCACGTCGTGAAAAATGCTCTGAAGCCCACACACGATCATTATTAATGACCATTTTAAAAAATTGCATTTTTATCGTCATTAAAAACGGTCGTGTGTACGCGGCATTACACTGAACTTTGGTATCCCAGGCACTTTGTAACAAAACTGTAGGTAATAAACATGAAAACATTGATGTCTTACCGTAAGAATTCCATGCCACAATCCCACATCTTTCTTGAAATCGAGCACATTCACAATGGTTTCCGCTAGACAAGGTAAGAAAAAATAAACATTCATTTAAAAAAGCTGGTGAATTAGAAAAAAGCACTATTATAAGCAACAAATTTGTTCACACTGGGGTGTATGCTTATGCATTCTAAATGCATGTGAACAACATCTGCTTTATTAACCATTGGAATCAACTGTTTACACCAGTGGAGCACAACTCTGGTCCTCAAGGACCCAACTGTGCATGTTTTTTCAGTTCTGTTCAAGTCTTACAGGTGAGATAATTAATCTTGTTGCCTATCCAAGGATACTACTTAAAGGGAAACTATAATGGTTTTAGATAGTTTTAAACTAATGTTGTAAATCTTTGTGTTGACTATTTGTATGCAACCTTGACTTCACTGCCTAGCCTAATTCACTTGTGTAATATGTGAAAAGAAGCGAAGAGCTCCATGGACTGGAAATTATAAAATAATCATATGCAAAAGTTTTAGGCACTTGTAGAAAAAATCTGTAAAGTGAGGATGGTTTTAAATTAATTTAATTAATAGTTTTTATCAATTTCCAAGCAACAAAGTCCATAAACAGAAAAAACAATCCATATTTGGTGTGTCCACCATTTGCCTTTAGGAACCTTGACTTCACTGCCTAGCCTAATTCACATGTGTTATGTGAAAAGAAGTGGAGAGCTCCATGGACTGGAAATTACAATATATTCATATGCAAAAGTTTTAGGCACTTGTAGAAAAAAAGCTGTAAAGTGAGGATGCTTTCAAATCAATTGAAAGAATAGTTTTTAGTTATCAATTACCAAGCAACAAAGTCCATAAACAGAATAAAAAAATCCATATTTGGTGTGTCCACCATTTGCCTTTAGGACAGCATCAATTTTCCTATGTACACTTGCACCTAGTTTTTAAGGCAATTGGTAGGTAGGTTTTTTCAAAAAATTTAGGGGGGGATAACAGTTCTTCTGTGGGTTTAGGCCATCTCAGTTGCTTTTCTGTAATTCTAGACAGTCTCAAAGATGCTGAGATCAGGGCTCCGTGGGGGCCATACCATCTCTTTTCAGGGCTTCTTGTTTGTAAAGATGGTTCTTTTATGATTTTGTCTGCAATATTTTCCTGCTGCCAAATGAATTTGGGATCAATCAGATGCCGTCCTGATGGCACTGCGTGAATAATAAATATCTGCTAGAGCTTTTTAGCAATAAGGAGACTATAAACCCTGACCAAATACCCAACTCCATGTGTAGAAATTCAACCTCAGGCCTGTAAGGATCCTCCACTATACTTCACTGTTGCCTGCAGACACTCGTCATTGTATGCTCTACAGGTCTTTAGCCAACAAACTGCTTTCGGTTAGAGACAAATATTTAAAATTAGCCCAGAGCACCTGCTGACGTTTTTATACACCTCAGTTATTTTTTGCAAAGGCAAGTCATTAGGGGTTCATTTGTACATCGGAGGTATGACAGTTTTCCATGAAGTCTTCCATGAAAGCCACTTTTGACCAGACTTCTCCTGATAGGTCAATGCCGTTAGTAGTACTGGACATCTTATTGCAAATGGAAGTCAGCATGATTTGTCTTTTAGCAGTTGCACCAAGTTTCCTTGGCTTACCACAATTTTTTTTTGGTCTTCATTGTTGTCTGTTCCTTTGTACTTCTGCAGAGGAGCTTGGACAGCACACCTGAAAACTCCTTGAAATTTCTTCCTGTGGTAGACCTTGTTGATCCAGTCAGATAACCCCAGTCTTTCCATTGTGTAAGATATTTTAAACTGAACGGTCCTAAGCAACCTCAACTTGTTAGTAGAGCATGGCTTTTTCTCCACCAGCTTTTTGCCTCCTACACAGCTGAATCGGTTTTATTTAGTAACGGCTCACACTGGGACGTGGTGTGGGAAAGTCACGTTCTGTAGGTGTTTTCTGCACTGCATTCAAAATGAGCTGTGTCTGCGACCTGCAGTGGGTTCAGTGTAAACGTAACATCCCAAAAGCAGATAGCAAATGTAATGTGTTTGCCTGCACTGGATTGCATGGTACCATGTGATCTGGTTGCAGCGTGTTTTTTAAAAGTAATGCATGCACTATATTTTGTGTAAAAAATCAAATGTAAAGGTGTTGGCGCTAAAAACATAAAGGTGAATAATACAAATTGGGTGTGAACAGTATTAGGAAAAACAAGTAGTGATGAAAAATCAAATAAATATATACAGTCCAAAGTGACAATCTTCCCGATGACGCCAGTACGTTGAAACGTTCGTAGAAGCGCGGACTCGTCACTTCCGGGTCCTCTATGTGACATTCTTTTGGCATATCCAGAACGAGGCGTGGATCGGACGCCGCCGCGATTCCGATATATCCACCCGCACATGCTGTAAACACCTTAGTGCTGGGCATAGTCACATGTAAGTGCAAAATCTTTTGTTATCTTTAAAAAAAATAAAACTTGCTACACCATAAGAGTTATTTTTGTGTGTCCTTGGTGGATTCTGTTGCCTTATCATCAGCCGCCATATGGAGGGGGTTACACAGCGGAGAGATACCTACCTAGGATTCCTCTGATCCGTTCAATCTAAGCGCATTTTAACCTACTGTAAAAAGTGGTCAGACACTTTTGGTGAGTTGCCATATACCTCATGAGCACTCGTGGTGAAGCTTTTTGAAGGAACATCAAACCAGAAGATCCACATTTATTTATTTATGGTGTTGGGATTGTTACTTTAAACTTTATATATGTATTTGATTTTTCATCACTACTTGTTTTTCCTAATACTGTTTCACACCCAATTTGTATTATTCACCTTGATGTTTTTAGCGCCAACACCTTTACATTTGATTTTTTTATACGGTTCAGTGTTTACACTTTCTTAAATGGGCAGCTATGTTTTAAAACATTACACTAGGCGCCATTTTCAACCCACTCATTATCACTATTTTTTGTGTGATTCAAATTAATAGGGTGAAAGCGCACTGCACTCAAATCTCACAGGAATAATGACTGTTTGGTATAATTGTTTAATCATCCACTGTACCATATACCTGCAAATTCTTTACTCATGTACAAGTGTATCTGGGAGAACTAGTATAGTACTATAGCCCTATAGTAGTATAGTACTATAGTACTATACTACTATAGTATTAATATATTAAAGGGGTTTGCAACCTTGTGTTTTTTCACCTTAATGCATCCTATGCATTAAGATGAAGAAACTTCTGACACTGACCAGCCCCCGTTTTACTCACCTGAGCCCGTTCGTTCCCACGACACAGACTTAGCACTGCAGGAAAACTGCACCAAATCAGTGTGTAAGCTCACTACCTATACAGTATGAGCAAAAGTGGATTTGTCTGTGGGCAGAGCACAAATCTATTGGCTTATACATGGAAAAAGAGATGTTCCCCAGATGCAAATGTACATTTTACAGGTTTGCAAATAAATGCAGGTGGCATCTTGCTACCATTATAAAACCCCTGAGGGGAAATGCAAACATTTCACAAACTGTTACATGAACAGGTGAAGCAACTCAATATATCTTCAAAATTGCAGATGCTTTCTGGGATTATTACTATAACCTTAACAATCTACCCTAAAGCAGTAACTGCACTACTAAACTCTCTTGACAGCGGCTATCAAAGCTTATCTAGACTCTTTGTGACTTCCCAAAAACCCTGACTGTCCTCACACACCTAAATGTCCTTATTGAAGGTGAGAAATGCCATTTGGCAGTAGCCGGTATGCAAACCAATAGGGCCCTGAGTCCAGGTGGCCTAACACCTTCATATTATAAACAGTTTCTCTCCACTGTCACTTCTTAGCCTCCTTTAGCTCACACAGAAGGCCATGTAATATTCACTGATACTCTACATTCCCTCTTCACAGTCATTCTAAAACCAGTAAAAGACCTCATGAACTGTGGCAATTAAAGGCCAATTTCCCTAGTCAATATCAAATTTTTTACCAAATACCAGCGACTAGGGATAATACTGTCAAAACGTTAGACTTATTTGCACACGCTTGTTTAAGGACAAGCCTGTTGCTTCTCCTTTCCATGGACAAGACTCTTGAGGGAGTAGCCTGGGAGTTTCTGGACCTTATCTCCGAACACTGGTCTTCCTCCCCACATGCTAATGGCATTTCAAACACTATACTCCTCTCCTACAGCTACTGTTAAAGTTAGTGGCATCCCATTGCACTGCTTTGCCATATCTAACAGCACCTGTGAAGAGCGCCCTTATACTATTTGTATCCTAAATCTTAAATCCCTTACTCTGTATCATTAGATCCAACCATAATATTAATAATATGACCCTGGGAAACCATACTTATAAAGTGGTGACACCCAACCCCTAGTCCTGCTTCCCGTACCCTTACAAGAACTCCTTGATTTCCATACTCTTTCCAATTACAAAATAAATGTAGAGGTCAAAGGCACTGAATGGATCTTTGAGGCTGGAACTGGTTAACCAAATTAAATCTCATTTCCCGTTGGCAAAAGCACAGTCTCACATGGTTCAATAGGTACAGTGTCTTGAAGATGAATGCAGAACCCAGGTTGCTGTATTGTTTATAAACACTACCAATCTCGTAGCCCCAGCACTTTCTCAAATTGCTCAGTGTAGCCTTAAGCCCTTTTCACATGTGTGCGACTTGTACTGCAAAGTCGCATGACAAGTCGTACGTCATGATTTTCAATGAGAACCATTCATATCTGTATGACTTCAAAGTAGACTCTGCATTACTTTTGTCCAACTTTGAGGAGACTTGAGGTCCCGAGACCTCAACATTATTCAGGCATTGCTTCAAGACGTGGCAAAATTGCATCGAAGTCATGGCAAAATTGCACGACTTTCAGGTCACACAAGTGTGAAAGGGACATTAATCAAGTTTATGTGGGTTGGAAATTTTCCATGTATTAGAGACAATATTTAAGTCTAGAGGGGCATCAGTTTTCCTGACTCGCTCCTCTACTATTCAGCCACTCGTCTAACTCAAATCACTGACAAGGCTTGAAACTACAATACCAAACAGAACTTTGGCATTTCCCCCAATCTTGTGCACCCTGGAGAGTCATTGTTGGCAGCTCTTCACAATCATCCATCATCCATCACTATGCTTCGCACGTTTCTAAACCATCTCTTTATATTGGAGAACCTCAATTTTCCCTTCCCCAGTGTCACCCATTATCGGTCACCCCTACCCCATTCACACATATATGATTTTTTTTATTGTGGGCAAGACATGACCATTTTTTGGGCTTGCCATTTTATTTCTTCCACCAGCTGGCGAATACCTGAACCCCCAAGCATTGAATCAGGACAGACAGATCTCTTTGAAGAAATCTGCTAACAAGTAGGCTCCTTATGTGGAAATCTTTCCATTTAAAGTGATTGTAAACGATCACCTTGTAAAACAACCCATTCTTTTTAAAATAAAAAGTAAAGTCAAAACATTTGTGTATAAGTTTAAAAAAAACATTATAAATACAGTTTTTGCCTTTTTATATAAGTGATCAAATTCCCTCTGTTCTCAGTTGCATAAAAAGGGGGGAGGAAAAGTGGCAGCACACTGAGCTTCCCAGTGAATTGCTGTGCAGTGGGGGCATTTCAGGACAAGTCTGATCACTAGAGGAGAGAGAATGGAGTTCTCAGCATAGCTAGAGAACTGACCATGACATGCTCTCCTGCTTAGTGTGGTCAGTTTTAAATAGGAAAGCAATGGGACTGGCAGGAACACCATTTTTACATGAAGGAAAGCAATACAAAGAGAACAGAATACTTTCTCATACAAGTACATGGTATACATATCAGGAATATGAAGTGTTGGGGTAACAAACACTGTAACACTACCTTTTCATCTGCACAGATTGCCCATATTATTAATTTCTCGCAGCGAGTCTCTATTACTAAAAGGTACTAAGAAAAGGATAATAAACTTATGACAAGGTGATACAGAATGTACATGGTTCTCTTTTATTTTGCCAGTCACTACAAATAGTAATGAAGGTGCGGCTAAGCCAGAGGAACCCTTCTAAACATATTTTCGGATTGTCACAAAATATTGCAGTTTTGGTCGCAAGTTATTAAAAATTCATAAGCTCGTTAACACAGGTCTCAACCCTGCAGCACGTCTATTACATCTTACACTTACTTCAAAACCAAGGTACAAAAAATCCTTACTGGTTCACCTTAATGCATGCAAAGACTGTATTCTGTTTACATGGAAAAACGCTTCGCTCCCTACCTTGGCCCATTGGTTTGCTAGGGTAAATGACATCCAGTGCATGGAAAATCTAACTGTCTGCAGCAGTTAAAAATAAATCCAAATCAATCTGGCAAACATGGTTTTATTGGATACATTCCACATTCATCTGCCCTACTGACTGGACCTCAAACCCTGCCGCATAGAAATCTTAACTTCCATTTTTTTTCAGAGCCATTATGTGTTAATTCTGTGTTTTAAGTGTGAGAAGCTGATGATCAACCGATGCTCCTCCCCCACAGCGAGGGAGTGTCCCCTGTTCCTCTGCTATCCCTTGTGCTTTTATAATCCCATTTTTCCTAAACCCTTACCTTAAATTCTGACTCTTGAAGCAAATAAAACCTTTTACACCTCAAACTGGTCCACACTGCTTTTTCTTTAACTGGCATGTAGACATATTACGGAAAAATAGGATTTTTATAACAGCTTACCTGTAAAATCCTTTTCTTGGAGTACATCACGGGACACAGAGCGGCATAGTCATTACTATGTGGGTTATATAGTTTACCTTCAGGTGCTGGCACTGGCAACTTCCAAACCGGAAGTACCCTCCCCTATATAAGCCCCTCCCATCCGGGAGCACCTCAGTTTTGTAGCAAAGCAATAAGTGTCCCCAAAAGAGGGGTGGGAGCTCTGTGTCCCGTGATGTACTCCAAGAAAAGGATTTTACAGGTAAGCTGTTATAAAAATCCTATTTTCTTTCTCGTACATCACGGGACACAGAGCGGCATAGTCATTACTATGTGGGATGTCCTAAAGCAATGCCCAATGGGGGGGGGGTACACCATACATAAGCTGAGCGCTATCAGACATGAGGATCTTTTGCGGCCTGCAACACACTGCGCCCAAAGGCGACATCCTCCTGACTTCTAACGTCCACCTGGTAGAACCTAGTAAACGTGTGTACTGAAGACCATGTTGCGGCCTTACAGATTTGAGCCAGGGAGGCCTGGTGATGCACTGCCCATGAAGTTCCAACTGCTCTCGTGGAGTGCGCCCTAACTTTGAACGGAGGCGGTCTCCTTCTCAAGCCATAGGCTTGCATAATGACCTGTCGAATCCACTTGGCTAAAGTAGATTTTGATGCTACCTGACCCTTTCTGGGGCCTTCCGGCAGAATAAACAAAGTATCCGTTCTGCGAATCTGAGCAGTGGCTTTTAGATAAGCTTTAACTGCTCTTAATACATCCAAAGAATGTAATAATTTTTCCTCTACTGAACTAGGCTTGGGGAAAAAAGAAGGAAGAACCACATCTTGGTTCAAATGAAACCTCGATACCACCTTAGGAAGAAAGGCTGGATGAGGACGTAACACTACTCTGTCCTTATGGATAACCAGATATGGCTCCCTACAGGACATAGCGGCTAATTCCGACACTCTTTTAGCCGAACAAATGGCTACTAGAAAAATCAATTTCCTGGTGAGAAGAACCAGGGAAATATGCTGTAATGGTTCAAATGGTTGTTTCTGTAGAACCGACAGAACCAGGTTTAAGTCCCATGGACATATGGGAATATTAACCGGAGGGCTAATACGCATCACTCCTTGTATAAAGGCTTTGACTAGTGAATGCGAAGCCAAGGGCCTCTGAAAAAATATTGACAAGGCCGAAATCTGACCCTTGATAGTACTCAAGGCAAGCTTCCTATCTACAGCCCACTGTAGGAAGTCCAGAATCCTACCTATTACCTACTTACGTGGATGCCATTTCTTGGCCTCACACCAGGCGATGTACGCCTTCCAGATTCTATAGTAGATCTGCCTGGATACCGGCTTCCTGGCATTGATCATGGTAGATACCACAGGATTAGAGAGACCTCTCTTTTTTAGAATGTGGGCTTCAATAGCCAGGCCGTCAAACCTAGGGCTGGTAAGGAAGGGTGGTATATCAGTCCTTGCGAAAGCAGGTCCGGACGATGTGGGAGGGTCCAAGGACTCCCCACAGACATTTTTACAATCTCCGCGTACCATGCTCTTCGGGGCCCCGCTGGAGCCACCAGAATCACTGGTTTCTTTTCTACCCTGATTCTGCGGAGTAATCGAGGTAACAATTGTGGCAGTGGGAATGCATATATCAGCTTGAACTGATCCCAAGGGAACACTAGGGCATCCGAGCCGCAAGCTAGGGGATCCCTTGTCCAAGAGACAAACCTGTCCACTTTTGCGTTGAATCTGGATGCTAGCAGATCTACATCCGGTGTTCCCCACCGCTGACATATTGTCCGGAAAACCTCGGGGTGAAGGGACCATTCCCCTGGGCATAATTGTTGGCGACTTAGAAAGTCCGCCTTCCAATTCTCCACTCCTGGAATGAATACCGCAGATATGGCTGGGACATATCTTTCTGCCCATTTCAGGATGCAATTTACTTCCCTCTGGGCTGCACGACTCCTGGTGCCACCCTGATGATTGAGATATGCCACTGCCGTGGCATTGTCCGATTGAATTCTGACAGGGGACCCTTGGAGTTTGGATGTCCATGCTACTAGGGCATACCGGGCTGCTCGTATCTCTAAGAGATTGATGGGCAGGGCCTTTTCTGCATCCGACCATCTGCCCTGGAGAGACCATTGCTCCAGTACTGCTCCCCAGCCTATAAAGCTGGCATCTGTAGTGACCACCTTCCAAGAAATCGGACTGAAGGATTTCCCTTTTTCCAGATTCTGGGGAACCAACCACCAACGGAGGCTTTTGCGAACGGAAGGGGACAAGGACATTG
Organism: Rana muscosa; assembly: GCA_029206835.1. Classification (NCBI taxonomy): domain Eukaryota; kingdom Metazoa; phylum Chordata; class Amphibia; order Anura; family Ranidae; genus Rana; species Rana muscosa. Next base: position 222,735,799 of record CM055122.1, read on the forward strand.
GTAAGTCTAGGGCCTGAACTCTTTTGTTCCAGGCTGACAGTATAGCCCTTTGCAAATTCCTTGAATGGAATTGACCGTAGGGTACTGCTTCGAATGATGCCACCATTTTTCCCAGCAGCCTCATGCACAGGCGTATGGATGGCTGTCTTTTTGTACCCACTAGGTGGATCAAATCTCTCAAAGACGACACCTTTTCTTGAGGCAAGAAAATTTTTCTCTGGTCTGAATCCAGCCTTAGCCCCAAGTATTCCAGATTTTTGACTGGTTTTAGGGCTGACTTGTCTCGGTTGATAATCCAACCGTGATATTCCAGATACTCGATTGTCTCGTGAACAACCACTTCTAGTTTTTCCACTGAGTGGTCTATCAGCAACAAGTCGTCTAGATATGCCATTATCGTTACACCTCGTGTTCTTAGATTGGCCAATAATGGGGCCAGAATTTTTGTGAACACTCGTGGTGCTGTGGCCAGACCGAAGGGTAAGGCTCTGAACTGAAAATGGCGCCCTTCTACCGCAAAGAGTAGAAATTTTTGGTGGACTGGAAAGATGGGAATGTGTAAATAAGCATCTTTGATGTCGATCGAGGCTAACCATTCCTCCCCTTGTAGGGCAGTGGCCACCGATCGGATCGACTCCATCCGGAAAGTCCTGATATGTAGGAATTTGTTTAGCCCTTTTAGATTTAATATGGGCCTCACGTCCCCGTTTGGCTTCGGGACTGTAAAGAGGTTTGAGTAAAACCCGAACCCCCATTCTTCCAGGGGAACCTCTATAATTACTGTTTGGAGCAATAATTGTTCTAGTGCCAACAGGAGGGATCCTCTCTTCTGGGGATCCCTTGGCACGTTTGACCTTATAAAATGGGAAGGAGGGGAGTCTTTTAACTCCAATTTGTATCCCAGACTTACTGCGGAGAGCACCCATCTGTCTCTGATCGTGTCCCGCCAGGTCTCTGCGAACAACTGAAGTCTTCCCCCCCACCCGATTGAGTGGGGGCAACCCTTCATGCATTTGACTTGGGGGGAGGTTTTGTACCTCTCCTGATCCAGGGTTTCTTGTTACCCTGCAATTGTCCCTGATTTTTACCCCCGGGATTTGACCGAGGAGGCCGTCGGAACTGTTTCACAGCCGATGTCCTAGGGACTGGAGAAGCAGGCCTCTTAAAAGAGGGACCTCTAACTCTGTTTTTAACCGGCAAAAGTGTACTTTTACCGCTGGAAATTTTCTGGATATATTTGTCCAGGTCTTCCCCGAATAAGCGTTCACCCTGAAATGGGAAGCTGACCAGCAATTTTTTACAGGGAGCTTCAGCAGACCAGTTTTTGAGCCACAGAAGCCTGCACATATGTACTACAGACAGCGTAAGGCGGGAGGCCTGATGGATTGAATCCTTTATAGCGTCAACCGCAAAGCATAAGGCTCTAGGTAGATCAGCTAGGGCAAGAGCCTGCTGATCTGGCAAGTCCCTTAAGACCTGTTTCAACTGATCCTTCACTGCTTGGCAGACCCCAATAGCTGCCACTGCTAGTTGTGTCACCAAGCCTGCTGTAGCAAAAGCAGATTTTAATAAGGACTCCAATTTTTTATCTATTGGGTCCTTGAACATTTGGACATTATCCACTGGACATGTCAGTGATTTATTCACACAAGAGATGGCTGCGTCCACTGTAGGGACCCTCCATTTTTTGATGAACTTATCCTCCATGGGATAGACCACCTGAAATCTCTTGGGAGGAGTAAATATTTTATCAGGATGCTCCCAATCCTGGTAAATGAGCCCTTCCAGTAAAGGATGGATTGGAAAGGAACAAACAGTCTGGGGAGCTTTTAGCGACCCCAACGAGGAGACAGAAGTGGATGATGGCTCCGCAAGGGGCATTTTAAATGCTGATCGGACCATGTTAGTCAGGGACTGAACCCATAATCTTTCAGCATGTGATGCTGAGAATGGCTCTTCCACTGTTGATTCCTCTACAACAGAATCGACCTCATCCTGATCCCCTTCAGGTAGGTCGATCCCTGTATGGGACTGTTGCTCTGCTAACAGGTACTCTGAGGGAGGAGACGGAGATCGAGCGCTTATTCCCTGCGACAGGGAAGCAGCGATCAATGTTGTCAATCTCTCTTCCAGTCCTCCCAGAGCTGAGGAAAAAACCTCCTCTGTTACATACACAGGAGCAGGTGAACTGAGGACAGCCACAGTACCAGGTACTCCTGAGGGTGCTCTACGGTCACTAACCTCTGATTCTTCAGGGGAGATTGGTGCAGCCGAAGCATGCCCAAGATCCTCAGAGCCCGATGGAGACCCCCTATGCTTCCTGGGATTTTTAGTCCCGGAGTTTTTAGACGGCATATTCCTAAGCCCAAAGCTGAGGTATTCCAGCCGAAATACACCACTTACTGACAATAGTCTAGCACAATTGCTGCTATAAAAACAGTTGGTGTCTACTAATGTGCCTTTCTATGGGGATGCCTGCATCAACCGCTTGCTGTATGCCTTTCTTTAAATGTTGCCAGCTCTGTCTCTGCACTCCATAGCCAGCTCACAACACATAATTGTGCCTTTTAACATGCTGGGACGCCCGCACATGCGCTGCGGCGCGCACAGAGCGTCATCCCCCAAGCTCCGCCCCCTTTCCCAGCTCACCTCTATATATAGAGGCGCGGGCACGTGCGCCTTCGGCGCTCTTTTTTGAAAAGGGAAACTAGGGACAGGAGACAGGGCCCTTTTGCCGCAGGCCGGGGGATGGACGAGCATTGCAACATGGCAGAGGAAGCAGTTTCCCACAAGAGAACTCACCATCTGCCTGGACTTGCTCTGATGAAAAGAAACCAGTCCACATGACAAGAAACGTTCCACAGCGGCCTCTAGTGGATTAACACAGGTACCGCAGTCTATATATTTTATTTTTATTTTTCTTGACCACTATTAAAAATATTAAATTTTTTAGTAGTTACAGGCATGCATAGATATTTAGCGGGAATACCGTTAGGTAACAGGCAGAAAGACATATTAGGCTTGGGGGTCCCCTCAATAGAACCAAGTTCCTGAGGGGCCCCCACTTACCTTTTCCCCGCCGCAGGACTCTGTTTGGTCCACAGAAGCCCAAACTTCACCTATCACGGCAGGCATTGTAATTAAACCTTCAGGGACCGGGTTCCCAAGGATTCCACTCCCCTGGACCTGTATAGCACCCTGCACAGAAAACATCTTGGTCGTGGGTATGACCAGAGCTCTGGATCCCAGGGTCCAGCTCTCCTAAGAGAAGCATTACAGGCAAAACCTTGCTCTTCTCTGCAAGGCCCGGGTACCGACCGTTTAGCTATGAAGCTTTTTTGGTCGGATCCGGAATAGCTTACTGAGGCCCAAAAGAACCTGTACGCAAGCTCAGTGAAAAACACATGTTACTTCTTGGCCAACACCTTAGACACTGGCAAAAAACTGAGGTGCTCCCGGATGGGAGGGGCTTATATAGGGGAGGGTACTTCCGGTTTGGAAGTTGCCAGTGCCAGCACCTGAAGGTAAACTATATAACCCACATAGTAATGACTATGCCGCTCTGTGTCCCGTGATGTACGAGAAAGAAATAGTGTGAAGCAAACAATCTACATTAAGGACCTCTGGGGGTTTTCCTTTACACTTTATACTACAACTGCTGATGCCCACCTACAGTATGTCATTGTCTGTAAAGTATATTCATTTCGGTCTTCTATGTATCACATTCCATTAAATGTTTATGATGTCGAAATGTTTTTATGCCTGTTTTAATTTTCTATGCACCTACAGTGCCTTGAAATAGTATTCATAGCCCTTGAAATTTTCCACATTTTGTCATGTTACAACCAAAAACGTAAATGTATATTTTATTGGGATTTTATGTGATAGACCAACACAAAGTGGCACATAATTGTGAAGTGGAAGAAAATGATAAATGGTTTTCAATTTTTTTTTCAAATAAATATCTGAAAAGTGTGGTGTGCATTTGAATTCAACCCCCTTTACTCTGATAACCCCTAACTAAATTGAGGGGTATCAAAGTGGAACCAACTCCCTTCAGAAGAAACCCAATTAGTAAATAGAGTCCACCTGTGTGTGTGTGATTTAATCTCAGTATAAATACAGTTGTTCTGTGAAGCCCTCAGAGGTTTTTTGGAGAATCTTAGTGAACAAACAGCATCACGAAGGCCAAGGAACAAACCAGACAAGTCAGGGATAAAGTTGTGGAGAAGTTTAAAGCAGGGTTAGGTTATAAAAATTATCCCAAGCTTTGAACATCTCACAAAGCACTGAATGGTTCAATCCATCATCCAAAAATGGAAAGAGTATGGCACAACTGCAAAACATACCAAGACATGGCTGTCCATCTAAACTGACAGGCTGGGAAATGAGAGCATTAAATTAGAGAAGCAGCCAAGAGGCCCATGGTAACTCTGGAGGAGCTGCAGAGATCAACAGCTCAGGTGGGAGAATCTGCCCACAGGACATCTATTAGTCATGCACTCCACAAATCTGTGGCAAGAAGACAGCCATTGTTGAAAGAAAGTCATAAGAAGTCCCGTTTGCAGTTTGCGATAAGCCATGTGGGGGACACAGCAAACATGTGGAAGAAGGTCCTCTGGTCAGGTGAGACCAATATTGAACTTTTTGGCCAAAAAGCAAAATACTACGTGTGGCGGAAAACTAACACTGCACATCGCACTAAACCCACCATCCCCACCGTGAAACATGGTGGTGGCATCATCATGTTGTAGGGATGCTTTTCTTCAGCAGGGACAGGGAAGCTGGTCAGAGTTGATGGGAAGATGGATGGAGCCAAATACAATGCAGTCTTAGAAGAAAACCTGTTGGAGTCTGCAAAAGACTTGAGACTGGGGTGGCGATTTACCTTCCAGCAGGACAACGACCCTAAACGTACAGCCAGAGCTACAATGGAATGGTTTCGATCAAAGCATATTCATGTGTTAGAATGGAGGAGTCAAAGTCCAGACCTAAATCCAACTAAGAATCTGTGGCAAGACTTGAAAATTGCTGTTCACAGACGCTCTTCATCCAATCTGACAGAGCTTGAGCTATTTTGCAAAGAAGAATGGGCAAAAATGTCATTCTAGATGCGCAAATCTGGTAGAGACATCCCCAAAAAGACTTGCAGCTGTAATTGCAGCGAAAGGTGGTTCTACAAAGTATTGACTCAGGGGGGCTGAATACAAATGCACACCACACTTCTCACATATTTGTAAAAAAAAATAAAACCATTTGTAATTTTCCTTCCAACAATTTTGTGACACTTTGTGTTGGTCTATCTCATAAAATCTCAATAAATTACATTTACGTTTTTGGTTGTAACATGACAAAATGTGGAAAATTTCAAGGAGTATGAATACTTTTTCAAGGCACTGTACATGTATACATACTTGATTATTCTGTAAACTGCAAAAATAAATTTTACAAAATTACACAAGTTTTTAACCTTCCTTATGCTAACCTAACAAATAAAAGTGTTTGGCTGGACTTGGACTGCAACATTTACATGCTGAGAAATGACATCTTACCTTCGGTGTAGCCACAAGCTTGTGTGAGTGCTTGACAATGTGTGAGAAGTGCAATTCTGGTCACCGTCACTCCCAGTACGCTACCATCTTTACAAGTTTTGTACTAAAGGAGAAGATATATTTTATACGTTTTGGTAGTATATCATGCAAACATAAAGCTATGGCTGACATTCAGTTATGTAACCAAAATCCCCATGACCACAGCTAGGACCAGTACTTCCTCCCAACATGGACCTGCAGCACATCACCAGTGAGAATATAATGATCAATCCCTAAGATCGGAGATGGCTTGTGGTCATCAGTCACCATATGATCCGTTTCCTTTACTAAACCAGGTTAAAAAGTTAAGATTAAAAAGTAAATCTACATTCTTACTTTGGCATATACTGGAAACTAGAGAAACCCAATTCTTGTAATGGATAAGAAAGAACTGATGAAGAAGCTAGAGTTAGAGTTTGAAATCAAGATTATTAAATTAACTACATGTAGTTATTCATTTGATGTATGCACAAGTTTTAATAATCCTTAAAGAGTACCTAAAGCCAAAACATTTGTTTTAATTTTGGATACAATAAAGAAGTCTATACTCCTGTAATTGTTTTTTTTTTTTTTTGGCTGCCTGTATCCCATTGGGGAGATTTGCATTCTCTTTCTGTACCAAAGACAAAACAAAAATTGAGAGCAACTCCAAAGTTTATGTTTCAGTGACAACACAAAAATGTGGGTTTCCCATCACTTTTAATTGCAGTGACAGTGATCAAGAGAACCAATAGAGCGGGTAAAGTTCTCTAGCAGAACACAGACAGCAATAAAACCTGAAAGGGGTTCTAAGCCTTCCCTACTTCATCCAAAACTAAAAAGAAAGGGTTTGGCTTTGGGTACACTATCCAACTACTTCTGTTTGCGCTTTAAAAAAAAATGCTGGAAAAAATAAACTGTACCCACCTCTATGTAGGCAGTATCATTATTTGCATCTTTGATATGTGGAAACCAATCACGAGGGGGTTTGGACAGGTGTTTCGATTCTGTGACAAACCAGAGCAGCTTTGGCCAACCTAACAAAGAAATGTACAGCCTTTTTATTTGTATTCTGTTCATTATTTGGCTGTAAAACATATTCTTGTCAGCTATCACTAAGGTAATAGCTTCAACATTGTTTGTTAAGGACATACATTATTCAACAAAATGCATCATTGTACTAGCAGGATATTTAAGTCACTTTCAAACCAAAACTTACAGCCTTTGTGTGAATTTAAAATTATATATATATGGCCAAATCACACAGGACTCAAAGCCAGGGAAAAATAAACAGCTATTTGGATAGCCTGATAGATGAAAAGACAGGAGATTACATGACTTAAAGATGGATAGAAAGAAACATGGATGGTAGATACATAAAAGGAAACAGAGAAGTAAAGAATAGATATTGTACATATATTGACACATACACATAGATGTACACTACACATACATATGTACAATACACTATATAGCAAACATGGTGTGAATACCCCTACATTTTAGATAACCAAGCACTTCCATCCTTGTGGCAACAGTTTGGGGAAAGCCTTTTAGTTCCAGCATGACCGAGATACTTATGGGACTGTCAAATTGTGAGCCAGGTCTTCTTGTCCAACATAAAATACCTTACCTAAAAATTTTCTTTTGTTTGAATGCTCACACTTTTTCACAGATAAATTACAAAATCTAATGAAAACCCTTGCCAGGTGAGTGAACTCTGTTATAGTCACCGAGAGGGCAGAACTCCATATAAATGGCCATAGTTTTGGAACAGGATGGTCATGAAACTTATTTAGTTGTGATTCTTATTAGTCTACACAAACTTACACCAAATAGTGTATGTATAGATCAGCTATTCTCAGTCAGGGTTCTGTGGAAGACTATGGTTCCTCTAGTGGTTACTAGGGGATTGCTTGAGCTGTAGCTGATTGATCTCCTATTTTATGGTGCCTGCAAAGTTCTGGGGTCAAAGCCAATTTGCAGAGCCAGTAGCATGACACCAATGATCTATATAACTTTAAGGGTGGCACCCTGACCACCATTGTAAGGTAGGGGGGTGGGGGGTCATTCTTCCACGTGGCCACCAATGTAAAAGGATGCTTCCCACTAATTGGTTTCAGCAGGGTCTACCTGAGACCTGAAAATAATGTTGAGGATTCCTCTGGTGTAAAAAGGCTGAGAAATGCTGCTGTAGACTGAAGGGCGGAGATGTAAGCAAGAAAGAATTAACATGCATGAAAAGGAAAGAAAGAAGGCAAGGAAAGAAAGAAAAAAGAAAAAGAAAGAGAAGAGGGGGAGAGGGGGAAAGAGGGGAAAGAGGGGAGAGGGGGAAAGAGGGGGAAAGAGGGGAGAGAGGGGGAAAGAGGGGAGAGAGAGGGAAAGAGGGGAGAGAGAGGGAAAGAGGGGAGAGAGAGGGAAAGAGGGGAGAGAGGGAGAGAGAGGGAAAGAGGGGGAGAGAGGGGGAGAGAGGGGGGAGAGAGGGAGGGGGAGGGAGAGGGGGAGGGGGAGGGAGAGGGGGGGAGAGAGGGAGAGAGAGAGAGAGAGAGAGAGAGAGAAATAAGAATAGCCAGGAAAAAGGGATATACAGATAAAACTATAGATGGAGAGACAGAGGAAGAAAAAAGAAAAGACTAGATGTTCATGACAGGTAATGATGATAAGAAAGAGGAATATTAACAGAAAGATACAGACCTGAACGTTTGACAGACAAACAAAAAAAAACAGCAGCTATATCGTACTGTATAGTTTCTTGACTGGTTGTGGGTGTGCCATAGGAGGCACGTAGAATGGGTACAAGAAATATATATATATATATACCGTATATACTCAAATATAAGCCAAGGCACCTAATTTTACCACAAAAAACTGGGAAAACTTATTGACTCGAGTATAAGCCTAGGGTGTCCATCTGCATGCCTCACCGTGCCTCACTGTACCTTACTGTGGCCATGCCTCACTGTGCCCAATGGCCCTACCTGATCTCCGGTGCTGTGTGACTAGACTGACTTTTAACATGGAAGTCTATGGAAGGGGTGCCCGGCTTTGAAAAATCGGTGCTCCCTGGGCACCAAACTTTGCACACTTGTGGAGGAAGAGTGGGGCTACATGTGTGCCAAGTTTGGGGTCCAGGGGACCTATGGCCGGCCGGGATCAGGCGCACAAGGTTGGACACAGACTTGAGTATAAGCCGAGGGGGGCATTTTCAGCACAAAAAAAGTGTGCTGAAAAACTCGGCTTATACTCGAGTATATAGGGTATATATTTTTTTTATAAATTAATACTTTAACATTTTAGAAAATCATAAATCACTTTGTGTTTGTTGTGTTAAACAGCAGACACTGGCTGCAATATTGTTATATTGGTACAAGGTAGTGCTTGCCATCCAGGCAACATATGTTAATACTGTTTTTTTTAATGGGGCACATGGCTAAAAAACAGTGCACAGCATCTTCTTGACCTAGCTATAAGGTAGCTTATACTGCATGGGTCACCCAGTCATGTACAGTTACTCACCTTTAAATTGTGGTATTTCCCCAGTAGGACTCTTGGGCAATCCTTTATGGCAGGCATCACTAGTCAAGGCCACCGTAACTCCACAGCTTCCTAACAAGAAGCCAATCTGCTGGCTTCCAGCGTCCTGAATTAGAAGGATTAAAAATATTATGTATTATCACACAGGAGAATGCAACATTGTTCACGGTCAAGATGAAATAAAAAAAAAAACAAATAAGGAATTATGTAGCAAAACATAATCACAGTTTTCTCTTGCAACCTTCACTGTTAAGCATATTTAACTAATAGATTTAAAGTATATCTAGAACCAAAACGTTTTGTTCATTTTAAATGGGGAGTAGGGAAGAGTTACCACTCCTGTCAAGTTTTCACTGCCATGTCTTGGTCAGTAGGACCGTAATGGAAAAAAAAAAATACAGTTCACAATGGAGGAATATAGGGCAAAACTTCCCAATAAAGAATATTGGCAGTGTTTCCAGGAAAGAACATAAAAAAAATTTGCTTAAAAGGACACACACAGCAGAGAATAAAGAGAGCCGTGTATACTAAAACAAAATTAGGGTGCAGTAAAGTGCTGTTTTATGTCTACCTTTTTTTTAAATCACCCCTCAGCAAAAAAATCCCTGCCTCGTTCTTCACTGCAGAGAAGGTCTACTATGCTTTGTTTTAGAGCAGCGGTCTCTGCAATTTTCTAGCTTGAGGAGAGCAAGCATTACTAACGTGAGCTCTTTTGGTGATTAAAAAGAAGGGAGAAGAAAGACATACTGTATACTACTTACTATTTTTCTGCACCCCGATTTATTTATTTTTTAATTATATTATTTATGGAGTTCCTATGCAAACCTTTAATTAATGGTAGCAAAAATACATTTCTAGCTAAATCTGTTGCCAGCTAGGTTTTTCTAAAACTGGCAAAACGCATGTCTTCTCTGTATAGTAAAGTTCTGGACATTGTTGTATATAATATTTCCCTTTCACGTAATTGGCTCACTGCTGTTCCCAGCTTATATTCTCTTATTACAACATCAAGACAGATCATAAGATTAAAGTAAGACAACCCTCCATACTCAGAGTAGGAAGTGTGTTAGATCCATGTGGGATTTTTCCGCTTTAAATAGGCAGGACAGCTATGGGTCTAATTTTTAATGGACAATGGATATTGCCATCTACCCTTTGTTATATTCTGCAGCCTATATTTTGCAGCCCATTCATAAAACTGAGGCCATGGCATTGAGCCCTGCATTATGAAACAGAGTTCTCGTTGCTTCACCCAGCAAAGAGAAATCTGTGATTGGAGGACAGCCAGATTCATGTCCTTGACAGGTCACGTGACCGTTCTCTTCTCCCGGCTATTTTTTTCCCCCATTCATTTTATTGCGCTTTGCTTTCCCAAAGCCTTTCAAATGTAATAATGCACTACATCACTGTGTGTCCGTATTAGGAGCATCACTTTAGGTGAAGGCAAGTGAATTCTTAGCAATTCTGTTGATGGCCATAATTTATCGATTATAGAATCACGCTAGTGTTACATGGCCTCTACTAAGTTATGTCAGTGATTAAGTGAGACTGGCATTTCATTGAGGGTTGAACAGCAATATGTTACCACAAGTAAATTTTTTATTTTTTTATAAGTTTGGATAGAGTGTGGAAGGTTTATTTTTACTGCTGTTTGTATCCCCATTGGAGAGATTCACCTCTCTATTTGTACTTGCATTTAAAAAAAAGTAAGAGTAAATCCCAAAAAAAAAATTCTCCTGAGAAAATAAGGAACTTTACAATGGGGGCATCTGGCTTGGGGACAACTGTCCAAGAGGAGCGTTCCCCTCGCTTCCTTTTGTGCCTCTGGGCCAGAAAAAAATTAGAAAATTGCATAATGGTACAAGAAAGCAACAAAAATAAACTGATGAGGGGTATTAACCCTACCCTACTTACCTGAACAAAAGGTTTTGGATATAGCTGCACTTTAAATTGTATATAAAGCCCAAACTTCTTTTTTTTTTTTTTATATACCGTAGCTTTAAAAAGCCAACTTTACCTTTTCCAAAAAAAATAAAAATAAAATAAATTATAATAATAAAAGGACATATATTTGAAAGAAAAAAATGTGCGTGCATTATTCTTTTAAACATGAGCCTGCAAAACATTGTAACTGCAATCTGTGGATCATGGATGAAATGTCAAGTTAGAGAAGACTCTTCCTTCAGCTCCTTGTGCGTACCACCCAGCTAAAGACTTTCAGTCAGAGAACTGGACATGTCAACGCATTATGAGTGTGGTTCCACTGAGAACTATAAGTCGGTTTGCCTCAGTGACAGACTGTAATTGTAGTTTATTCATTCACAGATCTCTGTGGGAGTGGTGCAGTATGGGAGTAGAGGGTGCTATTTGCCCCATGTTACATGTAGGGCCATTTGCCCCATGTTATATGTGTGTAACATATACCATGGTGAAAAAGGTGGCGTTCGCTTCTAACTAAAAAAGTAAAGGTTTGAAATCCTTATCAGGTGTCAGAGTTCCACTGAAGAGATTTTCCTTCAAATCGTGCCCTCAAGATGCAACAGGAAATGGGAGGAAATTTCCCCATAAGTGAATAGAATTCCCATATTAGGAGAATCGTCACAGGAACAGGTGTCCCCATTGGAGGATTGTGACCCATCTCTTTCTAAGGTTACAAATTTTTATGTCCCCTCGCTTTCTATCTTGGTTATCAGGACAGAGAAGATGAATCTCCTTGGTGGAACCACTGACAGCAATAAAAACTTAAGGGTCTAAACTTCCCCCACTCTATCTAAAATGTAAAAAAAAAATGCTTTTACATAACATTTAGGTGACTTCCAATGTATACAAAGTTAAAGCTGAAATAAGGTAGATATAAAAAGACACCTACATGTTCATTATTAAATAAAATATTTTTCTCTTACCGTCCATGGACTGACACAGCATCTTCAATCTTGACAAAGTGGGTTATGTTCCTGCTCATAGGAGAAGACTAGGCAGAATGTTAGATGTTTTAACATACATTACATTACCAGAGCTGAACAGCCCCACCAGGGGGCGGTCCCTCCGGACATAACCCTCCTCCCTGCAGCCAGCTGCCTCAGTTTTTTTCTGCCTAGCAAAGGAGAGGACGTGGCTCTCTTCAGAGCCAGTCTCCTGAAGATTTTTTTTTATTCTTTTTGAATTTTATTATTTTATTTTTGAGATTCTTCTATCAACAGTCGGCTCGGCAACAGGTTGGGTAGTTGCTATCCTCGTAGTCTTCCCAGTCTGACCATCGAGCGTGCTGATCCTCGCTCTGCGTGAGATCAGTCCGCGACATGCTCCAGGGGTGGCCGGTGTGCTTTTGCTCCAGGGTCCACATATAACTGAACAGTTCTGCTGTATCTTTCACAGTGGACCGGCCCGACAGATACTCAGTACTGCACTGATATAAGTCTGTCAGGAACACACTAGTGGGTCCTTGCTGGATGGGTAAGTACTGTTCCTCCTGCCTCAGCAGGTGAGTACATGCTGTGTGGGGGGTTTCCCTGTCCCCAGGGCCGGCCCTACCATGGGACCCGGTGGGACCATGGTCCCAGGCGGCACTTTAAGAGTGGCGGCAACAGGGGCTCACTGCCTGAGGACCTGGGTTTCCCTCCATCTAGTGTGCAGTGTCATACTTGTACTGCATCGCCGGCGCCGCTGTCACTGGTCGCAGTGGCAAGACCCACTTCAAGTGTCTCACCAGAGGCCCCTGCTTCCCTGCCAAAACTGGTTGCTAGCCGCGGCCCGCTTTGTGTCTAGCAACCAGTGACATCAGGAGAGAAGGAGAGAGAGACCCACTATTCATTGCGGAGGAGGATTTAACTTCCTCCTCCTCTGCTAGCTCCACCCACCTCCTCCCTGTATGTGTTCCTCTCAGCAAGTTAGGAGCGGCGTGCAGTGCGAGGATCAGTGCTGCCTGCCTCCTCTTCCCTCGAGGTGCCACTATCTCTGTTGTTTCCTGCCCATTCCCTCTTCTGTTAGCGAGCAGCAGAACAGCATGAGATCAGAGCGGCTGTGTGTGTGGAGAGAGAGCAGCTGCGGGCTCTTCTCCCCCTCCTTCTCCTCCTCCTTATGCTGCTGTTCCTAGGACAGCCACCGCTATGTTTCTTCCCCCTTTTTCTCCCATTGGCCAGGGAAAAAAACAAAAAGGAGAAAAGAGCATTATGGGATATGTAGTGCAAATAACAGGCTGGCCCATTGCAATTCTAGGGGGGAAACTGCAGCCCCCAGCATGCCAAGCTGAAGGGGAGGGAGAAAGAGCCAGGCTGAGTGACAGGCTGCATCTGGTGACAGTCAATGGTGACAAGTGACAGGCTGCGTCTGGTGACAGGCATCGGTGACAAGTTGCATCTGGTGACAGGCATAAGTGACAAGTGACAGGCTGCATCTGGTGACAGGCAATGGCGACAAGTGACAGGCTGCATCTGGTGACAGGCATCGGTGACAAGTGACAGGCTGCATCTGGTGACAGGCAATGGTGACAAGTGACAGGCTGCATCTGGTGACAGGCATTGGTGACAAGTGACAGGCTGCATCTGGTGACAGGCATTGGTGACAAGTGACAGGCTGCATCTGGTGACAGGCAATGGGGACAAGTGACAGGCTGCGTCTGGTGACAGGCATCGGTGACAAGTGACAGGCTGCGTCTGGTGACAGGCATCGGTGACAAGTTGCATCTGGTGACAGGCATAAGTGACAAGTGACAGGCTGCATCTGGTGACAGGCAATGGCGACAAGTGACAGGCTGCATCTGGTGACAGGCAATGGTGACAAGTGACAGGCTGCATCTGGTGACAAGCAATGGTGACAAGTGACAGGCTGCATCTGGTGACAGGCATTGGTGACAAGTGACAGGCTGCATCTGGTGACAGGCATTGGTGACAAGTGACAGGCTGCATCTGGTGACAGGCAATGGGGACAAGTGACAGGCTGCGTCTGGTGACAGGCATCGGTGACAAGTGACAGGCTGCGTCTGGTGACAGGCATCGGTGACAAGTGACAGGCTGCATCTGGTGACAGGCATTGGTGACAAGTGACAGGCTGCATCTGGTGACAGGCAATGGCGACAAGTGACAGGCTGCATCTGGTGACAGGCATCGGTGACAAGTGACAGGCTGTGTCTGGTGAAAGGCATCGGTGACAAGTGACAGGCTGCATCTGGTGACAGGCATTGGTGACAAGTGACAGGCTGCATCTGGTGACAGGCAATAGGGACAAGTGACAGGCTGCATCTGGTGACAGGCAATAGGGACAAGTTACAGGCTGCATCTGGTGACAGGCAATGGTGACAAGTGACAGGCTGCATCTGGTGATAGGCAATGGTGACAAGTGACAGGCTGCATCTGGTGACAGGCATTGGTGACAAGTGACAGGCTGCATCTGGTGACAGGCATTGGTGACAAGTGACAGGCTGCATCTGGTGACAGGCATTGGTGACAAGTGACAGGCTGCATCTGGTGACAGGCAATAGTGACAAGTGACAGGCTGCATCTGGTGACAGGCATTGGTGACAAGTAACAGGCTGCATCTGGTGACAGGCATACGTGACAAGTGACAGGCTGCATCTGGTGACAGTCAATGGTGACAAGTGACAGGCTGCATCTAGTGACAGGCTGCATCTGGTGACAGTCAATGGTGACAAGTGACAGGCTGCATCTGGTGACAGTCAATGGTGACAAGTGACAGGCTGCATCTGGTGACAAGCTGCATCTGGTGACAGTCAATGGTGACAAGTGACAGGCTGCATCTAGTGACAGGCTGCATCTGGTGACAGTCAATGGTGACAAGTGACAGGCTGCATCTGGTGACAGGCAATGGTGACTGGTGACAGGCAATGTTGACAAGTGACACGCTGCATGTTGTGGCAGGAAACGGTGTCAAGCAACAAGCTACATCTGGTGGCAAGCAATGGTGGCAAATGACAAGCTCAGGGCTTCCACTGATTCGGCATTATGGCGAGTTAAACTATTTCATTATATATTACAATTAGGGATGAGCTTCGAGTTCGAGTCGAACTCATGTCCGACCCGAACATTGCCTGTTCGCCCGTTCGCCGAACAACGAACAATTTGGGGTGTTCGCGGCAAATTCGAAAAGTCTATGGGAGAAATCTAAAGTGCTAATTATAAAGGCTTATATGCAAGTTATTGTCCTAAAAAGTGTTTGGGGACCCGGGTCCTGCCCCAGGGGACATGTATCAATGCAATTTTTTTTTCGGGAGCAGTGATTTTAATAATGCTAAAAGTGAAACAATAAAAGTGAAATATTCCTTTAAATTTTGTACCTGGGGGGTGTGTATGATATGCATGTAAAGTGGCGCATGTTTCCCGTGATTAGAACTGTCCCTGCAAAAAATGTCATTTTTGAAGGAAAAAAAGTCATTTAAAACTCACTCGCGGCTATTAATGAATTGTCGGCTTTTATCAATACATGCAAAAGTCATTGATAAAAAAAAAAAAAAAAGGGTGGGGGTCCCCAGAATTCAATTACCAGGCCCTTCAGGTCTGGAATGGATATTAAGGGGAACCCCGCCGCAAATTTTAAAAAAAATGGCGTGGGGTTCCCCCAAATATCCATACCAGACCCTTCAGATCTGGCATGGATTTTAAGGGGAACTCCACCCCAAATTTAAAAAAAATGGCGTGGAGTCCCCCCAAAAATCCATACCAGACCCTTATCCGAGCACACAACCTGGCCGGCCGCAGGGGAAGAGGGGGGACGGGAGAGCGGCCCCCCTCCCTCCTGAACCGTACCAGGCCACATGCCCTCAACATGGGGAGGATGTCCCCATGTTGATGGGGACAAGGGCCTCATCCCCACAACCCTTGCCCGGTGGTTGTGGGGGTCTGCGGGCGGGGGGCTTATCGGAATCTGGAAGACCCCTTTAACAAAGGGGACCCCCAGATCCCGGCCCCCCCTATGTGAATTGGTAAGGGGTACATTGTACCCCTACCATTTCACGAAGAAAGCGTAAAAAAATGTAAAAAAAAACACAGAAACACCTTGAAAAAGTACTTTATTAAAAAAAAAAAAAAAAAAAAACATTCCAGCGGTGAAATCCAGTGTCCCGCGGCGATCCCGATGTCCAGCGCTGTCCTTCATTGGTTGTGCCTGAGCGGACCTGATGGGGAACTTCCTCCTCAGTGTTTTAAATGTATAGACCCGCCCCTTCTAAAGTTCCCCATCAGGTCCGCTCAGCGGACCAGATGCAGAACATGACAAGGGGCGGGTCTATACATGTATTACCACAGTGAGAGAAGTTCCCCATCAGGTCCGCCCCCTCGGTATGTCGGACCCCGCCTACGTCATTGGCCTGAGCGGGAAACTTCCTTCACTGTGTAAATGACGTAGGCGGGGTCCGACATACCGAGGGGGCGGACCTGATGGGGAACTTCTCTCACTGTGGTAATACATGTATAGACCCGACCCTTGTCATGTTCCGCATCTGGTCCGCTGAGCGGACCTGATGGGGAACTTTAGAAGGGGCGGGTCTATACATTTAAAACACTGAGGAGGAAGTTCCCCATCAGGTCCGCTCAGGCACAACCAATGAAGGACAGCGCTGGACATCGGGATCGCCGCGGGACACTGGATTTCACCGCTGGAATGTTTTTTTTTTTTTTTTTTTAATAAAGGACTTTTTCAAGGTGTTTGTGTGGGTTTTTTTTACATTTTTTTACGCTTTCTTCATGAAATGGTAGGGGTACAATGTACCCCTTACCAATTCACATAGGAGGGGGCCGGGATCTGGGGGTCCCCTTTGTTAAAGGGGTCTTCCAGATTCCGATAAGCCCCCCGCCCGCAGACCCCCACAACCACCGGGAAAGGGTTGTGGGGATGAGGCCCTTGTCCCCATCAACATGGGGACATCCTCCCCATGTTGAGGGCATGTGGCCTGGTACGGTTCAGGAGGGAGGGGGGCCGCTCTCTCGTCCCCCCCCTCTTCCCCCTGCGGCCGGCCAGGTTGCGTGCTCGGATAAGGGTCTGGTATGGATTTTTGGGGGGACTCCACGCCATTTTTTTTTTAAATTTGGGGTGGAGTTCCCCTTAAAATCCATGCCAGATCTGAAGGGCCTGGTATGGATATTTAGGGGGAACCCCACGCCATTTTTTTTTTATTTGCGGCGGGGTTCCCCTTAATATCCATTCCAGACCTGAAGGGCCTGGTAATTGAATTCTGGGGAACCCCCACGCTTTTTTTTTTTTTTTATCAATGACTTTTGTATGTATTGATAAAAGCCGACAATTCATTAATAGCCGCGAGTGAGTTTTAAATGACTTTTTTTCCTTCAAAAATGACACTTTGTGCAGGGACAGTTCTAAGAACGGGAAACATGCGCCACTTTACAGGCATATCATACACACCCCCCAGGTACGAAATTTAAAGGAATATTTCACTTTTATTTTTTAATTTTAAGCATTATTAAAATCACTGCTCCCGAAAAAACAGCCGTTTTTAAAACGTCTTTTTGCATTGATACATGTCCCCTGGGGCAGGACCCGGGTCCCCAAACACTTTTTAGGACAATAACTTGCATATAAGCCTTTATAATTAGCACTTTAGATTTCAAACGTTCGAGTCCATTGTATTTAATAGGGTTCTAAAGTTCACACGAACATTTTGTCTGTTCGCAGGTTCTGGTGCGAACCGAACAGGGGGGTGTTCGGCTAATCCCTGATTACAATGTAGTAATATAAATGTGATTTGATCATCTTGACACCATATCGATCATAATGTTAGGATGATTTATGTGC
Organism: Rana muscosa; assembly: GCA_029206835.1. NCBI lineage: Eukaryota > Metazoa > Chordata > Amphibia > Anura > Ranidae > Rana > Rana muscosa. The sequence continues at coordinate 222,753,663 of CM055122.1, forward strand.
TAACACCAGCCATTTGCCCGACAAATCACCCGCTGCCAAATTCCCTGTCAGCGAGACTACACCCCCCCTCATCTTTTTTTGGGAAGGAAGGGGGTATCTCTGAATGGCAGTTTGGAAATGTGGTCACCCTAGCCGCCACTGCAGCGCTGTTGTTGCAGCATGTTGCATCACTGAGCTGGGATCAGAGCGTAGCTGGTCGGTGGCAGTGGAGAGAAAGGGGGGAGCTTTTGTGGTGCTACACAATACTCTTTGCAGGAAGGGGCTAGGGTGACCACATTTCCAAACTACCATTCAGGGACACCCTCCCTTCCCAAAAATCAGCTTGTGCTGTAACGAATCACAGCACAGTGATTGGACACAAGAGGCGGGATTTATGATTTCTCCAATCACAAGCAGGGGGCGGGGATTGTGCTCCTCTAGGCATTCCCGGCCAGGACAAGTACTGTTGGTGAGTAAAGCGGTCACGTGGCGGCCTTTTTTGGGGGCATTAGATTGGCCTGGGACACTGTATTGTCCTGGAATGAAGGTGCCCGGGACCGATCTGCAAAATGCGGGACTGTCCCGGGCAATCTGGGACACGTGGTCACCCTAGAAGGGGCATGTCTCTTTGCTGAATATATTGGGCTGTCTCTTTGCTTTATGGAAACGTCTCTTTTGCTGGATGGGCATAGGATTTTTTTTGGGGGGGGCAGCATTTCATTCTTGGGCCCAGGCAGCACAATGTCTTGGGCCAGCCCTGCCTGTCCCCCCTTTTTTTTTCCTACTCTGTCACCTTGCTCTGTCTAATCATGATGACCGGGGGGTGCCTGGGGGTCGCGCTGTTCCGGGGGACCATGAGGTGTTGGGGCTTGTGTTTTTTGTCACTATGTGAGGTGGCCTGTTTATTTTTTCAGCTTGTGCTAGAATCATCCACACCACGCTGTCAGGCACAATTTTCTTGGGTAATTCTCTTATGTATTGAAATTCCCATTGGCGGCCATCTTGCCGTAGCCACGCTATGGCGCAGTTATTATTAGCGGAGGGCATTTTACTGTAGTCGTGCGCTCTTTTGTACCTATGCTGTACTGGCGGTGGGATTCGGCCTCTAGTGCTGACTATAGCGGCGATTCTCCTCACAGTTTTTCCTTCACTTCCATGGACAAACAGACAGACAGGCAGCGGCGCTGAGCGGTCCTGAGCTGGGTCGGTAAGTCCCCTGGGTAAAACCCCCCCACGGTCAGTGCAGCAGGAGAGTGGACTTATTCTTTCTGGACTAAGTCACAGAGGGGGTGCGTTTTTTCTATGGAGTCAGTATCACCTGCTTATGCTTCCATGTCTGAGGCAGCTGGATGCTGCGGCTGAGGAGCCCGTGGTGGAGTCAGTCTCCTTTGGTTTCTTCAGGGCTAACCCCTTCTAAGAAGGTTTTTCCCTATACGCCTTTCTTTGACAGGTTCATAGACCAGGTCTGGGAAACACTGCATAAGAACTTTGCGGTCTATCAGCGTCTGGAGATTAGGTACCCTTTTGAGGAGAGCCTGATTAAAAAATGGGCCTCTCCTTCGGTTGTCGACCCCCCGGTCACTCGGTTGAACAAGGCAACAACTCTCCCGGTCAAGGGGACTCCTGCTTTTAAGGATCTTCCTGATAGGAGGTCCAAAGTGGTAAGCAGGGCCATGCAACAGCGACCCTTGTGTCTCAGACACTCGCGGAATGGGCGAAAAATTTTGCACCAGACTGTGCAGGAGCATAACCTTCCTCTGGATTGCATCAAACTGGCCGACCTAATGGTGCAGGCCTGGTATATGTTTGTGTTGCCATTATGGACGCAGCCCCCTTAATCTCTAGGGCTTCAGTGTCTGCGGTGGTATTGCGTTGCCTTACCTGGCTCTTTTAAGGGAGGAAGACTGTTTGGTGATTCCCTGGATGACATTTTTAATACTGTCATGGGAGGTAAGGGCACCCTTCTTCCTCAGCCTACTAAGGGGAAGAAGCCACGCTGTAAACCGGGTCCTTCTTTTCCCACACAGGATAGGTTTTTTCATCAGTCAGAGCCCAGAAAATTCTCCCAGACTGACAAGAGTGCGGCTGGAGGACAGAAGCGTCCCTGGGTGCGCAAGCCTAACAAGCCAGCACACAAGCCCGCCACCGCATGGAGTCTTGCCCCCGCCCGACTTTGGGGTGGAGGGACAACTTCGCAGGTTCACAGATCGGTGGGTATGCGAGGTGTTCACCTCGGGGTACAGGATAGAGTTTCTTTCCTGGCCACCAGACGGATTCTTTCCCTCAAATCTCTCTCTCCTTCCAGCAAGTTGGGCTGCCCTATTGGGGGCAGTGTAGGACTTGCTGGGGTACTGTCAAAAGGAGAGGTTTCAGGGATTTTTATTCAAATCTTTTTGTGGTCCCAAAGAAGGACGGAGTCCGTCCAATTCTGGACCTCAAGGCCCTAATTGCCTTTGTAAAGGTGATTGCTGCTCTCCACCCGGGGGATTTTCTGGCGTCCTTGGACAACAAGGACGCCTACTTGCATGTCCCAATCTGCGCGGGTCACCAGAAGTTTATGCGCTTTGCGATAGGCGAAGTCCACTATCAACTAGTGGCTCTTCCCTTCGGTTTGGCCTCAGCACTGCGGGTTTTCACCAAGGTGCTTGCCCTGATTCTGGCTTTGCTGAGTCAGTGAGGCATTGCTATCATGGGTTATCTGGACGATCTTCTTCTGAGAGCAGACTGACTCGGAATTAGAGGTAAATGTGTTGATAGCCATTCAGGCCCTCCGAGAATTCGGTTGGCTGCTGAACATTCAGAAGTCGGTCCTGGTTCCGACTTGGCGTGGAGTACCTAGGATTGATCCTGGACTCCTCGGAGGCAAGGGTCTTTCTACCCTTGGAAAAATTACAGACTCTTCAATCTGCGGTAAGGGTGCCGACGTGCCGCAAATGGTCGTCACTCCGTTTTTGCATGAGGGTCCTGGGTCTCATGGTGGCTTCCTTCGAGGCTGTACCATGTGCCCAATTCCACACTCGAGCCTTATAAAAGGAGATCCTATCCAGCTGGGACAGGTCTCCATTATCACTGGATCGTCAGTTTGGTCGGGGAAGTCGTTCCTTCCTGTCCAGTGGACTGTGATCATGTCGGACGCCAGTCTTACGGGCTGGGGCGGAGTCTGGGGAGTTCTATCAGCCCAAGGGCTTTGGACTCCGGATGAATCCCGTCTGCCGATCAATGTCCTGGAACTTCGGGCGATCAGACTGTCTCTTCTCGTGGTCACGGAGACTGCAGGGGCGCTCAGTCAGGATCCAGTTGGACAACGCCACGGCTGTGGCTTATGTCAACCATCAGGGGGGAACGCGGAGCTCGGCTGCAGCATCTGAGGCCGCTCACATCTTGTAATGGGCAAAAAGAAGCGTGCCGGCTCGGTCGGCCGTTTACATTCCAGGTGTAGATATCTGGCAGGCAGACTATCTGAGCCGCCAGCTGTTGGACCAGGGAAAATGGTCCTCACATCCGGAGGTGTTTCAACTACTTTGCTAGAGGTGGGGCATGCCGGATGTGGACCTACTGGCCTCTCGACTCAATCGCAAGGTGTCGAGAATCGTGGCCAGGTCCAGGGATCCCTGCAGCAGATGCATCAGACGCGTTAGTGGCCCAGTGGGGTCGGTATCGGCTGATTTATGCCTATCCTCCACTGAAGTTGCTTCCTTGACTACTTCGCGGGGTGCAGGCCGAGGGGATCCCGGTGATCCTCATCGCTCCAGGTTGGTCTCGGCATCCTTGGTACGCCGATCTTGTGCACCTGGTGGCGGACGTTCCATGGCGACTATCGCTGCGGGAGGACCTTCTGTCTCAAGTTCCCATTCTTTATCCTGTTTTACAGTAGCTGGCTTTGACGGCATGGCTATTGAAGCCAGGTGCTGAGGGACCGAGGTCTCTCGGATTCGGTCATCTCGACCATGCTGAGGGCACGGAAATCTTCCTCCAGGAAGATATACTACTGTACCTGGAAGGCCTACTTCGCTATGTGCGAGGTGCTGGATTGGCCTCCACGGACGTATTCCGTTTCCAGGATCCTGCTGTTTTTACAGCGTGGTGTGGACCAAAAGCTTGCTTTAAGCACCATTAAGGGTCAGATTTCAGCTTTAGCCGTTTTCTTTCTGCGGCCGCTAGTGGGCCGTCCTTTGATTAATACCTTCTTCATACAGGGGGTCCGCCATGTGCTCCCCCCTATTAAATCACCTCTTCCTCCTTGGGATTTGAATTTGGTGCTCTCGGTTCTTCAAGAACCTCCTTTTGAAAACTCAGAAGCTGGCTTTTCTAGTAGCCATTACTTCGGTTAGGTGGGTTCAGAATTGGCGGCTTTGTCTTGCACACCGCCATACTTGGTCCTCCATACGGATAAGGCGGTGCTACGCCCACAGCCTTCTTTTCTCCCGAAGGTAGTCTCGGCCTTCCGCCTTAATGAAGACATGTACTTCCGTCTTTATGTCCTCGTCCATCGCATTCCAGAGAGTTTGCGCTTCACTCTTTAGACGTGGTACGTGCTTTGTGGGTGTACCTGTCTGCTACGGCTTCTTTCGGAAGTCTGACTCGCTGTTTGTGTCTGTATCTGGTCCAAAACAGGGCCAAGCGGTTTCGTCTGCCACCATTTCTTGGTGGATCAGGCAGACCGTCATACAGAAAATGCAGCGCTGAACAAAAGTGAAAATAGAAAACACCCAGTGTGATAAAAAATAATGTACAATTAAGTGACAAAATTCATGTAAATGGTGATAAAAGTCTCTAATAAATAAAGCGATTCTTGAACAGATGTGTATGAAATCTGCAATCTTGGAAAAGAAGTGTAGATAACCACCACCAATATATGGAAGGCTTACCGGAACAAGTGAACCCAAACAAACATGCGTTTGAAGGGTCACATCAGGCTTTTAGATGTATGTCTCCTCCTGCGCTGATCCTATGCAGGTAAATCCTCAGGACAATGCTCTCGGCATTTTCTTTTCCAAGATTGCAGATTTCATACACATCTGTTCAAGAATCGCTTTATTTATTAGAGACTTTTTTCACCATTTACATGAATTTTGTCACTTAATTGTACATTATTTTTTATCACACTGGGTGTTTTCTATTTTCACTTTTGTTCAGCGCTGCATTTTTTGTTTTTTGTTCTGCTTTTCACCTTTGTCCATTGGTTGTGCAGCTGCTTGTGTGTTTTGTTTAGTAGCGCAGAAATTCTTTGTATATTTTTCCAGACCGTCATACAGGCCTATGCCCTTAAGGGGCGGGCACCTCCCTTTCCGGTTACGGCGCACTGAACCAGGGCACTTGGTGCTTCCTGGGCTTTCAGACATTAAGTGCCTGTTTCACACGTGTGCAAGACGGCAACCTGATCGTCCGTACATACCTTTTTAAAGTTTTATAAGGTTGATGTGGAGGCATCTTCTGATGCTTCCTTTGGCCGCAAGGTTTTGCAGGCGGCTGTTTTAAGTTGAAACTCCTCCGTTGAGGAGCTCTGCTTGTGTGGGGTGCAGTTTGTTTTTTTCCTTGATACTGTTCCCACCCCTCGTTCTTTGACACTGCTTTGGGACGTCCCATTTTGTCAAGATTGAAGATGCTGTGTCAGCCCATGGACGGTAAGAGAAAATAGGATTTTTTTTGTACTCACCGTAAAATCCTTTTCTCTGACGTTCATGGACTGACACAGCACCCACCCCTCCTATTTTTAGGTTGTACTGCTTTGTTACGAACTGAGGCAGCTAGCTGCAGGGAGGAGGGTTATTTCTGGAGGGACCACCCCCTGGGCGGGGCTGTTCAGCTCTGGTAATGTAATGTATGTTAAAACATCTAACATTCTGCCTAGTCTTCACCTATGAGCAGGAACATAACCCATTTTGTCAAGACTGAAGATGCTGTGTCAGTCCATGGACGTCAGAGAAAAGGATTTTACGGTGAGTACAAAAAAATCCTATTTTTTTAAATACAACTGAATATGACTCTGTACCATTTTCTTGCAATCTTCTATACACCAGCATTTAGACTGGAAGAGAGATTGGAGCCAAATCAGGTATGCTGCATGCAAATATGCTGGCAAAGAATATGCAGATAGGAGCAGAAAGAGAAGAGAGATAATCCCATTGGTCTGCTACAGCATTTCACTCTCCAATCATAAAGGCAAAAGATGGTGAGAAGACACCCCTGTATTCCTTTTATAGTCTAAAACTGGAAGAGAGAGAGTAGAGTCATCCCCCTAGCTCTGCTGTCTGGCAGAGTTGTATAAATCTCAGGACAGGATAGACAGAAATACAAATACGTTGACGATGTAAACAGCTGCCTTGTATGCATTTCATCTGTGTATGTAGCTATTCACCTAGAGTTCAGCTTTAAAATGTCGTAAATCTTAATTTTTTGTCTTTTTAAACTTCCCCACACTGCTCAGATGTAGAAATGTACAGTGATAAATCCATGTGAACGCATGTCTTTGCTGTGAGATGCAGATTTTAGTAATCTCGTAGTTAGTCATCTTCTCAGCTGCAGGCTACATGTCTGTGTGACAACTGAGGCTCCTGTCAACCCCATGGAGTCAAACTGAGCTGGAAGGATTTGATGTAAAGCCGATTGCCCTGCTATCTTATGTACAGTGACTTCATGAATATGTGCCAAAAAAAATAGATATTTTTCCGTCTCAGAACATTTTTACGCTTCATCTCAAGGTTACCCTGAATTTTTACTTTAACGCATACAAAAAAACATAAAAATTTTGAAAATCAAAGCAATTACGCAGCCCTCAGCCTAATTATTACATTTTCATCAGAACAGATTTGGTCTAATCGTCCTGGTATTTATAAGCTCCAGTGGGTTTATATGTATGAGCCGACATACCTCCACTTTGTAATAATGAGTCTAGGATGAAGTAGGTGGAGCCAGTGCTGGATCTCACATCTACTATAGAAAAGGAGGTGGAGTGTTCATGCAAAGGGAAGGGCCATCATAGTGGCATGAGTTCATGTCGTTGATGACATATTACATATTGATCCATTTACTGTAAAGTCTGTATTCAGGGATGTGAAATTTTATCCACAGTTTCAGAGATGTTTTGAAAGCCCATGTTACAAGCCTAAAACTTTAATACACAAGGCCAATTCGGTCAGCTTGGTAGAGAGCACTACATACCCATTTGCCGACCGCCCACAGTACATTTACATAATTACCTTGACGTTAAATATTGTTATTATGGCAGCAGCTAGCTAGCTGCCATAACCCCGGTATTATTTTGTACTGCAGGCGATTCTGCGTCTGATAAAAGTGGTCCTAGCGAGGAAATCGCCACAGGATCACTTTTGAAAGCCGCGGGAGAGGTGACGCACCCCCTCCACACCACCTTCCCAGTCATCTACGAGCTTACTGGATTTGTCGGATGCCTAGGCAGGAAGCCGAGTGAGGGAAAAATAGCCCCCACTTGGCTCTATGCCCTTGGAGGACTGGAGCGACATTTTTTTTCCCCCCTAAAGGCAAAATAACTTTTGCTTTTAAAGGTAAATGAGAGATCTGGGGTCTTTTGAACCCAGTTCTCTCAATAAAGGAGGACCTGTCATGCATATTTCTATTACAAGTGATGTTTACATTCATTGTAACTGGAATAAAAGTGATCAAAAAAAATAAAGGGACAGTGTAAAAAAAACAAATAAAATAAATAAGCAACCCATCCCTCCGAGCTCGCCCGCATATGTAAACAGTGTTTAACCACTTAAGCCCCGGACCATTTTGTTGCTAAAGGACCAGGCCCCTTTTTGCGATTCGGCACTGCGTTGCTTTAACTGACAATTGCGCAGTCGTGCGACATGGCTCCAAAACAAAATTGACATCCTTATTTTCCCACAAATAGAGCTTTCTTTTGGTGGTATTTGATCACCTCTGCGGTTTTTATTTTTTGCGCTATAAACAAAAATAGAGCGACAATTTTGAAAAAAAAAATGAAATATTTTTTACTTTTTGCTATAATAAATATCCCCAAAAAATATATAAAAAAAAAAAAATTTTCCCTCAGTTTAGGCCGATACGTATTCTTCTACATATTTTTGGTAAAAAAAAAAAAAAAAATCCCAATAAGCGTTTATTGATTGGTTTGCGCAAAAGTTATAGCGTCTACAAAATAGGGGATAGTTTTATGGCATTTTTATTATTTTATTTTTTAGTAATGGCGGCGATCAGCGATTTCATCGTGACTGCGGCATTATGGCGGACAAATCAGACACTTTTGACACCATTTTGGGACCATTGTAATTTTTACAGCGATCAGTGCTATAAAAATGCACGGATTACTGTGAAAATGACACTGGCAGGGAAGGGGCTGGGTTTTTAAAGGGGACGTACCTGTGTGTGCTTATGCCCAGCCATGCCATTCTGACAATGTATATCGGCGTTAGGCGGTCCTTAAGTGGTTAAACCCCACATGTGAAGTATTGCCATAAACGTTAGAGCAAGAGCAATAATTCTAGCACAAGAACTCCTCTGTAACGCTAAACAGGTAACCTGTAAAAACGTTTAAAGCATCGCTTATGGAGAATTTTAAGTAAAGTAATTTTTCTCCATTCCACGAACATCCGCAATATTAACCACTTACAATACAATAGGTGTAACAAAAGGTGTAACATTTTGAATGAGAATTGCGCGGTCATGCTACGTTGTACCCATATGACATTTTTATAATTTTTCTCCCCACAAATAGAGCTTTTTTTTGGCGGTATTTGATCACCTCTGCAGTTTTTATTTTTTGCGCTATAAACAAAAAAAGAGCGACAATAAAAAAAAAACAAAAAAAAAAAAAACAATATTTTTTACTTTTTGCTATAATAAATATCCGTTTTTTTTTACAACAAATTATTTTCCCTTAGTTTAGGCCGATATATAATCTACTACATATTTTTGGTAAAAGGAAAAAAAAAAAACGCAAAATAAGCGTATATTGATTGGTTTGCGCAAAAGTTCTAGCGCCCACAAAATAGGGGAAAGATTTATGGCATTTTTTATTATTGTTTTTTTTTTTTACTAGTATAGGCGGCAATCTGCGATTTTTATCGTCACTGTCACATTGTGGTGGACAGATCGGACACTTTTGACACTATTTTGGGACCAGTGACATTATTACAGCGATCGGGCACTGATTACTGTATAAATGTCAATGGCAGGGAAGGAGTTAACACTAGGGGGCGATCAAGGGGATAACTGTGTGTCCTAGGGAGTGATTCTAATTGTGGGGAAGGGGACTGACTCTGGGAGGAGACCGATCGATGTGCCGATATACTAGGAACACACGGTCAGTCCCCTCTTCGCTGACAGGATGTGGATCTGTGTGTTTACACACACAGATCCATGTCCCTGCTCTGTGACAAGCAATAGTGGGTGCCAGGCGGACATTGCGGCCGCCAGGCATACACATCAGCTCCTGAGTGACGCGGCAGGCGCGCACCCCCTATACCGCCGGGGAAGCCGTGGATGTCATACGACTATGGGCAGGTAGGGAAGTGGTTAAAGCAGGACATGTTAGGCATTTTATTTAGTTACTTGGCGTAACATCATCTTTCACATTATACAAAAAATGCATCACTGTCGTCACAGAAAGTAAGCCTGTTCTAAAGATGATGCACAAGAAAGCCCGCAGACAGTTTGCTGAAGACAAGCCGACTAAGGACATGTATTACTGGAACCATGTCCTGTGGTCTGATGAGACCAAGATAAACTTATTTGGTTCAGATGGTGTCAAGCGTTTTTGGTGGCAACCAGGTGAGAAGTACAAAGACAAGTGTGTCTTGCCTACAGTCAAGCATGGTGGTGGGAGTGTCATGGTCTGGGGCTGCATGCATAGGCGTGCGCACAGGGTGTGCCAGGTGTGCCTGGGCACACCCTAATAACCATGTGCTGGGCAGATTCCCCCTGCTGCTTGACTGCAGAGAAAAGGACTGGGGAATCTCTGTCCTCAGTCCCTTTCTCTGTTTCAAAATTGAGACATCCGGGGTCTGTTTAGACCCCTAACATTTCACCAGAGCCCCCCAATGGGACTGTAAAAAACAATAATAAACAAATATATAAAAAAAAAATACTACTGACACCGTCCACTGCTCTACTGACTTCAACCTCTGCTCTGCCGACACTGTCTATTGCCATCATGCATGTGTGTTTGAGCTTTCGGGTGCACACCCTAATGCAATAGGCAGCGCACACCTATGGCTGCATGAGTGCTGCCAACACTGGGGAGCTACAGTTTATTGAGAAAACCATGAATTCCAACATGTACTGTGACATACTGAAGCAGAGCATGATCCCCCTCCCTTCAGGGACTGGGCCGCAGGGCAGTATTCCAACATGTTAACGACCCTAAACACACCTCTAAGACGACCACTGCCTTGCTAAAGAAGCTGAGGGTAAAGGTGATGGACTGGCCAAGCATGTCTCCAGACCTAAACCCTATTATGCATCTGTGGGGCATCCTCAAACGGAAGGTGGAGGAGCGCAAGGTCTCTAACATTCACCAACTCTGTGATGTCATCATGGAGGAGTGGAAGAGGACTCCAGTGACAACCTGTGAAGCTCTGGTGAACTCCATGCCCAAGAGGGTTAAGGCAGTGCTGGAAAATAATGGTGGCCACACAAAATATTGACACTTTGGGCCCAATTTGGACATTTTATCTTGGGGTTTTCTCACTTTCTTGCCAGCAGTTTAGACATTAATGGCTGTGTGTTGAGTTATTTTGAGGGGACAGCAAATTTACACTGTTATACAAGCTGTACACTCACTACTTTACATTGTAGCAAAGTGTAATTTCTTCAGTGTTGTCACATGAAAAGTTATAATAAAATATTTACAAAAATGTGAGGGGTGTACTCACTTTTGTGAGATACTGTATACAGGCAGTCCCCGAGTTACAAACATCCGACTCCTACTTGCAAACGGAAGGAGACAACCGGAAGTGAGAGGAAATCTACCCCTAGGAAGGGAAATTCACTCCTGTAACAGTTATTATGGGAAAAGGGTACCTCCATTGATGCTTTATCACCAAGGCTCGTTTCCACAACAACCCAAAATTTTCAAAATCCAATGGTCATTGGGACAGACAGTGAGATGAAATCTTCTGAACAGGGGCACACACAGCAAAACAAATGTTACAGGGGTGTTTACCCTTCCCTATGCTATCCAAAAAGCTTAAGCCCTGGTTCACACTGGTGCGTTTTGACATGCGATTTGGCATGTCAAAACGGCGATATTTGCCGCAATTTGCCGGGAATGGCACCGTCCTAATCGGTGCGACGCCGCATCTGCGGCGCTGCACCGATTTCAAAAAGTAGTTTCTGTACTACTTTTTGCGATTTCGGCCGCGATTTACATTGACATCTGTGTCAGATGTCTTTGTAATCGCGGCTGAAATCAGGACTGCCAGCGAGAGTGAAATCGTGCGAGTTCAGCTTAACTCGCACGGCTTCACTCCCGCAGCCCAGTGTGAACCTGGGCTAAAACTCGTTTTTTGGCTGGAGCTACACTTAAAAAATGTACCTGTTCCGACTTACAAACCTACAGACCCTATCTTTTTTGTAACCCGAGGACCGCCTGTATATATTTTTTTTGCTTTATTGAATACCAACATGCACTACAAGGCTAAAGTATTTTTGTAAAAGAAGGGGACAAAAGACAGATTTAGTTCAAGGAAAGCACTTGAACCCTGTTCAGATGTTTGCTTCAGGAATGAACAGCCTTTATTATCTATGTGTTTATAACCAGTTGAACAAATGTAAAAAAAAGTTATATGTTAATAATGCGGTCATAGGTGTGCGCAGGCTATTGCATTAGGGTGTGCACCCCAAAGCTCAAACATACATGTGTGTGTGTATATACAGTTGTGCTCATAAGTTTACATACCCTGGCAGAATTTATGATTTATTGGCCATTTTTCAGAGAATATGAATGAAAGCACAAAAACTTTGCTTTCACTCATGGTTAGTATTTGGCTGAAGCCATTTATTATCAATCAACTGTGTTTACTCTTTTTTACATCATAATGACAACAGAAACTACCCAAATGACCCTGATCAAAAGTTTACATACCCTGGTGATTTTGGCCTGATAACATGCACACAAGTTGACACAAAGGGATTTGAATGGCTACTAAAAGGTAACCATCCTCACCTGTGATCTGTTTGCTTGTAATTAGTGTGTGTGTATAAAAAGTCAATGAGTTTCTGGACTCCTGACAGACCCTTGTATCTTTCATCCAGTGCTGAACTGATGTTTCTGGATTCTGAGTCATGGGGAAAGCAAAGGAATTGTCAAAGGATCTGTGAGAAAAGGTAGTTGAACTGTATAAAACAGGAAAAGGTTGTAAAAAGATATCCAAGGAATTTAGAATGCCAATCAGCAGTGTTCAAACTCTAATCAAGAAGTGGAAAATGAGGGGTTCTGTTGAAACCAAACCACGGTCAGGTAGACCAAACTAAAATTTCAGCCACAACTGCCAGGAAAATAGTTCAGGATGCAAAGAAAACCCCACAAATAACTTCAGGTGAAATACAGGACTCTCTGAAAACATGTGGTGTGGCTGTTTTAAGATGCACAATAAGGAGGCACTTGAAGAAAGATGGGCTGCATGGTCGAGTCGCCTGAAGAAAGCCATTACTACGCAAATGCCACAAAGTATCCCGCTAACAATATGCCAAACAGCACAGAGACAAGCCTCAAACCTTCTGGCACAAAGTCATTTGGAGTGATGAGACCAAAATTTTTCTTTTTGGCCACAACCATAAACACTACATTTGGAGAGGAGTCAACCAGGCCTATGATGAAATGTACACCATTCCTACTGTGAAACACGGAGGTGGATCGCTGATGTTTTGTGGATGTGTGAGCTACAAAGGCACAGGAAATTTGGTCAAAATTGATGGCAAAAAATACTGATAATTGATGTTATCAAAAAATACTGGCGGACCATTCTCATTAATCAGCCAGGAAGCTGCGCATGGAACGTACTTGGATATTCCAACATGACAAATATCCAAAACACAAGGCCAAGTCAACCTGTCATTGGCTACAGCAGAATAAAGTGAAGGCTCTGGAGTGGCCATCTCAGTCTCCTGACCTCAATATCATTGAGCCACTCTGGGGAGATTGATGTTAAAGGGGGAAATACACGGTATTAAGAACTGGGGTATGTAAACTTTTGATCAGGGTTATTTGGGTAGTTTCTGTTGTCATTATGACTTAAAAAGAGTAAACACAATTGTTTGATAATAAATGGCTTTAGCCAAACACTAACCATGAGTGAAAGAAAAGTTTTTGTGTTATCATTCATATTCTCTGAAAAATGGTCAAAAAATCTAATTCTGACAGGGTATGTAAACTTATGAGAACAACTGTGTGTGTGTGTATATATATACATACACACACACACATACAGACACAGACACACATATACACTATATATACAGTCATGCTCGAAATTGTTGGCACCCCAGAAATTTTTCCAGAAAATCAAGTATTTCTCACAGAAAAGTATTGCAGTAACACATGTTTTGCCATACACGTTTATTCCCTTTATGTGTATTGGAACAAATCAAAAAAAGGGAGGAAAAAAAGCAAATTTGACATAATGTCACACAAAACTTCAAAAATGGGCTGCTCAAAATTCTTGGCACCCTTTAAAAATTGTGGATAAATAAGATTGTTTCAAGCATGTGATGCTCCTTTAAACTCACTTGGGGCAAGTAACAGGTGTGGGCAATATAAAAATCACACCTGAAAGCAGATAAAAAGGAGAGAAGTTCACTTAGTCTTTGCATTGTGTGTCTGGGTGCCACACTAAGCATGGACAACACAAAGAGAAAAAGAGAACTGTCTGAGGACTTGAGAACCAAAATTGTGAAAAAATATCAACAATCCCAAGGTTACAAGTCCATCTCCAGAGATCTAGATTTGCCTTTGTCCACAGTACGCAACATTATCAAGAAGTTTGCAACCCATGGCACTGTAGCTAATCTCTCTGTGCGTGGACAGAAGAGAAAAAATTGATGAAAGGTTGCAACGCTGGATAGTCCGGATGGTGGATAAGCAGCCCCAAACAAGTTCCAAAGAAGTTCAAGCTGTCCTACAGGCTCAGGGAACATCAGTGTCAGCGCAAACTATCCGTCGACATTTAAATGAAATGAAAGGCTATGGCAGGAGACCCAGGAGGACCCCACTACTGACACAGAGACATAAAAAAGCAAGACTACAGTTTGCCAAAATGTACTTGAGTAAGCCAAAATCCTTCTGGGAAAACGTCTTGTGGACAGATGAGACCAAGATAGAGCTTTTTGGTAAAGCACATCATTCTACTGTTTACCAAAAACTGAATGAGGCCTACGAAGAAAAGAACACAGTACCTAGAGTGAAATATGGTGGAGGTTCAATGATATTTTGGGGTTGTTTTGCTGCCTCTGGCACTGGGTGCCTTGAATGTGTGCAAGGCATCATGAAATCTGAGGATTACCAAAGGATTTTGGGTCGCACTGTAGAGCCCAGTGTCAGAAAACTGGGTTTGCGTCCGAGATCTTGGGTCTTCCAGCAGGAAAATGACCCCAAACATATGTCAAAAAGCACCCAGAAATGGATGGCAACAAAGCGATGGAGAGCTCTAAAGTGGCCAGCAATGAGTCCAGATCTAAATCCCATTGAACACCTGTGGAGAGATCTTAAAATTGCTGTTGGGAAAAGGCACCCTTCCAATAAGAGAGACCTGGAGCAGTTTGCAAAGGAAGAGTGGTCCAAAATTCTGGGTGAGAGGTGTAAGAAGCTTATTGATGGTTATAGGAAGCGACTGATTTCAGTTATTTTTTCCAAAGGGTGTGCAACCAAATATTAAGTTAAGGGTGCCAAGAATTTTGAGCAGCCCATTTTTGGAGTTTTGTGTGACATTATGTCCAATTTGCTTTTTTTCCCTCCCTTTTTTTGATTTGTTCCGATACACACAAAGGGAATAAACATGTGTATAGCAAAACATGTGTTACTGCAATACTTTTCTTTGAGAAATACTTGATTTTCTGGAAAAATTTCTGGGGTGCCAACAATTTCGAGCATGACTGTATATATATTGTGACGGTATGCGAGGTGAGGTATATGACAGTCCCTATATTTCACCTCGCATTCGGTCCATTGTAAGAGACTGAACCAGAATCCGGCCCAGGTTTTTCCAGCCTCTGTAGTTGGCTGGGTTCCGGTCCAGATATTCAGGTTCACTGGAATCCATAGGCAACTGGGCTTTAAAGATCCAGGAAGAGAGCACAGCAATGCTCTGGCCTGAGACTCAGAAGGGAATCTGAGTAAGAGGAGCGCTGTGTATTTGGGCTGAAAGAAAAAAGGTTTGCTTTACTTCACCTTGTGTTTTGTGGGTGACGGGGACCAGCCCCTCACCGTATAGAAAACAGTTACTGTATAGTTTAGCGCCGGACGGCAAGGATTTGTTTTACTGTTTTGTTTATTTTGTATGACTATTGCAAACCACTCGTAAATAAAGCTGGCAATATGCCAAGTTTTAAAGAAACTGCCTGTACGCTGACCTTCATTCTGAGAAAAGGTGATCCCCACGAGCTAATCTCCCACACGTGGTGGATTCAGCGGGCATTTTCTGAAGATGGAGGAAATGTTAAAGGCCTTGCTACAGGCCAATGCAGCTCAGCGGGAAACCAACCGCCAAGTCGCAGCACAACAGGCAGCACAACAAGCAGCCCAGCAGGAGATGAACCGGCAGTTCGCAGAGGCTCTGATGGAACTGAAAAAGGGGTCTACACCTCCTGTGCCAGTGGAAGCCAGGATGATACGTGCATCCTACCACTTACAGAAAATGACACCTGCTGATGATATCGAGGCATACCTGACGACTTTTGAGAGAGTTGCTGTCTGCGAAGGATGGCCAAAAGAACAGTGGGCGGGTCTGTTGTCCCCATTTTTAACAGGAGAACCCCAAAAGGCCTATTTTGACCTAGAACCCGATAAGGCCCAGGACTATGAGACTCTAAAGACAGAGATACTCGCACGCTTGGGTGTCACCATGGCAATCCGGGCCCAGCGGGTGCATCAGTGGTCATTCTCCAGCAACAAGCCACCCCGTTCGCAAATGTTTGACCTGGTCCACCTCACCAAGAAGTGGTTGCAGCCAGAGACCTTGACAGGACCGCAGATTGTAGAGCGTGTGGTAATGGACCGGTATCTGCGTGCACTTCCTGCTGCTCTGAGGAAGTGGGTCGGACAGGGCGACCCCAAAACTGCAGCCCAACTGGTCGACCTAGTGGAGAGGTACAGTGCTACTGAGGACTTGGTGAATCCATCTACGCCCCACTTCGGTGTGTCTAGGGGTGCAAGATCTCCCGGCGGTTCGGGTAAGACTGTTCCGGGGTCCAAGAGCTTGGGGAGATTTGATAAGACTGTTGTTCCAACTAATGAGACTGTGCTTCCTAGACCTGGAGACTGGCCAAAGAAGCCAGGAAGGTCTTTGGAACCGTTGAGAGGACTGGGGGTTGAGCATATCAGATGTTTTCGTTGCCATGCATTAGGGCATATTGCTGCGAACTGTCCTTTAAATGATGAACCTATGCAATGCGATTATGCTTATATGAAAAGACGCCTTTCTTTGTTTGCACAGGTCGCATGTACTGCATCATGTCAGAGTCGCATTGAAAAACAAATGTGTGTTATTTCTGTGGATGGAAAGCCACTGACAGCCCTGCTAGACTCTGGTAGTGTGGTGACCCTAGTCAGGAGTGATTGTGTGAACCCCACAAAACTACACCCCAGTACTATTGGGGTAATTTGCATCCATGGGGACACTCGAGATTACCAGACAGCGGTGGTTGAGGTTGAGACCCCCAGGGGCAGTATAACACATTCAGTGGGGGTGGTACCTTCACTGCTTCACGAGGCTTTAGTGGGAAGAGATTTTCCCCATTTCTGGAATTTATGGGAGAGCAAAGGGAGGCTGGTAGATAGAGCTCCCCCTGCTGGGGAAGCACGGGAACTCTCACCAGACCCTTTTTGCAAAAGGGAAGGGGATGCTATTGGTGGGATCGAGGAAGCCGGAGACCCTCTTCCTTTCCCTGTCATGGCTGGGGAGCCGGAGGACCTGGAAACTAGCTCCCAGCCTGAGGGTAATGAACAGGAGAACCCCTCTGACCCTGATATTGAGAGTAGCCAAAATGTGGTACCCGATTTAGAGGTCAGGAGAGAGGATTTCTGTACCGAACAGCTACGAGAGGCCACCCTCATGAGAGCCAGGGAAAACGTTAAAATGTTGGATGGGGAACCGGTGGATCCTAATTGGGTGGTGTCTTTCCCTTACATGGCAATTAAAAACAATTTATTGTATCGAGTGATAAAACATGGAGAGGACGAGGTAGAACAGCTACTAGTCCCCAAACCCTTCCGCAGGGTGGTGCTAGACCTGGCCCATGGTCATGTAATGGGGGGGCATCTCGGTGTTGAAAAAACCAGGGAGAGAATCGCCCAGAGATTTTTCTGGCCCAGATTGCATGCAGATGTCAAGGAGTACTGCGAATCGTGCCCCGAGTGCCAAATGTCGGCACCGTCACCCCATTTTCACAGCCCCCTCGTTCCTCTGCCAATAATCGAGGTCCCCTTTGAGAGGATTGGCATGGACCTGGTGGGGCCGGTTGTGAAATCTGCCCGCGGTCACCAGCATATTCTGGTGATCCTGGACTATGCGACTCGCTATCCTGAGGCCATACCCTTGCGCAATACCTCTGCTAAGGCTATCGCCAAGGAATTGGTCCTTGTCTTTAGTCGACTGGGGATCCCAAAAGAGATCTTAACCGACCAGGGCACCCCCTTTATGTCCAAGGTTACCAAGGAGCTTTGTAAGTTATACAAAATCTCCCATCTCCGTACCTCTGTCTACCACCCCTAAACAGATGGTCTGGTCGAAAGATTTAACAAAACTTTGAAAAGTATGCTGAAAAAGGTTGTCGACAAAGATGGGAGAAACTGGGATTTTTTGCTGCCATATCTCATGTTTGCAATACGTGAGGTTCCGCAGGCGTCCACAGGCTATTTCCCCTTTGAACTTTTGTATGGTAGGCATCCCAGGGGGCTGCTAGATGTTGCCAAGGAGACATGGGAAGGTGAGGCAACCCCATATAAAAGCATCATAGAGCACGTCTCCTTGATGCAGGATCAAATCGCAGCTTTCCTACCCCTGGTGCGAGAACATATGGAGCGGGCCCAGGAGGCCCAAAGGAGGGCCTATGACCGAAGTGCCAGGGTCCGTACTTTCAGCCCTGGGGACAGAGTGTTGGTATTGGTCCCCACGGTGGAAAGTAAGTTTTTAGCCAAGTGGCAGGGTCCCTTTGAGGTTGTCGAAAGGGTGGGGGAGGTAAACTACAAAGTCTACCAGCCAGGGAAAAGGAAACCACACCAAATTTACCATGTGAATCTCTTAAAACCCTGGAAGGACCGAGAGACTTTACTGGCCACGTCCCCGCCTCCAACCGACCGGGTACCCGTGTCACCTGACGTTCCCATCACGGATACCCTGTCCGTGGCACAACAAAGTGACGTTAGGGTGTTTGTGCATGAAAATAGAGACTTTTTCTCCCCTTTACCCGGACTGACCAACGTGATCCAACATGACATAGTGACGGAACCAGGGGTTCGGGTAAATGTGAAGCCATATAGAATCCCAGAGGCCAGGCGTGAGGCAGTCGCGAAAGAAATGAAAAACATGTTGGAGTTGGATGTGATAGAAGAGTCCCACAGTGAGTGGTCGAGCCCCATAGTGCTGGTCCCAAAACCTGATGGCACTATCAGGTTTTGTAATGACTTTCAGAAACTTAACAGTGTATCCAAGTTCGATGCATACCCGATGCCCCGGGTAGACGAACTTGTGGACAGGTTGGGACAGGCTCGCTATATAACGACCCTAGACCTGACAAAAGGCTATTGGCAAATACCGCTATCTGAATCGGCCAAGGAGAAGACTGCCTTTTCCACTCCTGAGGGCTCGTTTCAGTACAAGCGGATGCCTTTTGGTCTGCATGGGGCCCCTGCATTGTTCCAACGAATGATGGACAAAACTTTGAGACCACATTGCCCGTATGCGGCTGCTTATTTGGACGATGTGGTCATCCACAGCCCAGATTGGGAATCGCACCTGCCCCGGGTACAGGCGGTGGTAGATTCCCTTAGAGAAGCAGGCCTCACGGCTAACAAGAAGTGTGCCATAGGCCTGGAGGAGGCCAAGTACCTTGGCTATGTTATTGGCCGGGGACTTGTCAAGCCTCAGACCAATAAAATTGAGGCAATTCAAAAGTGGCCCCAACCCGTAAACAAGAAACAAGTTCGGGCCTTCCTAGGCATTACGGGGTATTACCGACGGTTTATACCTGACTTTGCCACTATTGCCGTCACTCTGACTGACCTGACGAAGGGCAGAGTTCCAGTCATGGTCAAATGGAACACAGAGGCCGAGAAGGCGTTTCAAAAATTAAAACAGGCCCTTTGTGCACTACCGGTGCTGGTGACCCCGGACTTCACAAAGGAGTTTGTCGTACAGACAGACGCCTCTGAGGTGGACCTAGGGGCTGTACTGTCACAGGTCAGGAATGGTGAGGAGCACCCGGTTGTATACCTAAGCCGGAAGCTGAACAAGCACGAAAGGAACTATGCCATTGTTGAAAAGGAGTGTCTCGCCATTAAATGGGCCTTAGACTCCCTGAGGTATTATCTACTCGGGAGGTCGTTCAGGCCTGTCACTGACCATGCTCCCCTGAAGTGGATGTGTGACAACAGGGAGAAAAATGCCCGTGTGACAAGGTGGTTCCTGGCTTTACAGCCCTTTAAATTCACGGTTGGGCACAGGCCGGGCAAACTCCAGGATAATGCTGATGCCCTCTCCCGCGTGCACTGTATGGCTGGATCAAGTGCTCAGCCGCAGGGGCTTGAGCAGAGGGGGAGGATATGTGACGGTATGCGAGGTGAGGTATATGACAGTCGCTATATTTCACCTCGCATTCGGTCCATTGTAAGAGACTGAACCAGAATCCGGCCCAGGTTTTTCCAGCCTCTGTAGTTGGCTGGGTTCCGGTCCAGATATTCAGGTTCACTGGAATCCATAGGCAGCTGGGCTTTAAAGATCCAGGAAGAGAGCACAGCAATGCTCTGGCCTGAGACTCAGAAGGGAATCTGAGTAAGAGGAGCGCTGTGTATTTGGGCTGAAAGAAAAAAGGTTTGCTTTACTTCACCTTGTGTTTTGTGGGTGACGGGGACCAGCCCCTCACCGTATAGAGAGCGGTTACTGTATAGTTTAGCGCCGGACGGCAAGGATTTGTTTTACTGTTTTGTTTATTTTGTATGACTATTGCAAACCACTCGTAAATAAAGCTGGCAATACGCCAGGTTTTAAAGAAACTGCCTGTACGCTGACCTTCATTCTGAGAAAAGGTGATCCCCACGAGCTAATCTCCCACAATATATATATATATACAAACAGATACATACACTCTTATAAATAAATGTAAACAAACATTTAACCACTTCCTACCGGGTCATAGTCATATGACGCCGGCAGGAACCCTCCCTCCCTCCAGGCGGGCGTCATATGACGTCCTTTTTTCCCGGCCGTCTATGGTGAGGAGACCGATGTGTGTTCCCAGTACAGAGGAACACAGATCGGTCTCCTCCCCCTTGTGAGTCCCCTCCCCCTACAGTTACAATCACTCAATAGGGAACATATTAACCCCTTGATCGCCCCCTAGTGTTAACCCCTTCCCTGCCAGTCACATTTACACGGTAATCAGTGCAGTTTTATAGCACTAATCGCTGTATAAATGTGAATGGTCCCAAAAACGTGTCAAAAGTGTCCGATGTGTCCGCCGCAATGTCACGGTCACAATAAAAATCGCAGATCGCCGCCATTACTAGTAACAAAAAAAAAGAAAAAAAAATGCCATAAATCTATCCCCTATTATGTAGACGCTATAACTTTTGCGCAAACCAATCAATATACGCTTATTGCAAAAAAAAATTACCAAAAATATGTAAATACGTATCGGTCTAAACTTAGGAAAAAAATTGTTTTAAAAAAAATATTTTGGGATATTTATTAAATCAAAAAGTAAAAAATATTGCATTTTTTTCAAATATGTCGCTCTTCTTTTGTTTATAGCGCAAAAAATAAAAAACGCAGAGGTGATCAAATACCACCAAAAGAAAGCTCTATTTGTGGGGAAAAAAGGACGTCAATTTTGGTTAGGTTCAACGTCGCACGACCGCGCAATTGTCAGTTAAAGCGACGCAGTGCTGCATCGCAAAAAGTGCTCTGGTGAGGAAGGGGGTAAATTCTTCCGGGGCTGAAGCGGTTAATAATAAAAATGGACGGTGTCAGTAGAGCAGTGCACGGTGTCAGTAGGCAAATGAGAATTGGGCAGCAGGGGGAATCTGCACCACACTGGGTGATTAGGGTGTACCCAGGCACACGCCTATGAATGCAGTATTAAACCCAAAAACAAAAATGTAATATATTGCAATCCTTGGATGTGGTGGCTGCATTCGTTTTCTTTTTAGAGCTTAATGTGAAAACACAAAATGGGAAAATGCGAAACAAGGCAAAATCGCAGCAAAAACGCGGTTTGGGTTTTTGGCGCGTTTTCCGGTTTCCCACGGCCGCGGTCAGGGTAGGCTAGTGTACATGTAGCCTTAGCCTTTTTTTCCCCTGTGTTTTCTCTGCCCCGTAATACACCTCCTGTATTAGAGTGCCTCCACTCTGGATGAAGGTGCGCATGGGGCACCTTTGGACGCAGCACAGTCAGTCTGGGGGGAAAGAAGTGTTAGATGTACTAGTAGATTTAAATACACTAACAAATTGAAGCCAAACTCCACCTAATTCTTTATAAGCAGTTACAGGAAAAAAAAAATCCTTTTAGGATAAAGGTTTTACATAACAAAAAGTAAAAGCTGATCTTTGCAAGCACCCCTGCCAGTGTTAAATGGTTTGACTGATCCCTGTAACTACTACATCTGCAAGAGAGCTTGTTTCTTTAACCACTTAACGCCCGCCCCATGTACATATACGTCGGCAGAATGGCACGGACAGGCACAATCACGTACCTGTATGTGCCTGCCTTCGTGCGGGTGGGGGGTCCGATCGGACCCCCCCCAGTACATGAAGCGGTCGGTATCGCTTCAAGAGCGATCCGGGATTGGTTTCTGGCCATCCCCTCGCGATCGCTCCTGGAGAATAAAATGCTTCCCCTGCCTGTGTAATGTATACACAGGCAGGAGGAAGTGATGTCATCTCTCCTCGAGGCAGTGTTTTTCACCGGAGCTCGAGGGGAGAAGACCACACTGACACCAGAACACATAGGCACACTTTTCACCCCCCAGTCACCCTCAGATCACTCCCGAGGTCACCCCCAGTACCCCCAGTCACAGTGTCACTGATTGCAGTGATCATTTATTTACTGACCACTGCAATCAGTGTCATTTGTGACTGTAAAAAGTGTCAGGGCAGTTAGGTTTAGGCCCCTTTAGGTCCAGGGTAGCCCCCTAATAAAGGTTTAACCCCTTGATCGCCCCCCAGGTAACCCTTTCACCCCCTATCACCAGTGTCACTAAGTGATAGTTTTTCTGATCGCTGTATTAGTGTCGCTGGTGCACCTAGGTAGCCAGTTATTTTTTTAGGTTCTCCGACAGGTTTTTATAGCATCAGGTAGCCCCATATACAACCTAATAAAGGTTTTAACCCCCTGATTGCCCCTAGAGTTAACCCTTTCACCAGTGATCACCGTAGAAGTGTCACTGGTGACACTGGTTAGCCAGTTAGTTATTTAGGTTCCTCGTCAGGTTTTTATATAGCATCAGGTACCCCCATATATTACCTAATAAAGGTTTTAACCCCCTGATTGCCCCTAGTTAACCCTTTCACCAGTGATCACCGTATAAGTGTTACGGGTGACGCTGGTTAGTTAGTTTGCTTTTTATGGTGTCAGGGCACCCGCCGTATATAACCCAATAAAGGTTTAACCCCCTGATCGCCCGGCGGGTGATATCAATTAGGTTTTAGCATCAGAGAGGGTCTGCGTCGCCCCAGGCAGCGTCAGGTTAGTGCCAGTAACGCTAACACCCACGCGCAAAGCTCACACCTCCCTTAGTGGTATAGTATCTGAACAGATCAATATCTGATCAGATCTATACTAGCGTCCCCAGCAGTTTAGGGTTCCCAAAAACGCAGTGTTAGCGGGATCAGCCCAGATACCTGCTAGCGCCTGCATTTTGCCCCTCCGTCCAGCCCAGGCCACCCAAGCGCAGTATCGATCGATCACTGTCACTTACAAAACACAACAAACATAACTGCAGCGTTCGCAGAGACAGGCCTGATCCCTGCGACTCCAGTGCGGTAGGAGGTGATTTCACCACCACAGTTAAAAAAAAGAGCATATATGCCGAAGCATTGGGGCAGCAGGGGTGGAGGAGCGACTTTGCTCCTAATGCCGCGTACATACGGTCAAAATTCCGACGGCGGCTTGCCCGTGGAAAAGTCAGACCGTGTGTTCGCGGCATAACTTTTGCGGGAGGATGCCCCCATGCTTCGGCATATATAAATGGTGCATGTATGCCCATCATTAGAAGTGGGTGAATGAAGGGAGGTATTCCAATGGTGGGCATACCCACCGATCAATCTTTTTTTTGTTCAGCCAACAGGCTGCATGAAAAAAAAAAAAGATTACAATACATGTCCAGAAGGACCAGCAACGTACTGGTATGTTGCTGGACTTTGAATGGTTATACCAGAATGATGCCTGCGGGTTTAGGTATCATCTTGGTATCATTCTTTTCAGCCAGAGGCAGACTTTCATGTAAAAGCAATCCTAGCGGCTAATTAGCCTCTGGACTGCTTTTACAAGCAGTGGGAGGGAATGTCTGCCCCCCCCTGATATAAAAAGCGCCATTGGGAAATTGGGAAAGTATTTTATCACACCAATCTTGGTGTGGTCAGATGCTTTGAGGGCAGAGGAAAGATCTAGGGTCTAATAGACCCCAGTTTTTTCAAAAAAAGAGTACCTGTCACTACCTATTGCTATCATAGGGGATATTTACATTCCCTGAGATAACAATAAAAATTATATCATATGTAAACAGCAATTGCACCATGCATGTGAGGTATCACCGCAAAGGTCAGATCGAGGACAGTAATTTTAGCAGTAGACCTCCTCTGTAAATCTAATGTGGTAACCTGTAAAGGCTTTTAAAAATGTATGTAGTTTGTCACCACTGTGCGTTTGTGCGAAATTTTAAAGCATGTCGTGTTTGGTATCCATGTACTCAGCCTAAGATCATCTTTTCTTTCTCGTACATCACGGGACACAGAGCGACATAGTCGTTACTAATGGGTTATATAGATACCGTCAGGTGCTGGCACTGGCAACTTCCAAAACCGGAAGTACCCTCCCCTATATAAGCCCCTCCCATCCGGGAGCACCTCAGTTTTTTGCCAGTGTCTAAGGTGTTGGCCAAGAAGAAACATGTGTTTTTCACTGAGCTTGCGTACAGGTTCTTTTGGGCCTCAGTAAGCTATTCCGGATCCGACCAAAAAAGCTTCATAGCTAAACGGTCGGTACCCGGGCCTTGCAGAGAAGAGCAAGGTTTTGCCTGTAATGCTTCTCTTAGGAGAGCTGGACCCTGGGATCCAGAGCTCTGGTCATACCCACGACCAAGATGTTTTCTGTGCAGGGTGCTATACAGGTCCAGGGGAGTGGAATCCTTGGGAACCCGGTCCCTGAAGGTTTGATTACAATGCCTGCCGTGATAGGTGAAGTTTGGGCTTCTGTGGACCAAACAAAGTCCTGCGGCGAGGAAAAGGTAAGTGGGGGCCCTCAGGAACTTGGTTCTATTGAGGGACCCCCAAGCCTATTTTGTCTTTCTGCCTGTTACCTAAGGTATTCCCGCTAATATTCTGTGTATGCCTGTTACTACTGAGAAAATGTAAAAATTTTAATAGTAGGCAAGAAAAAAAAAAAAATGTAAGACCGCGGTACCTGTGTTAGACACTAGAGGCCGCTATGGTTCTTTATCTTGTAATGTGGATTTTTTTCTTCCAGAATCAAATCCAGGCAGTTGGTATGTTCTCTGCTGGGAAGCTGTCTCCTCTGCCCTGTTGCTGCGCTCATCCATCCCCGGGCCATGCGGCAAAGGGGGCTCTGGCTCCCATCTAGCTCCTTATTGTTTTTAAAAAAGGGCGCCGAAGGCGCACGTGCCCGCGCGCGTGCACGCGCCTCTATTCATAGAGGCGATCTGAAAAAAGGGGCGGAGTGGGTGGATGACGCTCAGGTGTGCGCCGCGGCGCTACTGCGCATGTGCGGGCGTCCAGCGTGTTTTAAAGCACATTATAGCTGGCTATTGAATGCACAGACAGAGCTAGCAACAGATAAAGGCACACAGAGGCGGTTGATGCAGGCATCCCCTAGAAAGGCACTTTAGTAGACACCAACTGTGATATAGCAGCAATTGTGCTAGACTATTCTCAGTAAAAGTGGTGTATTACGGCTGGAATACCTCAGCTTTAGGCTTAAGAATATGCCGTCCAGAAGCTCCGGAACTGAATCTTCCAGGAAGCGAAGGGGGTCTCATCGGGCTCTGAGGTGGGCATGCTTCTGCTGCACCAGTCTCCCCTGAAGTTCAGAGGTAAGTGACCATAGAGACCCCGCAGGGGTACTTGGTACTGTGGCTGTCCTCAGTCACCTGCTCCTGTGTATGTAACAGAGGAGGTTTTTTCCTCAGCTCTGGAAGGATTAGAGAGAGATTGTCAACATTGATCGCTGCCTCCCTGTCAGGGAAAGCACGCCGATCTCCGTCTCCTCCTTCAGAGTGCCTGTTAGCAGAGCAACAGTCCCATACAGGGATCGACCTGCCTGAAGGGGATCAGGATGAGGTTGATTCTGTTAGAGGAATCAACAGTGGAGGAACCTTTCTCAGCAGCTCAAGCTGAAAGATTATGGGTTCAGTCTCTGACTAACATGGTCCGATCGGCATTAAAAATGCACCTTGCGGAACCATCAACCACTACTGTATCCTCGTTGGGGTCGCTAGAAGCCCCCAGACTGTCTGTTCTTTTCCACTTCACCCTTTTACTGAAAGGGCTTATTTACCAGGATTGGGAACGTCCTGAGAAAATATTATTCCCCCAAGAGATTTCCGGTGGTCTATCCCATGGAGGATAAGTTCATCAAAAAAAAAGGAAGGTCCCTACAGTGGACGCAGCCATCTCTTGTATGTATAAATCACTGACATGTCCAGTGGATAATGTCCAAATGTTCAAGAACCCAATAGATAAAAGATTGGAATGGAATCCTTATGAAAGTCTGCTTCTTTCTACAGCAAGCTTGGTGACACAACCAGCAGTAGCAGCTATTGGGGTCTGCTAAGCAGTGAAGGATCAGTTAAAACAGGTCTTGAGGGACTTGACAGATCAGCAGGCCTTGCCCTAGCTGATCTACCTAGAGCCTTAGGCTTTGCGGTTGACGCCATAAAGGATTCAGTCCATCAGGCCTCCCGCCTTACGCTGTCTAGAGTACATATGCGTAGGCTTCTATGGCTCAAAAACTGGTCTGCTGAAGCTCCCTGTAAGGAATGGCTGGTTAGCGTCCCATTTCATGGTGAACGCTTATTCAGGGAAAACCTGGACAAATATATCCAGAAAATTTCCAGTGGTAAAAATACGCTCTTGTCGGTTAAAAACAGAGTTAGAGGTCCCTCTTTAAGAGGCCTGCTTCTCCAGTCCCTGGGGCATCGGCTGTGTAACAGTTCCGACGGCCTCCTCGGTCAATTCCCGGGGGTAAAAAACAGGGACAATAGCAGGGTAATGAGAAACCCTGGGTCAGGGGAGGTACAAAACCTCCCCCAAAGTTAAATTCATTGAAGGGTTGCCCCCACTCAGTCGGGTGGGGGGAGGACTCCAGTTGTTTACAAGAGACCTGGCGGGACGCGATCAAGACAGATAGGTGCTCTCCGCAGTATGTTGAGGATACAGATTGGAGTTAAGAGACTCTCCTCCTTCCCATTTTTGAGGTCAAACGTGCCAAGGGATCCCCGGAAGAGAGAGTCCCTCCTGTTGGCACTAGAACAACTATTGCTCCAAGGAGTAATTATGGAGGTTCCCCTGGAAGAATGAGGGTTCGGGTTTTACTCAAACCTCTCTACAGTCCCGAAGCAAACGCGGACGGGAGGCCCATATTAATTCTAAAAGGGCTATACAAATTCCTGTATATCAGGACTTTCCGATGAAGTCGATCCGATCGGTGGCCACTGCCCTACAAGGGGAGGATTGGTTAGCCGCGATCGACATCAAAGATGCTTATTTGCACATTCCCATCTTTCCAGTCTACCAAAAGTTTCTACGCTTTGCAGTAGAAGGGCGCCATTTTCAGTTCAGAGCCTTACCCTTCGGTCTGGCCACAGCACCACGAGTGTTTACAAAAATTCTGGCCCTTTATTGGCCAATCTAAGAACACAAGGTGTAATGATAATGGCATATCTAGATGACTTGTTGCTGATAGACCACTCAGTGAAAAAACTAGACGTGGTCGTTCACAAGACAATCAAGTATCTGGAATCTCACGGTTGGATTATCAACCGAGAAAAGTCAGCCCTAAAAACCAGTCAAAAGTCTGGAATACTTGGGGCTAAGGTTGGATTCAGGCCAGAGAAAAATATTCTTGCCTCGAGGAAAGGTGTTGTCTTTGAAAGATTTGATCCACTTAGTGGGTACAAAAAAGACAGCCGTCCATACGCCTGTGCATAAGGCTGCTGGGAAAAATGGTGGCATCATTCGAAGCAGTACCCTACGGTCAATTCCATTCAAGGAATTTGCAGGGGGCCATACTGTCAGCCTGGAACAAAAAAGTTCAGGCCCTAGACTTACAATGTCCTTGTCCCCTTCCGTTCGCAAGAGCCTCCGTTAGTGGTTGGTTCCCCAGAATCTGGAAAAAGGGAAATCCTTCAGTCTGATTTCTTGGAAGGTGGTCACTACAGATGCCAGCCTTATAGGCTGGGGAGCAGTACTGGAGCAATAGTCTCTCCAGGGCAGATGGTCGGATGCAGAAAAGGCCCTGCCCATCAATCTCTTAGAGATACGAGCAGCCCGGTATGCCCTAGTAGCATGGACATCCAAACTCCAAGGGTCCCCTGTCAGAATTCAATCGGACAATGCCACAGCAGTGGCATATATCAATCATCAGGGGGGCACCAGGAGTCGTGCAGCCCAGAGGGAAGTAAATTACATCCTGAAATGGGCAGAAAAATATGTCCCAGCCATATCTGCGGTATTCATTCCAGGAGTGGAGAATTGGAAGGCGGTCTTTCTAAGTCGCCAGCAATTATGCCCAGAGGAAGGGTCCCTTCACCCCGAGGTTTTCTGGACAATATGTCAGCGGTGGGGAACATCGGATGTAGATCTTCTAGCATCCAGATTCAACGCAAAGGGGGACAGGTTTGTCTCTCGGACAAGGGATCCCCTAGCTTGCGGCTCGGATGCCCTAGTGTTCCCTTGGGATCAGTTCAAGCTGATATATGCATTCACACCGCCACAATGGTTACCTCGATTACTCCGCAGAATCAGGGTAGAAAAGAAACCAGTGATTCCGGTGGCTCCAGCGTGGCCCCGAAGAGCGTGGTACGCGGAGATTGTAAAATTTCAGTGGGGAGTCCTTGGACTCTCCCACGTCGTCCGGACCTGCTTTCGCAAGGACCGATATACCACCCTTCCTTACCAGCCCTAGGTTTGACGGCCTGGCTATGGAAGCCCACATTCTAAAAAAGAGAGGGCTCTCTAATCCTGTGGTATCTACCATGATCAATGCCAGGAAGCCGGTATCCAGGCAGATCTAATATAGAATCTGGAAGGCGTACATCGCGTGGTGTGAGGCCAAGAAATGGCATCCACATAAGTACGTAATAGGTAGGATTCTGGACTTCCTACAATGGGCTGTAGATAGGAAGCTTGCCTTGAGTACTATCAAGGGTCAGATTTCGGCCTTGTCAATATTTTTTCAAAGGCCCTTGGCTTCGCATTCACTAGTCAAAGCCTTTATACAAGGAATGATGCGTATTAGTCCTCCGGTTAATATTCCCATATGTCCATGGGATCTAAACTTGGTTCTGTCGGTTCTACAGAAACAACCATTTGAACCATTACAGCATATTTCTTTGGTGCTTCTCACCAGGAAATTGATTTTTCTAGTAGCCATTTGTTCGGCTAAAAGAGTGTCGGAATTAGCAGCTATGTCCTGTAAGGAGCCATATCTGGTTATCCATAAGGATAGAGTAGTGTTACGTCCTCATCCAGCCTTTCTTCCTAGGGTGGTATCGAGGTTTCATTTGAACCAAGATGTGGTTCTTCCTTCTTTTTTCCCCAAACCTACTTCGGTAGAGGAAAAGTTATTGCATTCTTTGGATGTAGTAAGAGCAGTTAAAGCTTATCTAAAGGCCACTGCTCAGATTCGCAGAACGGATACTTTGGTTATTCTGCCAAAAGGCCCCAGAAAGGGTCAGGCAGCGTCAAAATCTACTTTAGCCAAGTGGATTCGACAGGTCATAATACAAGCCTATGGCTTGAGAAGGAGACCGCCTCCGTTCAAAGTTAGAGCGCACTCCACGAGAGCAGTTGGAACTTCATGGGCAGTGCATCACCAGGCCTCCCTGGCTCAAATCTGTAAGGCCGCAACATGCTCTTCAGTACACACGTTTACTAGGTTCTACCAGGTGGACGTTAGAAGTCAGGAGGATGTCGCCTTTGGGCGCAGTGTGTTGCAGGCCACAAAAGATCCTCATGTCTGATAGCGCTCAGCTTATATATGGTGTATCCCCCCCCTCATTGGGCATTGCTTTAGGACATCCCATTAGTAATGACTATGTCGCTCTGTGTCCCGTGATGTACGAGAAAGAAAATAGGATTTTTATAACAGCTTACCTGTAAAATCCTTTTCTTGGAGTACATCACGGGACACAGAGCTCCCGCCCCTCTTTGGGGACACTTATTGCTTTGCTACAAAACTGAGGTGCTCCCGGATGGGAGGGGCTTATATAGGGGAGGGTACTTCCGGTTTTGGAAGTTGCCAGTGCCAGCACCTGACGGTATCTATATAACCCATTAGTAATGACTATGTCGCTCTGTGTCCCGTGATGTACTCCAAGAAAAGGATTTTACAGGTAAGCTGTTATAAAAATCCTATTTT
Source organism: Rana muscosa (assembly GCA_029206835.1). Taxonomy (NCBI): domain Eukaryota; kingdom Metazoa; phylum Chordata; class Amphibia; order Anura; family Ranidae; genus Rana; species Rana muscosa. The sequence continues at coordinate 222,783,885 of CM055122.1, forward strand.
TTATTTCATCAAACATTTGGGCAATATAGTGTGTTTTAGTGCATTAAAACTTAAAAAAGTGTATTTTTTCCCCAAAAAATGCATTTGAAAAATCGCTGCGCAAATACTGTGAAAAAAAGAAAATCTGTAGGGCTTTTGCTTTAAAAAAATATATAATGTTTGGGGGTTCAACGTAATTTTATTGCAAAAAAATAAATGTTTTCATGTAAACAAAAAGTGTCAGAAAGGGCTTTGTCTTTAAGTGGTTAGAAGAGTGGATGATGTGTGACATAAGCTTCCTAATGTTGTGCATAAAATGCAGGGACAGTTCAAACCCCCCCCCCCCCCCCAAATGACCCAATTTTGAAAAGTAGACACCCCAAGCTATTTGCTGAGAGGCATGTCGAGTCCATGGAATATTTTATATGTTGACACAAGTTGCGGAAAAAAGACAATTGTTTTTTTTTTTTTTGCACAAAGTTGTCACTAAATGATATATTGCTCAAACATGCCAAGGGCATATGTGGAATTACACCCCAAAATACATTCTGTTGCTTCTCCTGAGTACGGGGATACCACGTGTGAGACTTTTTGGGAGCCTAGCCACGTACCGGACCCCAAAACCCAAGCACCGCCTTCAGGATTTCTAAGGGTGTACATTTTTGATTTCACTTCTCACTGACTATCACAGTTTCGGAGGCCATGGAATGCCCAGATGGCACAAAACCCCCCCAAATGACCCCATTTTGGAAAGTAGACACCCCAAGCTATTTGCTGAGAGGTATGGTGAGTATTTTGCAGATCTCGCTTTTTGTCACAAAGTTTTAAAAATTGAAAAAAAAAAAAAAAAATTATTTTCTTTCTTCATTTTCAAAAACAAATGAGCTGTAAAATACTCACCATGCCTCTCCGCAAATAGCTTGGGGTGTCTACTTTCCAAAATGGGGTCTTTTGGGGGGGGTTTTGTGCTATTTTGGCATTTTATGGCCTTCGAAACTGTGATAGGTAGTGAGGAGTGAAATCAAAAATTTGCGCCCTTAGAAATCCTGAAGGCGGTGATTGGTTTTCGGGGTCCCGTACGCGGCTAGGCTCCCAAAAAGTCCCACACATGTGGTATCCCCGTACTCAGGAGAAGCAGCAAAATTTATTTTGGGGTGCAATTCCACATATAACCATGGCATGTGTGAGCAATATATCATTTAGTGACAACTTTTTGTAATTTTTTATTTTTTTTGGTCATTATTCAATCACTTAGGACAAAAAAAAAATATTCAATGGGCTCAACATGCCTCTCAGCAATTTCCTTGAAAATGTACCCTAGTTCGTAGACGCTATAACTTCTGCGCAAACCAATAAATATACGCTTATTGACATTTTTTTTACTAAAGACATGTGGCTGAATACATTTTGGCCTAAATGTATGACTAAAATTGAGTTTATTCGATTTTTCTTATAACAAAAAGTAGAAAATATAATTTTTTTTCCAAATTTTTTGTATTTTTCCGTTTATATTGCAAAAAAATAAAAAAATAATCGCAGAGGCAATCAAATACCATTAAAAGAAAGCTCTATTTGTGGTAAGAAAAGGACGCAAATTTAGTTTGGGTACAACATTGCATGTCCGCGCAATTTCCAGTTAAAGCAGTGCAGTGCCAAATTGTAAAAACACCTCTGGTCTTTATGCTGCGTATTGGTCCGGGGCTTAAGTGGTTAAAAACAACAGACTTACTGGCTGGATTACCAAGTAAAAAAAAAACAAAGTCTAGTAAAAGAAAACGAATGCATCTGTCACATCTAGGAATTGGTAAGTTGCAATATAATACATGTTTCCTTTTGAGTTAAATACCACTTTAAATAATAATGCTAAAATTAATTGATGTAATTACCTGAATATTAAAAGTGGTAAGTATTTGTTTTATGGAAGGTGCAAGAAAAATCTCCACACCTCCAATTACACATTGTCCAATTAAGCAAGTGTTTGAGGAATACAAGAAGCTGATTAATATTTATGGAAGCAATTCCACGGTATATTGTGTTAAAAGGTGAGCAGAGCTAGCCATTTAACAGCACAGTTCATACAATGAAAGCAAACATCTAAATCGCTACCATGACTATGATCAATTTGAATAAACTCTTATGTTCATTGAACTATTTAATATAAAACTAAACTAAGCTAAACTCTAAAACGAATTCTAAAAGTATGAATAATAGAACAGTCAAATCAACAGAAATTAGGTACTTTAAGTTGTTTTAAAGAGGAACTGCAGTCTGCTCACATAATCTGTAATCAAAACATCTTTGCCATTCTGAAGCTTCCCTCCAACCACTTTGCATATTATTTTATATATATTGTGATTCTGTACTTGCCAAATATGCTGCAGAAATCTCCCTCCACTGAGTCGATCTGCAATCATTTTAACTGTGGGCAGCTGAAGCTGCTGCCTGTTCACTTCCTGGATTTACACAGACACACCGAGGCACACCTCCAGCTCTGCAGCTCTGATTGGCCCTTTTATTACTCATTCCCACTCTCTTCCTGGCAAACTCTCACCGGAGTGAGAGAGAGAGCTGTGCATGATGTCATAAGCCTAGGCATTTTTCCAGACAAGAAACAGGAAGTTGGCTGTATAAGGTATTTACTGGCAGAAAAAAAATGTTTTACTATCCAAAGGTAAAACAGCAAGGGCAGAAGATTTAATAGATGGAAAGATGAAAAAATGACTGAAGTTCCGCTTTAAGTACAGTATTTGCAATGTTTTCTACCAGAAAATTTTAGTGTCACTATTAACAGGACATATTATAGAATGAAACTTATACCTTCCATCTGCAGCAACACAGATTTTTTTTTAACACTAATCAAAGTATGAAAAAGGGCATTATTTAAGTTTTGTTATGATTTCATATATTAGTTGCATATAAATAAAATCATTTTTGCAAGACAATATCACCGAAAGAAAGCCTTGTGTGTCCCCAAAAAATGATATACTGCATATATTACTCGGTCATCTTAAGGGCTGGTTCACACTGGCCCGACATGCGCGCCGACTTCCAGAGCACAAGTCGCATGACATGTCAAAAATCAATGGTTTCATATGAGAGCTGTATTAACTGGTCAGACTTGTGTCAGTCTGACTTTGAAAATGCTCCCTGCACTACTTTGGTCCGGCTTGGGCACCATTTCAGTCCATTGATTTGAATGTAAGTCGCATCCAAGTCGGGTCATCGTCTTAACTGATCCGACTTGTGGCATGAGACTTGTCCTATGAGGATCTTGAAAGGGAATCCCAAACTCAAAATTTTTATAAAAAAGGTGCCCCCACCCCCCCAGAGCATAACAGACCCCTCAGATCTGGTATGGATTTTAAGGGGAACCCTGCACCAAAATAAAAAAAAATAAAAACTGTGTGGAATCCCCCAAAATCCATACCAGACCTATACCTGAGCATGCAACCCGGCAGGTCAGGAAAAGGTGAGGGGGGCGGCGAGCTCTGCGTCCCCCTGCCCCAAAGCACCCATTCCCCCATGTTTAGGGCATGTGGCCTGGCATGGTCCAGAAGGGGAGGCGCTTGCTTGTTCCCTCCCTCCCCGTTTCTTTTTTTTATTATGGCGTGGGGGTTCCCCTTAAAATCCATACCAGACTGAAGGGCTGGGGAGTCGCGCCTTTTTTTTTGTGGTGTGGGGTTCCCCCTCAAGATCTATACCAGACTCATTGAAGTCGTATGGAAGTTGGACATGGAGTCGCAGGGCAAAGTCGGACCAGAAGTCGTGCAACTTCATCCATGTCAGAATAGTGTGGAAATAGCCTAAAGTGGAAATAAACACTCCAATCCTTTATATCCAAGGAAGCTGCCCTCTTAGATTCTGTACAATCTGCAGTTGCTATGGTGCTGCACAAGTAATCAGTTATGACACTAGCCATTTGAATACTTAAGAGTTTGGTTGAGGACATACAGTAGGTGCCGCCGATATTGTGTCAATCTCGCCGCTTCTAGCGGCGAGATTGACACCCTATGAGCTCCGTCGCGAGAGCTAGCGCCGAGCTGTCTCATCATCGGGAAAGGAAAAAATATTCCTTTCACGATGAGCGACACGCATTGCCGATAGGCGGGGATCTGACGCGGATTCCCGCCAATACCAGGCACTGCGTTTGGAATGAATCCTGAGCGGGAACTCCACGCCAATTTTTAAAGAAAAAAACGGCGTGGGTTCCCCCCTCCAGGAGCATACCAGGCCCTTGGGTCTGGTCTGGATTTGAAGGGGAACCTACGCCGAAAAAACGGCGTGGGGGTCCCCCTCAAGATCCAAACCAGACCCTTATCCGAGCACGCAACCTGGCAGGCCGCAGGGGAAGAGGGGGGGCCGAGAGCGGCCCCCCTCCCTCCTGAACCGTACCAGGCTGCATGCCCTCAACATGGGGGGTTTGGTGCTCTGGGGCAGGGGGGGCGACCTGCGGCCCCCCCACCCCAGAGCACCCTGCCCCCATGTTGATGAGGACAGGGCCTCTTCCCGACAACCCTGGCCGTTGGTTGTCGAGGTCTGCGGGCGGGGGGCTTATCGGAATCCGGGAGCCCCCTTTAATAAGGGGGCCCCCAGATCCCGGCCCCCCCACCCTATGTGAATGAGTATGGGGTACATCGTACCCCTACCCATTCACCTGGTGGAAAAAAATGTCAATAAAAACACAACACAGTTTTTAAAAGTATTTTATTGCACCGCTCCGGAGGTCTTCTTCCGACTTCGGGGGTCTCCGGTGTCGTCGCCGCGCTCTCCGGTTTTTTCTTCTGCCGGGCCTCCGCTAACTTCTTTTTAGCTCTTTTGCTAGCGGAAGACCGGTCTTCTCCATCGCCTTCTTATTCTCCCGCTCTCCGGTTCTTTCTTCCGCCGGGCCTCCGCTAACTTCTTTTTAGCTCTTTTGCTAGCGGAGGCCCGGTCTTCTCCGTCGTCTCGTCCGGCTCTCCGTTGTCCTTCTGCCGGCCCCTCCACTAACTTCTTGGTAGCTCTTTTGCTAGTGGAGAAGCCGGTCTTCCCGTCGTCGCCGTTGGCGTCTTCTTCTCTCTTCTCCTCCTCGATGTTGGCTCGACGCTTCCTCTCGCAGTAATGATAAATCTTCGGTCCGCAGTCACATGGTCCCATGATGTCACAGTCACATGCTCCGGGGGCACATGGCCCTTTAAGTTCTGCTTTAAGGCTCCATTCACACCTAAACATAGCAATTTACTGGCATTTTTTAAAAATTTTGAAATTAGGAGTGGAGAGCTGCTGTTTGAGCAGAAAAGGAGCAACAAAACGCTTGTAAAACCACAGTCAAGCGCTTCTTTTGAAGTCTATGGGGCCAAAACCAATTGTAACCTGCCAAAAAGCAGCTCATACTTCTAAGAGCAATAGGCGTTTTGCTTCAGGCGACAGAATGCTCATATGTGAACAGGGGCCAGCCATTGAAATTAATGGGATTTGGCTTGCTGAGTGTTTTGTGCTGGTCTACACAGGGTGTACAGATGTTAGAACTTGTTTAAAAAAAATCTTAAAACATAAAGGACTACTAAAATTTATAAGAAATAACATTGTAGTATGTTGATCTAAGAAAGTTTCCAATTGAACTATTTTTTTTCCCAGCTAGAGGAAATTGGACCATGCTCAATTAGGGTTTTAGACGTCTTCCCAATACATTATTACTGACCATACTTTACCAATCTGAACCACTTATGACCAACTTTCAAAATGATTTAAATGGTTGAAGGCAACCTATCACCATCCTACTGCAAGTATATAAAATGTGGGCGGTAGACTGCTTTAATCCAATCAATTGTTTTTGCATTCAAAGCTGGTTTACAAATAGCTGAAATACTGCCATGTGCATAGCCCTCATATCAGATAAATACACACAGTTTTAGACAATTTAAACTAATTTCCAGTAGCTGTGACTATCACTGAAATACTTCTATTGTAGAAAAAGAAGGTACATTACAGATACAATAGTTAAAATATGACAGCAAGTCGAAATGCAAAGTACCCATTTGTAGAGGATGAAAGATTAAGAACTTTAGAGGAGGTTTAGCACATGCATAATAATAACAAGAAAACAGTTCTCCACAAGCAGCTCACCTTCCTTGTAAGTGGCACTTCAATGGGAACAGGAACAACTTCAGCTAACAGACAACCATAAAATGCTACCATAAACGCAGCAGGATCATTATTTGGAAAGACGAGGGCCACCTACAAGAACAAAGAAATCATTAGATGTGGCACTGCACGCATCTCACCAGGTCTCACTTGACTTGCTAAAAACCATGTGATATATGCTCAGGCATTTCTTTTTTTCTCCCATTTCATGCCTCAGAGATCTGAAATATCCCACATTGCAATCTATCAAAAGGCAACTGGATGCCAAAATAATGTGCGCAATGTAAGTTACTTTGGTTAAAAATACAATTGCATTTGTTTAGGCTTCTTGTGTACTAGATGAGATCTTAATAAACAAGACCACGAGTTGGTTCACCCAATATCGGATCTCAACAGCATCTACTGTTACTGGAAAAACTGTAAATTGGAAAGGAGCAAGCCAATTACTCATCTCAAACAACATGGGTTGTGACTGATAACGATTAAACCCTGAATACTTGAATGAGGGCTTATTCACACCAGAACGCATTCCGTGAGCCTGTCCCGCACAGTGTTCAAAAAAACACTGGGTGTAAGGTTTGCTGTGGGTGTTAACATAATCCAAAAGAAACCCCAAACACAGTGCGTTTTCCTGCACTGGATCGAATGGTACTGCAGTACCAGGTGATCTGGTGTAGTTCTTTTTTGAAAGGTAGTGCATGCACTCATTTTGGTGCAATCCAGTGCGATTTCAGACCATTTATAAAACACGCACTGCACTGAGTCACATAGGAAACCCACAGAAACACCGACCAAGTTCCTATGCAATTCAGGTGTGAACCCTGCTAGTAAATTGAATGGATATGTGACAAGGTAATCTTTTATAGAGTCATTCTTCTAAGACGCATGCTGTTTTAGGGGACAATTATTATTATATATCATAGTAATTTTGTCATGTTCTATATACAAACATAAATAAAACAGGTGTGAAATCAGTATTTTTTTTTTCACAGAATGTTTCCATGTAGTTTTGTGGAACTGAACCTCATGAAACAGCCAATGCAATATTTCTACAAAAGATAATAAAAACACACAGGGGTTGATTTACTAAGGCCCCTTTCACACTGAGGCGTATTTCAGGCGTTTTAGCGCTAAAAATAGCACATAAATAACGCCTGAAATAATCCGAGGGCTTTCACACTGAGGCGATGCGCTGGCGGGAGGAAAAAAAATCTCCTGCAAGCAGCATCTTTGGAGCGGTGAAGGAGCGGTGTGTATACCGCTCCTTTACCGCTCCTTCCCATTGAAATCAGTGGGACAACGCGGCTATTTAACCCTTTCTCGGCCGCTAGCGGGGGTTAAAACCTCACCGCTAGCGGCCGAATATCGCAGCAAATCCGACGGTATAGCGGCGCTAAAAATAGCGCTGCTATACCGCCAGCGCACCTCCCCGCCCCAGTGTGAAAGGGGCCTAAAGCTGGAGGGTGCAAAATCTGGTTCAGCTGTGCATGGTAGCCAATCAGCTTCTAACTTCAGCTTATTCAATTAGGCTTCGACAAAAAAAAAAAAACCTGAAAGCTGATTGGTTTCCATGCAGAGCTGTACCAGATTTCCCACTCTCCAGTTTTAGTAAATCAACCCCATAGTAGAGGCCGTAAATATCTTGGGACTTTTCATCAGCATATGGAAGAAGGTGTACCTCTTACATCCAAAACCTGCTGTAGCTGTTATTGATGTTGTAGTATGAGCAGATGGATAATATATAAACAGCAAAAATGTTGACAAAGGAGAAACAGGAATTTTAAACCGTATCTACAGTCAAAATATAAAATCATATATTCATTTCCACATTGTATTCCAATTAATTTTGAGTCTACTTCTAATGAAATCCTAACCTTTTCCTGCCGGCTGTACGCATATATGCAACCTCTCGGCGGGTTAGCTTTAACACCAAGAGGCTACATATATGCAGCCATATGTGAACACAGTGTGCTGAGTGCACAAAAAGGTTCACATCTGGCCCGTGGGCCACAGTTTGGGGACCACTGATCTAAATCAAAAGAAACTAAACCATAATAAACAAACCAGCACAAAAACCTTATAACAATCATAGGATGGATAGTGTGTTTTTATATAGGCAAAGATCAATCTGTAAAGATCAATCAGTATCGGCCCTCAGTGCCTGTGAAATGTAAAAACAGTATACTGTATACACACATAGACAAGCTTTTCTTGTATAACTAAAACTATAAGCACTTAGAAATAAAATCCTGTCTTCAGAATGGGTTTATCAGATGGAAATTAAAGGTTTTGTTGGTCTACCACCCACATTGGGTGGGAATGCAGTTAAATGGTTATAGCAAATTTAGACCAGTGAGGGTGAGCAATGTGCAAATACTAGCTGAATGTACGAGTCCCATCTGCGATGCAAGTCCTTGCTAAATCCTGCCCTTTTAGTGAACAGAGCTGTGAAATTACTATGTGCTGGAACATAATTATGCCTTTATAGTGCAGTGACATTTTGCAGCAAACATGGAGCAAGTGAGCTACAGAGACCTCTGTGTCATCTCTGTATTTATATATACTTCTGGTATTTTTTATTTATTTGTTATCATCAATGGAACTTGTAAAACACTTAAAGCAGATATTTCATTGAAAATGAAAATATCCTTTGAGCAATTTGAAGTAACGTTAAAAGACTATAACCAAGCCAAGTCAAAGTAAATATGTGCTGAACATAAAATTATGTCTGAGTAAAGCAATATATATCAAGCCTAGAACAAGAAGGCTACAGAGACCTTGGTGTCATTTTCTTATGTTTGGGTATCACAATAATAAAATATACCAGCGCAAAAAGGAGGAGGATATTAGTTATGAAGAAAGGTTGCGAGCACTGAACTTATTCTCTCTGGAGAAGAGACGCTTGAGAGGGGATATGATTTCAAATTACAAATACCATACTGGTGACCCCACAAGGGATAAAACTTTTTCACGGAAGGGAGTTCAATAAGACACGTGGCCACTCACTAAAATTAGAAGAAAAGAGGATTAACCTTAAACTGCGTAGAGGGTTCTTTACTGTAAGTGTGGCAAGGATATGGAATTCCCTTCCACAGGCCGTGGTTTCAGCGGGGGGCATCGATAGGTTAAAAAAACTATTAGATAAGCACCTGAACGACCACAACATACAGGGATATACAATGTAATACTGACCTATAATCAAACACATAGGTTGGACTTGATGGACTTGTGTCTTTTTTCAACCTCACCTACTATGTAACTATGTTACTATGTAAAACATAATAATCACAAGCACAAATGAACAGCAGCTGAACACTCCAGGTAAATTTACAACACAATATATAGTACAAAAATAGTGCAGCGTTTATTAAAGTTCATGAAGAAAAAAGTTCATATAGAAAATGGCACAGAATTCCAAATAAAGTGACAATGTGCCTTGAAAAACAATGGACTACGTGCCAGAAGTGTATAACCTCCACCTTAGACACTCTATGCCGCTCACCTCAACACCAGGACCCCTGAGTTAACAAAATGTCACATTGGCTTTCCCATAAAGGGCAAATATCCAAGAGCGTGGTCACAGTAGTCTTCCTAGTGTGGATCATATGGAAATGCCAGATAAACTCCTACACAGAAATCCCATCAGTTTGGTTTGAATGCAGATGATCATCAATATATACAGTATATATATCGGGATATTGGAGATCATCTGCATTCAAAGCAATCTGATGGTATTTCCGTGTATGAGCTTATCTGGCATTTCCATATGATCCACCCCAGGAAGACTACTGTGACCACGCTCTTGGATATTTGCCCTTTATGGGAAAGCCTACTTGATTCTTTGTTAACTCAGGGGTCCTGGTGTTGAGGTGAGCGACATAGAGTGTCTAAGGTGGAGGTTATACACTTCTGGCACGGAGTCCATTGTTTTTCAAGGCACATTGTCACTTTATTTGGAATTCTGTGCGCTTTTCTATATGAACTTTTTTCTTCATGAACTTTAACCACTTCCCTACTGTGCACGAAAACACCCTTCCTGCCCAAGCCATTTTTCAGCTTTCGGCACTGTCACGTTTTGAATGACAATTGCGCGGTCGTACGACGTGGCTCCCAAACGAAATTTGTGTCCTTTTTTTCCCACAAATAGAGATTTCTTTTGGTGGTATTTGATCACCTCTGCGGTTTTTATTTTTGCGCTATAAACAAAAGAAGAGCGTCCAGTTTGGAAAAAAACACAATATTTTTTACTTTTTGCTATAATAAATACCCATTTTTTTTTTTCAATAAAAATTTTCCTCAGTTTAGGCCGATACGTATTCTTCTACATATTTTTGGTAAAAAAAAAAAATCGCAATAAGCGCGTATTGATTGGTTTGCGCAAAAGTTATAGCGTCTACAAAATAGGGAATAGATTTATAGCATTTTTTTTTTTTTTATTAGTAATGGCGGCAATCTGCGATTTTTATTGTGACTGCGATATTGCAGCGGACACATCGGACACTTTTGACACATTTTTGGGACCATTCACATTTATACAGCGATCCCTGCTATAAAAATGCATTGATTACTGTATAAATGTGACTGGCAGGGAAGGGGTTAACCACTAGGGGGCGGGAAGGGGTTAAATATGTTCCCTCAATGTGTTCTAACTGTGGGGGGAGGGGACTGACTGGAGAAGGTGACCGATGGTTGTCCCTATGTACAAGGGACACACCATCGGTCCCCTCTCCCTCACAGGACGTGGATCTGTGTGTTTACACACACAGATCCACTTTCCTGCTCGGTTCCCGGGCAATCGCGGGTGCCCGGCGGCAATCGCGGCCGCCGGGCACGCGCATTGCTTCCCTAGCAACGCGGCGGGCGCGCGCCCCCTAGCTCGTTTTTAAGGCAGGACGTCATATGACGTCCTGTCAGAACGAGAGTGTCCTCCGCCTGCCGTCGGTGGGCAAGTGGTTAATTAGCGCTGCACTATTTTTGTACTATCTCCTTATGTTTACTTCTCATCTTCTCGTCGAAGAAAGTTAAAGCATTCAGTTAAAGTGGAACTAAACTCAAAAACGATTTTTCTGTAGTTTTACATTAAGTGGATATTCCACAATGGGGATCTGAATGCAGTAAAAAATGGCTTACATTTTGATCCTTTTAAAAAAAAATATGGTAACAACCCATGCAATCCACACATACAAAGAAACCAAAACAAAGAAGTTCAGAAATGAAGTTGTGTAATAAAATGGAATGACACAAGGAAAAAAGTATTGAACACGCTATAAGTGAAATGTATTTAATACTTTGTATAAAATCCTTTGTTGGTAATGACAGCTTCAAGATGCCTCCTGTAAGGAGAAACTAGTCGCATGCATTGCTCAGGTGTGATTTTGGCCCATTCTTTCACAGTCTTCAAATCTTGAAGGTTCCGTGGGCCTCTTCTATAAACTTTAGTTCTTTCCATAGATTCTCTATTGGATTCAAGTCAGGTGATTGGCTAGGCCATTCTAGCAGCTTTATTTTCTTTCTTTGAAATCAATTGAGAGTTTCCTTGGCTTTGTGTTTGTAAAATTGTCTTGCTGAAATGTCCACCCTCGGTTCATCTTCATCATCCTGGTAGATGGCAGCAGATTTTTATCAAGAATGTCTTGGTACATTTTCCCATTCATCCTTCCTTCAATGATATGAAGTTTGCCAGTACCGTATGCTGAAAAACAGCCCCACACCATGATGTTCCCACCTCCAAACTTCACTGTTGGTATGGGGGTGTTTTTGGGGAGATGTGCAGTGCCATTTGACCTCCAAACATGGTGTGTATTATGGCATCCAAAGAGTTCAATTTTGGTCTCATCTGACCAGGCTATATTCTCCCAGTATTTCACAGGCTTGCCTAAATGTTGTGCAAAAAACTTTAAATGAGCTTCAACATGTTTTTTCTTCAGCAATGGAGTCTTGCGTGGTGAGCGTGCATACAGGCCATGGCAGTTGAGTGCATTACTTATTGTTTTCTTTGAAACAATTGTACCTGCTAATTCCAGGTCTTTCTGAAGCTCTCCACAAGTCGTCTTTGGCTCTTGGACAACTCTTCTGATAATTCTTTTCACTCCTTTGTCAGAAATCTTGCGAGGTGCACCTGGTCGTGGCCGGTTTATGGTGAAATTATGTTCTTTCCATTTCCAGATAATGGCCCCAACAGTGTTCACTGGAACATTTGGAAGTTTAAAAAAAAACTTCTGTAACCAATACCATCAGTATATTTTGCAACAATAAGATTGTGAAGGTCTTGATAGAGCTCTTTGCTTTTACCCATCATGAGATGTTTCCTGTGTGACACCTTGGTAATGAGACACCTATTTATAGGCTATCAGTTGAGACGAAATCAGCTGATATTAGTTTGCACTAACAAGGGGCATTTCTAATTACTGATAAATTTAATCCGGGGTCTTGGCTTTCCATGCCTTTTTGCACCACTCTTTCGTCATGTGTTCAATACTTTTTCTCTGTGTCATTCCATTTTATTACACAACTTAATTTCTGAACTTATTTGTTTTGGTTTCTTTGTATGTATGGATTGCATGGGTTGTTACCGACATGTGGTTACAATTGAACGTCAATAGCACCTTTAGAAATATATTAACCTAGAAAAATGGTGACTGGTCCAATACTTATTTTACCCGCTGTATAGGCATTGGGTTCAGGCTAGATATTGTACCAATTCAGTAGAGGGTCTATGCCAGGGATATGCAATTGGCGGACCTCCAGCTGTTGCCAAACTACAAGTCCCATGAGGCATAGCGAGACTCTGACAGCATCAAGCATGACTCCCAGAGGCAGAGGCATGATGGGACTTGTAGTTTGGCAACAGCTGGAGGTCCGCTAATTGCATATCCCTGGTCTATGCTGTTTTTGGATATGTTGTCCCTTTTTTTTATATGATATCATGTTTAAATAAGATTGTGATAAACTTTGAATTTTACCTTTTGTGGTCTCGTGGTGTGCCTATCAAGTCTATCATTATAGGGGTCTGGATTTTTTGTTCCCTTCCTTTTTTCTCAACTTAAATTACACTTTCCCTTTAACAGGCATAGATGGTCAATAACTTACCCTGTCTCCAGGCCTGACCATCGGCTCTTGTTTTGTTCCCAGCTTATGCAGTATATTATAGGCAACCTTCATGCTTCTGGTCCATAGTTTACCTAAGCAGTAAAAGAGAGTTAATTATATGAACCTGCATATCAAAAATAACTACACGAATGGAGGAAGATGGGTTTTCAATGTAGTGTTCTAACAGTATGCCAATGGTACTCTTATATAAACGTGGCAAAGAACCAAACAACTTAGGATCAATGAGGACATCCTTTCCCCTCAGAATATGTAACCTGGTATCAATCAGGAAACAAAAACACTGCCATGAAGCATTAGGCCTTTAAAATTACATGCATTTAATAGGCAAAGTGCATCACAGCATCAGCATTTTCCATTAACAGTTTTTAATAATAATGATGACCACCGTTGTGTGGCTTGTTACTTCTCCACCATGAACCAATAGAAAATTTGCTTTGTGCGTTTCATGTTGTAATGATGTGAAAAAGTTGATTCCTACTTTTTTAGATTACCACACCTGAATAAGACCAATGGGAGAGCTTTGGGTTAATGCAGGCTCTTTATCTGCATTAACATATGTTTTAGGAGATACCATTAAATTTGAACCCCAGATACAAAAATTGTATGTAGCGGTGTATTCCTTTCACAAAAATCTTTTCACAAAAATATATGCATATTCCAACTGTATATTACACTGTTTGAAGTTTAACTTGCATAATACTGTGAATCAGATCTCTTTGTGTACATAGAGGAGACCAAGGGGCATATTCATAAAATGTAGTCCAATTCAGACACATTTCACATTCCTACATGAAACCTCGTTTTCCCTCTACATTCACAGCTACTGAGATTTCTGTCAGCAGATAAACAATTCTTTACTGCTGTCTATACCCTTTGTAGGGCTACTAACATGGCAGCCAGGATTTTTCCTGTACCACTTCTCTGGAGTGCCTTCTTCATAGGATCCTGTGAATGTGGTGATTCTATAATGCTGATGTCATGGGATAATTGGAGGTAGGAGAAGACATCTGTATTGGGGTTACAGCAGTGAGATCATGGCAGGAGATCAAACTCTGCCTCACTTCTCATAAAACAAAAGTAGCGGGTGCTAAATTTAGGGGAAGTGTTTGGGTGGTAGTTATACCCAAACACCCTAATTGTTAGAGTTCTTGAAACCATTTTGGTCCACAGGTGGAGTATTGGTGTACAGTTCCCTGTGGCCTGCAGGTGGCGCTGCCATAGTAGGCCAGGGTTGAACTGCTGATACAGTGCTGTGCCTTGTGTGTCCCCTCTTAGCAGCCATACAGTGGGTGTGGTCTACCTGCTGGGCATACTGGGAGATGATATGAAAGGGGCAGACGCTGCCTGTTCGGGGTTCTTGTTCCTGTCCGCCCTGGGCACCCTTGGCCCAGGGGCGGGTCTGCGGTTCGTGGTCGGTGGATCAGTCCCAGGCACCTTTAGTCCTGGGACTGCGGCGGAGGCCTGGGCCCAGCACCTTCGGCTGGAGCCCATCGGGGATCGAGGAGTCTCAGGGTGCTGCCTTGCGAGGGGACCCGTATCTTGGAAGAGGAACCGTTCCGAGGGACTGGAAGGGTCCCGGTAACTCTCCAGAGGGACGTCTTCTCTCTGAACGGAGGCCAAGTTCACGAGGTCTGTGGCAGAGACCGAGTTCACCAGGTCTGTGGCAGAGGCTTTGGGTAAAGTTGGAGTGTCATTTGGTTGCTAGTCTTATCTTAAGTAGACTATCCATTTGGGGCTGAGTCTGTTCGAGAAGCCGAACAGTGAAGTGATTGAGATTGTGCCTGGACCTCTCCCATATCTTATGCTGTCCTGTCTTCACTTCAACCTCTTTCCTATCAGAGACTGTTGTTTTACTAAAGGAGAAAATAAACTCTGTGTTGGAGTTACAGCGAGTGTGGACATTTCAGTTACTGGGGGAAACAAGGACTTATCTCTGTTATTCACAGAGGTGAGAGACATTTTCTGGTTATCTGACTGTGGAAGACCCATCAACAATACCTCTCAACCTCTTATTACAGGAGGGTACGGGCTTGTGGCATGGTGTGCCCCTTCTTCCTGCGAGGAGCCGAATAAGGCAGGTAAAAGGGGGTCTGTGTGCTACACAAAGTTTTAGGAAGAATTTCTGTTTAAGAAATCCCATTTGTGCATCTAGCTATAATTAAAAAATAGTGTGAAGGCTTCTGCACTGTCAAAGAAACAAACTGGTAATTATATGTACGAGGAAGACATTTTTCTACAACACAGCTTATTTTTTTACTAAAAAATGTAGACAGTTGTCAAAGCCAAAGTGACCAGAAAATAAATGAAAATAGATGATTAGCTAAAAGAACTATTTTTACATTAATGCCAAAACATGTATAATAAAAGAAGAGTTCAAGCAAATCTGGTTTGTGTTATTTCTGTTAACGTCAAGCTGTACAAAAAGTTATTTAAATTTGGATGCCATCCACTGACAGGTCAGAGTCATAAATGACTTCTAAAAGGAACATAAAGTTTTTGATATGGCAGTGAATGAGCTGACATAATTTCAGGCTGAAATATAAATGAACTTAGAATTGGGAACACACGTCAGGCGAGAAGCTTCTCAACAGAAAGCACTTAGTCATTCTATGATGAACTCTCACAATACATTAAAGGAGAAGTAGGGCCAAAACAGTTTTGGCCCTACTTCTCCTGGGGATCACAGGAGTGCACTTTGCTGTGCACTCCTGTGACCCGTATTCAGCTGACAGTGGGCTAAAGTCCACTGTCCGCTAAAGTCAATCAGCCGGTCCACCGCTGAGAACCTGAGCCATCTGCTTCCACCCCCTTCAACGCTCAGTGCACCAGTGAGTGCTGGATGGGTAGAGCAGAGAGCCACTGGCTCTCTTGCTTACTGAAGGCCGAGAACTGAGCGATCAGCGGTCTTTGATCGCTCAGTTCTCGGTGTAGAGGCGGCAGGGGACAGATGTAGCATCGGATTTATGCTGCATCCACCTAGGAGAGTATGTATGTTTTTTTTACACCCTTCACTTCTTTGTTAAAGGAAGCCTGGACAAGTCAAACTGACCGCATAATCACAGTTTTAGAGACAGTAGCAACTTAAAGTGGTTCCAAAGGCTGAAGGTTTTTTACCTTCATGCATTCCAAGCATGAAGGTAAAAACCTTCTGTGTGCAGTGGCCCCCTCCAGCCCTCCCAATTCTTACCTGAGCTCCCTCTTACCGATAGCCTCGACTTTCCCGGGACTCTCCCTCCTCATTGACTGAGACAGCAGCAGTAGCCCATTGGCTCCTACTGCTGTCAATCACAGCCAGTTTGCCATTGAGGAGGGAGCGTGGCTACCTTAAGTCCACAGCTGCAAAGACACAAATAATTGTGCATAACCACATAATGCCCTTACTGTCCCTAAACAACTATGACCCTCTTCACTATTTTGCACACAGTGATTAAAGTGATACTAAAGTCTTGTTTTTTATTGTTTAATATAACAAACAGGTTATACTTGCCTGCTTAGCAACCCAAATACTCCTCTTCTTGGGCCCCCCTCGCCATTGCTTCTTGCTCCTCCCACCTGCTGAGTGTCCCTACAGCAAGAAGCTTGCTATAGGGGCACCCGAGCCAAGCCACTGCTCTGCGTGTCCATTCAGACATTGAGCCGTGGCTCGGCCCCGCCCCCTCTCTCCCCTCATTGGCTCACTGATTTTGATTGACAGCAGCAGGAGCCAATGGCGTCAAGCCTCTCACGCAACACCGCTGGATCGAGATGAGGCTCAGGTAAGTATTGGGGGGCTGAGGGGGGCTGCTGGACACGGAAGGTTTTTTATCTTAATGCATAAAAAATAAATAAAAAAAATGCAGAATTTTTTTACATTTAGAGCCACATTAAATCTGTTTAATTCAAATGCAACAAGCCATAATTTACCATTTAAAGAGTCTAGCCAAAAATGATATTTCAAATCATGCGAGTCCATCTCTTGTAGGGTTTTTAGCAGTAAGACTTCCTCATTGTTTCCAGCTCTGTTCTGCCTTTCTTAAAGTGTTACTAAACCCAGGAACCTGCATTCACTAGATCTGGTCTCCGACAGTACACAGAACATTGAAATACAATTATTTTAGTAAATAGAAACTGTTAAATACCTTTTCTCATCAGCAGTATATAGCAGTCTTGAGACTTCCATCAGTTCCTGGTGAAGCGTGTAGGATGAGTTTTCATACTACACTGAGCTGTCCAATGAGCCTGCAGGACCCCTGACCCTCTGTCTGGACAGTGCTGATTGGCCCTGTGCTAAGCACATGCACTCTCCCAAGAAAAAAAAAACCTCTCTAGCAATACATACCAAACTGAGCACCTGACTTCAAAGGCTTGGCCTTATCCGGACATGTTCTGGAGTCAGTGGAAGAGGAGGATCTGTGCATACAAGATCAAGCAGCCTTTTTACACAACGCAGAGAATTAACCCCTTAGGTTCCACAGTGAGTATAACAAGCATAATTTACTGAATATACAGACTGATTTTACTGTTGTGGGTTTAGTAACACTTTAAGCATCATTCTTCCTTGTCAAAAGTTTGTGTTTTTAAGCTGGCCATACATCAATTTTCTAATGGTTAGTGGGCTTAAAACATCAGTCATTTTTAACTGCAGTGACAAAAATAATAGAAGGATGGAAATTTTTCTCAAACAGATTTCTAACTGTGAATGTGATTTTCATTTGGGAAAAATCGTACACATTGCAATGAAATCTGTTCGAAAGGTTTGGGATTCCATTCAAGTAGCAGGCCTGGACAAATTTTAAGAGTTTTTGAACGCAGTTGACAAAGATTTTTCTATGAAAGTTTGAATGAAAATCTAACCATAGATGGTCAGTTTTACTGCTACCGAAGTCTCCAACATAACAGAAAAGTAAAAAGCCAAAATCCAATCCCCTGGTAATTGGCAGGGTATGTGTTCAAGGCCTGGGAACTGACCCTTTAAATCATAAAGACACATGCAGACTTGTCTGTACCTACGGACTGCTTTTACTTCTATGGTAAACTTCAGCTCTAATGCAGGTCATAGCACACAGCATTCATCACCTCTAGGAGCACAGGCTGGTGCAAACTGTACATGTTAAGACGTGCTGCTGTTCTGACCTCCACTCTGAATGATTTAGATCTAGTATTTAGTTGTTCCACACAAATAAAAAAAATAAAAAAACGCAGTTTTGCTAGATGCAGGAAAGTTGAACCACTTGACAGTTTCTTTGGTAAGATTTCACTCTAGTGTTTCAGAACCTGCATTTTATGAAGAATGGGATAGGAAGCTAGGCTCCACATATGAATAAAATACCTACATGAAGGTTGGCAGCATCATCTCTTTTATCTCTAGAGCAGTGGTTCTCAACCTTTCTAGTGTCGGGACCCCTTGATAAAATTTCCCAAGTTATGGGACCCCTAACAGTAACATTATTTTCGTACTGTGGGTTGTCAGCACCCAAGCCAAGACAAGTAATTTGCGCCCCCAACCCACGGACATTTAGTGCTCCCTGAGTCCCTTCCACTCACACAGTATTAAAACCCCTTATGGTACATTTTAGGATGTACCACTTTTTCTCTTTTGCTCTCCTTTCTTTTTGTTTTATCTCTCTCTATCCTAATTTCTTTTTTTTTTCCCCCAGCCCTCTCTCTAGCCTTCTTTCTTGTTCTTTCTCTTATTCTTTCTCTCCATTTTTCTTTGTTCCTCCTTAGCGGGGGATGGGGGGAATAGTATTAGTGGCAGTGCTGGTGGGGGGTGGGATCAGTGGCAGTGCTGGGGGGGGGAGTTCTGATCAGCCAACTTGGGTGCTCTTGATCAAGGTCATCTGCTGATCTGAGAACTGTAGTGGGGACTTTTAATGGCAACTATAATCACAGGTAGTGTTACTCACTGTGTCTCTGGCTTCATTATGTCTTCTACTTTGTGGTGTCTCGTAGCAGTGACACCTATGCCGAACTCAGGAGATAGGGTCTCCTCCGGCCCCTCCCACTTCACATTCCTCACCAGTTAGCGGACCTCTAGTCTCTGCCCCCCAGCCATGCCGTGAACTGAATGGGCGGCTGCAAAGAGGCTGAGTGGTCACCTGTGGGCTCTAGGAACAGTTCAGCTGGGCGGCCACAGGCCCCAGGGACAGCCCAGCTGGGCGGCCGCAAAAAGGCTGGGAGAGCGGTGCGGGCTTCAGGAACAGCCCAGGATTCGGTGACCCCTGGCAAATCATCATTCGACCCCCGAGGGGGTAACGACCCCCAGGTTGAGAACCACTGCTCTAGAGTCAAGCTTAGGGACAGTGTTCTATTAGATGAAAAACTTTCTCTGATGGAAGCGGTCTGAGACTGTGGCACTGCCTGTGCCCTGTAGGTAGCCATGCTGTTGTCATTTATGGGAAAATGCCAGCTACAGGGCAAGTGACTAATGCATTGCTAATGAGCAAAAATAAGGAGCAATCACAGGCATTGGGGAATATCAATGAAAATAGGAGAAGAAAAAAAAGAACATAATCTAAACTGTGACCCATGACAACTAATCAATTAAGTTTCATCTTTAATTTTATGGACAATTAAACAACAATTCTGACTGGCCACTATGGGCAACAATTCCAAAGTTTTGCTCACTTTTCTCCTTTCCAGTTTCATTAATCAACCCTTCATGTTAAATCAATTAGGGAACAATTATATTCAGTAAATACTATCAATGATTTGCAGGGAACAGGATAGCACAATCCACTATATAATTTGTCATTCAGGTTACCGCTCTGTCCCCAATAGGTGCATTTCTAATAATCATGATAAACCCTCTCCTTTTTGCTAATAAACAGGGATGGAGGCACATATCTATGTGTGTCACCATGTGTGACACCAGGGTCGATTGGCAGCGACACAATCCTGGATGTCTTCACATTATAGGCATCCAGGATGCTGTTCCCATATAAAGTGGGCTCATTTGCTTACTCCTTTATATTTTAGCCACAGCTTTAGTGCTGCATTATCACGGCCAGCTCCATGTTGTGCATGGAGGTGATTGCCGGGCTGCCTGTTTACAGTCCACTTCTGGGAACTTCTATGCATTCCGGCTGTCTCACCCCATCCCCCTTTGGGGGTAGGGGCGGGCTTAGCCGCACCGCATCGGTGCCACGCCTCCAGTGCCGGCTGCAGCGTCACCATCATGGCGTCTGCGTGCCGACACGTGGTTTACCATCGGCGTCTTCTTTCATGGGGGAGCTTGTTTGGCGCCAAATGTCTGATCGGCTCCAGCCAGTCAGCCGATGACGCACTCCCTCTTAAGTGCGCCGCGTGACGCTGGGAGTCATTTCGGTGCATGTCTGATGGGAATTACATCTACCCCTTTTGCAGAGGACTACAGTCTTGATTTATTAACTTTTCGGACCCATTCAGTGATCTTTTACTTTATGGACATCATATTAACAATAATTGAGTTTGGATGAACAAGCCTTCACTCCCCTCCCTCACTCACATTTATAAGCTTTTCCATTCAACCCTGTTGGGATTATCCCCACAGGGATTATATACCCCTATACACTAATTCTTTAGTTCACCACTTATTATTTTAGTTTACATACACAGCGGCACAGGTTGGTTGATATAGCTCCATGTTTTTTTAGGGCCAAACCTACGCTGTGCACACTGGCACTTTACAATAATTTTTCATAACAGTCCTTACAATCATTAATTATGTTTCAGTTTTTTCATTGGCTGATACCCTTTTGTAGTTTACCCATACATGGGTCTAATTATTCATCTTCATACTGGCAATCCACATTTTTTGTGGTCCAAATATACATATTATATATTTACCAATCATCATTTGTTAGAATTCCTTTGGAAGCCCATATAGGTTGAACTATTCATTCATATACTGATAATCAACAATTTTGTGGTATAATCATACATACCATATATATATATATATATATATATATATATATATATATTTATTGTGAGGGGGTTAGCTCGGCAGCGGGTGTGTGTGACCCCCGGGATGGGCTCCCCACACAAAACAGGCCCAGCAAACGGAGGTTGTGGTTTTCAAAATCAAAAAAAAGGTGCGGTTTATTTTCTATTTACAGTGACAAAACACAGCAAAGCAAAAGAAACATAACCAAAATAAATCCTGGTCAAGTTGACCTCTGACTAAACATACAGGTTTCCTAACTAACAACTGGGATCAGCCTAGTGCTGTCCTAGTCCCTAAGTCCCTGGTTTTAAATGTCCAAGCAAATAGCCACACAGGCTTTGTCTCACCGCACAGGGGTTCACTCTCCCTAGACAGTCCACACAGGTCTGGTTCCAGGCATGAGCTAACACCTAATGAATCTGGGAGTTCTTATAGAGGCCTAAATGAGCTGACAAGCTTCAGCTGGTCTCATCAACTCCCTGTCTGCACGACGCCCAGCCCTCTCCCTAGAGGTATGAGTCATCCATGAGCCCACTAGCCTTATACAACTCTCCACCTAGTTGTATAAGTCGGCGTAAAGCCTGAATCTGGGCGAAATATATCTACCCCCCTGGATGCAACCAGGTGACTTTACCTTCCTGCTGTCACATACCCCCCCCCTCTTGTTTTAACCTCGGGGTTGGAACACCAGCAATCAGGCATTCATGTACTCGAGACAAAGCATCCACATTCCCCATTTGAACGCCAGGGCGATGCTTTACTGTGAAGTTGAATTCCTGGAGGGCCAGGAACCACCTATTCACTCTTCTATTTGTTTCCTTGTTTTGAGCCATCCACTTTAACGGAGCGTGATCCGTAACCATGTCAAAGTGCCTACCTAGCAGGTAGTACCGAAGGGAATCTAGAGCCCACTTCACCGCTAAACACTCCTTTTCAACGGTGGCGTAATTTACCTCATGGGACTTCAACTTCCTGCTGAGGTAAATGACTGGGTGCTCTTCCCCGTTCCAGACCTGGGACAATACTGCTCCTAACCCCACATCTGACGCATCACTTTGTACGACAAAGTCTTTAGAGAAGTCGGGTGAGTACAACACTGGCTGGCTACATAAGGCTTGTTTCAAGAATTGGAATGCTGCCTCAGCCTCGGGGGTCCATTTAATCATGACCGACCCTTTCCCCTTCGTCAGGTTGGTTAGGGGCACAGCCTTAGAAGCAAAGTGGGGAATGAATCGCCGATAATACCCAGCGATTCCCAGAAAGGCTCGTACCTGCTTCTTGCTGTTGGGACGTGGCCAACTCTGGATGGCCTCGACTTTGTTGAGTTGGGGTTTTATTACTCCCCTCCCAATGGTGTACCCAAGATATTTGGCCTCCTCCTGCCCAATGGTACACTTCTTGGGGTTAGCCGTAAACCCCGCTTCCCGAACAGAGTCCAGGACTGCTTGCACTTTTGGCAGATGTGAGGCCCAATCTGTGCTATGGACAATTACGTCATCCAGGTAAGCCGCAGCATACTTCCGATGGGGCCTCAGCATCTGGTCCATTTTCCGCTGGAATGTGGCCGGCGCATTCTGTAACCCGAACGGCATTCTTTTATATTGGAACGCCCCGTCTGGGGTTACAAATGCGGTTTTCTCTTTGGCCGACTTGGCCAGGGGGATTTGCCAATACCCTTTTGTGAGGTCAAGAGTCGTCATGTATCGGGCTGTTCCCAGCCGGTCGATCAACTCATCTATACGTGGCATGGGGTAGGTGTCAAATTTTGTAACTTTGTTCAACTGACGAAAATCGTTACAAAATCGCCAGCTCCCATCCGGTTTAGGCACCAACACGATGGGACTAGACCAATCACTTTGGGACTCCTCTATCACCCCTAAGTTCAGCATTTTCTGTACTTCCTCCCGTATTGCCTCCCGTCGAGCCTCTGGGATCCGATAGGGTTTTAACTTCACCCTTTCACCGGGCGGGGTAATGATGTCATGCTCTACCCCAGATGTTTGTCCCGGCAGCTCAGAGAATACCTCCTTGTTGCGAAGCACAAACTCCTTAACCTCCTGTTGTTGGGGTTGTGACAAGGTGGCTGCTATTCCAACCTCAGGAATCACGCAACCAGTTTGAGCTGGTGACCAAGTGTCTGCGACTAGGGACTCTCTATCCCTCCAGGCTTTCAACAGATTAACGTGATAGATCTGTTCGGGCTTTCGCCTTCCTGGTTGTCTGACCTTGTAATTCACTTCGCTCACTTTTTCCATTATCTCGTAGGGGCCTTGCCATTTGGCAAGGAATTTACTTTCAACCGTAGGGACAAGTACCAATATCCTATCCCCCGGGGAAAAGGTACGGGTCTTGGCTCCACGGTTGTACACTCTCTGCTGTGCCAACTGCGCTTGGGCCAAATGTTCCTTCACGATGGGCATTACCTGTGCAATTCGATCTTGCATCAGGGCGACATGCTCAATCACACTCCTGTGGGGAGAACTCTCACTTTCCCAAGTTTCCTTGGCAATATCCAACAGCCCTCTTGGGTGTCTCCCATACAGTAACTCAAAGGGGGAGAATCCCGTAGAGGATTGGGGCACCTCCCTAATAGCAAACATCAAATAAGGAAGTAAACAGTCCCAATCCTTTCCAT
This sequence comes from Rana muscosa, assembly GCA_029206835.1. Classification (NCBI taxonomy): domain Eukaryota; kingdom Metazoa; phylum Chordata; class Amphibia; order Anura; family Ranidae; genus Rana; species Rana muscosa. The sequence continues at coordinate 222,807,635 of CM055122.1, forward strand.
CTCTATCCACCACTTTCTTCAACATTTGTTTTAGGGTTTTGTTGAATCTTTCAACCAGCCCATCGGTTTGGGGGTGATACACAGACGTACGCAATTGCGTCACTTTGAACAATTTACACAGCTCTTTCATAACCCGGGACATAAAGGGTGTACCTTGGTCCGTAAGCAGTTCTTTACAAATACCCACCCGGCTAAAAACAAGAGATAGCTCTTTGGCTATGGTTTTGGCTGAGGTATTTCGGAGAGGGATCGCTTCTGGATAACGGGTGGCATAGTCCATTATAACTAATATGTACTGGTGCCCCCTAGCGGACTTGATTATAGGACCTACCAAATCCATGGCGATCCTCTCAAACGGGACCTCAATGATGGGTAGAGGGACCAGCGGGCTACGGAAATGTGGCATCGGGGCCAACCTCTGACACACAGGGCAGGAGGAACAATAATTTTCTATTTCCTTCATCACCCCCGGCCAATAGAATCTCTGTAATACCCTCTCTCGGGTTTTCTCTGTCCCCAGATGACCTCCAAGAATGTGCCCATGGGCCAACTCCAACACCAACTTCCTGTAAGGTTTGGGCACCACAAGCTGCTCAACGGTTTCTTCTGCCCTTTTTGCCACCCGATACAGTAGGTCCTTCTCTACGCTGAAGTATGGGTAAGTGCAGGTATTATCTGGGTTCACTAACTCACCATCTATTTTCACTACGTTTTCCCGTGCCTTTATTAGGGCGGGGTCTTTCAACTGTTCTGTGGCAAAGTTTTCCCTGTGAACCTCAAGATCAGAAAACTCCACAGACGGTAGGTTTTCGTCTGAGGAGGTGGGCTCCTCTCCAGTTTCTTGAGTCTCCCCTGCCAATACTGATAAGGGAAATTCCAGAGAGTCCTCACCACTCTCAGGGGAGTTCTGGCTATCACATTCCTGGTACATAGGGGCACCAGTGAGGGGCTCAGGATCATCCCACAGTTCCCAGAACTTCGGAAAATCCCTTCCCACAATGGCGTCATGCGGTAACTGAGATACTAAGCCCACTGGATGAGAGAGGGTACCTTTGGGGGTCTCGAAACACACTGTAGTCACTGGATACTCTCGGGTGTCCCCATGCACACAAATAACAGCTACCTTGCTATTCCCAGAGACCTCTGTTTTAACTAACTCAGCCTTTATCAGGGTCACAAGGCTACCTGAATCCAGCAATACCACAACATTTCTACCATTAACACACATTTTGCATAAATGTTTCTCAGTTCCTCGAATGGCAGTGCATGCGACTGTCGCACACAGCGACTGACGTCTGCCCGTCAGAAAGTCACACTGCATGGGTTCCTCCACAACCGGGCAATTGGCTGCAATATGTCCCGCTTGCCGGCAGCGGTAGCAAACGATCCTTCTTGCGGCCTCTTGAGCCGCTGATTTCCCAGGCTGTTCTCGCCAAACTTGGGGTAGAGCTCCCACCCTCTCACTCTCTCCACCCTCACCCCTTGGAATCCTCTTATCCGCCCCTGGGGATGGTCTGGTCTTAGGGTGGAAAGTCCGAGTGTCTCTGGAAGAGGCCGTCAGGTTCTCTGTAGCCAAGTATTTCTCCACACGATCCACAAGACCATCGGCCGTCTCTGGGTCTCCATGGCTTACCCACTTTTGGATGGCAGTAGGAAGAGCTCTCAAAAACCGATCCATTACAACACGTTCCACAATCTTTGGTGCGGACAAAGTCTCTGGCTGTAGCCACTTTCTGCTCAGGTGAATGAGATCATACATTTGAGACCTGGGGGGTTTTCCAAGCTGGAAAGTCCAGTTATGCACACGCTGAGCCCGGACAGCCTGGGTGACACCCAGCCTTGCCAATATTTCAGCTTTTAGCATCACATAGTCTTTTGCTTGGTTAGGCTCTAGGTCATAGTAAGCTTTCTGCGATTCACCAGTTAACAGAGGAGCCACCAGTCCAGCCCACTGCTCCTCAGGCCACTTTTCTCTTTCAGCGGTCCTTTCAAATGTGGTCAAAAATACCTCTGGATCATCCTCTCCAGTCATTTTTGTCAATAAACGACTCACCCCAAAGGACGCGGTATTAGTGGGACGGCTTTCCTCACTGGTCTGCGGACGTTGCTGCATTACTGCTTCCATCTGTTGTTGTAGTCTCTGCTCTTGCTTCTGCAACAGGTCTATGAAGCGGGCCTCAGATTGCTGCTGGGCTCGTTGCTGAGCCTCCAGACTCTGTTGCAAAGTTGCGTTTGTCTGCTGCTGGGCTGCAAGGCTCCTTTGCAAACCTGCATTTGTCTGCTGTTGATTGGCATTTGCTAGAGCCAGCTGCTTCAGTATCTCCTCCATGCTGGCTTAAAAAAACTGCCACTGGTTCTCCACCAACTGTGAGGGGGTTAGCTCGGCAGCGGGTGTGTGTGACCCCCGGGATGGGCTCCCCACAGAAAACAGGCCCAGCAAACGGAGGTTGTGGTTTTCAAAATCAAAAAAAAGGTGCGGTTTATTTTCTATTTACAGTGACAAAACACAGCAAAGCAAAAGAAACATAACCAAAATAAATCCTGGTCAAGTTGACCTCTGACTAAACATACAGGTTTCCTAACTAACAACTGGGATCAGCCTAGTGCTGTCCTAGTCCCTAAGTCCCTGGTTTTAAATGTCCAAGCAAATAGCCACACAGGCTTTGTCTCACCGCACAGGGGTTCACTCTCCCTAGACAGTCCACACAGGTCTGGTTCCAGGCATGAGCTAACACCTAATGAATCTGGGAGTTCTTATAGAGGCCTAAATGAGCTGACAAGCTTCAGCTGGTCTCATCAACTCCCTGTCTGCACGACGCCCAGCCCTCTCCCTAGAGGTATGAGTCATCCATGAGCCCACTAGCCTTATACAACTCTCCACCTAGTTGTATAAGTCGGCGTAAAGCCTGAATCTGGGCGAAATATATCTACCCCCCTGGATGCAACCAGGTGACTTTACCTTCCTGCTGTCACAATATATATATATATATATTTATTATTATTTTTATAGAATCCCCACTAGACGACCAATCTATCAATAATGAAGTAATATGGATATTTACAATCATTCTGTGGTCCTCACACTGCAATCGATCATGTGCTGATATGGCCCCCTCAGTTCCCGTGATGGACACCTATGAGGTTCGCCTTGATCGGCACCTGGCACTGAAAATGGTAGCCGTTTGTGAGTAACTACACAATTAATTCCTGAGATTGCTCATCTCTGGGCTAATAATTTAATTACTATTGAGATATAGTGACACTGAGCTTTACATATGTGTTCCTTATAGATAGTTGGATTGTGCCTGCTCCTGAGGAAGTGATGTTTTCACGAAACGCGTAGAGCATATTGTGCGGCAATCCCTCTAGTGTTTTATCATGTACCTAATGCATGTCTCGATTTTTTTGTGTAATTTTGCTGTATCCTTGCTGTGGAATTTTATTGAGTAATTGTTACATCATGTCACAACATGGTTACAAATACCGACAGACAATCCAATAAAGATCGCTTTTATGTGCATTTATCTTGTTTATGTAATCATACCAAGATTGTGTTCGCTGCACCGACCAACGGTGTACACACCTCATTCAAAGTCCCAAACCCTCTCCTTTTTGCAAATACTCATTAAATTGGCAGAAAGCCAACTTCGTTGACCCTTAGTTTTTGATGTGTATACTGGCATTTTCTCTCATGGTCTCCAATGGCATTCTTCCCTGATTGATTATCATACAAAAATGTAACAAAACAATAGATATAATCCTGGGAAGATGTGGATTCCATAATGCTAAAGTCTTGAGAGGCAGAAGGCATCTTTATTGGAGCTACAGCAATGAGATCATGGCAGGAGATCAAACTCTGCCTCACTCCTCATAAAACAAAGTTTTAGGAAGAATTTCTATTCAAGAAAGAACATGTTTTGTTCTGATTGTTCTAGACCAGTGTATCTCAACCTTTTTGCCCCAGAGGAACCCTTGGAATTATTTTCAGGTCTAGTGTAACCCTTGCAAAAACCAATTCATTGGAGGTCAGTAGAAAAAATGCTCCTTACATTTGTGGCTAGTGGGAAGAACGTCTCCCTTTACAGTGTTCATTAGAATGCCAGCCTTACAGATCATTTATTTCAAGTAGGTGGTGCTGGTGTAGTGGTACTGGCCCCAGAACTATGAAGCCACAATCAAATGGGAGGTAAATCAGCCACAGCTCAAGAAACCCTAAGGTTCCACAGAGCCCTGGTTGGAAATTGTTGATCAGAAAGATCAGTGCCATGCCACTGGTTCTTCCAAGTGGTGTTGACCCCGAAAATATGCAGGCACCATCAGATGGGAGGTCAATTAGTCACAGCTCAAGGAACCCATAGCAACCTCTGCAGGAACCCTAGGGCTTCACGGAACCCTGGTTGAGAATAGCTGTTCAAAATGCTCAATGAGAGGTTAGAGTATCTTCTGGTTTATTTGTTTTATGCTTTGAGCCGGGGTATGGCCAGGAGGCTCTGCTTAGTAACTTTGCTTACTAAATTATAACAAAAAAAAAAAAAAAATGAACCTGTAACCACAAGGTCACTTTTACACAAAGCACACCCTGCAAAAGATAAGGCGCTATACTTCCCTTTCCAAAAGCCCTTTTGTTGAAACGCTGCTGCTTCGCTTTTCCTCAGGCTGCATCAGATATTTGACATGTCAGATTGGTTGAATACCAACTACTAATGCATGCTGTGGTTTCTAGCTTAATGATGTACGAGCTGTCAGGAGAAACCATAGAGTGCGGTGGGAAACAAGCAATCTAGTCTCCCGGAAGTGTGGCATACTGGCTGGGGGAAAAAAAAATGAGGAGGCAGCGTCTTAAAGGGACCATCAAAAAGGCAAGTATAGAACCTTATCTTTTATTGGGGTGTGCTTTGCGTAAATTTGACCCTGTGGTGACAAGAAAAGAAAAAACATTTACTATGGCTTTCTGGGAGTGGATAAGACAAACTAGCACAGAGATATCCTCTCCTGGAGTACTCCATAGATATAAGAATGTGCTAAGTGATTGAACCACCTGTGCACACGCAAAACTGAAGAGATATTTTGGGTGGGCTTGGCATTTAATAAATTTTCAATGTCCATATTATATAATCCAATAACTAGGTCACATAGGTCCCCCTCGGGGGTCATCACTCTCAGTTCCCATCAGGGTCACATACCCACACTCACGGTCTGGGATCTGCGTGCATTTGTTGTTATTGCCCCTGCATATTACCATGGCGCCCGTAGATGATACACTGCGGTAACTCTCGGTGCCATGCTGCCACTGCGCGGATGCAGATGTAAGTTGAACGTACCACCATGTTTTAATCACCCCATTATACTTTTTATTTATTAATTTATTTATTTTTCTTCCTCATTTTTGCCTGATTGGTTTTCTACCTCTTTTCTCCTAAATTACATTTTTGAGATTATCTGGAATCTTTATTTTTTTGGTTTATGCTCCTGATGAGCGGTTATAAAGCGGCGAAACGCGTAGAGCTGTCAACTTCCATTTTCTGAGCCATCAACTCCTACCTCACAATGGATTAATAATACTAACCTTTATATGGTTTAATTTATGTTTTTTTACAATTTTTTAATACCAAATGTCCAACCCCCTCTTTTTTGTTTCTCCCCTTCTTGCCTCTTGAGACTAATCTGGATAGATTACCTAGGCCACCTTGGCCAATTTCATCTTGGTTACACTTATGATTGTATTTATGGTCTGTTTTATTTATTACGTATGTCCATTGGATTTCGGATTACTATGTAACTTATGTTGAAAATGTTCAAATGTTTTTTAGAGGTTATATGCCCGAAATATTTTATATGAAACTATACAACATAAATAAATATTTTTTCCCGGTCACTTGACGTTCCTTTTGCTGCTGTGTGTCATTTAAAGTCCCACCATTTGCTCCTCCTTTTTTAACCAATGATAGGGATGAAGGCGACTATCCCTTTGATTTTCGCCTCAAGTCCCACAAACGTTCTTTTTCGTTTATACAACAATTCTATAATCCAATGTATCCAGATACATCATAACTCTCACACTGCTTCCGGATGGGCAAAGCATATGTTCTATGCCGACTGGTGAGAGTGCTGCTTGACCCATTCAATATACTGGGCAGCATTTGTCCACAGATTCACATCGGGAAACCAGAGAAGATAAGAACTTTATCAACCATGGCGATTTAGCAAGCAGGTATAGATAGAACACCAGGATAGAATGAATCCCTGAATCAGTTTATATAGAAAATTGTCATATTTAGCCCAACTGTAAAAGTAGTTTACTTAACTATACAAAGTTTCTCTTCTACTTTTTTTTTATCCTATATTATACCGTGGCAGAATAAGAGGCGGGATACCGTCGGAAGATGGGTCAATCTCAATGAAGCTCTCTGGACCTCAACAAAGCTCTCTGGACTATCGTTTCTGTTAAGTGTCATCCAGTGTGAGTCACAATTAGTGAGGAATGTGTTTATAGGTTATCCAGTTTCATTGTACTATCCTGCTAGTATACTAAATGTTGAAGACAACCGTTATACTTTCACACCTTTCTGAGTGTTGTAAATTTTGAAAATTACAATAAAGAAAGCATTAAAAAAACACTATGTTTACATTTATCTTTTCCCCAATATCAAAAATCTCTTGTAAAGATACATTGTAGATCAGCCAGGATAGCAGCCGTCAGTGTAACGGAGTCCATGAACTCCACTACAAAATTAGCCTGCTCTTTGATTTTGTTAGAGGTTTCTATACAGCCAAAGAGCAACGCATTAATTCAACAGAGAGGAAGTTAGAGTGTCAAATCTGTCAACTATAAATCTGTTCTTATACAAAGAATGTAAACACTGAGGTTAGACCCATCAACGCTGACTGTAAAGTTTATTTTTCATAGATTTACAATGGCACACCAAACATTCAAGAATTAACAGAGGTATAACCAAAGCCTTATTCACACAGACTTTAAAAGGAAGCACTTAGCTCGGGAAACACTGTTTTGTACATTCGTTCTGCACAGTGTCATACTGAAAACCTGGCCAATGCTAGATGTTGTAGGCTCTTCAACATTTACTGCTCCACCTCATGGGAGAGCATTTAATATCTGAAAGGACACCATAGGACGTCACTCCAGTGAAGTACATGCTTTTTCTCTGAAGAAGCCTTTGGTTATAACCAAAACAATGGTTTGGAATATTTTTTTAAGTATTTTTATATTTGTCTTTTTTCTATAATGAGCACATGTCAGAGTTGATACATTGGGTGACAGCTGATAATGCATACGTTGCTTGTTTTCATATTCAGAGGTACTTTGTGATCAGTTCATAGGTGATGTATACTGTAGGTCCACAAAAAAAAGAGAGGCAACACCCATTATCCACAACAGAAAAATTAACATGAAAAATTTATTAACTTGAAAAATTTGGATTCTTATTACTATCTATACATATAAGGCCAGACTAAGTACATGCTCTTTCTGCCTAACAGTTTTTAGTGTACAAATCTGAGTAGCTCTTTATTTAATGGGGGACCTGGTTGCCTGAGTTAGCCCCTGTTTCATCTAGGCCTTTGATACACCAGAAGTGAGATCTCTTAAAATTAATTCTGATTCTATTTTGGACGTTAGGGAGTTCCCATCTACTTTTTTTTATGTTCCAACATCTCCATAATAAAAAAATAGACAGATTGGGTACCCCTCACAATGGCAATAGCAGGTCTGCAATCCTAGAAACTTATGTGCAGAGATCTCACCAACAGAGTTCCAGAGAAATAGCATTCTACTGTGATATGAGTGAATGGTGTTTTAAAGAGAACATATCATTTTGGTTTATAATGTTCAGTACTATATGCATAAATAACTAAATGTCATAAAGTCCAGTAAACTGGGCTTCATCAATTAACCTGCTATGAAATGTTTATTTGTAGAACGTACACAAATAATTGTAAAATATCAACCATCAAATGTTAAAGCAGTATTAAACTCAAAAGCAAATATTATATTGCAACTTACAAATTCGTATATGTGATGGCTGCAACAGTTTTCTTTTTTAGGCTCTCTTTTTTCTAGTAAATAATTTTTTATTGTAATGAATATAACAACTTGACAACCGTTCACCCACGCAGGGGTATAGCATGTTAAACATATCAAAAGGGCGGTGGGCTGGGAAAGTCTGATCAGGTGAATTTTACAAGTGCTAAATGTCCATTGGGCGACCTAGGGAGATAAACCGAAGGTCCATATATGTCACCTGGGCCAACGGCCAACTAAGGGAGCCCATGTTGCAGGTGCACTAGCTTACAGAGGGTAATATGTGTGCTGGTCTACTGGACACCCCCCCCCCCCAGGAGACGGGGTGAACAATTAAAAGGAGAGGTGAAAAAATAATTTCAGAGCTGGCAGCAATAGCTGCATGTCAGCAAAACCACAGCACATCTAACATGGTGAAGTAAGACGACGGTAGCATTGCATTTCCAAAAGCCTGTGCGGTTTAACCTCCTTTCTATTGGTATCACCTACCATTTTCAAACTTTCAAGGAAGATTTGTATTTCAATGATGGCTGTGAGAAATATCTTCGCAATGGTATTTTTTTCCAGAATTACATGCAGGGGCATTCCAGGATCACCAGAGTGCTGAGGTATACTTGTTTTTGAGCAATGCATAGATGAGAATTAAAGGGCTGAATGGTTAAACAGGCAAACTGCACTCCCTTTAAGTATTTTAGGACTTCTTTAAAATTTTAGCTGCAGTGCGCAGCAAATGACTTTCACAAACTTGCTGTATTAAAAAGACAGCTGCTTACCTTTATATGTATATTTAGTAAATTAAGCATAAAAAAACAAATTTTTATGGAATAACCAGCGCAAATTGTGGTAAAAGTCCACTACAAAATGTTTTATTTAACATCTTTTTTTTTTCCCTTCTTGTTAAAGTGTCATTAAAAGCAAAACTTTTTTTTTTTTTTTACCATCTATGTCCCTTTGGTGAGATTTTTTCCTTTACTTCCCATAGCCAAAGCGAGGAGTGAGAGAAAATCCCTCCAAAGTGGGGGAATCCCAGGGTATCACCAGAACTAGTGTCCCCATTCGAAGATTCCCTTCTATTAGGCTCCGCTCACACCTGAACGATTTTCTGCTTCCCATTAATTTCAATGGCCCCTGTTCACATACGAGTGTTCTGTCACCTGAAGCAAAATGCCTGAAGCTCAAAAAAGTACATGAGCTTCTTTTTGGCAGAATACAAGCGTTTTTGGCCCCATAGACTTCAATAGAAATGCCTGTTTTTACACGTGTTTTTCTGCTCAAATAGCAGCTCTCCACCCCTAATGCTTTCTTATTGACTAAACAAAAATGCCTGAAGCTGTAAAACACTTGTAATACACTTATAAAATGCTTTAAAAAGCTGGAAAAACACTTAAAAAACGCCAGTAAATCGATACACTCAGGTGTGAATGGAGCCTTACTGTTCTGGTGTCAACCAAAAATTTGGGATTTTCTTTCCCTTTCACTGATAATGGTAAACAGGACAAATGGAGAGGGTGAATCTCCCAATGAGGGCACATAAAGCAATAAAACCTGACAGGTGTTCTAATCCCTCTCCCCAAAACTTAAAGAAAAAAAAAATGCCTTTAGTGTGGTCTGGGGGATGAAACATATCAGGGGACACTGTAACAACGTAATACATACAGTCTTAAAGAAAAAAAAGAAATAGGGACATGAAGGGTGTGAATACGGTTCAGGAGGGCAGTATTTCTTTGTCAAATGTTTTTATTGAGATTTCAATGGGGGAACAGAAGTTGGGGAGGGAAAAAAAAGAAAAGAAAAGAAAAAGAAAAATACTAAAATACAGAAGCATAGATATATCGGAGTTACATTAACAGTACCAAGTATAACATATTGAGTCCATATATATATATATATATATATATATATATATATATATATATATATATAGAGATAGATAACTATTCACTATGATTAATAAATGCACACAGAAAATTAAGTGAATATATGAAAAAGTGGGAGGAAAAAATAAAAAACTAGCAGATGTGTCGATCTGACTATTTGTCAAGATATCATACTAATTTAATAAGGCATAAAGCCGTAGTAAAGTTTGAGATAAGTAACCTTAAAGTAAAAACTTGTTAAATCGCTTCACGATTTATTAATCAGAAATCAGAAGGATAAAAAAATATATATGTATAAAAAAATATATAAAAAAAAAAGAAAATTAAGACAGAGTACAGGATAGGAAAAAGATAAGAATATGAGGGAAAAAATAAACACCTGGGACGGTGATCTGACTCCTGACATACAAGTATATATACTTTGAGAGATTGTATAGATATACTAGTTTGGTAACATCAAAGACTGGTCAAAGTCGGTTGGGAAGTGATGTTTCACCCAGGGCTGCCAAATTTTACGAAATGTATTTACCGTATATACTCGAGTATAAGCCGAGTTTTTAAGCACAATTTTTTGTGCTGAAAATGCCCCCCTCGGCTTATACTCGAGTCACCTTTTTGCGCCTGATCTCCCGAACTTTGGGGAGCCGGTACCGGCCGGCCGTAGGTCTCCTGGACCCCAAATTTGGCACACATGTAGCCCCACTCTTCCTCTACAAATGTGCAAAGTTTCTTGTCCGGGGGACCTACGGCCGGGGAGCAACGATTTTTCAAATCCGGGCACTCCTTTTTAATAGACTCCCATGTTAAAAACGGTCATTTCTCTGATGAATTTGGGGACCCGGTACCGGCCGGTCGTAGGTCCTCTGGACACCAAACTTGGCACACATGTAGCCCCACTCTTCCTCTACAGGTTTGCAAAGTTTCTTGTCCGGGGGACCTACGGCTAGGGAGCACCGATTTTTCAGACCAGGCACCCCTTCCATAGACTCCCATGTTAAACGTCAGTCTAGTCATGGACACAGTGAGGCGAAGTGAGGCACACCCTAGGCTTATACTCGAGTCAATAAGTTTTCCCAGTTTTTGTGGTAAAATTAGGTGCCTCGGCTTATATTCGAGTCGGCTTATACTCGAGTATATACGGTATTTTATTTTCTTCAATAGCTGTCATTTTTGCAAATAACAGTGCTCTATTCATTCTGTGTTTGGCTTCCGCTAAAATTAGAGAGTTTGTTTTCCAAGCTTTAGCAATAGTTTGTTTGGCAGCTGTAGATAGATAAATTAGTAATTTAAATTGAGTATGGGTAAGTGTGGAAGGCTTAAGATTTAGTAAAGCAGTAGCAGGGTCTGGAAGAATTGGAATTTCAAGACTTTTAGATGCCATTGAGAATATTTTTGTCCAAAATTCTTGGACAACTGGACATTTGGAGGGCAGTATTTCCAATAAGAGGCTAAAATCAAGAACACAGGAGGAAAGTTTAAGGCCTGTCTCACAGCACCCTTTCTTTATGAAATAAAATCTTTCTTCCAAGATAAATGGTGAGTGATTAACAAATGGATCCCAGTGTCAGTGATCATACATTAGTGCTGAATACCAAAAAGGGCACAACTCCGCCACCAGGTGTAATGGCCGCTCACGTCAAATCCAAGGAAAATTCGCATCAAACTGCCAAAGCAATCTCGATAAGATATCATCCATCAATGGTCATCATACATGCAACAAGGAAAACATCTCCCATGGTGTAGTATGTAATAATGGTTTATAAAAAATAAAAAAAGTGACTTGGCTATGGCTACTCGCATGTCTACAATTTTAAATGCAAGTCTTCCTGTGTTTTAAATAAACCATTATTACATACTACACCATGAGATGTTTTCCTTATTGCATGTACGATGACCATTGGCGGATGATATCTTATGGTGATTGCTTTAGCAGTTTGCTGCGCATTTTCCTTGGATGTGAGGTGAGCGGCCATTACACCTGGTGGTGGATTTGTTGCTTTTTTGTGATTCAGCACTAATATATGATCGCTGACACTGGGATCCATTTGTCACTCACCATTTATCTTGGAAGAAGGATTTTAAGTCACTATTTTTTGATCTTAACATTTTTTGCACTGGACTCATTTATATTTTTATTATTCAACACTTTTTTTTTCACTTTTTTATGTTTATTTGAATATATGATATTTGACATGTATATTTCCATTGGTGTATCTGGATTTAGAGCTGCTCCATTATATTAGCCTTTATTATCGTTGGTGTTAGTGACACTATAGGAGTTTGGCAGCTTTACTTACCACTATTGCACCGCACTGTGTTACTTGATTATTTATTGTAATCTATACACTGAGTAGCGCATAAGTTCCTTCTCATTTTTTACCCTTTCTTTGTGACATTTCATTAAGTTCTATTGGATACAGCACAGTATAAGTCAGTGGAGTGCATTATACTATGCTGCCATGAAAAAATGTACTGCATGCCGTACTTTTTTTCAGTGCACACCACCACTGTGCAATGGTAGGAACTGGCCGGGCAGGAAACAAGGCCTTTTGCCCTATATTGTGGTTGGACTGCGCTTGAAAACCTGCCCAATGCAGCCCTACCACACCTGGTGTGACTAGACCCTAAAGTCTGCCATAGATGGTTTGAATCTAAACTTTTATAGGTAATAATTGTCCTCTGAGCGACCTAGGCAAACAAACCGAAGGTCCACATAAGTCTCCTAGGCCCAAGGGCCTACAAGGAAGGTCCGTGTTGCAGGTGCACTGGTTTGCATCAAGGAAAAAAATGCGCTCAGTTCCACAAAATGCCCCTGGTTGGGGTGGCCAGTCAGTAAAAATTAGCAAAATTGGTTTTATGAAAAGTATTTTTAATTTAAAAAATAGTAGCGCTAAACCCATATTCAATAAATATGTGCAACTATAAACAATTGAATATATAATGAGTACACCACGTGATAGTGCACAAAATATCTCAATCACTGTAAACAATATTCATAACGTTCATAGGTGACCATCAGAATAATTTGTGAGAAAAACTCCAAAGGAGGAAAAAGGAAACAAGTCCAAAAGAAAAAGTTGTGCGTTTTCAAGTGTTTAAACTCAAATAGTAGAACAGTCCTCTAATTAACTTGAATCAAAATCTTCCACCACACCGCTGTGATTGTGACTCCTCTCCCATAAGACTTGCACTCACCAGATAAAATAGCACTCTCATGCTCAGGCAAATAAGGCTTAAATGCACCAACCAAGGTGACTTCAGCGTTTCCAACGGTGCTCAATCAATACAGGGAAATTCCATATGTAAAGGCAAAAATAAAAAGTGCTTCCAATAGTGAAATATTGTCAGTGAATCATTTATTAAAAAGGCACACATAACCTTCAGCTATTGCACTCACATCACTCAAATACAACAAGGCACTTCACAAATAAAACTTCAGCGATGAAAACTTCACACAGCAGACAGGCTTGCAGGGGTGTACTAAGGTGTATCACGGTCACGGCGGACCCAGGATATAAACCGATTCTCACCCTCCACTCGCCCTCTCGCTATCCTTAACCTGTAGCTGATTCACAGACTGTGATTCTGAACGTTACACTTCACTGATGATTGAAGCACAGCCACGCCCAGACATGTTTCGTCATACAGACTTCTTCATTGGGATTGGCTGTGCAGCTAAAACAACCTCCCCTTTATACTCTCCCTCCATCCATTGATGGTTCGGTTCCCAGTGCGCTTGCGTGCCACCTGTGTCTCCATGACCGCGATACACCAGCTATGACACCGTGCAGCTTGATCAAGGAGAACATGAGTACATAAATACAAAATATAAAAAATGCAAAAATGATCAGACATTTTAAAAGCACTAGTTATAGGTATAAAACTCAGCGGTCAGATCTTATATGATAGCGGGCCATATAAAAACATTATATGCTATTTGGACAGAGACACATCTGGTATATAGCACCCATCCCTAACAGAATATGGCACATAAATTCCAGCCAGCTAATAATAAAAATACATATAAAAATAAAAGCAAAAATACAGTCTAGAGATTCACGATTAAAAAATAAAAATGAAAAATTATTGATAAAACAATTTAAGTCCAGTTCAATGTTCAGCCCTCTCGGGTGGAGACTTTTTAAAAGAAAAATCCATTTAGTTTCTCTTCTCGACAAGTCCCTAACCTGATTGGAACCCCTCCACGAGGGTTGCATAACATGAATACCGCAGAATTGTAAAACTGATGGATCTTGGTCATGTTTATCCTTAAAATGTAGTGATACGCTGTGGTGTTTAAAACCTTTCCTAATGTTGGCTAGATGTTCAGCTATGCGGACCCTTAATAGGCGTTTAGTTCTTCCCACATAGTACAGCCCGCATGGACACCACAGGAGGTATACGACAGGATGAATTGCATGTTATAAAATGATCTATTTCAAATATTTCATTATCCATATTCGCAATAGTGGTGCGACCCCTATTACTAGTGTTAACAGTTCTGCAGCAAATGCATCTACGACAAGAATAAAAACCTTTAAAATCTATTGACGGATTTTTTGTGGGGTGGGTGAAGAATTTTTTGTACCACCCGATCCCCAAAACTCGGGGCCCTTCTATAAATGAACTTTGGTCTATTCGGTAGGGCATCACATAAATGTCTATCCCTACATAGAGAATATTTTCAGTAAATATTGGTATATTCTATTTCCTTATATTGATAATGGAAGTCAGAGATGAAGCCCCATTGATGTTGATCATTCACTGGTGTATTGTTTTTCTTCCTCAAACACTGTTCCCTTGGTATTTCAGCAATTTCTTTGATGGTATCATTGATAACTTCCTCCTTATATCCCTTCTGCAGCAATTTCTCTCTCAATACATCGGCCTGTGCGAAATAGTCATTAGATTCAGTATAATTACGTTGAACCCTTAATATCTGTCCCTTAGGAATGTTCCTGATCCAGGTAGGATGATGTCCACTCCTAATGGACAGATAGCGGTTTCTATCAGTTGGCTTAAAATATACCTTGGTGCTCAACCCAGCCTCAGTTTTCATGATGGTGAGATCTAAAAAGTTAACACTTAAGTCACTGATGACATAATCCAAAACTATATTATTGGTATTCAGATTAAGCTGTTGGACAAACTCAACCGCAGATTCCCTAGACCCCTCCCATATAAACAGGAGGTCATCTATGAATCTACGGTAGAGCTTTAATTCTGATCTATTATGGCTAAATACATGTCTATCCTCCCATTCCGCCATGAACAGGTTGGCGAGACTGGGAGCAAATTTGGCTCCCATCGTCATGCCAACCTGCTGGGAGAAGAACTGATCGTGGAACCAAAAGTAATTATGGGCCATACAAAAATCTAGAACCTTTCCTAAAAAACATTTCTGTATATAGGGTATATCCTCTTGCCTACTCAAAGCTCAATTAAGTGCTAGGAGAGCATCTTCATGTTGTATAATAGTATACAGCGAACAAACGTCCGCGGTTACAAGATAGGTCGTAGAATCTGGATTAAGCTTGACCTCATCAAGCAATCGCAGGAGGTCCGTCGTGTCTTTTAAGTATGCCCTCGTCACTTTAACACTTGGTTGTAGGAACTTGTCCAGATATTCCCCAAGCCTAGCTGTCACCGACCCTATTCCATCAACGATCGGGCGTGCTGGTGGTGTGACTGCGTTCTTATGGATCTTAGGCAATGTATAAATTACCGGTATTCTACAAGAGCTTGGGTTGAGGTATCTGCTTTCCTTCAAATTTAGGGCATTATTTCTAAAGCCCCATTCAACCAATAGATTTAATTGTTCCTTATATGGTCCAGTAGGGTCAGACACTAGTTTCCTATATGTAACCTGATCATTTAGAAGCTCCACTAACTGATTATGATAAAAGGATTTATCCAAAAGTACCACACCTTCCCCTTTATCCGCCGGGCGGATTACAATGTCCTTTCTATCCTCCAAGGATTTTATTCCTTCCCTGATATACTCTGGGTTCACTCATTTTTTTTGGGGGGGGGCGGGGTTCTTATATATCCTTTAGCACCAAATTCTTAAATACCTCTACATAGTGGTTATTAGAATTTTGTGGATTAAAATATCTTCCCTGAATCCTTAATTATTCGCCTGGACGCATCGTACGGATGGCTCAAAAAATATTTTTTCATGTTTAATGTGCGAATAAACTTGTGTGTATCCATATACACATCAAATTTGTTCATACTCTTTCGAGGTGCACATTTCAAACCAAGATTTAAAATGTTTTTCTCTTTATGATTAAGTTCCGTTTTACTTAAATTAAAGATACCAGCATCTAATTGTTCCTTCTTCTCTTTCTGGGATTGTTTTTGTTTTGCCTGCACGACATCCTCTCCTTCTCTGCGATACGGTACTACATCTCTGTTTAGGTAACATGGGGCCGGCATATCACTACATTTTAAGGATAAACATGACCAAGATCCATCAGTTTTACAATTCTGCGGTATTGATGTTATGCAACCCTCGTGGAGGGGTTCCAATCAGGTTAGGGACTTGTCGAGAAGAGAAACTAAATGGGCTTTTCTTTTAAAAAGTCTCCACCCGAGAGGGCTGAACATTGAACTGGACTTTGTTTTATCAATAATTTTTCATTTTTATTTTTTAATCATGAATCTCTAGACTGTATTTTTGCTTTTATTTTTATTTGTATTTTTATTATTAGCTGGCTGGAATTTATGTGCCATATTCTGTTAGGGATGGGTGCTATATACCAGATGTGTCTCTGTAAAAATAGCATATGTTGTTTTTATATGGCCCGCTATCATATAAGATCTGCCCGCTGAGTTTTATAACTAGTGGTATTAAAATGTCTGATGATCGTTTTTGCATTTTTTTATATTTTGTATTTATGTACTCATGTTCTCCTTGATCAAGCTGCATGGTGTCATAGCTGGTGTATCGCGGTAATGGAGACACAGGTGGCGCGCAAGCGCACTGGGAACCGAACCAGCAATGAATGAAGGGAGAGTATAAAGGGGAGGTTGTTTTAGCCGCACAGCCAATCCCAATGAACAAGTCTGTATGACGAAACATGTCTGGGTGTGGCTGAGCGGCAATCAGTGAAGTGTAACGTTCAGAATTGCCGTCTGTGAATCAGCTACAGGTTAAGGATAGCGAGCGGGCAAGTGGAGGGTGAGACTTTTGGTTTATATCCTGGGTCCGCCGTGACCGTGATACACCTTAGTACACCCCTGCAAGCCTCTCTGCTGTGTGAAGTTTTCATCGCTGAAGTTTTATTTGTGAAGTGCCTTGTTGTATCTGGAGTGATGTGAGTGCAATAGTTGAAGGTTACGTGTGCCTTTTTAATAAAATGATTCACTGACAATATTTCACTATTGGTAAAAAAAAAAAGGAGCAGACTCTATGCTTATTAGGCATGTAAAAAAACAAGTTCAACAGATAATGATAATGTCATCAATACTAACTGTAGAGTAATCAGAGTACAGTGCATATCAACCAAATACATAAGACGCCATCACTGATTCAATATATTTTTATGGTCCTTCAAAGCAGAAAATGAATATGTGATTGCTCACTAGATGCTTTTGAAGCACAGCATTTATCATTGCTGTGAGTATTTCATTTTATGTCACTTTACGGGTATTTGCACCGTCTGATCACACAGCAAATCACTGAAGCATTTTTTTGAAAATGATCATGTGCAGACAGCCTGGCTGGATCATGGTGTCGGCGATTAAGTGCTCCAATTTAGTGCCCATTTACTAAGTGCCTTTTCGGAGCTCAGCAGCTAACAGAAGGAATGCTTTCTGGGCGGGCGTTTTCACAAAACATCCAGCGTCAACTGTGCTGACCTGATCATAGTTTGTGACGAATACATGAGATTCGTTTCCAAATTATCTTTTTGTTTGGGAAAAAAAATCTGGTATTAAAGAGAGCCAGTCACAATTAAGCTTGTGCAAGAATCAAAACATTTATCTTAAATTTGTCTGAATCTGCAAGGCCTACTTATGCAAGATTTATATTTTAACCCTTATTTAGCACTATTTAAGGGACACATCCCCCCAGTTGCTGCCCTGTTAAATGCTTGCAGTCATGTTAATAAAAAACATGCTGTCTTCCACCTCTTAAAGTGGTTGTAAACCCACTTTGACAACTTGCACCTACAGGTAAGCCTAGATTAAGGCTTACCTGTAGGTGCAAGAAATATCTCCTTAACCTACACGGTTAAGGAGATATTTGCAGATAACACTGCACCGATGTCTACGGCGCATGCGCGCCGTAGACAACGGCGCAGGCGCACTGAGCGTCCCGGCATAATGAATGGGATCAAGCTGGGATTATGCGCGGTATCGTGCCGTTCCCTTGCGCATGCGCAAGAGTGACGACATCGCCGCTCCGGCCAATCACAGCGCCGGAGCGGCAATACCAGGAAGAAGCTCCAAGGGGACATGGCGGCGGCGGCGGGGAACGAGGAGGACTTTGGGGGCTTCGATTTCAGGTAAGTGCCACATAATGAGCTAGTATGCTATGCAGAGAAGTTACAGCTATATAGTTAGCTCAGACATTGCAGTAGATCTACGCAAGTTATTTTACAACATACTCTAATAAATGTTGCTGGTTGGTTTTTGGAAGTGCCTATCAGAGCCAATGACTCTAATAGGCTTCTCGATTACAGCCTGAGGGCTGTAATCAGCTTCCAAATAGTTAACCAGGGGACGCACGGGGGGTGCGTTCCTTGGTTAACACTGACAGGCGTCTCAGCCAATCAGGTTCACCGGGTCTGGTTACCGGTAACCTGATTGGCTGAAGCGACATCGAGGGCGGGAGAAGACATCGAGGACGGAAGGAGGACAGCGCTGACCCGAGGAAGGTAAGTGCAGGGCTGGGGGGAAACTGGCTGCATTTGGGGACAAACTGGCTGCATTTGAGGGGGCAAACTGGCTGCATTTGAGGGGGCAAACTGGCTGCATTTGAGGGGGCAAACTGGCTGCATTTGAGGGGGCAAACTGGCTGCATTTGAGGGGGCAAACTGGCTGCATTTGAGGGGGCAAACTGGCTGCATTTGAGGGGGCAAACTGGCTGCATTTGAGGGGGCAAACTGGCTGCATTTGAAGGGGAAAACTGGCTGCATTTGAAGGGGAAAACTGGCTGCATTTGAAGGGGAAAACTGGCTGCATTTGAAGGGGAAAACTGGCTGCATTTGAAGGGGAAAACTGGCTGCATTTGAGGGGGCAAACTGGTGGCGTTTGGGCACAGTGGCTGCGTTTAATGGGCACAGTGGCGGCAATTTGTTTTTTTTCAGTTTGTTTGTGCCCCCCCAAAATTTTGAGCACCAGCCGCCACTGCTTACCATTAAAAACTACACAGAGAAGTTACAGCTATGTAGTTAGCTCAGACATTGCAGTAGATCTACGCAAGTCATTTTACACCATACTCTAATAAATGTTGCTCTGTAAAATAAATTACAGAACTAGTAAAAATAAACTCCTATGTAAACCTTAAAAGTAATAAAATAAAGCCAATTCAGCATTAACCCACATCAATTTGTCTTCTGAAAACATTCTAAAATATTTCAGCAACTTGAAACATACACAGACTGCATTAATAAGCAAGCCCTTAGTGTGGGATAAACCATTAACGTTAAGACCACTGGGACGCATACTGCTTAACAAGAGCTGCTTTGAACTGAAGGCACACGGGAAAGGAAGCTTTCACCATAAATAAGGAAGTTTTACTTTGATTCAGACCACTGACAGTCCAAATGTTCCCAACACAAATTCACTTTGGCTCTTAATTCCTAAGCAGCTGCTTAAGTAGTTATTTAAATGTGTAGTACCAGAGAGACATACTAAAAGAACATTATCAGGGGTATATGTAAGAGGCTAGACATCTCAAAGCATGGCAGCTGTCCATACAGGTGTATTTACACAGAAAGTATACCAACACATTTTAACTGATCAGTCAACCTGAAAAATCCAACAAGACCTGAGCGGAAGATAAAAAAGAACAAGATACAGTAGTCTGAAATTATTTCATTTTGTGAAACCTTACCAATAGAAAAAAAAGTGTTTTTACCCCCTGTATTTGTTTTAAATATTGGGGAGATGACTGTCAAACTGAGGGGGAGATTTACTAAAACTGAAGCAGACAGAATCTGGTGCAACTGTGCATAGTAACCACTCAGCTTCTACCTTCAGCTTGATCAATTAAAATTTGACAATAAAACCTAGAAGCTGATTTGTTACTCATCAGAGCTGCAGCAGATTCTGTGTGCGCAAGTTTTAGTAAATCTCTTCCAAGAGTCTATGGTTAGAGGCTCCCTGTGCTCTGACAGCTGTTGCCTCATAGCGGTTTACATTCCTCGAAGAGCAAATCTTCCCTGAAGAAGCTCCTGAAAATAGGGTCATCCTGATCAACAAGCCTCAGAACTGTCACAGTGATCAACCAACAGCACAATCAGACTTCAGGGGGGTCTTTCAGCTTTGGCTTAAAGCATCATGAATGTAAAGCTCAACTAAGCCGGGGGCAAATATAAATCGTCCATCGTTCCAATTGTGGCGGATTCTTTTTAGGGACGACAACCAGTGTAATTAACAATGTGTACAAATCTAAATGCTGATTAGTCGTTTTTACTATTTTGGGCTCATCCTTTCCTAATCTGTACAAAGAAAAGATAGAACAGACTCTGATGGGCACACCAAGTGCCCTATACCAGTGGTTGTCAACCTTTCAGAACTCACAGACCACTAAACTTAAAATTTTTAATGCCGCAACCCACTAACATGAATTTTACGTGTTTTATACACACAATGTTCCAGTTCTCTGCCCCCTCTCCCCCTTGATCACACTGCTGCCTTATACACACAATGCTCTGGGCTCTCTGCCCCCTCTACCACCCCCCCACTCTGCATCACACTACTGCCTTATACAGACTCATCATTGGATATCACCTCCTTATCCAGCCATGTGCTCAAGCTTCGTGCTCCCTTCCCCAGTGTGTGCCATTGCAAGTCCCCTCCTTCACCACCTCCTGTTCTCTGCACTACTCCTGGTGCCTCCCTTTGAGTTCACAGAAGCCGGAACTACAGAGGAGGCATCTGGTATCAATGTGCGCTGACAAAATTGACTGGAAACAAGACTGCGCAGTATACATCCGCCACAATGATGATTTGCAGTAGAAACCTTGAGGACCAACAACATTTTCGCTTGGACCAGTAGCGGCCCGTCCATAGCCCCCCCAAGCTAGTCCTAGAAAAAAAAGAAAAAAAAAAGGTCACTAAGAGTTTCCAGGCGCCGGACACGCGGCAGTCTATGGGAAGCTTCCCAGATTGCAAGCTGGGAAGCTGATTTTCCCGTGTTAAGGGAGGGTTCGGGGCGCCAGGAGGGTGTAATATGTACATGGAGGGGTAATATGTACAGGTAGGGGGACAGGGAAATATGTACAGGGGGATAATATGTACAGGAGGGGGTAATATGTACAGGAGGGGGTAATATGTACAGGGAGGAGGGGGGTAATATGTACAGGGGGGTGTAATATGTACAGAAGGGGTAATATGTACATGTAGGTGTACTATGTACAAGGAGGGGGAAAATATGTACAGGAGAGTGTAATATGTACAGGGAAGGGGGGGGATATGTACAGGAGGGTGTAATAGATCAGTGACTGAGGCTGTATACCCTGTGCTGTGACGCAGGGGCTGTATACCCTGTGCTGTGACGCAGGGGCTGTATACCCTGTGCTGTGACGCAGGGGCTGTATACCCTGTGCTGTGACGCAGGGGCTGTATACCCTGTGCTGTGACGCAGGGGCTGTATACCCTGTGCTGTGACGCAGGGGCTGTATACCCTGTGCTGTGACGCAGGGGCTGTATACCCTGTGCTGTGACGCAGGGGCTGTATACCCTGTGCTGTGACGCAGGGGCTGTATACCCTGTGCTGTGACGCAGGGGCTGTATACCCTGTGCTGTGACGCAGGGGCTGTATACCCTGTGCTGTGACGCAGGGGCTGTATACCCTGTGCTGTGACGCAGGGGCTGTATACCCTGTGCTGTGACGCAGGGGCTGTATACCCTGTGCTGTGACGCAGGGGCTGTATACTCTGTGCTGTGACGCAGGGGCTGTATACTCTGTGCTGTGACGCAGGGGCTGTATACTCTGTGCTGTGACGCAGGGGCTGTATACTCTGTGCTGTGACGCAGGGGCTGTATACTCTGTGCTGTGACGCAGGGGCTGTATACTCTGTGCTGTGACGCAGGGGCTGTATACTCTGTGCTGTGACGCAGGGGCTGTATACTCTGTGCTGTGACGCAGGGGCTGTATACTCTGTGCTGTGATGCTGAGCTGTATACTCCTGACACTATGGGTGGAAGCAAGTGGAATACAGGGGACGGAGTGAGTCTTCTATAAGGGGTGAGGGCTTATGAGAAGTGTGAGTAGTCAAAAAGGAAGGGTGGGGTCTGGCGCCCCCCCATCCTAAAACTTCACCAGCCGCCACTGGCTTGAACCAACAACATTTTCACTTGGACCATCAGTGCTCCACAGACCACTGGTTAGCAACCACAGCCCTAGACTCCATACCAAAATCATTATCTCATGTCTCAAATTGTGGTCCTTAACCACTTCCCACCCAGCCACTGCATATAAACGGCCGGGTGGGCGCTCTCTCCTTCCGAGTGGACGTTCAGGAATGTCCCTCAGAAGGAGGGGGATCGAGCGCACGAGCGCGCGCAGCGGCGCGATCCCGATGCGCTCGTGTCACCCAGACATGGCGCATCTCAGATCGGCAGGAGGGCTCTGTGATTGGCCCTCCTGAACACATGACGGCCGTGTCCGATCACAGCCATCATGTGATGTAAACAGAGAGCCGGTTGCTAGGCGATCGGCTCTCCTCTCCTCACACATTAGTTGTCGTGAGGAGAGGAGAGCGGATCGCTGCAGCTGGCTTGGTGATCAGTGAGTATGAGCTGTATTTTACAGCTTTTTACACACTGATCACCAGCCTAGTAACAGTGTAAAACACAATGTCCCCAAATCAATGTCCCACACACGTCCCCACACAGTAAAAACACATGTCCCCCACATATGTAACAGTAAAATCCCATGTCCCAATGATTATCTGCACACATATGTCCGTGATCACCTGCGCACATCTGTACATGATCATTTGCGTACATATGTCCGTGATCACACCAACCAATTATTATACACTTAACAGGATTTTTTTTTACCAAAGACATGTAGCAGAATACATTTTGGCTTAAATGTATGACAAAATTTGATTTTATTGGATTTCTTTTAAAATAGAATAAAGAAAATATTGGGTTTTTTTTTCCAAATTTCCGATCTTTTTTCGCTTATATCGCAAAAAATAAAATACTGAGCTGTGAATAAATACCACAAAAAGAAAGCTCTATTTGTGCGAACAAAATGATAAAAATTTAATTTGGGTACAGCGTAGCATGACCGCGCAATTGTCATTGAAAATGTGATAGTGCTAAAAGCTGAAAATTGGCCTGGGAAGGAAGGGGGCGAAAGTGCCCAGTATTGATGTGGTTAATAAATAATGCATTCTAAAGAAAAAGGAAGATGGGAAGGGAACAATAATGGATGCTAGAAATTACATTTAACATTGTACATTGCAGTTTGTGAGTTCTTATAACCCAGCCTTGTAATGCGATTATTTGCTCATGGCATAGATGTGGTAAAAAGAGAAATTTGGACTCCCTACTAGTTCACTCCTGAACCCACACCAAGGGTTCACTCACACCAAAGACACACTCCATAGATCATTAGTCACAGAAGCAGATATCACTGTGGCCCAGTTGGCAGAGATAATGATGTAAGCATGCCCTGAAACACTTTTAACCTCCATGGCGTTATGATTATGTCAGATTTTTGCGTCTCAAAGCGTTTTGTTTCGTTTTGGATAGAAATTTGACATTTTATATTGTAGGCCTATAATTCTTAGTAATAATACACTTAAGTCTGTCCAAACAAGAGTCTAGTAGACAACCCGGGTATGATAAAGTCTGAAACAGGAAATCATAAATTATAATATAATAACTAACTAGGGATGAGCCGAACACCCCCGGGTTCGGTTCGCACCAGAACCTTCGAACGGACCGAAAGTTCGCGCGAATTTTCGAACCCTATTCGTTATAATGGACGCGAACGTTCGAAATCAAAATTGCTAATTACAACGGCCAATATGCATGTTAATGTTATAAAACAGGTTTGGGGACCCGGGTCCTGCCCCAGGGGACATATATCAATGCAAAAAGAAATTTTAAAAACTAAAGTTTTTTCGGGAGCAGTCATTTTAATGATGCATAAAGTGAAAAAAAAAAAAGTGAAATTTTCCTTTAAATACGGTACCTGGGGGGTGTCTAAAGTATGCCTGTGAAGTGGCATGTGTTTCCCGTGTTTAGAACTGTCCTTGCACAAAATGACATTTGTAAAGGAAAAAAAGAAGCCATTTAAAACCACTTGCGGCTTTAATGTCATGTCTTGTCCTGGCCGCCATATGGCTGAAAATCCTTGAGAAAAATGGCATGGCTACCCCATCACCCCCCCCCCCCCCACCCCAGCCCCTTTGGGTCTTGTATGGATACTAAGGGGGACCCCGCACCCAAAATAAAACCCTATACCTACAACCCTATATACTCTGAACAGCAGTATATAGGTGGTGCAAACAAGACATGGACTGTAGGTTTGTTCTTAAGTAGAATCTGAACAGGTACATTATGAAGTGTAGCTACATCCCAAAAAAATCAATTTTTAAGCTTTTTGGAGAACATAGGGAGGGGTTATCACCCCTGTAACATTTGCTGTCTTTGCACATCTGTTCAGAACATGTCACCTCACTTTCCGTCCCAATGACAAATGTTTTTGGAAAAGTGGGGTTTTAATTGAAACAAGGATTGGTGATAAAGCATCAGTAGAGAGGAGATACCTTTTTCCCAAATTAAATCTAACAGGATAGAATTTTCCTTCCTAGGGGTAGATTTCCTCTCACTTCCTGTTTTCTCTTGCCGTTTGCAAGTAGGAGTCGTTTGTAAGTTGGATGTTTGAAAGTAGGGGCCTGCCGTATATACTCTGCAGAAATTTGCCCTATTAGATGTTGGTGTAGCCACAAGACTGGTGGGCACAGGAATGGGCCCTGCTGTGAGTTAATAGATCAAGATTTGTACTTGCATGCACCTGTTGAACCGGGCAGAAAAATTGGGCCTTTGGTGGTGGTGGTGGTGGTGGTGGACGGTGTTGCCACAAGACTGTAAGCCCTCACAGTTACTCTTGGTGGGTGCAGGAATGGGCCCTGCTGTGAGTTATTAGATCAAGATTTGTAATTGCATGCACCTGTTGAACAGGGCAGAAAAATTGGGCCTTTGGTGGTGGTGGTGGTGGACGGTGTTGCCACAAGACTGTAGGCCCTCATAGTTACTCTTGGTGGGCGCAGGAATGGGCCCTGCTGTGAACTATTAGATCAAGATTTGTAATTACACGCCCCTGTTAAACAGGGGCTGAAAAATTGTGCCTTAGGCATTGGTGCTGGTGCCACAACACTGCAACCCCTCACAGATACTGTACTTGGAGCACAGCAGTCACACCTGTTGCGAAGCATCTTTTTAAAAAATTGTAATTACACGCCCCTGTTATACAGGGGCTGAAAAATTGTGCCTTAGGCACTGGTGCTGGTGCCACAACACTGCAACCCCTCACAGATACTGTACTCTGAGCACAGCAATGAGACCTGTTGCAAAGCATTGCCTAAAAATTGTAATTACACGCCCCAACAGGGGCTGAAAAATTGTGCCTTAGGCACTGGTGCTGGTGCCACAACACTGCAACCCCTCACAGATACTGTACTCTGAGCACAGCAGTCACACCTGTTGCGAAGCATCTTTTTAAAAAATTGTAATTACACGCCCCTGTTATACAGGGGCTGAAAAATTGTGCCTTAGGCACTGGTGCTGGTGCCACAACACTGCAACCCCTCACAGATACTGTACTCTGAGCACAGCAATGAGACCTGTTGCAAAGCATTGCCTAAAAATTGTAATTACACGCCCCAACAGGGGCTGAAAAATTGTGCCTTAGGCACTGGTGCTGGTGCCACAACACTGCAACCCCTCACAGATACTGTACTCTGAGCACAGCAGTCACACCTGTTGCGAAGCATCTTTTTAAAAAATTGTAATTACACGCCCCTGTTATACAGGGGCTGAAAATTTGTGCCTTAGGCACTGGTGTGGTGGCATGGATCATTGAGGAGGAGGAAGAGGATAGTCAGTGAACATAACAGGACAGTCACTCAGCATCAGCATAGGCAGTCTTGAAGGGATGTGACATTATAAATTATTCCGTTATATCCGCTTCAGGTGTCTGGTAGCTGGTGGTGATCCAAGACTGATTCATTTTTATGAAGGTCAGTCGATCAACCGAGTCGGTGGACAGGCGCACCCTATGATCGGTGACAAATCCTCCAGCAGCACTGAATGTGCGTTCGGAAAGAACGCTGGATGCAGGACAGGCCAGTAGCTCAATTGCATACTGTGCAAGCTCTGGCCAGTGATCCATCCTCAGGACCCAGTAAGCCAGAGGATTTTCGGTGGGAAAGGTGTCCAAGTCTGACCTTGCCCCTAGGTATTCCTGCACCATGTATATCAGACGCTGGCGATGGTTGCTGGAACCGATCATACCTTGGGGCTGCGGACTAAAAAATTGTCTGAACGCATCGGTCAGACGTCCACCTTCCCCACCGCTCCTTCTGCTACTGACCGAAGCCTCAGCAACTCGTCGTCCAGGACCAGGAGTTTGTAACCTCCCAGTTTCTGGGAACGCGTTGCACAGACCTTTCTGCAAGGCCTCCCTGAGAGGTCTCATCCTCTGCGACGGCAAGATAAGGTCCGCAACCTTACCCTTGTACCGTGGATCAAGGAGAGTGGCCAGCCAGTAATGGTCACTCTCCTTGATCCGAAGAACACGAGGATCCTTCCGCAGGCTTTGCAGGATCAGGGAGGCCATGCAGCGTAGGTTAGCTGAGGCATTCGGTCCGGAGTCTTCTGGGTCACTGAGGATGACATGATCGCCAGCCACCTCCTCCCAGCCACGTACAAGTCCACTGGTTTGTTGGGACTGTACATCATCCCTAAAAGACTGCTGCTGCTGATGCTGAGTGCCAGGCTCCACCTCCATGCTCACACAATCCTCCTCCTCCTCCTCCTCCTCTTCCTGTGTGATGGGTGGGACAGAAGGAACATTGTCTGGATAAAGGGGGCCTTGAGAGACAAGGAAGTCCTCCTCTTCCTGCCTCTGTTCTGCCTCAAGTGCCCTGTCCATTATCCCACGCAGCGTATGCTCCAACAGGTGGACAAGAGGTACAGTGTCACTGATGCATGCACTGTCACTGCTCACCATCCTCGTGGCCTCCTCAAATGGTGAGAGGACAGTGCATGCATCCCTGATCATGCTCCACTGGCGTGGGGAAAAAAAGCCAAGCTCCCCTGACCCTGTCCTGGTGCCGTAGTCGCAAAGGTACTCATTGATGGCCCTCTGCTGCGTGTGCAGTCGCTGCAGCATGGCCAACGTTGAGTTCCACCTGGTGGGCATGTCACATATTAGGCGGTTCTTGGGCAGGTTCAGCTCCTTTTGCAGCTCAGTCAGCCGAGCACTGGCATTATAAGATCGGCGGAAATGCACACAGACTTTCCTGGCCTGCCTCAGGACATCCTGTAAGCCTGGGAACCTGCCCAAGAACCGCTGCACCACCAGGTTGAGGACGTGAGCCATACAGGGCACATGGGTGAGCTGCCCCTGTCGCAGGGCGGAGAGGAGGTTGGTGCCATTATCAGAAACGACCATTCCTGGCTTAAGCTGGCATGGCGTCAACCACCTCTCGGCCTGCCCCTGCAGAGCTGCCAGAACCTCTGGCCCAGTGTGGCTCCTGTCCCCCAAACACACCAGCGCAAGCACGGCATGGCATCTTTTTGCCTGCGTACTCGCGTAGCCCCTTGTACGCCTACGGAGCACCGCTGGTTCCGAGGACAGAGCACTCGAAGAGGACATGGAGGAAGAAGAAGAGGAGGGGGTGGAGGAGAGAGGTGTGTCACAACCAGTAGTAGCATTTTGGAGGCGTGGTGGCGGAACAACCTCCAACACTACTGCACCTTGTCCTGCATCCCTCCCAGCTACCAATAGAGTGACCCAATGGGCCGTGAAAGAAAGATAACGTCCCTGACCATGCCTGCTGGACCATGAGTCAGCGGTAATATGCACCTTACCGCTGACCGCCCTGTCCAGCGAGGCATGGACATTGCCTTCCACATGCCAGTAGAGAGACGGAATTGCCTTCCGTGAGAAAAAGTGGCGTTTGGGAACCTGCCACTGAGGAACCGCACATTGAACAAACTCACGGAAGGGGGCCGAGTCTATCAACTGAAAAGGCAGCAGTTGAAGTGCTAGCAATTTAGCCAAGCTAGCATTCAACCGCTGGGCATGTGGATGGCTGGGAGTATACTTCTTTCGACGGTCCAGCAGCTGGGGCAGGGAAATTTGCCTGCTACAATCGGACGTCGGTGTACTGCAAGTACTTGGTTGTGACACACCTAATTCTACACCTTCAGTCCTCTCAGAGCAGCTTTCAGAGAGGACTGAAGATATAGTGGGGATGGAGATCCCAGCTGATGAGGAGCAAGGAGAGGTCCGCTTTGTTCTTTGGTGTGGGTCTTTTATGTGTGCTTGCCAACGAGCTGCATGGCAGGTCGACATATGTCTGCTCATGCTTGTGGTGCCCAAGCGGCTGATGTTTTGGCCACGCGAGATACGCTTGAGACAAATATTGCAAATAGCAGTGGTGCGATCTGATGCACTCGTCTCAAAAAAGGCCCACACCAAAGAACTTTTGTGATAACGTGCAGAGGCAGCGCCCTGCACAGGCGGAGCTCTGCGGTGTGGTACAGTTGCTGTGCTGGCCTCTAGCTGGCCTCCAGGGGGCATCCTGCCTCGTTGGACATGTGACGCTGCATCCTCCTCCTCCTCTCTCCCTTCAGGCACCCACGTGGAGTCAGTGACCTCATCATCCCCTCCCTCTTCACCACTAGAGCAAACCTGGCAGTAAGCTGCAGCTGGTGGAACACTACTGCCAGATTGCTGTCCTTCAGCATCCCCTTTCTCTGCGCGCACACTACTGACTTCCTCAAGCTGGGTATCATCATCCGAGCCTTCGAATCGTTGGGCATCCTCCTGGAGCATGTACCCAACACTGTGCTCAAACAGTTCGGGGGACTCCTCAGGAGGACATGGTGGGTCTAGGGAAGGGGTGGCTGATGATGCCATTGAGTACGCGTTGGCAGCTGCTCTGCCAGTACCCTGAGCCTGGGTGAGAGAGGATGAGGAGGATGAGGAGGGCTTGGTCATCCATTCTACCAAGCCTTCGGCATGATGCGGCTCCACATGTCCAGCTGCCGAAAACAAAGACAAGCGTGTCCCATGGCCACGTGCTGATGACGATGCACGACCACGTCCACGGCCAGCACTGTTGTCTCTAGAAACAGAGCCTGCCTGCCCTGTGTTCTTGCCTCGGCACGCTCTGCCTCTCCTTGGCGGTCTTCCAGCCATTGTAGTCGGTAGTGTATATAGTATAAAAAATAGAACTCCTATGTGTGCTCACAACACACTGTAGGTCCTATGGGTGCTGACACTAACACACTATAGGTACTATGTGTGCTGCTGACAAGAAAATATAGGAGCTCTGTTTGCTGCCACTAACACACTAGAAGTCCTATGGGTGCTGCTGAGAAGAAAATATAGGAGCTCTGTTTGCTGCCACTAACACACTAGAAGTCCTATGGGTGCTGCTGAGAAGAAAATATAGGAGCTCTGTGTGATGCCACTAACACACTAGAAGTCCTATGGGTGCTGCTGAGAAGAAAATATAGGAGCTCTGTGTGATGCCACTAACACACTAGAAGTCCTATGGGTGCTGCTGAGAAGAAAATATAGGAGCTCTGTTTGCTGCCACTAACACACTAGAAGTCCTATGGGTGCTGCTGAGAAGAAAATATAGGAGCTCTGTTTGCTGCCACTAACACACTAGAAGTCCTATGGGTGCTGCTGAGAAGAAAATATAGGAGCTCTGTGTGATGCCACTAACACACTAGAAGTCCTATGGGTGCTGCTGAGCAGAAAATATAGGAGCTCTGTTTGCTGCCACTAACACACTAGAAGTCCTATGGGTGCTGCTGAGAAGAAAATATAGGAGCTCTGTGTGATGCCACTAACACACTAGAAGTCCTATGGGTGCTGCTGAGAAGAAAATATAGGAGCTCTGTTTGCTGCCACTAACACACTAGAAGTCCTATGGGTGCTGCTGAGAAGAAAATATAGGAGCTCTGTTTGCTGCCACTAACACACTAGAAGTCCTATGGGTGCTGCTGAGAAGAAAATATAGGAGCTCTGTTTGCTGCCACTAACACACTAGAAGTCCTATGGGTGCTGCTGAGAAGAAAATATAGGAGCTCTGTGTGATGCCACTAACACACTAGAAGTCCTATGGGTGCTGCTGAGAAGAAAATATAGGAGCTCTGTTTGCTGCCACTAACACACTAGAAGTCCTATGGGTGCTGCTGAGAAGAAAATATAGGAGCTCTGTTTGCTGCCACTAACACACTAGAAGTCCTATGGGTGCTGCTGAGAAGAAAATATAGGAGCTCTGTGTGATGCCACTAACACACTAGAAGTCCTATGGGTGCTGCTGAGAAGAAAATATAGGAGCTCTGTTTGCTGCCACTAACACACTAGAAGTCCTATGGGTGCTGCTGAGAAGAAAATATAGGAGCTCTGTGTGATGCCACTAACACACTAGAAGTCCTATGGGTGCTGCTGAGCAGAAAATATAGGAGCTCTGTTTGCTGCCACTAACACACTAGAAGTCCTATGGGTGCTGCTGAGAAGAAAATATAGGAGCTCTGTGTGATGCCACTAACACACTAGAAGTCCTATGGGTGCTGCTGAGAAGAAAATATAGGAGCTCTGTTTGCTGCCACTAACACACTAGAAGTCCTATGGGTGCTGCTGAGAAGAAAATATAGGAGCTCTGTGTGATGCCACTAACACACTAGAAGTCCTATGGGTGCTGCTGAGCAGAAAATATAGGAGCTCTGTTTGCTGCCACTAACACACTAGAAGTCCTATGGGTGCTGCTGAGAAGAAAATATAGGAGCTCTGTGTGATGCCACTAACACACTAGAAGTCCTATGGGTGCTGCTGAGAAGAAAATATAGGAGCTCTGTTTGCTGCCACTAACACACTAGAAGTCCTATGGGTGCTGCTGAGAAGAAAATATAGGAGCTCTGTGTGATGCCACTAACACACTAGAAGTCCTATGGGTGCTGCTGAGCAGAAAATATAGGAGCTCTGTTTGCTGCCACTAACACACTAGAAGTCCTATGGGTGCTGCTGAGAAGAAAATATAGGAGCTCTGTGTGATGCCACTAACACACTAGAAGTCCTATGGGTGCTGCTGAGAAGAAAATATAGGAGCTCTGTTTGCTGCCACTAACACACTAGAAGTCCTATGGGTGCTGCTGAGAAGAAAATATAGGAGCTCTGTGTGATGCCACTAACACACTAGAAGTCCTATGGGTGCTGCTGAGCAGAAAATATAGGAGCTCTGTTTGCTGCCACTAACACACTAGAAGTCCTATGGGTGCTGCTGAGAAGAAAATATAGGAGCTCTGTGTGATGCCACTAACACACTAGAAGTCCTATGGGTGCTGCTGAGAAGAAAATATAGGAGCTCTGTTTGCTGCCACTAACACACTAGAAGTCCTATGGGTGCTGCTGAGAAGAAAATATAGGAGCTCTGTTTGCTGCCACTAACACACTAGAAGTCCTATGGGTGCTGCTGAGAAGAAAATATAGGAGCTCTGTTTGCTGCCACTAACACACTAGAAGTCCTATGGGTGCTGCTGAGAAGAAAATATAGGAGCTCTGTGTGATGCCACTAACACACTAGAAGTCCTATGGGTGCTGCTGAGAAGAAAATATAGGAGCTCTGTTTGCTGCCACTAACACACTAGAAGTCCTATGGGTGCTGCTGAGAAGAAAATATAGGAGCTCTGTTTGCTGCCACTAACACACTAGAAGTCCTATGGGTGCTGCTGAGAAGAAAATATAGGAGCTCTGTGTGATGCCACTAACACACTAGAAGTCCTATGGGTGCTGCTGAGAAGAAAATATAGGAGCTCTGTTTGCTGCCACTAACACACTAGAAGTCCTATGGGTGCTGCTGAGAAGAAAATATAGGAGCTCTGTGTGATGCCACTAACACACTAGAAGTCCTATGGGTGCTGCTGAGAAGAAAATATAGGAGCTCTGTTTGCTGCCACTAACACACTAGAAGTCCTATGGGTGCTGCTGAGAAGAAAATATAGGAGCTCTGTTTGCTGCCACTAACACACTAGAAGTCCTATGGGTGCTGCTGAGAAGAAAATATAGGAGCTCTGTTTGCTGCCACTAACACACTAGAAGTCCTATGGGTGCTGCTGAGAAGAAAATATAGGAGCTCTGTTTGCTGCCACTAACACACTAGAAGTCCTATGGGTGGTGCTGAGAAGAAAATATAGGAGCTCTGTTTGCTGCCACTAACACACTAGAAGTCCTATGGGTGCTGCTGAGAAGAAAATATAGGAGCTCTGTTTGCTGCCACTAACACACTAGAAGTCCTATGGGTGCTGCTGAGAAGAAAATATAGGAGCTCTGTTTGCTGCCACTAACACACTAGAAGTCCTATGGGTGCTGCTGAGAAGAAAATATAGGAGCTCTGTTTGCTGCCACTAACACACTAGAAGTCCTATGGGTGCTGTTGGGGTGCAATGCTGTGCTAACAGCACTCCGGTTGGTACTACTGCAATACTGTACTAACAGTATGCACGCACCAGACTAATCCCCAGCAGCAGCTAATAACACACTAACTGTGCAATCAGCAGCAATGAACGATCAATGACTTAGGTAGCAATGGTTTAGCAAAGAAATAGCCAATGGTTTAGCAAAGAAGAGCAAATCTTTCAGTATCAAGCAAAGACAGAATCAGCAGACTAATCTCTCCTAAAGCCGGAACTCATGTGACCGGGGCCGATGGCGTGGCGGCCTTTTAAATGGTGGGGCGTGTACTAAAGCCCCTGAGCTGTAATTGGCTACAGGCGTCCTGCCTGTAGCCAATTATTGCTCTCCGAGTTTCGGGCGCTGTGATTGGCCAAGCATGCGGGGTCACAGTGCATGCTTGGCCAATCATCAGCCAGCAATGCACTGCGCCGGCCGCGCCGGCCGCAATGCATTGCGGGGCCGCTCGCATCACACGAATGTGATGCGAACGGCCCAAATAGTTCTGGGCTCGACGAGCGAGCGAACGCCCGATGCTCGATTCGAACATGGGTTCGAATCGAGCACCGGGCCCATCCCTATAACTAACTATAAATAATTATAAAAAAGAATGATGTAATAATAAAATGAATTTCCTCACGGCTCGCTATCGCTAAATTGTGCAAGTGTTCTGATTTACTATCGCTTTTTTCTAGCTGGTCTAAAACCACTTTTCATGGACAATCTCAAGTTTCCAGGCAGAAAGAACAGTATATATATATATATATATATATATATATATATATATTTTTTATATAAATAAAACTGCATGCAGGGCACTGGACAAAAGGGATGTGAAATGATTTCATAAAGTAATGTAATCTATAAGATTACAGTGTACTGTATGTGTTATGCATTTTGTACTTTTTGAATTTTCCGCCAGGCTCCGCCCCCATGCGATGCTCGCAGGGAACGGAGCCTGACACACAGAGGCATCGGGCGGAGGACACGTAGACACAGCGGGGGGGGGGGGGGGGGGACATCGCAGGATCCTGGTGACAAGGTAAGTAACCTGGACCAGGATCCTGAGATGCAATCCCCAGTGTGGCTTGGGGTTACCGCTAATGGTACTGAAAGTTAACCCCGAGCCACATTCGGGAATACCGCCAGGGAGGTTAAATAGCCCAGTGTAAGTGCAGACTGGCAGGGGAGTAGGGGGGGGGCAATCAAACTCGGGCCCAGTTTACTTCAACTGAGCCCAGTGTGAGTACACCCTAGCTCAAATGTGGGATGATGTTACAGTCTATGCCATCATTATACATACGGCAAATCTCTATTTGCCTATTCACTTGTTAACCAAAAGTCCCTAAATTGGGATTCTCCAACATGAATGAGAAAGTAGATCCCTATACCAGGTCACCAAGCAGACTCCTTCACCCAACAGAAAACTGACAATACACAGCCTAACCCAGATCAGATCATGATTCAGGCAAACAAATTCTCTCACCACCACTGATTTCTGCTCATTGTGTCAGTTGGCACCTGTAGGTGCCGTTTTTGAATCTTCTTACAACACAAGGTGGTGCTCCAGTGGTTTGAAGGATGTTAAAGCAATCTGATAATTTGTTTTGATTTGTTTAACCGGATGCCAAAAAAAAAAAAAAAAATCTTGTATATCCAACAAAGAAGCAGTTCTTCAAAATGGAAAAAGTTAAACCCCCTGATTTCATAAGAGAAGTACAACTCCAGGGCAGGGGGGGATCCAAGGCAGGGGACAATGTGATGTCACTGATGAGTGCTTGGGATCCATAAAAAAACATAAGGATGTTTAACACATTGGAATCTACCAAAATACAAACTTTAGGAGGACTGACTATTCAATTTTATATCAGGCCATACCACCATTAGTTAAATTTGTTAATTACTCTGCACCGTTGACCAAACTGTGTTTTATCCAAGTAGAAAAGCAAAAAACATTTCTTACCATATGTTAAAATATACAGTGGTTTTCCATTTGTGTCCATAGTGGTAAGGCAGGGCGCTTTAGGCGATATGGTTCCCCATCTCTGTAGTGCTGCTTCCAGTGAAGGAGGCCAGTTAGTGACTACACCTAGCTGTTCCCCTCTCATGGCTAACATCTGTGCTCCTTCTGGTTTTGGCTGGTTTGGATCAGGCTGTTGAACTTAGAAGACAAGGTGGAGGACACGTTAGTAGTAGTAGTACTAGTAGTAACATTTTCCACATATCTATACATAACGAACAATGCAGCTTTCTCCAAGTGAAAATGTTCTAAGTGTTAGACTTTTGTCTCGCTAGGATGTTGCTAATACACCACTCATCTTCTCCTATAAAGTCACTCCCTAGCTGCCTGAACCAGTAAGATGACACTCCATACTTTTATCTAACAATTACACTACTGCAGTGTTCCAGCGTGGCATTTTGGCAATTCTCATTTTGCTGAGGTGACACCATCAGCAGCAGCATTATTAGTGTGACATGACCCCAAGGCCCCTTTCACACGGGTGGACCAATCTAGTCTGTTTATCAGTTTTTCGGTGGACCCAATCGGACCATCAATGTCCCTCTATGAAGCAGCGGATGAAAACAGCAAATCAAATCCTAGCCGCTGAAAACAGACGGATTGGGAAATCCTTTCCCCATCCATCTTGTGGATCGGATGACAATTGGATGTAAATGGACAGACGGTCCGTTAACATTTGACCGCCCATAAGCAGAACGAACACAGACCTGTCATCTGCCTGCTCAGCAGGGATCAGTTGACAGATGCCCTGCTAAGCAGGCGGATCCGCAGGCGGAGTCCGGCCGTGTGAAAGAGCCCTTAAAGAGCAACAAACCGTTGTACAGCAATATGCTTACAAATAAACAATACATTCAATAATAAACACAGTTGGGTTGATTTACTAAAGGCAAATATACTTTGCACTACAAGTGCACTTGCTCCAGAGCTTAGTAAATGAGGTAAAGCTTTGCTTTGCAAAAAATAATCACATGCAAGGATTGCTTGCACATGATTGGAGAATAGGAAACAGCAGAGCTCCCCTCATTTCAGAGATTCCTCTAAGATCTAAAGCCTCGTACACACGATCCAACTTTATGGACATAATTGTCTGACGGACGTGTTGTGTTGGATAATCCGACCGTGTGTATGCTCCATCAGACAATTATTGGCTGAAATAACGACAACAAACGTTGGCTATTCATGCTCACCAATTGTTGGGCAATAAATCTGTTACGTCGGTTTATCCGATCGTGTGTACGCAAGTCTGTCCAACTAAAATCCGATGTACAAACATGCATGCTCAGAACCAATGTTAAACATCAGCCACCAATAGCAGAAGTTGCCCAAAGGGTGGCGGTAAAGAGCTGAAAAACCACATGGTTTGGTGAATGTTGGCTGAAAATGTTGTGCAGCGTGTATGCATAACAAGTTCACCGCCAACGCCCTTCGAACCAAAATCAACGGAAAAGTTGGTTGGAAGTCGGTTCGTGTGTACGAGGCTTAAAGCAATTGCACTTGCAGTGTACATTATATTTGCTTTTAGTAAATCAACCTCCCTATACAATAAAAGGGTTTTTGGTTTACAATGGCACCAAAAGAAGCGGTTCATGCAGACATTGGCCACAGATAACCATTATATATAGTGCATTACAAAGCTTCTCAAAATAAAACACATACATTCTACACACCCACGGACAGGAAAGAAAATGGCTCAATTCCCCTCCAACAACTCATTCACAGCAGAGGTTTCCCCACCGTCAGAATACAATGATTACTGCCACTAGCTATAACCGGCAGCAGTAGTTGCACAAAAATAACTCGACAGAATGGTTGTATTGAAGTCGATCGATAGATTAACTTCAGTACAACCAGCCTAACCATAGATGAGTCAACATTCAGCTGGCTCCTGCTGAACTCGCCAAATTTCCATCTATGGCCAGCTTTAGATCATACCGAGAATCTCAGGAGCAACAGTTTTAATGATAGTCAGCAAAGAACTTGTCAATATTGATATATTTTCCCCACCGATTCATGCAATGTGTGAATTTTAATGATAGGTCTGTTTAAATCCCTGGCAGATCTGCAATGTTATTGCTAATTTATTTGTAATGCTGTATCAAAACAGAAAATAAATGTTGGATATTAGATTCTTATTCAAGCCTAGTGACGTATAAACTGTGGTAAGAGTCCTTATATTACTTCAGAGCTACTGTGATGTTTATTCCTGCTATGTAATTAAGTTAAACTAGGGGTAGAGAAGATGATTATTATGATATTAATGTTCTGCCAGTTACAGATTATTATTTATTGGCTCCGGGCATCTCCAGCAATTCTGCTTGAATTAATACTGAAAAACCGATCACATTTAGTTAGTGGATACATGGCGGCGTTCCAGTTCTAGGAAAGTCAGGTGCACAGTGTTTATTATTCTCTACATACCAGGACTACCCTACACACCTGGCTTTCCTTTTACCCATGTCTAGTTATATAATACGAATACATAATATTGTCCTGATTTCTGTGTCATACACATAACAGTATCAATAATTGAGGGTCAGATTTATTCAAACTGGACATAAGAAAATGAGCACAAAATCAGAGATGTTGAATGTAATGACCACACAAACATGTGGCCAGAAAAATTTGTCGCAGGGGACAGGAAGATGCAAGCATTTCGCTTTGTGTAATAGCAAAAAAAAAAAAAACTTGCTAGGAATTTGTTGGAAGCTTTTTTGCCTACAGTTTGTTCAACAAAAATTATTTTCTTTTTTTTTGTTAAGTATTAGGTACACTATATTACCAAGAGTATTTTGCCTTTACACGTACATGGCATCCCAGTCTTAGTCCATAGGGTTCCATTCTGAGTTGGCCCACCCTTTACCGCTTCAACTTTTCTGGGAAGGCTTCAACTTTTTCACCTTAATAAATTAAGTTTCTCTTTCTATTTGAGCAGATGCTCTGTTAAGGGTTTGTAAGAGCCCATTCACACAGGGGCGTCTTTGGATCCGACTCCAAATCGCCCCAGGTCGCCCCTAGTCGCCTCAGGTCGCGCTGGCTGAAGAAATCAATGTAAGTTAATGGAGCCGTCCTTATGCACACTACTGCAGTCGCTCCGACTTCAAAAAAGGTCCCTGTACTACTTCAATCCGACTCCTAGGCGACCTGTAACCATTCATTTCAAGGGGGGTCGCCTCTCACTGTCTTAATAGGAGCGACTCTCCAGGAAGAAAACATACATTTCTCAGGCAAACCTCTCCCTCCCCCCTCCCTCAGAGCTGATTCTTGTTTGATTGGCCACTGGAATGTCTCCTGTCCTGCAGGCAACTTGGAGTTGCCTTGTAAGTAGCTCTAGGTCGCACTGTGATTCATTCTCAAGTCCTGTCTGAGTTGCCTCATAAAATCACGCTGGAAGTCGTGTTGCCCCTGTGTGAACCGGCTCTAAAGGAGGTATCATTTGGGAAAACATTTTTTTTTTCATTCTTCTGAAAACAAACAACTATTTTGAAAGCTGTTTACCATATCAGTGATACAAATAGGACAGTACATTCTAACATACACTATATTACCAAAAGTATTGGGACACCTGCCTTTACACGCACATGAACTTTAATGGCATCCCAGTCTTAGTCTGTAGGGTTCAATATTGAGTTGGCCCACCCTGCAGCTGTAACAGCTTCAACTCTATTAGGAAGGCTGTCCCCAAGGTTTAGGGGTGTCTTTTTGGGAATGTTTGACCATTCTTCCAGAAGCGCATTTGTGAGGTCAGTCACTGATGTTGGATGAGCAGGCCAGTCAAGTTCCTCCACCCCAAACTCACGTGCAGGCCAGTTAAGTTCCTCCACCCCAAACTCGCTCATCCATGTCTTTATGCACTGGTCCAAATCATTTGGTGGAGGGAGGACTATGGAGTGGGGTTGTTTTTCAGGGGTTGCGCCTGGCCCCTTGTGAAGGGAACACTTAAAGCGTCAGCATACCAAGACATTTTGGACAATTTCATGCTCCCAACTTTGTGGGAACAGTTTGGGGATGGCCCCATCCTGTTCCAGCATGACTGCGCACCAGTGCACAAAGCAATGTCTATAAAGACATGGATGAGCGCGTTTGGGGTGGAGGAACTTGACTGGCCTGCACAGAGCCCTGACCTTGACCCGATAGAACCCCTTTGGGATGAATTAGAGCAGAGACTGCGAGCCAGGCCTTCTCGTCCACATCAGCGCCTGACCTCACAAATGCGCTTCTGGAAGAATAATCAAACATTCCAATAGACACACTTCTAAACCTTGTGGACAGCCTTCCCAGAATAGTTGAAGCTGTTATAGCTGCAAAGGGTGGGCCAACTCAATATTGACCCCTAGGGACGAAGACTGGGATGCCATTAAAGTTCATGTGTGTGTAAAGGCAGGTGTCCCAATACTTTTGGTAATATAGTGTATGTTAGAATGTACTGTCCTATTTGTATCATTGATATGGTAAACAGATTTCAAAATAGTTGTTTGTTTTCAGGCAAATGGGAAAAAAAAATTTGCCCAAATTATTCCTCCCTTACAAACCCTTAAAAGAGCATCTGCTCAAATAGAAAGGGAAACTTAATTTATTAAGGTAAAAAAAGTAAAAAAATAAAAATAGGATTTTTATAACAGCTTACCTGTAAAATCCTTTTCTTGGAGTACATCACGGGACACAGAGCGGCATAGTCATTACTATGTGGGTTATATAGTTTACCTTCAGGTGCTGGCACTGGCAACTTCCAAACCGGAAGTACCCTCCCCTATATAAGCCCCTCCCATCCGGGAGCACCTCAGTTTTGTAGCAAAGCAATAAGTGTCCCCAAAAGAGGGGTGGGAGCTCTGTGTCCCGTGATGTACTCCAAGAAAAGGATTTTACAGGTAAGCTGTTATAAAAATCCTATTTTCTTTCTCGTACATCACGGGACACAGAGCGGCATAGTCATTACTATGTGGGACGTCCCAAAGCAATGCCCAATGAGGGGGGGGATACACCATACATAAGCTGCGCGCTATCAGACATGAGGATCTTTTGCGGCCTGCAACACACTGCGCCCAAAGGCGACATCCTCCTGACTTCTAACGTCCACCTGGTAGAACCTAGTAAACGTGTGTACTGAAGACCATGTTGCGGCCTTACAGATTTGAGCCAGGGAGGCCTGGTGATGCACTGCCCATGAAGTTCCAACTGCTCTCGTGGAGTGCGCCCTAACTTTGAACGGAGGCGGTCTCCTTCTCAAGCCATAGGCTTGCATAATGACCTGTCGAATCCACTTGGCTAAAGTAGATTTTGATGCTACCTGACCCTTTCTGGGGCCTTCCGGCAGAATAAACAAAGTATCCGTTCTGCGAATCTGAGCAGTGGCTTTTAGATAAGCTTTAACTGCTCTTACTACATCCAAAGAATGTAATAACTTTTCCTCTACCGAACTAGGTTTGGGGAAAAAGGAAGGAAGAACCACATCTTGGTTCAAATGAAACCTCGATACCACCTTAGGAAGAAAGGCTGGATGAGGACGTAACACTACTCTGTCCTTATGGATAACCAGATATGGCTCTTTACAGGACATAGCGGCTAATTCCGACACTCTTTTAGCCGAACAAATGGCTACTAGAAAAATCAATTTCCTGGTGAGAAGAACCAAGGAAATGTGCTGTAATGGTTCAAATGGTTGCTTCTGTAGAACCGACAGAACCAGGTTTAAGTCCCATGGACATATGGGAATATTAACCGGAGGGCTAATACGCATCACTCCTTGTATAAAGGCTTTGACTAGTGAATGCGAAGCCAAGGGCCTCTGAAAAAATATTGACAAGGCCGAAATCTGACCCTTGATAGTACTCAAGGCAAGCTTCC
Organism: Rana muscosa; assembly: GCA_029206835.1. Lineage (NCBI taxonomy): Eukaryota > Metazoa > Chordata > Amphibia > Anura > Ranidae > Rana > Rana muscosa. Next base: position 222,848,302 of record CM055122.1, read on the forward strand.
TATCTACAGCCCACTGTAGGAAGTCCAGAATCCTACCTATTACGTACTTTCGTGGATGCCATTTCTTGGCCTCACACCAGGCGATGTACGCCTTCCAGATTCTATAGTAGATCTGCCTGGATACCGGCTTCCTGGCATTGATCATGGTAGATACCACAGGATTAGAGAGACCTCTCTTTTTTAGAATGTGGGCTTCAATAGCCAGGCCGTCAAACCTAGGGCTGGTAAGGAAGGGTGGTATATCGGTCCTTGCGAAAGCAGGTCCGGACGATGTGGGAGGGTCCAAGGACTCCCCACAGACATTTTTACAATCTCCGCGTACCATGCTCTTCGGGGCCACGCTGGAGCCACCAGAATCACTGGTTTCTTTTCTACCCTGATTCTGCGGAGTAATCGAGGTAACAATTGTGGCGGTGAAAATGCATATATCAGCTTGAACTGATCCCAAGGGAACACTAGGGCATCCGAGCCGCAAGCTAGGGGATCCCTTGTCCGAGAGACAAACCTGTCCACCTTTGCGTTGAATCTGGATGCTAGCAGATCTACATCCGGTGTTCCCCACCGCTGACATATTGTCCGGAAAACCTCGGGGTGAAAGGACCATTCCCCTGGGCATAATTGTTGGCGACTTAGAAAGTCCGCCTTCCAATTCTCCACTCCTGGAATGAATACCGCAGATATGGCTGGGACATATCTTTCTGCCCATTTCAGGATGTAATTTACTTCCCTCTGGGCTGCACGACTCCTGGTGCCACCCTGATGATTGATATATGCCACTGCTGTGGCATTGTCTGATTGAATTCTGACAGGGGACCCTTGGAGTTTGGATGTCCATGCTACTAGGGCATACCGGGCTGCTCGTATCTCTAAGAGATTGATGGGCAGGGCCTTTTCTGCATCCGACCATCTGCCCTGGAGAGACCATTGCTCCAGTACTGCTCCCCAGCCTATAAGGCTGGCATCTGTAGTGACCACCTTCCAAGAAATCGGACTGAAGGATTTCCCTTTTTCCAGATTCTGGGGAACCAACCACCAACGGAGGCTCTTGCGAACGGAAGGGGACAAGGACATTGGTAAGTCTAGGGCCTGAACTTTGTTCCAGGCTGACAGTATAGCCCTTTGCAAATTCCTTGAATGGAATTGACCGTAGGGTACTGCTTCGAATGATGCCACCATTTTTCCCAGCAGCCTCATGCACAGGCGTATGGACGGCTGTCTTTTTGTACCCACTAGGTGGATCAAATCTCTCAAAGACGACACCTTTTCTTGAGGCAAGAAAATTTTTCTCTGGTCTGAATCCAGCCTTAGCCCCAAGTATTCCAGACTTTTGACTGGTTTTAGGGCTGACTTGTCTCGGTTGATAATCCAACCGTGAGATTCCAGATACTTGATTGTCTTGTGAACGACCACTTCTAGTTTTTCCACTGAGTGGTCTATCAGCAACAAGTCGTCTAGATATGCCATTATCGTTACACCTTGTGTTCTTAGATTGGCCAATAATGGGGCCAGAATTTTTGTGAACACTCTTGGTGCTGTGGCCAGACCGAAGGGTAAGGCTCTGAACTGAAAATGGCGCCCTTCTACTGCAAAGCGTAGAAATTTTTGGTGGACTGGAAAGATGGGAATGTGCAAATAAGCATCTTTGATGTCGATCGGGGCTAACCATTCCTCCCCTTGTAGGGCAGTGGCCACCGATCGGATCGACTCCATCCGGAAAGTCCTGATTTGTAGGAATTTGTTTAGCCCTTTTAGATTTAATATGGGCCTCACGTCCCCATTTGGCTTCGGGACTGTAAAGAGGTTTGAGTAAAACCCGAACCCCCATTCTTCCAGGGGAACCTCCATAATTACTCCTTGGACCAATAGTTGTTCTAGTGCCAACAGGAGGGATCCTCTCTTCCGGGGATCCCTTGGCACGTTTGACCTTATAAAATGGGAAGGAGGGGAGTCTTTTAACTCCAATTTGTGTCCCGCCAGGTCTCTGCGAACAACTGAAGTCTTCCCCCCACCCGATTGAGTGGGGGCAACCCTTCATGCATTTGACTTTGGGGGAGGTTTTGTACCTCTCCTGACCCAGGGTTTCTTGTTACCCTGCGATTGTCCCTGATTTTTACCCCCGGGATTTGACAGAGGAGGCCGTCGGAACTGTTTCACAGCCGATGTCCTAGGGACTGGAGAAGCAGGCCTCTTAAAAGAGGGACCTCTAACTCTGTTTTTAACCGGCAAGAGTGTACTTTTACCGCTGGAAATTTTCTGGATATATTTGTCCAGGTCTTCCCCGAATAAGCGTTCACCATGAAATGGGAAGCTGACCAGCAATTTTTTACAGGGAGCTTCAGCAGACCAGTGTTTGAGCCATAGAAGCCTGCGCATATGTACTACAGACAGCGTAAGGCGGGAGGCCTGATGGATTGAATCCTTTATAGCGTCAACCGCAAAGCATAAGGCTCTAGGTAGATCAGCTAGGGCAAGAGCTTGCTGATCTGGCAAGTCCCTTAAGACCTGTTTCAACTGATCCTTCACTGCTTGGCAGACCCCAATAGCTGCCACTGCTGGTTGTGTCACCAAGCCTGCTGTAGAGAAAGCAGATTTTAATAAGGACTCCAATTTTTTATCTATTGGGTCCTTGAACATTTGGACATTATCTACTGGACATGTCAGTGATTTATTCACACAAGAGATGGCTGCGTCCACTGTAGGGACCCTCCATTTTTTGATGAACTTATCCTCCATAGGATAGACCACCGGAAATCTCTTGGGGGGAGTAAATATTTTATCAGGATGTTCCCAATCCTGGTAAATGAGCCCTTCCAGTAAAGGATGGATTGGAAAGGAACAAACAGTCTGGGGAGCTTTTAGCGACCCCAACGAGGAGACAGAAGTGGATGATGGCTCCGCAAGGGGCATTTTAAATGCTGATCGGACCATGTTAGTCAGGGACTGAACCCATAATCTTTCAGCATGTGATGCTGAGAATGGCTCTTCCACTGTTGATTCCTCTACAACAGAATCAACCTCATCCTGATCCCCTTCAGGTAGGTCGATCCCTGTATGGGACTGTTGCTCTGCTAACAGGTACTCTGAGGGAGGAGACGGAGATCGGGCGCGCTTTCCCTCTGACAGGGAAGCAGCGATCAATGTTGTCAATCTCTCTTCCAGTCCTCCCAGAGCTGAGGAAAAAAACTCCTCTGTTATATACACAGGAGCAGGTGAACTGAGGACAGCCACAGTACCAGGTACTCCTGAGGGTGCTCTTCGGTCACTAACCTCTGATTTTTCAGGGGAGATTGGTGCAGCCGAAGCATGCCCAAGATCCTCAGAGCCCGATGGAGACCCCCTATGCTTCCTGGGATTCTTAGTCCCGGAGACTTTAGACGGCATATTCCTAAGCCCAAAGCTGAGGTATTCCAGCCGAAATACACCACTTACTGACAATAGTCTAGCACAATTGCTGCTATATAAACAGTTGGTGTCTACTAATGTGCCTTTCTATGGGGATGCCTGCATCAACCGCCTGCTGTATGCCTTTCTAAATGTTGCCAGCTCTGTTTCTGCCTTCCATAACCAGCTGACAACACCTAATTGTGCTTTTTATCATGCTGGGACGCCCGCACATGCGCAGAAGCGCTGCGGCGCGCACAGAGCGTCATCCACCAAGCTCCGCCCCTTTTTCCAGCTCACCTCTATAAATAGAGGCGCGTGCACGCGCACGCGCACCTTCGGCGCTCTTTTTTGAAAGGAACTAGGGACAGAAGCCAGGGCCCTGTTTGCCACAGGGCCAGGGGATGGACGAGCATTGCAACATGGCAGAGGAAACAGTTTCCCATCCAGAGAACTCACCATCTGCCTGGATTTTGACTTGGAAAGAAAAAATCCACATGACAAGAAAACAACGTTCCACAGCGGCCTCTAGTGGTTTAACACAGGTACCGCGGTTTAACCATTTTTTTTCATTTTTTTTTTTTTCTTGACCACTCTTAAAATTATTAAATTTTTTAGTAGTTACAGGCATGCACAGATATTTAGCGGGAATACCGTTCGGTAACAGGCAGAAAGACATATTAGGCTTGGGGGTCCCCTCAATAGAACCAAGTTCCTGAGGGGCCCCCACTTACCTTTTCCCCGCCGCAGGACTCTGTTTGGTCCACAGAAGCCCAAACTTCACCTCTCACGGCAGGCATTGTAATTAAACCTTCAGGGACCGGGTTCCCAAGGATTCCACTCCCCTGGACCTGTATAGCACCCTGCACAGAAAACATCTTGGTCGTGGGTATGACCAGAGCTCTGGATCCCAGGGTCCAGCCCTCCTAAGAGAAGCATTACAGGCAAAACCTTGCTCTTCTCTGCAAGGCCCGGGTACCGACCGTTTAGCTATGAAGCTTTTTTGGTCGGATCCGGAATAGCTTACTGAGGCCCAAAAGAACCTGTACGCAAGCTCAGTGAAAAACACATGTTACTTCTTGGCCAACATCTTAGACACTGGCAAAAAAACTGAGGTGCTCCCGGATGGGAGGGGCTTATATAGGGGAGGGTACTTCCGGTTTGGAAGTTGCCAGTGCCAGCACCTGAAGGTAAACTATATAACCCACATAGTAATGACTATGCCGCTCTGTGTCCCGTGATGTACGAGAAAGAAATAACTATTTCTAGGTCTCCTAAAGACACATTAAGGCTTCTCAAGAAATGCAAAAACCATGACTAGCGCGCTATTAGTGCAAACATTACATTTACATAAGCTCAATTAAATGTATTCCATCGAGCTTGCATCCCAACAGTTTCCATTACCGCAGGAAAGCAAAAAAACTGGCATTGACAGGTTAGGTATGTGTGTCATTAACTAAGTAAGCTCACAAGAACGAAAAAAATGTTTATACCACACAGAAGTGATTAGGAATGTGACCTTGCAGGACCTAAGACCAATCCTCACCAGGGCCACAACTGCACGCAGTTTAGAAGTTCTTCTTCAAGAACCTCAGTATAGAGCTTACAGTATAATGGAGCTCAGCCTGAATGGCCCTAAAACATCCGAGTGCATGTGTAACTAACTATGAAGGGGACATTAGAACGCAAGCTTTTCTGGTAATGCAGTACACAATTCTCTTTATAGGATTGTGTGGTATGCCGACACCATAGAAATATGGGAAATAAAAATACAAAAGTAACAAATAAAAAGCAATTATCTAAAACATCATGTAAATGAAGACCTAGAAAAAAAATAATATGGGATTTATGAGAGGCATAGGCTGTTGAGTGGGGGTTTTAGCATACTGTTTATACAGCCACTAATCTCATATATTACACAGTCATTTAAAGTTCTGCCACTAGATGGTAGTATTTAATGCTTGTGTAATGTTCTCTCTTGTGAAACTACATGATTATGATGTCATTTCCTGTCTGTGTGTTCTGGTTGTTTCCAATAAAAACAAGTACTAAGCCTTGTGTCCAGCAACAGCTTGACTGGTACGAGTCATATCTGCAGTCGTTTTTCAATAAAAAAAACAACATTTGAATGGTACATTTTTCTAACCAAAACAATTATATTGGGTGTACAAACAGCCACAAGAAATACAATTTGTTATTTGCTTACCTTCCAATAATTCCTCAAAATCATCTACAAAGAATTCTCGTAAAGGAGGCCTCTTGGGCCTTTTCAAGGTGTTGACAAGTTGTTGAATTTTTGCAGACACTCTACTGCTTACAGGAACTCCTGCAGGACCAAAAAATAACAAATCTCATAAGATAATTCCATGGAGGACTAAAGCTGGCAGATGACAAAAGACGTTTTTATCTGAGCATTACAGAGGTGCAGTTTAACAACTAATGCAAGCTCATGTGGTGCAATAATACATACAATTATAGTGGGCCATAACAACAAGATTTAACTGAGAAGTAAAGACAAAGCCTTTATTTGTCCCATTGGGGAGATTTCCTTTCACTGTCTGTCCTGGAGATACAGTACTGTGCAAAAGTTTTAAGCAGGTGTGAAGAAATACTGTAACGTAAGAATGCTTTCCAAAATATATATTTTAATGGTTTATTTTTTATCAATTTACAAAATGCAAAGTGAGCGAACAGAAGAAAAATCAAAATCAAATCAATATTTGGTGTGACTACGCTTTGGCTTCAAACCAGCATCAATTCATACACTTGCACAAAGTCAGGGATTTTATAGCATCAGGTTTATGATTAAAGTGTAAGTCCAACACTAAAATCGCTGCATCTGCAGACATCCACAATCTAACACTAACCTATATAGCCCTGTAAAGAAGAAATAAATATACAGTGGAACCTTGGATTGCGAGCATAATCCGTTCCAGAGAATGCTTGTAATCCAAAGCACTCGCATATCAAAGCGAGTTTCCCCATACAAGTCAATGGAAACAAAAATAATTTGTTCCGCATTGACTTCTATGATATGCAATACCGCATGTGGCCAGAGGAGGTGGGGGGGCACCGGAGAGCCTCGGAAATACTCGGGGACAGCTCGGCTGAACTCAGAAACCCTCCGAAACGGAGTATTTCCGTACGGCTCCACTCGGCTCCGATCAGCTCCGGCGCCCCCGCACCTCTGGCAAAATGCGGTACTGCAAACCGCTGTGGCTTGAATCCTGCTCGTTTTGTGAGACAACACTCGCAAACCGAGTCAGGAGTTAAAAAAAAATGCTTGTATTGCGAAACGCTCATTAACCGCGTTACTCGCAATCCGAGGTTTCACTGTACATACCTTTTTTGAAGGTAAACAAGACTTAGCAGCTCAATTATGCAGGAAAACATAGGACCAGGGGTACAGAAAAATGTCAGCATGTGCTCTGGACTGACGAGTTAAAATGTGAAATATTTGGCTATAACAGGAGGCAGTTAGTTTGCTGAAGGACTGGAAAGCAGTACAATAATGAGAATCTGCAAGCAACGGTGAAGCATGGCGGAAGCTCCTTGCAAGTTTGGGGTTGCATTTCTGCAAACGGAGATTAACGGTGTCCTCAATGCTGAGAAATACAGGCAGAAACGTATCCATCATGCCATACCACCAGGGAGACATGTGATTGGCCCGAAATGTATTCTGCTGAAGAATAATTGCCCCAAATGTCATTAAGAACTATATTCAGCATAAAGAACAAGGAGTCCTGGTAGTGATGACTTGGCCTCCACAAAGCCCTGATCTCAACATCAAGTCTGTCTGGGATTACATGAAGAGACAGAAGGATTTGAGGCTGCCTAGTAATTCATCAATGTGTTTGGAACAACCTACCTGCTGAGTTCCTCCAAAAACTGTGGGCAAGTGTATCTAGAAGAATTGATGCTGTTTTGAAGGCAAAGTTTGGTCACTCCAATTATTGATTTGACTTTCTCTTCTGTTCATTTACTTTCCATTTTGGTAATCAATAAACTTGAACACTACTTTTTCTGAAAGCTTTCTCAATTTACAGCATTTTTTTTCACACCTGCCTAGAACATATGCAGAGTAGTGTACACCAGGGAGTAAAATAAAAAATGTATCCAGTTTTTTTTTCTTTATCTGAATAGGCATTTTTTTTTCGTAAAGGTGAACTATCCCTTTAAGTCTAGATTTTTCTAGGCTTCACTCAGAATTTAACAAACACCCAACAAATGGAACCTGGTTACATTTGCTCATCACTATTGATGATTTTCAAACTGTCAGGTGTTTTTATTCCCTATTGCTACAACGGGCCCTGTAACAGACAGATAACTGGGAATTCACAACATTAGACACCAAGTAACTAGATGTTATTTCCTGGAAGGCGCTGTAATAAAATACATACATTTCTAAGATTTTAGTTTTTCAGTAAATAATAATGTAAACCATAATTGAACAGATGAGTATGGACTGCATCACTCAAATAAACCAGCTAAGGCTTTCAAATAATAAAAAAAGAAAAAAAGGGGGGGCACTCTGATGGGGACACCTGATGTAAGAGGGGGGATCCCCACGCCGTTTTTTTCGGCTTAGGGGTTCCCCTTGAAATCCATACCAGACCCAAGGGCCTGGTATGCTCTTGGAGGGGAACCCATGCCGGTTGTTTTTTATTAAAAATTTGGCGTGGAGTTCCCCCTCATGATTCATACCAAACACAGGGGACAGCAAGCCCGAGGTGTACAGTACCCTGTCGCCGAGAACCAGCACGATGGGATCGCGCTGGAAACACATTCTCGCGGGCAGGTACTGGCAAAGAAGCCTGTCCTGGAGGCGACTTCAAGTCGCTCCAAGTTGTGCTGTGGTTCACGCTCAAGTCGTGTCCAAGTTGCCTCGCAAAGTCGCGCTCAAAGTCGTGTTGCCCCTGTGTGGACCGCCTCTTACTGTATGTCTGGGTGACAATGGTAAAAAGGACAACCAGGGTAAAAACCCCCATTGGCGACACAGAAAATAGCAGAAACCCATGGGGGTATTAAAATATTTCCTAATCTATCAAAAATGAACAAAACCCTATAGTCTTAAATTTGGGGAGAGTATTTACTTAAAGGAAACCTGTTTATGAGAAAATCATGGAGGCTGCTGTTGCTAATCATGTATTTTGAAATGCTAGTTGCCTGGCAGTCATGCTGATACATTGGCTGCAATGCTTACCAAGTCACTAACTTGGAACAAGTACAGTGATAAGGAATTAGGAGACTCCTTTCCAACAAGCATGCTTAGACCCCTTATTAAAAAAGTATTTGTGTAAGACAAAGCTAGGCACCAAGTATTTTTTTAGAAGACCAACAATAACAGCATTCAGGAAAAGGCCACTGTAAGCCTATTCAATATCTAACATGGTCCTTCACGTTGAAGAGTGCATTCTTTTTCTCCTTTGTATTTGGTACCTTCCTCCTGTATCATACAAGGCATACTGTAGAATACAGATACTGTATATGTAAATGACAGGAATGCAATCACTTAGCACTGGATCCCGGGTTCAATTCCCATCCTGCACACTTCATGAAATTTGCACAACCTTACTGTGTTTGAGTGTGTTTCCTCCAAGTGCTTTGATTATATCCCACAATCTAATAACACACACTCAGGACAATCCTAGAGCATGTGTCTCTGTGCAGTAAGATTATCAGATTGGGAAATCCTTTGGGAACAGGGAATGATTTAATTGAAGGGTTTTTAACATTATATACATTAGATTTAGTTATTTTAACAAATACTAGGGAAACAAGTAATATGAATAATCATTAAATGCTATTTTTTTTAATTCTATTTCCACTGTTTTAATGCATATAGATAACCATAGAAATTTTCACAATGGTCCTTTAAAGCACATTACTTCTGTTGTTCCCCAGGCATCAAACAACAAAGGCCACCATACCTTGTGGCTTTGCAACTGCTGTTAAAATGAAATGGGAACAACTCTGAATGTGTTTTAATGATTTATAAGCAGCAGTTTCATTCAGTGGAAATCAAAAAATATGATAAAAAAAATACAAAAAAATAAGCAGCTAAAGCTATATGAAATCTTGCAAAATGTCAAGCTTGGCCCACAACTTTTTCCTACCTTCTCAGTCTCTTTATTGGTCAGCCATTCTACCCATCTCATCAAATTGACCAACAAAAATGCTCAGAAGGCTGGAGGGGTAAGGACCATCCCAACTTTTTACAGAAGTCAACATTTGCATATAATTTCAAAGGCTACACTACATCTCTGGATCTGCAGAATGTAATCCTTGTTTTATACATTATTTCATTACAGGCCCAGTTCATGACAGGTTCCCTTTATTCTAAAAGGTAGCAGGCTTGTTCCATGCACTGATAATAAATGGAATGCTTCAGTGATCTACCAGCAGAGGTTTAATCCACATGCAATTAGTAACCCACAATGCCAGAGGCGATACTCATTACTGTGGGAGTAGAGGAATTGCAGGCCTGTGGAATACAGCAAGTATTAATTATTTTTCACTCCTCTCAAAATAATGAACTTCATCGCAAATACAATGGACTGAAATGTGTTCAAACAGATTCAGCTTGCCTTTCAAATCACCCGTGAATTTGGCTAAAGATCATAATTAGGACAAATAAGAACACAGCAGATTCTACATAGGAGTGTGGCCGATATGCAGGTAGGATCCAAATGCCCAATAATCACCATTCAGTTTGAGCAGTGCTTGGGATTGGGCAGTTTCTGAACATATTGGGAGTTATGAATGCCCCGGGTCATGAACACAGGTGGGTAGCTTTCACTCTGCCCAGTGTAAAGTAGCCTTAGGGCTAACTAAACTAGCAATACTATTTGATTCACAATCTAAGAAAAATTTACACATTCTATAATTACAGTGAACCCACAGCTAATACTTCAATGCTCGATGGACTTCATTTAGTCACCCACTGGCTTTTCATATCTCTAATGAACTCTCCCCACTGTGGGTTAAAGATGATATAAAAAAATGTAAATATTTAATTTAAATGTAAAAACTGATAACAAACCTTATCATAAGCCCACTGAAGTAGCCAGCCTCAGGTGATACACAGTGATGAATTAAATCTTCCTACAAAAAGTGTACCTGTTTATCTGCAGCCCTCTCCCCCCTACAGCCTTCCAAAGTACACAGTTTAGGCGGTTTTTCCCAGCTTGTAGAAGGCCAGGATTTGATGTTAAACACTGCAAAGGACATCACTGAGTGTAACCTGAGACCTGAGTGGAGGGAAAGGACAAACCCACCTCTAGACAGTCTCACTGGAGAAACGCACAACTGGGGTTAATCACCTATGTGCTGGGGGGGGGGGGGTGAGCCCTCTGCAGAAGAAAAAACTGTCGGAAGTGTTTCATGCATATTGAGGAAGGAGAAAACGGACAGGATCCACACTGCTACAGTGCTATGGACTGTATGAAAATATGGGTGTATGGGGAATATGGGTGTAACATGTAATGAAAGGTGAAGTTCTCCTTTAAAGTACCCATAGACATAAAATGATGGTAAACATGACCAGATTAAAAGATCAGTTCACAGTTAAAGTGGGAGTAAACTCCCATGGTTAATATTTACCTATAGGTAAGCCTACAATAAGGCTTACCTATAGGTACAGTAAATATATCCTAAACGTGCACCGTTTAGGAGATATTTACTTGTGAATGGGCCAGTGACATCACCAGCAAATGTGCTCTGAAGGAATGGCATGCCCTTGCCATTCCTTCAGAGTCCTTTGCTGTGAATAACGTCAAACGGCTGGAGGATGCGAACCCAGAAAGAAGACTGGGTAAGGATGGAAGCCCCATCAGCAGCGTTGCTGGAGGGCTTAGTTTTAAGATAAGTTTCACATAATGTGATAGTATGCGATGCAGCTTTAAAAAAAAAAAAAAAAAGCATGGCAGTTTACTACTGCTTTAAAGCAGAACTAAATTCCCTCTATCAATTTAAACAATTTTTTAGTCCTTGTGCTGCTAGCCTTAGTACATAGGTTGGAAGGTGTATTATATTAACTTGTTTAACCCCTTTTTTTTATAGCTGCTTCTTGGTTTCTGGCCAAGGCCATAATGACGTCGTCACACAACCCAGAAGTCTTCATGGACGTTTTTTTTTTTCTTTCATCTGGAAGAGGGGAGGAGTGACTTTCTCAGCTAAGCACATCCTTCTGCCTGCATGCCTGAGCTAAGAGCAGATGGAGTCCAGGGAGTAAATGCTACATGGATCATCTACCCTTACTCAAGATAGCCTCGGCTAGAAATGCTAGGGGATGTTTTTCAAAGTGATTTCAGTTTGTGGTGCTCAGATATAGTTGAGTTCCGCTTTAAGCAATACAGTAATATATATATAACATACCTACTAAAATAGTTCACAGGTACTCACCATCGCCCGTTTCCATAAGCTCAGCATTGCCGTACTTAGAGGTGACCCGTGACGTAGATCCCTGTGGTCTTTCTACTTGTATGGAGTGCTCGGAGGTGTATGTGGTAACGTCTGGAGGGGCTGAATGGTTTTCTGTAAAATATGGCACAACTTAGATGGACACAGAAAGACAATTACATTTTATGGACAAAACAAACTGGTATTCAGGAACATTTTACTGACATCCATCCCCCAGCACTGAGCAGAACAGCGGAATCCTGGATTTTTGGAGCTAATTTAACACACACAGAGCATGACCATTAACATTCACAACTACTTGTACAGGAAGCCAGCCAAGAAGGACATTAACAGCTAAGGCTTTGGCAAACAAACCAAAAAACTGGGAAGGGTGGAGCAAAGCGCAGGGATTGGTCAATACACATTATCAGGCATTTTACATATCATAGGTCAGGATACAAGCACTAGCTATGGGTTTGCAATATATGCGAAGGAGTTGCAAACAAGCCTTTTGTTTACAAAATGAAACACAATCACATTGGACATGTACTTTAACAATTCTTGTAAATTTAGAGAGCTGAAACAGGTTTTATTATTCGTCTAAATAAAAAGTCACACCCTTGAAAGAAAAGGTTGCTTCCCTGAGACTCCGGAGCGGTGACATCTTCTTAGAGCCAGTTCACACAGGGGCAACACGACTTCCAGCGCGACTTTGGGAGGCAACTTGGACACGACTTGAGCATGAATCACAGCGCGACTCCAGGCAACTTACAAGGCAACTTCAAGTTGCCTCCAGGACAGGCAACTTTCCAGTGGCCAATCAAACAATAATCAGCTCTGTGGGAGGGAGGGGTTTGCCTGGAAAACTATTTTTACTTCCTGGAAATTTGCTTCAGTTAAGACAGGGGTGACAACTTCCTTTGAAATCACTGGGTACAAGTCGCATAGAAGTCGGACTGAAGTCGTACAGGAACCTTTTCTGAAGTCGGAGTGACTGCAGTAGTGTACATTAAGACGGCTCCATACACTTCCATTACTTTTCTAAACCGCGCAACTTGGGGCAATTTGAAGTCGGATCCCAGGACGCCCCTGTGTGAACCGGCTCTTAGACACGCTTGTCTTTACTAAACCCTCACAATGAAATGCTAAATAGACCAAGCCTCCAACTTCAAAAAACGTAAGGTCTCTGATCAAGCTCATGTAAATCCATCCAGTGTTTCCTGCAATGGGTTGGGCAGGAGTCCATCCAACTCCTAACATACTGTGGATATGCACAGAAATAGGTCTCAACACTGCACACCTAGCAAAGCCATTAGTAAACAGGTGAAAGCAGCCTCAGCCAGCTTCATCCAAAGCCACACCCCCAACGAAATTCATGATTAAGCCCTGTGGGCGGGTTGAAATGCATTGGGGGCATGGCTTTGGATGAAGCTTGCTGAGGCTGCTTTCACCTATTTACTAATGGCTTTGCTAGGTGTGCGGCATTTGAGACCTTTCTCTATGCATATCCACAGGCTAAAGCCAACCATGGATTGTTCAAATCATGGCTGGTACAGCAGAGACTGGCCAACATTTGAACCATGTATGGCCCAGGCTGAATTTAGTTTAGTCAAGATGATCGAGTGCCACTAGCAGCAATAACTGTGTTCTCCCATAGGGGATGGCTTCCCCCTGCCAGGAGAACACAATGTCTCTGTGGGAGGGGTTCCCCCATCAACACTGACTGTGGTCAGAAAAGAAAAACGCTCCATCTATGGCCAGCTTAAGACTATACTGCAACCAGAAACAAAATTCAGAGAGAAACTGTATACAGACAGATTTAATGAGAATATGCCAAGCAGCTAACCACTCAGCTCGGTGCTCTCAGAGACCCTAATGCCAGGCATTAATTTTAAGAAAAACCATCCCAAATAATAATCTGTGCGTTTAATGTGTTTTATGCATGTTATTTACCTGTAAAAGACTCCCTTGTGTAGACACCTAGAAGGTGACACCTATAGGCAGCAAAGGCAAAACTGGCAGCTTTGCAATTATAATTATTGGGCGTGCATTGCTTCCCATCATCACAAGGAATAGTCCAATAAAATAATTTACACAGAATTCAAAACCAAGGTAGAACCAGGACAACAAGTACGGTAAACGTCATAAAATAGAAGGACCTATTACTACAGCAATGAAAATTTGCCCTGTGTATGAGACAAATTATGCCGAGAGCTACCAGGTACTGCTGTCAATTTTTTTATTCCCTAGAAGTACATTTTATTGTTCCAGTAAAATGCAAAGCTTTGGGTACAGCAATAATGTAATAATTATGCGCAGTATCAAACAATAGAGCAGGGTTATAATCTCCTAGATCCATGCTGCTTTCTATCCAGAAGTCAGGAAAAGGTTTAAAAATAAAACCGATTTTCCACTGCTAAATACTTGGCTCACCAGAGCAGTCATTGTGTTTGAGGAACAAATTCACTTTAAGTGCACCAGTCACCTATACAAAAGGAATTCATTTTAATTTGAACAGACACCGCAAAAACTAAATGCACATTACACCGACTGTGTGTCAAGGTTGCTATATTTCTATTTTTCCAAAAGGTATGCATCAAGTTCCCAACATTCAGACAACAGCAACCCTAAAAATGACTTTTTTGCTTTTTCAAACACTATTAAGGCCTCATGCCCACTGGCGTTTTTACAGCTGCGTTTTTTGCAGCTTAAAAACGCCTGTCCATGTTATTGTAAATATTTTTATTTATTTTTTTGAAAAAAAAAAAACGTCGGAGCTAAAAACGCGACCGCGCGTTAGTGCGCGTTTTTGCGCGTTTTTTGACGCTCGCGTTTTTTTCTGCCTAATTCTGACGCTGAGGCACGCACTGGTCCTGGTTTTTTTTTACAGCTTAAAAACGTCTATGCTATTTGCAGCTCAAAAACGTCTAGGTGGGCATGAAGCTATAGACTAACATGGACAGGCGTTTTTAAGCTGTAAAAAACGCTCAAAAACGCGGCTGTAAAAACGTCCGTGGGCATGAGGCCTTAATGGAAAAACTACATTGCATTTATAAATGTAACAAATGTTTGACACAACGTCAGAATTTGCACATGCGCAGACAGAGATCTGATGTCATGACCATTTACATATCGTTCTATAAGTGGGGGACAGTAATGCTTTCCAGGATATCGATATTGCATATCCCAGGAGGCATTACTTACCTCTGTTCATAAAATAATATATAAGTAGACATAGCGCCAGATCTCTGTCTGCACATGTGCAAGATCTGGCACTGCCTTTGTTTACATGTTGCTCTATGAATCAGGGAAGTAAAGCCTCCTGGGTGGACCCATATATTACAGCGCCCTATATCTTTAATAGACTGGGGTGAAATTTGGCAGTCCTCGTCCAAAATCTCACACTGTGTAGTGCAGAGAGAAACTGCAATTAAGATTCTGCTCTTTTCGTATAGAACCCCAGACATCCTACACGCCCGCAAGCCAACAGCTCCTAGACCAGTGTTTCTCAACTTCAGTCCTCAAGGCGCCCCAACAGGTCATATTTTCAGGATTTCCATTATTTTGCACAGATGATTTGATCAGTTTCACTGCCTTAGTAATTACTACATCCGTTTCATCTGAGGGAAATCCTAAAAACATGACCTGTTGGGGCGCCTTGAGGACTGGACTTGAGAAACACTGTCCTAGACAATGTTGGAGATGTCAAAACAGTGAATTGGATGTGACCTGACACACACTATAGCACGACATGGCGACCTCCATCCCTAAATCAATTTGTAGAAAAGGAGAGCTGTGGGACTTTGAGTGAGGCAACCGCCATGTCAGATATAAACAGAAACATAACATTTACAGTACATGATTTATTGTTACATTGTAAAAAAATATTGTATCAAATAAGTAGGTAGTCACATGACTTACACTAAATATGCTGCTATATAGCATGCAATACAAATAGGAATTCAACATAATAACTGTACATAGTAGGATAGATGGGTTAAAAAACATTGTAGGGACAGGTAACTTAGGGCATCTAGTGGCACTCAACGCGTTTCCTGGCATTACAGCCATTCATCAGGAGTGGGGGTAACCATCTTCCCTGGCGGACACCGGGCCTGGCCTTGGGGCTGTGCAGTGAGTATCCCAGATTGTCCCCACTTTGTTGGGACACAGTCTCTTTGTCCTCCCTTATTCTAAGGGTATCATTATTAATCCTTGTCCCTTTCCTTTTTAGTATATTATGTTACAACACTCCTGATGAATGGCTGTAATGCCAGGAAACACGTTGAGTGCCACTAGATGCCCTAAGTTACCTGTCCCTACAATGTTTTTTAACCCATCTATCTTACTATGTACAGTTATTATGTTGAATTCCTATTTGTATTGCATGCTATATAGCAGCATATTTAGTGTAAGTCATGTGACTACCTACTTATTTGATACAATATTTTTTTACAATGCAACAATAAATCATGTACTGTAAATTTGATGTTTCTGTTTATATCTGACATGGCGGTTGCCTCACTCAAAGTCCCACAGCTCTCCTTTCCTAAAATGTTGAAGATGTAATGAAGCTACGGGTACCCACTTCCACATCTTTTGGGATTGTTCTTCAATTAGCTCTTTCTGGACTCAAATTCAGAAGCTATTAAACACCCCCATACCTCTGAATCCTATACACTTTTTATTAGACCTCCTTTTTTCAGGTATCTCTAAAGCCTCAGGGAGATTAGCGTCTTTCTTCTTACTAGCTGCAAAAAGAGTTATACCTACAATTTTTTTATTTCAAATGAAAATTTTTTTTTTTTTTTTTATTGCATTTTAGTCCAAATATGAGATCTGAGGTCTTTTCGACCCCAGATCTCATATTTAAGAGGACTTGTCATGCTTTCTTCTATTACAAGGGATGCTTGCATCCCTTGTAAGGGTAAAAACTGTTTCGCCATTCCACAAGCGGGCGCAATTTTGAAGCGTGACATGTTGGGTATCAATTTACTCGGCGTAACATTATCTTTCACAGTATAAAAAAAAATTAGGCTAACTTTACTGTTGTCTTATTTTTTAATTCCAAAAAGTGTATGTTTTCAAAAAAAAGTGTGCTTGTAAGACTGCTGCGCAAATACAGTGTGACAAAGTATTGCAACGACCGCCATTTTATTCTCTAGGGTGTTAAAAAAATATATAATGTTTGGGGGTTCTAAGTAATTTTC
The DNA here is from genome assembly GCA_029206835.1 of Rana muscosa. Lineage (NCBI taxonomy): Eukaryota > Metazoa > Chordata > Amphibia > Anura > Ranidae > Rana > Rana muscosa. The sequence goes on from CM055122.1 coordinate 222,865,293, forward strand.
AAGCAAAAAAAAATTGTTTTTAACTTAAGAGGCTCGGTCCTTAACCACTTGACGACCGCCGCACAATGATATACATCAACAGAATGGCACGGCTGGGCATAAGGGCGTACAGGTACGTCCCCTTTAAGATTGCAGCCGTGGATCACGCACGTGACGCCGGCGGTGCGCTCGCGACCCAGTTGGGAGCTCCGTGACCGCGCCCGTGGACCTGATCGCCGCCGGTGTCCCGCGATCGGGTCACAGAGCTGAAGAACGGGAAGAGGTAAGTGTAAACAAACATCTCCCCGTTCTTCCTAGTGGCACTGTCAGTGATCGTCTGTTCCCTGTCATCTGGGACAGTGATCAGTGACGTGTCTCACCAAGCCATGCCCCCTAACAGTAAGAATCACTCCCCAGGGCACACTTAACCCCTTCAGCGCCCCCTACAGGTTAACCCCTTCACTACCAGTGTAATTTTTACAGTAATCAGTGCCTTTTTAATAGCACTGATCGCTGTAAAAATGACAATGGTGTCAAAAGTGTCTGATGTGTCCACCATAATGTCGCAGTCACAATAGAAATCGCTGATTGCCGCCATTACAAGTAAAAAAAAAATATTAATAAAAATGCCATAAAACGATCCCCTATTTTGTAGACGCTATAACTTTTGCACAAACCAATCAATAAACGCTTATTGCGATTTTTTTTTACCAAAAATATGTAGAAGAATACGTTTCAGCCTAAACTGAGGAAAAAAAAAGTTTTTTATATATATATATATTGTTTGGGATATTTATTATAGCAAAAAGTTAAAAATATTGGGGTTTTTTTTCAAAATTGTCGCTCTATTTTTGTTTATAGCGCAAAAAATAAAAACCGCAGAGGTGATCAAATACCACCAAAAGAAAGCTCTATTTGTGGGAAAAAAAGGACATCAATTTTGTTTGGGAGCCACGTCGCATGACCGCGCAATTGTCAGTTAAAGTGACGCAGTGCCGAATCGCAAAAAAGTGGCCTGGTCTTTAACCAGTGAAATGGTCCGGGGCTTAAGTGGTTAAGTGACTAGGCGAGATAGGAGGCAGGAGGCAAACTGAAGTAAAAAAGGGTAAATAAAAAATGTATAATAATATAGCCCCAGAAAACAGCCTATCCACTTCCTTGCCTATAAAGATTCCCATTTATCCAGGTTGTGGCATGCAGTAGTAGTCACATTCAACTGGACTTGTGCTTTATGTTGAGGACATTTCATAGCTTCTCCAAGCCACGTCTAATGGGATATCTTTACAACACTTAATGGAACTAAAGAAGTAACTCAGAAGCTATGAAACATCCTCAAGGCACAAATCCAGTTCAATGTGACTAATTACTGGTACTACTAGCCATCCAATTCCTATGCTTGTATATCCAAAAGACCCAACACACAAGCATAAGTGATGTAACCATGTTTAGTGAGTAGTGAGGAATGCAAAAACTTTTAAATTAGGGAGACAAAACTACTCAAATGGCCCAACATGGGAAGGTAAATTCTACTGGTCAGTAGACAGCTTTTGGATAGTAAAGTGCACTGAACAGAGAAAGCAACTGGTTCACAAGTGGCATTATAATCACTTGCTGACCACCCTATAGCAGTTTTACTGCTACAGGGCGGACGCGCTGTGCAGGATTGCATATATATATATATATATATATATATATATATATATATATATATATATATATATATGGGATCCTGCACTTCCGGGTATCGGGCATGGCGCCGGCAGCTCGCACACACTTTACACAGAGGGAGCTGATGAGCGGGTCCGATGGACTCGATTTCCGCCTGCACCTGCCGATTTGCCAAATTGCCACTCTGTCAGTACAGAAGGCATGGATCCTGTGTTCCTGCAAAGCAGGGCACTGATTTATGCTTTCCACTAGTAAAAGCACATCCCACACTACACAAAAACACTGGCTAGGCACACAGTTAACCCTTTGATCGCCCCCGATGTTAACCCCTTCCCACCCAGTGTCATTAGTACAGTGACCGTGCATATTTTTAGCACTGATCACTGTATTAGTATCACTGGTTCCCAAAGAAGTGTCAAAAGTGTTCGATTTGTCCGCCGCAATATCGAGTCCCGTTATAAATCGCCACAATTACTAGTAAAAAATAAAAATAAATGACATTTCCATAAATATATCCCATAGTTTGTAGACACTGTAATTTTTGTGCAAACAAATTTATCTACGCTTATTGAGATTGTTCTTACCAAAAATATGCAGGAGAATATGAAAAAAATATATAAAAATATTGGTCTAAATTGATGAAGAAATTTGATTTTTTTATTCGATATGTATTATAGCAGAAAGTAAAAAATATTATTTTTTTCAAAAATGTCGGTCTTTTTTTGTTTATAGCGCAAAAAATAAAAAATACAGAGGTGATCAAATGCCACCAAAAGAAAGCTCTATTTGTGGGAAAAATAGGGACAAAAATGTTATTTGGGTACTGCGTCGCACGCGTGCAATTGTCAGTTAAAATAAAGCAGTGCCGTATAGAAAAAATGGTCTGGTCATTAAGGGGGGTAAATCTTCCGGGAGCTGAAGTGCATAAAGGCCATTATGTCAAACTGGAACCATCATTTCTGACAGGGGTGGGGGCTTTCTAAACCACTGATCTTCCACATACAATGCTGTTTTAACACCCTCAGCAATCTAAACATATGCGATCTTCCTGACACCCAGGATGTGATTATGTAACTAAAACAAGGTGCTTCCAGATCTTTCACACCTCCTGCCCTTGATTAGATTAGGGTGTCTGTGCTGTACTGGAGTACATTACTGACACTCACTGGAACTGAAGAAGTGGCTTGGATAAGCTTCAAAACATGTTCAGTATTACAGAACAAATCCAGTTGAATGTGATTAACTACTATTAGCTGTACCTGAATAAACGAGAACCTTTACAGACAAATAGATGCAATTTAACAAACAATTCAATCACAAGAAGTACAATGAGCATTGACAGATTGCAAAGTCCAGTAACCAATTTAAACCAATCCGCAGTGATCTTTTGTAAGGCCTGGGTTCACATATGTGCTGCCCGCGGGTTCGTGCCTGGGGTCCGGTGCGCGTCTGTTCACTGGTTCAGGTGCGATTCAGGTCGGAATTTTTGCCTGAATTCACACCTGAACCAGACCCAAACACGCACGGGATCCTTTTAAAAACCACTCTATGGCCGCTCCAGACCTGTGTGAACCGGCTCCATTGAGAGTGGGTCACACTTGCATGTCATGAGAATTGGATGCAGGGAAGGCCGCATCCAATTCGCATATATGTGAACCCAGCCTAAAACAGCATTATTCTGAAAACCATTTGGCTGTACCGGGGCTAATGCACTTTTACAAATCGTCATTGCGCTCTCTCCTTTTGTAATGAATAGGTCTGACAGTTCTATCATTTACTTGGCCTCACACTGAGGAACCTCTCCATATTTAAGAATAAGCATTATTTGAAAATATCATGATGTTAGCAGACTTTGTTATCCACGGTTAAAAACCAATGTTCAATACTAGGTCTTCAAGATCTCCTCTAGAAGCTTATGTTTGACGTAAGGATGCCAGTTTTTATGTGGGATTCCAGCTTGCCCCCAACTAGCCTTAAAATTGTCCCCTTCTCCCTCCTAACAGCTATGCTAACTAACCTGTACATACTTACCGTATATACTCGAGTATAAGCCGACCCGAATATAAGCCGAGGCACCTAATTTTACCACAAAAAAAACTGGGGAAACGTATTGACTCGAGTATAAGCCTAGGATGTCCATCTGCATGCCTCACTTTGCCTCACTGTGCGCATGCCTCACTGTGCCCATGACTAGACTGATGTTTAACATGGGAGTCAATGGAAGGGGTGCCCGTCTTTGAAAAATTGCTGCTCCCCGGCCGTAGATCTCCCAGACAACAAACTTTGAACAATTGTAGAGGAGAAATGGGGCTATATGTGTGCCAAGTTTGGGGTCCAGAGGACCTACGACCAGCCGGTACCGGGTCCCCAAAGTCACCAGAGAAATTACCATTTAACATGGGAGTCTATGGAAGGGGTGCCCAGGTTTTAAAAATCGGTGCTCCTCGGCCGTAGGTCCCCCGGACAACAAACTTTGCATACTTGTAGAGGAAGAGTGGGGCTACATGTGTGCTAAGTTTGTGGTCCAGAGGACCTACGACCGGCCGGTACCGGATCCCCAAAGTCTGGGAGATCAGGCGCAAAAAGGTGACTCGAGTATAAGCCGAGGGGGGCATTTTCAGCACAAAAAAAAGTGCTGAAAAACTCAGCTTATACTCGAGTATATACGGTACCTATTTTTAGGCCTCAGCTCCCTTGTGTCAGCCAACATTGGCTTTATGGGAGAGGAGGGAGCGCCAACAATGCATAGGCCATTAAAGCCTATGGGTGACATCACCCTTACAGGCTTTACTAGCCACTGTCCGAGCACTCTCTCCTCTCCCCTGCAGCCGCTGCTAGCTGACACAGGAGAGATCACATAACTCGACTGAACCGGCCTAAAAATAAGTAAGTACTGATATACCTTTCCTTCACAGGTTAGTTAGTATACAGTGCCATTAAAAAGTATTCATACCCCTTGAAATGTTCCACATTTTGTCATGTTACAGCCAAAGACGTAAATTTATTTTATTGGGATTTTATGTGATAGACCAACACAGACTGGCACATATTTGTGAAGTGGAAGGAAAACAATAAATGGTTTTCAGTTTTTTTTTTACAAATAAATATCTGAAAATTGTGGCATGCATCTAAAATCTAGTGGAACCAATTGTCTTCAGAAGTCACCTAATTAGTAAATAGAGTCCACCTGTGTGCAATTTAATCTCACTGTTCTGTGAAGGCCTCAGAGGTTTGTTAGAGAACCTTAGTGAACAAACAGCATCCCAAAGGCCAAAAAACAAACCAGACAGGTCAGGGATAAAGTTGTGGAGAAGTTTAAAGCAGGGTTAGATTATAAAAAAATATCCCAAGCGTTGAAAATCTCACGGAGCACTGTTCAATCCATCATTCGAAAATGGAAAGAGTATGGCACAACTGAAAACCTTCCAAGACATGGCCGTCCACCTAAACTGAGGGGTATTAATAGTTTTCAAGGCACTGTAGGTATTAAAAGGGGGAGGGGACAGGGGACAGTTTTTAAAGGCTAGTAATGTGTAAGCTGGAATTCTACTTTAAGCTTAAATGCCTTATTATGGTAAAATGTTACATTCTTGGTTTCCCCTAAAAGGCTGATCCCCGAATGCAAGTGCTATCACCAAGCCAACAAGCTGAAAACAATACATTGAAAAGTCCCTTGCCACCTAATTGTCTTGAGGCCTAGTCTGAGATAGTGCCAAAAATCTAAATTCCTTACATTCAATCAGTGTTAAGCCTCATACACACGATCGGACATCCAACCAACTTTTCCGTGGATTTCTGTCCGAAGGTCGTTGGCCGTGAACTTGGTATGCATACACACGACAGGAGTTTTTCAGCCAACAAACACGAACGTAGTGACGTAATTTAAGTACTACGTGGTTTTTCTGCTCTTTAGTGCCACCCTTTGGGCAACTTCTGCTATTGCAGGTTGATCTTTAGCATTGGTTCTGAGCATGCGTGTTTGTACTTTGGACTTAAGTCCGATGGACTAGTGTACACACGATCGGATTTTGCACCATCGGACTTTTGTTGCCGGAAAGTTTGTCTGTTTGCACAGCGAACATTTGTCCAATGACAACCGAAAAAGTTTGTCCGATGGAGCGTACACACGGTCGGATTTTCCGCAAAAACAGGTCCATCTGAGGTTTGTTGTTAAAAAGTCTGATCGTGTGTATGGGCCTTTAGAGTTAACCAGCTACTTCCCTGACCCCTTCCTATACTGGCACAATCTGGACCACCAGCAATTACCCCTGTTTCTTGCGTACCAGCCCCCATCCCTTCCCTCTATTTAAGTTGTATAAGTTCATACAAAGTGAAAGCCAACATAATTCTAAAAATTATTATGGGCATCACATTTGCTTTACATTCATGTTATATACACGTAAAAGAAAAGTAAATGCCACTCACACACAGTCCAGTTACCACTCACTGTACTTGTACCCCCTGGCATATAAGCAAAGCTGAGCATCTTTCCTACAGAAACTAGAATATTCCTTTCATTTACAAATAAAGCACTAAGAATGGCAAGATGCATCAGACTGAGCAGCTAATACAGTTCTTCCAGAGTCATATCAGAATTGTGATATGACTTCTCTACCCTGTATATACTGTATACTCCGTGCAGGCAAAATCAAGCCTCCCAAACACAGAGCAGGCATTTATCCGAAAACTTTCAGCTAGAAGCAATTTGGAAGCACTGACCCGAATCGTGTTAACCTACCATCATGCACAAATCTCTAAATACTCCATTAAAGTCTGACTGTGAGAACAAATACTGCTAGACTACGCTGGGGCTTCTCTTAATTCTAAATACAATACAGTCAACAACAAAAAAACAAGGAATATAGATGGGTACAAAACATACAGCAGTGCTACTACATGTCACTGGAAAACAGCGTAGATATAGTAGAATCTCAAAAGGTAAAGGACAAAACACAGGCAACATTCAAAAAAAGAGGAGGGGGTTTGTACAACATTTAAAAAAAATGGGGGTTATACTACTTTATTCAAATCTCCACCTGTAGGATATAGGATTTCATGTTATCAAACACTGTAACTGGAACCCCCTTCCTGTTGGTGGACAAAAAACCCCAGCAGAGCATCATCCCTTAGGCCCCTTTCACACTTGTGTGACTTGTCCTGCGACTTGGGACTACAAAGTCACATGACAAGTCGTTTCCCATGATTTCCAATGAGTACCATTCATATCGGTGCGACTTCAAAGTAGTCCATGCACTACTTTGGTCCGACTTTAGAGTTGAGGTCCATACACCTCAGTTTACACAGACATTCCCTGAAATTGAGGCAAAATCGTATCAAAATTGCGTGACTTTAAAGTTGCGGTAGTGTAAAAGGGGCCTAACTTACATTCCCTTGTGTTTAGCAGCAAATATACTACTAATCATGAGATCCTTCACACGGAAGTAAAAATTACCGTATGTCTCCGTTTTTATCTGATGATGCTGACATGTAGGGATTTGACTTTAAGGCCCCATGTACACGGGACGCTGAGGCAAAGTCCTCTGAAAAAAGGTTGAAACCGGCGTTTAGAAACGCCAGTTTTGCCGCGTTTGCGTCTAGAAGCTTTTAGTTAAGAAACATTATAAGGACCCTCCCTAAGCTCAAAAAACTGTATTATTAACAATTTCAGCCATGTTGTGAGACCAGAGTGAGTAGCAGCAGCTGAGAGAGCAGCAGTGTACTTGTATTTAGCGTGTCACTTGCCACATCACCTGCCACAAGTTGTGGATTGTCACTTGCCTTGAGGCGATTTAGTTCGCAATTGCAGCGCTATACAAGTTACTCACTCACTCACTCACTCACTTGCCACGTCACCTGCCACAAGTTGTGGATTGTTCACGTGCCACGTCACCTGCCACAAGTTGTGGATTGTCCACTTGCCACGTCACCTGCCACAAGTTGTGGATTGTCCACTTGCCACGTCACCTGCCACAAGTTGTGGATTGTCCACTTGCCACGTCACCTGCCACAAGTTGTGGATTGTCCACTTGCCACGTCACCTGCCACAAGTTGTGGATTGTCCTCTGGCCACGTCACCTGCCACAAGTTGTGGATTGTCCTCTGGCCACGTCACCTGTCACAAGTTGTGGATTGTCCACTTGCCACGTCCAGCGTAAAACACATCAACAGATCTCTCAGTGATTTTGGTGCTGTGATATTTTTTTTACCTTTGAAGAGTTACAATAAAGATTTGGAAGTGCTCTACCTGAGTGTGCAGCCATCCACTTTTCCTTATCCAGTTACTTTAGTGACAAGCTGGGCAAGCACCTCGTTGTAAGGACATGTAGTAGGGTTGGTATGTGGACCAGTGGCGGTGCGTCCATAGAGGGCGCCGGAGCGCCGCCCCCTCCCGCTCCCGCACCGCCACTGAATAACAATACACAGATTCATGCATTGCATGAATCTGTGTATTTTCACCGCTGCCGCGCTGCCCACTATTCATATGGCCGGCCTCCTGGTGAGCGCCGGCCATATGAATTAGAGCGGTGGCCGGCGGTGGGTGTGACTTGGAAGTGTCTATCAGAGCCAGCGGCTCTGATAGGCTTTCCGAATACAGCTCTCACGCTGTATTCGGCTTCCAAAAACTCCTCCCAGGTACGCACGGGGTGCGTTCCTTGGAGAAGACTGTGGGGGTTTCAGCCAATCAGGTTCACCGGATCTGGTTACCGGTAACCTGATTGGCTGAAGCGACATTGAGGGTGGGAGAACACATCGAGGGCGGGAGAACACATCGAGGGCGGGAGAACACATCGAGGGCGGGAGAACACATCGAGGGCGGCGCGGACCGAGGAAGGTAAGTGCAGGGCTGGGGGGGGGACACAGGCTGCATTTGGGGGAACTGGCTGTATATGGGGGACAAACTGGCTGAATATGGGTGGAACTGGCTGTATATGGGGGACACGCTGGCTGCATTTGGGGGGAACTGGCTGTATACGGGGGACAAACTGGCTGCATTTGGGGGGAACTGGCTGTATATGGGGGACAAACTGGCTGCATTTGGGGGGAACTGGCTGTATATGGGGGACAAACTGGCTGAATATGGGGGCACACTGGCTATATATATGGGGGCACACTGGCTGTATATGGGGGGCACACTGGCTGTATATATGGGGGCACACTGGCTGTATATATGGGGGCACACTGGCTGTATATATGGGGGCACACTGGCTGTATATATGGGGGCACACTGGCTGTATATGGGGGCACACTGGCTGTATATGGGGGCACACTGGCTATATATATGGGGGCACACTGGCTATATATATGGGGGCACACTGGCTGTATATGGGGGCACACTGGCTGTATATGGGGGCACACTGGCTATATATATGGGGGCACACTGGCTATATATATGGGGGCACACTGGCTATATATATGGGGGCACACTGGCTATATATATGGGGACAAACTGGTTGTATATGGGAGCACACTGGCTGTATATGGGGGGCACACTGGCTGTATATATGGGGGCACACTGGTTATATATATATGGGGGCACACTGGCTGTATATGGGGACAAACTGGCTGTATATGGAAACAAACTGGCTGTATTTGAGGGGGCAAACTGGTGGCGTTTGGGCACAGTGGCTGCGTTTAATGGGCACAGTGGCGGCAATTGATTTTTTTTTTTCAGTTTGTTTGCGCCCCCCCAAAAATTTTGAGCACCAGCCGCCACTGATGTGGACAGACCGGAAGCAGTGCTCTATTTGTGTAGCAATACACTCTATATATTTATCACACATAAAAACCTAATTTATCTCACCTTACAATTTAAAATTTGCTTACTAACTCTTAAACTCAATTTAACCCCTAACACTAACTCTAAGGAGTGTATTTAAAAAATAAAATAAAAAAATAAAGTTGCATAGCAATTTGCCCAATGAAAGTGCATGTACATTCATTCTGTGCACATGGGGCAAAAAAATATTATTTTCTGAGCTGGCTAAATGTGGTTCATTGATTAAAAATGAAAAATTGCCCACTAGATGGAGTTAAATGTCCTATGATACTTATCGCCATCTAGTGTTACAGTAAGTGCAGTGTTTTCCCATTTTATAGACATTCGGCCAGCATTGAATGTTTTAAACTGCAAGTCCTGGTGTAAGAATTTTAACAAATAGTTTACTGGGAGATGTTTATTTTATTGTGCTTGGTTTGTTAAAGTGGTTCTAAAGTCAAATCATTTTTTACCTTAAAGCGGAGCTCCAGGCTCCTTCAGAAAAAAAAAATGTAAGTAGCTACAAGTACTTTAGCTGCTGACTTTTAATATTAGGACACTTACTGTCCACAAATCCAGCGGTGTGTTCACCCCAGCCGATTTTTCAATCGACTGTTGGGTGCAGGCGCTGCCATCTCCCCTAAGGGAAACCGCCAGTGAAACCTTGCAGCTTCACAGCCGGCTCCCTACTGCGCATTCACAAAGCGTGCTGCGCTTTTGTAAATGGCCCGGCAGCAGGGAAAGGAGGAGGGGGGCCGAACTTCCATCTGACTTTGCCGTGGCGAGATCAGATGGTAGTGTGAGCGGGTACCTGTCAAAATCAGGTACCCGCTCCCCCCGCTAAAGGGTGACAAATGTGGCAGCGGAGGGCAGGAGGAGGCAAACAAGCAAAGCTTCCCCTTTTTCGGTGGAGCTCCGCTGCAATGCATTTCCTGCTTTAAGGTAAAAAATGCCCTACTAGACGTTTTCCCTGCCCTCCCTTCTCTCACAAGCTTCACTGAAAGCAGTGGAAGCTATTGGCTCCAGCTGCTGTCAAATAGTGAGGAGGGAGTGGGGGTGTGGCCAAACCATGCTGTGTGTGTCTACAGATGCACACAGTCAGACTCGAGAGTGCACACGCACATGTGCCCCTAAAGCACGCAACTTACTATGGGGGCACACACAGGAGAGGAGGATAGGAGAGGAGGATTGGAGAGAGCGCCGGCGGCGGACCTCGGAAGAGGAGGTAAGGGGCCGCTCTGTGCAATATCATTGCACAGAGCAGGTAAGTATAAAACACATTTTAGGGGAAAAAAGCCTTTAGAACCTCTTTAAACTATAAAACGCTAAGGGTTTAACAGTACTTTAATCTTTATTTACCTACCCAGCAATAATAATGTCGCTACATTAACATTCCAGGTTAATTATACTTCTGTCAAGGTTTACTTTGGTTCTAAAAACGTTAAATGACTGCATTTATGTGGCTCCAAGGCACACTGAACAACATTCTCATTGTAATCTACCCATTATTATTTATAACACAGGTTCACAGGAGCAAATACATAGATGGCCATTTTAGTGTCATCACAGAAAGCAACATGCACAGTTTTTGATAAACATTAGCTTGGCTCAGTTCTCATGCTTCACTGGACACTTGCAGAATGCACAAAAATCCACCAGATGACCACAGGCTCAGTATAAGGCAAGGGGATTTAATCTATTTTCATATAAAATGAAAAGTGTTTTTAGGAGCTACCAGGAGGTGCCCTATTAAAGTTAAAAAACATAAAACAACAAACAAAAAAACATGTTCGTCTATGGTTCGTTCACACTATTATTTGCTTTCCAATGGCTCTATGACAGTATCTATAGTATTTTATAAAACCTAGGCAAAAATGTCCACAGAAAACAAATCAGTGTTTCAATACTAAACCCAAATTTAGTCCACTTTAAGTAAATTTCTGATTGGTTGGCAAAGGCAAAGAGCACAATATTGCTCTTTGCACCAGGTTATGAAATGTCATGTGACAAATGGCATGCATATAAACATATATATTCCTTGTTGGTCACCTTAAAAAAAAATTACTATTTATTTTTTTCATATAAACATTTTGTTTTACGCAGGATAGTCATATACCTAACTGTGCCACACCTAACTGGGGATTGTCTACTTCTCCCTCTCCATAAAACTAGAAATCTCCTAGCTTTGCAAGACACTCGCAGCTCTAGGCCAGCCAGATAGCAATTCTTTCCTTTATGCAACTCTAAGCAGCATTATCCATTTGTAATCATGCAGCAGCCAAGTGACAGAAAGAAGAGCCTATCAGTATTCTGCTTTCCTTTCACTGTCCAGCCAGAGACTGTGGGAAGGAAGAGAAAAAACAGTTATGTTGCCCTGCCAGACAGAGTTTGCTGTGTAGCAGAGCTGTGGAAATCCCAGAATCGGATGGACAAATATACATCTTTTGAGAGGTAAAACATCTGCCTCGTATGTATTTTATCTGTGTATTTAGCTGCTTGCCCAGAGTTTAGCTTAAAATAAAGATTACTGCCAAAGGCAACTGTCGTACAGAGAACTACAGCTGGTACAGACAATATATTATCATCACTGGCTTAGAAGAGGGAATAGATGTGGAATACCCCAGCCAGCTCTGCTACTTTTCGAGCCCACGGCATGACACAAATGACTAATGGCAAAAAATAAATACATTAAAAAAATATATAAAATAAATGCAATAAAGGCAGCTTCATAAATCTTGATTTACTACCAGAATAAAACGGGAGAAAAAATATGTTGCTCGAAAAATGAAACCTTCTGAAATGAAAGGATTCAAAAGATTGTTTAGAAAGTAAAAACATCCATATGCAGGTAAATCAAGTATAAAAAGATACGTATCATATGATTGGAAATATAGAATAATAATACAAAATGCAATGTAGATAATAAAAGTCTTTATGACCTTTTTTTTTTTTTTTTTAAAGTGACCAACAAGAAACCCATGCATAAACATTAATGTAAACTGTCCTTTTAAAGATCATTGGTTATTAAGATAGGTACATATGTATATGAAGCTTTGAATCATATAATTTAAAGGATGATATAGAATTCCAGGATCCTGTAAAGATCTAAAAGGATTTGGAATTCAGAGCGCAATTCTATTACACATGGAAGTGTTGCAACATATTTGGAGAAGCCAAAAATGGACTTGGTAAGAACTGGATACAAATTTGATGTCTGACGTGTAAGAGGCCAATGTGGGGTGAAGGGGAGGGATGGATTGTAGGATACTTGGTTCATGTACTCACCGTTTTTAGGTGTTTTTTGCCAAAGGCAAGAAGCACCTTTTGCACTCGCCTGATTCTGTCCATTTGTAGTTAAGAAAAAGCCACGCCCACTTGTGTCACATGACTCATTTTGATAGTGATCCTTGATGGAATGCACAACTGTCAGTGAAGGTAAAACACACCAAGATATGAGGATTGCCTTGCAGCTCGGTTATGAAGGAATTATATTGCAATATAAGGTTATAATCATGGAGTTCCAGTGTCAGAACCCAATGAGTAGGTCAGTGCTCTAAAGATAATGTACAGGAAGGTTACCGTCTAATATGAAAGCATGGTAATCCTTTTATTCCAATGGGTACAGTAAGGCCAATGGGCTGTGTAAATAGGAGTTAGTGAACCACAGCAAACACCAGAAATAACTCCCTTGAATGTATGGAACCCATTGGCTGCGCTCTAGTTGCATCTTTACTTACACACATTAAAGGGTCATTTAGAAACTACACACAATACAAGTGAAGTACTTCTAAAAGGCAAAACTTTTCTTTGGTAGAATAAGAAATGGCAAAAAAAAAAAAAAGCCCAGAAAACCGACAGTTTTTAACTATCTCTATCCTATCGTGACCACTGGCTGTAGATGCCCTTTAATTTAAATGCAAATAAGAAACCACTAGTAATCTATGATTAGATTCTCGGGCTGCTTCTTTTTAATGGATTGTGAGCTAGATAGATTCCTGAACGGAATGTCTTTTGCTGTTTAAGTGGTTGTAAACCCTTACATATACCCAGTGAAGCGACTGGACGCAAGTGATACACAGAGATGAAGCAAATCCTCCTATATATGTTGTGTCTGTCATCTGCAGTCTTCGCTACATCTGTTCAAAGTCCAGGATTTCTAAGCTTGTCTGGGAGTTTAGAAAAAAGGGGGCGGAGAACTGAAGTTACACTCTGCTAAGCTCAGTGAGGAGAGCTCTGAGAGCGGATTGGAAGAAAGAGACACACCCCTGTAACACAGAACACAGGAACAGAGCTGAGGCTTTCAAACTGCTGTAGCTCCCTCCTCTGCCACCTTTTTTCTCTTGGTTTCAGGAAAACTTGTCAGAAGTGATTCATGCTGATAGAGGAACGAGGCAGCAGACAGAAATGACACTTGGTGCTTTTATTTGAGACAAATACACACTATAGAGAGATTTGCTTTGTTCTTATTTCATGTCTGAGGTTTACATTCCCTTTAACTACCTGTTCTTAAAGCATATCTAAAATCACAATTAAAAAATTAAAGCCAAACTAAACCCATTGATTTAATGGTTTGCCTAAAACAGTTACATTCAAGGCATGCCCATCACATTTACTTAAAGCGGAACTAAACCTGTCGATTTAGCGATTTCAAAGAAATGTATATTTAAGGTATGCTGGGAATGATGTCACATTTGCTTGTGCTCGCAACTAAACTGTCCAACCATCAAATGGCTGGTGTCATAACTGATCACATGTGCAGCCACATGGCAGTTGTAGGTCAGAGACTAAGATGGAAGCTTCCTTGGCTGAAAAAGGACAAGAGGGTTTAGTTCAGTTTTAACTAAACTGTCAAGTCATTAAATGGCTGGTCTAAATACTGATCAAATGTGCAGCACCATGGCAACTGCAGAATAAACAGAGGCTAAGATGGCAGCTTTCTTGACTGTAAGATAGGCGGGTTTAGTTCCATTTTCATATATTGCATAGTATGCTCTATGCCCTCTGAAATTGTATCCTCTCTACAACCAAATTGCTTCATTAGTGTTCACTTTTAAGCACCTAGTGATGGAGACAGATTGATTGTATATTGGAGCGAAAAGACAGTCAAAGATGACAGGAAAGGGTAATATACCATGGGCACCTTTGGAAAGAAAAGAGATCTAATTTTTACTAGCGCTGTGCAAACTGTTGGCGCTATATAAATGCTGAATAATAATAATAATAAAATTGTTACTAGCTTAACAGTTTTTGACCTTTATACTCAAAATACTCATAATCTATACTGATAACCAATAACTTAATTTCCAACCCCATAACAGGGAATCTTCTACAATTATTGCAAGGCTCCCATTATTGCTGGAAAACACCTTAATCCACTCAAATCCTTCCAAATTTGAGGCTTTTTTAAAATAAAAAAGCTGCACTACATCATAAAAGAGCCACCAAATGCCACAATTGTAACTTCATAAATGACCCTTAATGTCCGAAAGTATGTTAGGAGTACTTGCATTGTTTTAGGTTGTAGAAAATCAAACTGGGAGCATAGAGGAAGGGTATATCAGCATAGCAAGGAAGAAGCTTGGAGAGGTAGCACTTGGTGAGGGACTCAAGATGCAAAAAACATCAGAAGACTCAGCTATACATACTGTGGTACTGTCCGTCTGTCCTTTTATTTCCTTTAGGGAAGAAAAGCAATTGTAAGCCAAGATATATAAAAAAAAGAAAAAAAAAAGAAATGTTTTGTGTTTGGTAACGAGATACAAACACTTGCGCCGAAAGATGGCAATCTGAGAAAACAGTTAAGGGTGAAGTCTATGTGATGAATGCAGCCATTTAGCAGCCGTGAATTTTCCACTCTTTGTGTTATGCCAACACTCAAGAGGTAGAAGAGATGGACGGAGTTATCTAATCCAGACAGATAATCAGCTGGCATCTTAGCGATTCATCACAAATTCTATAACATTCTGTCTTTGCCCATACTGAAGAATGAAACAAACCTTTTACTGCACCACAGCTGTTTAGATCAGCTAAATATACAGCGCACCTGAGCTTGGGTCAAGGATGATTAATAATTTACAATCATAATAACTGGGGGCCAGTACATTATGTTCAAAATGGGACCCTTCTGAATTATAAAAGGACATTGGTCTAGAAAGTAAAAAACATTTATACACAGGCAAGGTAATTATCAAAGGATACATATTTCTGATTGTACATGCATATATCATGTGATGTACAAGCCATATGTTTAGAGCTGCTCACAAATCAGAAAAAAAAGAAATATTTTGTGTGCTACACCAGCAGGCATAGCGTGTAAGCCTACCCAAACCACAATGACTTCATCATGGCAATGGGACATTTTTACATGAGAAATCAAATATTACTTTAGCTGGAAATGCCCATGTTTTTATCCCTCGATGTATTAACATAGTGAGGTATACTCCATTCACAGCTCCCTAGCTTTTTCTAAACTACTGTCAAAAGAGTTCTGTCCAGTGGTCCAATTTGATATTTAGATTACTGACTATAATACAGTCACCCCCAGTGTGAGACAATTGTATTTTAATGGTGGTCTTACAGATCACTTTCTTTAGAAACCAGTTTTGTTTTGTCTGTGTAGAAAAGCCAGTCCCCTGCCAGCATGCTGTAAAGAAGGACTCTTGCTGTCTGAGTCGAAGCATTCGCCTCTCTGCAGAAGCCCGCCCCTCCAATTGAGACAGAACTATAGCTCTACCATCAATTAAACCCATGCTAGTGTTGATTGTTGAACTTCTGCTTTGACTCAACAGGAGGTGCACTGGACCTCTGAAGACCTCTGAAGAGAGACCACCGCTTCCACAAAGAGAACAAGGGATCTTTAATTTAGCATGCTGGGAGGGGACAGGTGTGTCTACTCTGCTTTCTAGAAAGAAAAAAAAAACTGAGCACACCTTTTGTTTAGATGCACCTAAAATGTATTTGACCAAATTGAAGCTTCAGTTAGGTTTCAAATGTATCTATTTACTGGTATTTTATTTTTTATTTATAGAGTGATTTTTAATTCCAGTATTACATACACTCTCCATTTTCTAAACTATAAACACAGCTTGATGTAAACAAGAACTTTCTCGTGTAGATATGGAAAATGCAATCTAACAGATTTGCCAACAATTGGATATGCTGCACATTGACATTTTGTGGATTATCTGTTCAACGGCCCTTGAATTTGATGCTGCGCTATCTGCTAAATTCTGCCCTGGAATATATGGAGAATATGTAAAGCAGGGTGATATTGTAATGATTAAGTCAGTAAAGTTAAAGAAAGACCATCAGGTTCAACATTTAATTACTTATGATGCAGGAAAAAGCGAAACAAAACCCAATGAGAAGGCTAAAATCCTGTTAAGCCTCGTACACACGATCGGATATCCTATGGATTCTAATCCGATGGCTTTGTCCATCGGAAATCCGATGAAGCTGACTTCCATCAGTCTTGTCTACACACCATCAGTCAAAAAACGGACCGTTCCAAACGCGGTGATGTAAAACACTCCGATGAGCCGAGAAAAATGAAGTTCAATGCTTCTGAGCATGCGTCGACTTGATTCTGAGCATTCATGGGTTTTTTATCCGATGGACTTGCCCATAGACGATCGGAATTTGCTATCGATTTTTGATCCATCGGAAAAATTTAAAACATGTTCTATTTTTTAAAACCGATGGAAAAAAGACCGATGGGTCCCATACACGATCGATTTGTCCGATGAAAAAAGTCCATCGGACTGTTTTCACCGGTAAAACCAAACGTGTGTACAGGGCTTTAGAAAATCTTTGTGCAATAGAGCCCTGGTTCACACTGGTGCATTTTGACATGTCAAATTGCATTTCAAATCCACAGCATATGCCGGCAATGGCCTAATCGGTGTGATGCTGCATCTGCGGCGCTGCACCGATTTCAAAAAGTAGTTTCTGTACTACTTTTTGTGATTTCGGGCCGCGCTTTACATTGACATCTGTGCAGAAACCTGCACAGATGTCTGATATCGCGGCCGAAATCGGGACGGACAAGCTGGAGTGAAATCGTGAGAGTTCAGCTGAACTCGCACGGCTTCATTCCCGCAGCCCAGTGTAAACCTGGACTCAAGGTCAATTAGTCTCCCATCGTATGTACTACACTATATTATTCTGTAGGTCAGGGAAAGACTATTGTGGGTCCTGGTTGATGTGCGGTGCTTCGAGGTACAATGGGGACAACTATTAACACCTATCATTTTAGGTAAAAAAAAGATTCTGCTTCCATATCGTCATTTAAGTGGACATTTCCTTTTGCTTACATAGTCCTAGGGCTAACAAAAAAAACATAATAGACTTTATCAAAATTTACCTATAAATTATCTACAACTAATGATTACATCTCCTCCAAAATGCCTATTTTTCTAGAGCAAGCATACCCAACCATTTAATTTTCCTGTATAGCAGGAACTCCATACTTCTTTCTAAAAAGGGTCTACTCCTGAACCTGGTCACAGCACTTTTATTGACAGTCCCTTTTTGGGGAGCTTCATAGTCAAATAAGGTTCTGATACTTATGACAATAAGCAGTTTATTTAATTTAAAGTGTGACATGAAGAGTACCCACCTATGTGTGTTTGGGCCATAACATCTGCTAATCTGTGTGCAGCACTGCTGCCCCCGCTCTGTGTGGAGGAGGAAGAAGTGGTTGATGTGGTTGATCCATGGATTGCTTGGCTGATCCAGTGCTCCATATTTATACTCCCTTGGCTTGAGGTGGGAGTTCCCTGGGAATCCCCTTGTACTGAGCCTTCATCCTCTGACCCTGAAGAGGTATCTATCCAAGACACAGTTAACGTTAATACACATTGGTCTAATAATCTCAATACAGGGAACAAGAGATTAAAAAAAAAAGAAAAAAAAGACCACAGTGATGTAACCTGCTACTGACCTGGAGGTGTGTACGCATCCATAGAGGTTTGTACAACCAATGAGCGTCGTTTTGATGGCATTGGTACAGCCATTTTCCTTTCTTTATGTTTAGCAAGGGCTGCCTGGACTGCTTCTGTGTGAACATCTGCAACCGTAGAATCGTTATTATAATAAAGCTTTGACATTATTACAGTTAAAACTAGTTAAGACTTAAGACTGTATGTCTAGTTTTGGTGAACATAAGGAAAAGTTAGAACCTCTGTCAGGTTTTTATTTCCGCATACCCTGATACATCAGGATGTAATAGGAAATCAACAAACTGGGCCAATAATGAAATTTGACAGAGGCTTCAACCCAGATCACAATAAAACCATGACAGAAAGTCTAATCTCTAACAAAAATAAAATAAAAAATGTACGTAATTGTTTTTCTAGAGTTGTACTTTATCATATTCGACTATTTTCACACACAATCATTGTATTTAAAAGTGAACCCTAGGCAAGAAAATGTTTATTTAATTATATTTCTCATAAGCCACTATTGTTTTGTAGCAGAGAGCAGAACAGAGCTTTGAGAGGGACCCAGCAGGTCCACCCACTACAGGCTGCCTGCAGAAAACTACAGGAGAGCGCGGATACAACACCAGTCACCCTGTACAAGGAGAGAGAACAGCAGTGATTGGTCTTTATTACAGGAAGCTTCTGCACAAGGGAAAGGTTTCAAACTAGGATTACAATCTGGATCTAGAAAAATATACATAAGGCTTGGCAAGATTCTAGCAAGAATACAAATGACCCTTGTATTCACTAAGTACCATCTGTGAATAAAAAGAACATCACCCAATTATAATACTAGAAAACCTACAATCTTTCAAATACAGGTGAACTCGAAAAATTTGAATATCGTGCAAAAGTTAATTTATTTCACTAATGCAACTTAAAAGGTGAAACTAATATATGAGACAGACTCATTACATGCAAAGCAAGATAGTACAAGCCGTGATTTGTCATATTTGTGATGATTATGGCTTACAGCTCATGAAAACCCCAAATCCACAATCTCAGAATATTTGAATATTGTGAAAAGGTGCAATATTCTAGGCTCAAAGTGTCACACGCTAATCAGCTCATTAAGCCATAACACCTGCAAAGGGTTCCTGAGCCTTTAAATGGTCTCTCAGTCTAATTCAGTAGGAATCACAATCATGGGAAAGACTGCTAACCTGACATTTGTGCAGAAAACCATCATTGACACCCTCCATAAGGAGGGAAAGCCTCAAAAGGTAATTGCAAAAGAAGTTGGATGTTCCCAAAGTGCTGTATCAAAGAACATTAATAGAACGTTATGTGGAAGGGAAAAGTGTGGAAGAAAAAGGCGCAGCAGGGATGACCGCAACCTTGAGAGGATTGTCAGGAAAAGGCCATTCAGAAGATTTGGGGACTTTCACAAGGAGTGGACTGAGGCTGGAGTCAGTGCATCAAGAGCCACCACACAGAGACGGATCCTGGACATGGGCTTCAAATGTCGTATTCCACATGTCAAGCCACTCCTGAACAACAAACAACGTCAGAAGCGTCTTACCTGGGCTAAAGAAAAACAGACCTGGTCTGTTGCTCAGTGGTCCAAAGTTCTCTTTTCTGATGAGAGCAAATTCGGCATCTCATTTGGAAACCAAGGAGCCAGAGTATGGAGGAAGAATGGAGAGGCACACACTGCAAGATGCTTGAAGTCCAGTGTGAAGTTTCCACAGTCTGTGTTGATTTGGGGAGCCATGTCATCTGCTGGTGTTGGTTCACTGTGCTTCATTAGGTCCAGGGTCAACGCAGTCGTCTACCAGGAGATTTTGGAGCACTTCATGCTTCCTTCCGCAGACGAGCTCTATGGGGATGCTGACTTCATTTTCCAGCAGGACTTGGCACCTGCCCACACTGCCAAAAGCACCAAAACCTGGTTCGATGACCGCATTACTGTGCTTGATTGGCCAGCAAACTCGCCTGACCTGAACCCCATAGAGAATCTATGGGGCATTGCCAAGAGAAAGATGAGACATTAAACCGAACAATGCAGAAGAACTGAAGGCCGTTATTGAAGCATCCTGGTCTTCCATAACACCTCAGCAGTGCCACAGGCTGATAGCTTCCATGCCACGCCGCATTGAGGCAGTAATTACTGCAAAAGGGGCCCAAACCAAGTACTGAGTACATATGCATGCTTATACTTTTCAGAGGCTCGATATTGTTCCATGTACAATCCTTGTTTTATTGATTGCATGTAATATTCAAATTTTCTGAGATTGTATATTTGGGGTTTTTATGAGCTGTAAGCCATAATCATCACAATTATGACAAATCACGGCTTGAACTATATTGCTTTGCATGTAATGAGTCTATCTCATATATTAGTTTCACCTTTTAAGTTGTATTACTGAAATAAATTAACTTTTGCACGATATTCCAATTTTCCGAGATTCACCTGTAACTTACCTTTTAATGCTAGCCTTGACTCATGTATGCTGTTGCACCGAAGCCCCACAGATATATTCAAGTGTACACTATATTACCAAAAGTATTGGGACGCCGGCCTTTACAAGCACATGAACTTTAATGGCATCCCAGTCTTCGTCCGTAGGGTTCAATAATGAGTTGGCCCACTTTTTGCAGCTACAGTATAACAGCTTCAAGTCTTCCAGGAAGGCTGTCTACAAGGTTTAGGAGTGTGTCTATGGGAATGTTTGACCATTCTTCAAGAAGAGCATTTGTGAGGTCAGGCACTGATGTTGGACAAGAAGGCCTGGCTCGCAGTCTCCGCTCTAATTCATCCCAAAGGTGTTCTATCGGGTTAAGGTCAGAACTCTGTGCAGGCCAGTCAAGTTCCTCCACCCCAAACTCACTTATCCATGTCTTTCTGGAACTTGCTTTGTGCACTAATGCAAATCATTAGGTGGGAGGATTATTATGTGGGGTTGTTTTTCAGGGGTTGGGCTTGGCCCCTTAGTTACAGTGAAGAGAACTCTTAAGGTGTCAGCATACGAAGACATTTTGGACAATTTCATGCTACAACTTTGTAGGAACAGTTTGGGGATGGCCCCTTCCTGTTCCAACATGACTGTGTACCAGTGTACAAAGCAAGGTCCATAAAGACATGGATGAATGAGTTTGATGTTTAGGAACTTGACTGGTCTGCACAGAGTCCTGACCTCACCGCAAAAGAACACCTTTGGGACGAATTGGAGCGGAGACTGAGAGCCAGGCCTTCTCGCCTGACCTCACAAATGCGCTTCTGGAAGAATGGTCAAACATCCCCATAGACAAACTCCTAAACCTTGTGGACAGCCTTCCAAGAAGAGTTAAAGCTGTTATAGCTGCAAAGGGTGGGCCAACTCAATATTGAAGCCTACGGACTAAGACTGGAATGCCATTAAAGTTCATGTATGTGTAAAGGCAGGCACCCCAATAATTTTGGTAAAATTGTTTATATTCACCAAAATGTTTTTTTCTTTTTTTTTTCATTTTGGATAGATTGGAGTAGAATAAGAACCACTGTCAAGTTTTTACTAGACGTGTGCAGTTGGTTTCGTTCCAAATCGAAATCCTGTTTTTTTTTTAGATTTTCGCAAATTATGATTTCTAAATCATAATAGGAACAGATTTAAACAAAATTTTGTTCAAATTCAAAAAAAACATATTGCTGACTATTGCTGATTTCCTTCAAAAACTGTGTGCAAGTTTTCCTAAAAGAAATTATGCGGTTTTGAAGCCAAAGGGTATTCAAAGTATTCATTTAATTTAGATTTTTCTTCTGTTCGCTCACTAATTTTTTTAATTGATAAAAATAAACCAGTAAAACATTTAGGGCTCTTTCAAACAGGCGATCCGCCCGACGGACTCCGCTTTGCTCAGCAGGGATCGATCTGCCCATTTCCGGTGAGCAGACAGATGACAGGTCCATCTCCGCTGTGTGAGACGGACCTGTCAGTAGCCCCGCTGTCCTCTATGGGGAGATCGGATGAAAATGGACCACCTGTCTGCTTTTATCAGATCCGATCCACCAGACGGATGGAAAATAGGGTCTACATCCGTCTGGATTTTGCGGACAGGATTGCATCGGATAGCAGCGGTAGTCAGTGGACATGTCACCGCTGACATCCGCTGCTCCATAGGGCTGAATGGAGTGTCCAATCAGGTCCGCCTGAAAAACTGATAAGCGGACCTGATCAGAAAGCCAGTGTGAAAGGGGCCACATTTTTGAAAGCATCCTTAAAGGGGTTGTAAAGGTTTTTTTTTTTTTTTTAAATAACAAACACCTCCACTGTGCAGTTCGTTTTGCATAGAGTGGCCCCGATCCTCGTCTTCTGGGGTCCCTCGGCTCCTCCTCGCAAGAGCTAACCCCCCTCTGGAAAGCGCTCTCCCAAGGGGGTTAGCTTACGGGCGTGCTCCCGTGTGATACAGTCGGTGACCATATCACTCGGCCCCGCCCCCGGCGCGCCACATCATTGATTTGATTGACAGCAGCAGGAGCCAATGGCTGTGCTGCTATCAATCATCCAATGAAGAGCCCACAAGAGCTGGGGGAAAGCAACGCGGGATCGCGACCATGAAGTTTCGGGGTTCAGGTAAGTAAAACGGGGGCTCGGGGGGGGCGGAGAGTGCAAGGTGTTTTTTTCACCTTGATGCATAGGATGCATTAAGGCAGTGGTTCTCAACTCCTGTCCTCAGGACCCACTAACAAGGCCAGGTTTGCAAGATAACTAAAATACATCACAACTGATATAATTTGCTGCTCAGTGATTGCAGAATTCTAGTCTGCATCTCCCCAAGGTAATACTTAAAATCTGGCCTGTTAGTGGGTCCTGGGGACAGGAGATGAGAACCACTGCATTAAGGTGAAAAAACACAAAGCTTTACAACCCCTTTAAACAGGCCATAGACGAGTGGAAAACTCAACAAAATTTCTTGGTCATTCGTCTTCCACATCATTAGTATGCTGCTGATCCAATATGCTAGATTTTGTTTAGAAAAACTAAACAAATGATGGCACAATTGTATGCGCCATTTTCATTTTTCGATAGAACATTTTTGTCTTGTCTATGGCCGGGCTTAATTCACATTGTTTCTTCAAACACCTGCCTAAAAAATCTGCACAGTACTGTACATAGAGACTGCAAAATGTTGACGTCAGATAAAACTTAGAACACTTCATATATTCTGAATTAACCATATTATAAAAACAAAGATGATTACCACATTAAAAACCAAACCGTCAATATTTCTGGTGAATAAATAATTTTAGCATCATTTGTGTCCAGAGTAACACATATGCCTTTTATAACCTGGGACCCTTCAGTTTTTTTTTTATTTTTAAATGCTTTTATTAAAGGTTTAAGCCTGCCATAGATGGTGCGATTTTCTCTTCTACAATCATGGGTGGCTGGGGGAATTCCTGGTTCTGGTTCAATGGATTGACTTGGGTAAAATCATCCTGTCCATAGATGGTTCAAATCTCATCCAGTCCCTACGGAACTGGCCAAGATTCAAACCATCTATGTCCGGCATTACTGCAAGTACAAATAGAGGACAGTACACCCATAGAACTTTTATTGCAAATGTAGGTAGAACTTGGAAGCAACGCAGGCGAGACATGGTTTGAGAATAACAACACCAGTGGTTTACATACATAGTAGGTACAGCAAACTTTTAAGGATCAAACTAGACCATCAAAACCAACCAAGGATGGTCAAAAAAAAATAAAAAAAATATTGGGTGCGCTAATTCCAAGAACCTATTTTCTGCTCCATACTGCTCCGTAGGATAACAGAAACAAGAAGACTAACATGTTGCTGCACAACTCATCACAATTAATAAAAGGACATTGTGTCATACATATTGTTATATACATATTTCATATACCGTACATTATTATTTATGTCTTAATTTACTTTGTTGTTGGAATGACTGCATGTTCTTCTGGCATTATAATTTTGTTTCCAATCATGCGCAATATTTCTCATGTGGCGTTTTATTGTACGAAACCAGTACTGTTCAATATCCAGAAAAAATGTGCAGTTTGCTCCTTCAGTAATTTTCTTTTTTTAGAAGGTCTGAATTGTCTCTTGAAATTTGTGTACACACAATATGAGTGTTCTGAATACAGAATTTTCCCTCCGATTATCATATAATGTGTATTAGTGATGCCAAAATCTGTTACAGGATAGACTTACCAATCGATAGATATGGTCATACACAGGGGCAAATTTTGCAAATGTGACATTTCCAACTCCATCCAAAAAAATGTTTTGGCCACAGGGAAGGGGACAATGTTAACTGACAGGGCTTCTCAGCTTTTGCATAATCATCAAAAAACATTCTGTTTTTGGGAACATATCTGCATATGGCAAGAACCAATCAAGACATACAAATTCAATTTATTATTTTTCATATTAATCAACTTGAAATAACCTTTCACTAATCTACAGTGCCTTTAAAAAGTATTCATATGCCTTGACATTTTTCACATTTTGTCATGTTACAAACAAAAACCTAAATGTATTTTATTGGGATTCAGTCCCCATTACTCTGATATTAAAATCTAAACTAAATCTAATCTAAACTAAAATCTAGTGAAACCAATTGCCTTCAGAAGTCACCTAATTAGTTAATAGAGTCCACCTGTGATAATTTAATCTCTGTATAAATACAGCTGTTCTGTGAAGCCCTCATAGGTTTGTTAGAGAACCTTAGTGAACAGACAACATCATCAAGATCAAGGAACACACCAGACAAGTCAGGGATAAAGTTGTGGAGAAGTTTAAAGCAAAGTTAGGTTATAAAAAAATATCCCGAGCTTTGAACATCTCACAGAGCACTGTTCAATCCATCATAGGAATCATAGGAATCGTACACTTCACACATCTGGCCTTTATGGAAGAGTGGCACAAAGAAAGCCATTGTTGAAAGAAAGCCATAAGAAGTCTTGTTTGCAGTTTGTGAGAAGCCATGTGGGGGACACAAGGTGCTCTGGTCAGATGAGACCAAAATGCAACTTTTTGTTCTAAAAGCAGTTATGTTGTGGGGATGATTTTCTTCAGCAGGGACAAGGAAGCTGGTCAGAGTTGATAGGAAGATGTATGGCGCCAAATGCAGGGCAATCTTATGCTGCGTACACACGGTTGGAATTTCCGACAGAAAAAGTCCGATGGGAGCTTTTCATCGGATATTCCGACCGTGTGTATGTCTCATCGGACTTTTTCTGTCGGAAATTCTAAATTCCGATGGAGGTTTGCCCGGTCAAAAGTCCGACCGTGTGTACGCGGCATTAGAAGAAAACCTATTAGAGTCTGGAAAATACTTGAGACAATGACCCTAAACATATAGCCAGAGCTACAATGGAATGGTTTAGATCAAAGCATTTTGCAAAGAAGAATGGGTAATATTTTAACTCTCTATATGTGCAAAGCTGGTAGAGACATCCCCAAAAAGACTTGCAGCTGTAATTGCAGAGAAAGGGGGTTCTACAAAGTATTGACTCAGGGGGCTGAATACAAATGCACGCCACACTTTTCAAATATTTATTTGTAAAAAAAATTTAAAAACATTTCCTTCCACTTCACAATTATGTGCCACTTTGTGTTGGTCTATCACATAAAATCCCAATAAAATACATTTACCTTTTTCGATGTAACATGACAAAATGTGGAAAATTTGGGGTATGAATACCTTTTCAAGGCCCTGTATCTCTACTGAAAAATGAATGTAATGATTTGGCATGGCTTTGTATGCTTATCTGTATGCTCATCTTAGCTCTTGCACTAACTTGCCTAAAAAAACGGCCACCTTTATTTTCATAGATTACATTACTTGATGATGAGAAGGTGAGCTGACTTTAAATGCAGTGGAACGGATCTACTGTACATAAATTGTACCAAATATAAAATAGGAATCTAATGTACAGTACATATCCAATCCATTACCATTACCAGTATTTTAACTCATTGGATCTTCTTCTTAAATGGAATTGTAAATGTATAGTACACTCATTTTAATGCTCCTGGTTTCTCCCCCAACCATATTCTGGCAGCAGTGGATTCTGTGCACAAGTGAAGGCATAATATGCTTGTAATGACCATAATCAACTTAAAGCAGTGTTCCAGACGCAATTTTTTTTTTAAAGTCAGCAGCTACAAACACTGTAGCTGCTGACTTTTAATAAGGACACTTACCTGTCCTGGGCGCCCGCGATGTCGGCACCCCGAGGCCGATCCGTCCTTCGGATCGTGTCCCGGCGCCGCCATCCTCACTAAGGGAAACAGGCAGTGGAGCCTTGCGGCTTCACTGCCCGTTTCCTACTGCGCATGCACGAGTCGCGCGGTGCTTTGTGAATGGGTGGCTGTCTTCTGGGACACACACAGGTCCCAGAAGACAGTGCACCCCATTCCCCAGAAGACAACGCGAGGAGGAAGACTACCGCGGAATAGGAAGTGGCGGATTAGGAAGATCTGCCTAGCAACCGCCATTTCTGGTAAGTAAAAAAAATATGTTTTTTTAATATTTTTGGAGCCTTTTTTTATATATTCTTTTTTTAGGGTGGACCTCCGCTTAAATTGTTATGCATGCGTGTCTTTGATCAAGTGATAGATAGTATCTTTGATCAAGTGAGTTTCATGTTAATAGTAATATTTACATTTTTATACAACTTATAAAGTTGCTGCCATTATTTCCAATAGAAGATTTTAGTGGTATTTCACTAACATCAAGATGTTTGGGGTCCAGCACATGTTAATACTATTGTAGTTCAACAATTTTTATAAATTATAATAACTTACCTATAATTTAATGTTACATATTCTGTTGGGCCAATAATGGAAGCTTTTATGTTGTGAAAACTTATTTTTATCTGATAAAGTTACAAATATTTAACAGTCTATGAAAAAGTAGTACCTAACCAATTTTCAAATATTTGATTCGAATACGTACAAAAACTTAAATTCCTATCGAAAAAACGAGGACTTAACGAATTACGAAAACAAATCATTCTAACATAATAGTTACATAGTTAGTCAGGTTAAAAAAAAGTTCATCTAGTAATTTAATAATGAATGTAAGTAACTAAACTAAATTTTTAACTTAACAAATTCATCCGAAACAAAACAAAACAATTTTTTTTTGTTGTGAACATGCCTAGTTTTTACCACTATCCAGAGCTCTGTCCATAAGATTTCACCTTCACCTACTGTTCTGGTGACAGTGTTTCACTTCACAGGAAGTGGGGGCAAATCTGCAAGTGGGGCCAAGAAAGAGATTTAAAAAAAAAAAAAAAACTGTCTAGGGCTCTAGCCTTCTTCTACACTACTAAAAGAAGCATTTTTATTTCTGTCTGGTGAATTCACTGGAACACTAAGTGAATGCAAAGCTTCCTGACAGAGCCCCCCAAAAAGGACTAGGCTTCCCACTCTATCCAAAAATTAGAGCAACGGCATTTGTGTGGCACAGATGTATTTCACAGTTACATAGTTGGGTAAGGTTGAATCAAGACACCAGTCCATCCAGTTCAACCTATTTGGGGGTGTCAAGTATGAAAGATCTGGATGGCTGCACACCCAACTGAAGATTCAAAAGATTGCCTTTATTGTAATACCACATATAAAAGCAACACAGATGTACAAACATGGGAGGGGAAAGGTTAACGCATTTCACACTATAACAGTGCTTTCTCAGTGCTTTGAGAAAGAACCGTTATATTGTGAAACGCGTTAACCTCTCCCCTCCCATGTCTGTGCATCTCTGTTGCTTTTATATGCGGTATTGCAATAAAGGCGATTTTTGGATCTTTAGTTGGGTGTGCAGCCATCTGGATCTTTGTTACTTGAATCATTACAGTTGTGACTGGGCTTGCACCCCAGACTATACAGACCATGCAGTCGAGTGCCGACTCATCTTGGAGCAGTGGGAGCAGGTGTCTGTGTGGGTGTGTGTATAAAAATGTCTTTACCATTTCCCATATCCCTGTTTATAAGATGCCCATCTAAATGTTTTTGGAAATTATCCACACTTACTGCTGCCAACATAGCTTGTGGAAGAGAATTTCCCATCCTAACTACCCTAACAGTAAAAAAAATCCCTGCGCAGTTTAAGGTTAAACCGCTTCTCCTCCAACTTCACTGTGCTAGTTCACACCAGATGCAGGTCTGTGCGCTTTTTTTTCTGCACTTAAATGGGCTTGTGTCTTCCTAAAAAACGGATATTGAATCATATTTTTCCCTATGCTAGTGTCACCATTAAGATATTTGTGTATTGCGATCATGTCACCTCTTAGTGACTCTTCCTAGTGAAAATACGTTTAATGAATGCAAAGGTTCCTCATAACTGAGATCCTCCAGGCCCCTTATTAGCTTTGTTGCCCTTCTCTGGACTCTTCAGTTTCAGCACATCTGTCCTGAGTACTGGTGACCAGAACGGCATATTCAAGATGTGGCCAAACCAGAGTTTTGTAGAGTGGTAGAATAAAAGTTATATCTCTGGAGTAAATACCCTTTGCATCTTTTCAAATAAAGAACATATGATCATCATGGCACACTATCAGTTCTCACATGACCACTTACCAGACCCGCACACAGAGCAATGACATACATCATCGTTGTCTGTGATATGTTCTGCAGCCCAGCCAAAAAATGCAAACGATCCAAAGACTGACCAAACATCTTACCTGATCGATAGCGTTCATCTCGTGAACCTGAGGATCGCCTGCGATGATACCTAGAGGAAGAGGAGGGGGTGACCGGCGTTCTACGTTCCGGTGGCAATGCTTGATCCACCCCTAGAGGAATAATAATAATTATTACTTTAGTTACATAGTTAGTCAGGTTGAAAAAAGACACAAGTCCATCCAGTTCAACCATAAAAAAAATAATAATAATATCATACAATACATATACCCAATTCTATACCCACAGTTGATCCAGAGTAAGGCAAAAAACCCCAGCAGAGCATGATCCAATTTGCTACAGCAGGGGAAAAAATTCCTTCCTGATCCACCGAGAGGCAATTGGATATTCCCCGGATCAACTTTACCTATAATTGTCAGTACCCAGTTATATTATGTACATTTAAGAAAGAATCCAGGCCCTTCTTAAAGCAATCTACTGAGCTGGCCAGAACCACCTCTGTAAGGAGTCTATTCCACATTTTCACAGCTCTTACTGTGAAGAAACCTTTCCGTATTTGGAGGTGAAATCTCTTTTCCTCTAGACGCAAAGAGTGCCCCCTTGTCCTTTGTGTTGACAGTAAAGTGAATAACTCAACACCAAGTTCACAATATGGACCCCTTATATATTTGTACGTGTTGATCATATCCTCCCTTAATCTCCTCTTCTCAGTTCCTCTAATCTTTACTCATAGCTGAGCTCCTCCATGCCTCTTATCAGTTTGGTTGCCCTTCGCTGCACTTTCTCCAGTTCCCCAATATCCTTTTTGAGAACTGGGGCCCAAAACTGAACTGCATATTCCAGATGAGGTCTTACTAATGATTTGTACAGGGGAAAAATTATATCTCTTTCTCTGGAGTCCATACCTCTCTTAATACAAGAAAGGACTTTGCTCGCTTTGGAAACCGCAGCTTGGCATTGCATGCCATTATTGAGCTTATGATCTACCAAAACCCCCAGATACTTCTCCACTACGGATCCCCCCAGTTGTACTCCCCTCTAGCATGTATGATGCATTCATATTCTTAGCCCCCAAGTGCATAACTTTACATTTATCAACATTAAACCTCATCTGCCACATAGTCGCCCAATTAGACAGGGCATTGAGGTCGGCTTGTAAATTGATGACATCCTGTAAGGACGTTATTCCACTGCATAGCTTAGTGTCCTCTGCAAAGACAGAAATGTTACTTTTGATCTCAGACCCAATATCATTTATAAAGATATTAAAAAGTAAGGGTCCCAGCACTGAACCTTGGGGTACACCACTGATAACCTTGGACCATTCAGAGTAATAATCATTAACCACTACTCTCTGAATTCTGTCTTTTAGACAGTTTTCTATCTATTACAAACTGATATTTCCAATCCTGTAAACTTTACCTTGCACATGAGCCGTGTGTGGGGAACTGTATTGAACGCTTTTGTAAAATCCAAGTATACCACGTCCACAGCCACCCCTCTGTCCAAGGTTTTACTTACCTCTTCATAAAAAGAAATCAGGTTTGTCTGACAACTTCTGTCTTTCATGAATCCATGCTGTCTGTTGCTTAAAATATTTTTTTCCAGCAAGAACTCATCTATGTGGTCTTTTATTAATCTCTCCAGTATCTTCCCAACTATAGAAGTTAAACTAACAGGTCTATAGTTACTTGGTAAAGACTTTGTTCCCTTTTTAAATATAGGCACCACATTGGCCCTGCGCCAATCCAGTGGTACTATTCCTGTCATTAATGAGTCCCTAAAAATTTGATACAATGGCTTTGAAATTACAGAGCTCAATTCTTTTAGGATCCATGGGTGTATGCCATCTGGTCCAGGTGCTTTATCCACCTTTATTCTGTCTAAATATTTCTGGACCATATCACCTTTGAGCCATTGTGGATTTGGGGCTGTCACTACCACCCCCATGCTCCTTTGTATACACAGAACTGAACAAAGTATTTAATAAATTAGCCTTCTCTTTGTCCCCAGTCACCCACTCTAGATTATTTTGTAAAGGGCCTACATGCTCAGACTTGACCTTTTTACGATTAATATATTTGAATAATTTTTGGGGGTTTGTCCTACTATCTTTTGCAATCTGTTGTTCGTTTTGAATTTTTGCATCCTTGATTTCCTTTTTACATATCCTGTTATATTCTTTGTAACATTTAAATGACACTAGTGTTCCCTCATTTTTATATTTTTTAAAAGCTCTTTTCTTATAGTTTATAGCTTTTTTAACTTTGGCTGTGAGCCACATAGGTTTTATTTTTAGCCTTTTAAACTTATTGCCCATGGGAATATACTTTGCAGTGAGTTCACAAACAGTCTTTTTGAAGAATTCCCATTTCTGTTCTGTGCCCATTGAAGCCAATATTCCCTCCCAGTCTAAGTCCTGGAGAGCAGCCCTCATCCTTGGAAAATTTGCTCTCTTGAAATTAAGTGTTTTTATCTTTCCCGTATGTGATTTTTGCTTACAACTAACATCAAATGAAATCATGTTATGGTCACTGCTACCCAGGTGTTCCTTTACCTGAACATTAGTAATACGCTCTGCATGGTTTGAGATTACCAGGTCCAACAGAGCATCATTCCTAGTTGGGGCCTCAATAAACTGGACCATAAAATTGTCCTGCAATAGGCTTATAAATTGTTGCCCTTTAACTGTCCCAGCAGTTCCATTACTCCAGTCAATTTCTGGGTAGTTAAAATCCCCCATTATTATCACCGTCCCAGCCCTTGCAGCCCTTTCCATCTGTGCAAGGACCTGAGTCTCCACCTCCTCATTAACATTGGGTGGTCTATAACAAACTCCAATGATTAACTTTGAACTACGCACATCTGTATGCAGTTCCACCCATAATGCTTCAGCCTCATCACACTCTCCATCCACCAGGTCCTCTTTCACACTCGCTTTGAGATCACTTCTCACATAGAGACAGACCCCTCCACCTTTCCTTTTTACCCTGTCTTTCCGAAAGAGTGCATAGCCAGGAATATTAATAGCCCAGTCATGTGAGGAATGAAGCCAAGTTTCAGCAATACCGATTACATCATAGCTCTCCTCATGCACCAGAGCTTCCAACTCACCTATTTTGCTTGGCAGACTTCTGGCATTGGTGAACAAACACTTTAATGCATTAATATATTTTGACCGGTCACATACTATCCTCTTGGGTGTTCCCAGATTGCAACTAGGACTTGCTACTATACTTACCTTGGGTTTATGTGCTTTGGTTACCCTACCACGAATGCCCCTAATACTACCCTCTGGAATATGTTCCATGCTGACTCTCACTATCTCTGGACCCTCCCCCCCGTCGCCTAGTGTGCATTTTACTGGGGAAGACATACACCAGACCTCATCTTCTTAAAATCCTTGCTTAGCAGGGAATAGTAAAGCGCAGCTAAAACTAGCAGTGCTTTACAGCTACCACCCACACCGCCCCAGTGAGCAAGGGGTCTTAGGGGGGCTTTTATAATAAAAAAAACTTCTGACTTTACAACCACTTTAAACTAAAATGCTACTATGGTTATTCAAATTCACAAATCTTTAACCTCATCAACCTAAATAACCATAATGATTCATACAGGTCTATTACATCTACAATGATACAGAACTCTAGATGGCTTGTCCTTTGGCAAACAGCTAAATGCACAGATAAACATACAGTGCATCTGGAAAGTATTCACAGCACTTTACTTTTTCCACATTTTGTTATGTTACAGCCTTATTCCAAACTGGATTCAATTCATTATTTTCCCTCAAAATTCTACAAACAATAACCCATAATGACAATGTGAAAGAAGCTTGTTTGAAATATTTGCAAATGTATTAAAAATAAAAAAAAGGAAACATCCCATGTACATAAGTATTCACAGCCTTTGCCATGACACTCACAATTGAGCTCAGGTGCATCCTGTTTCCACTGATCATTCTTGAGATGTTTCTACAACTTGATTGGAGTTCACCTGTGGTAAATTCAGATGATTGAGAGAATTGGGGAAGTAGGTGTGGCGCTGTTCTATGTTATCTCATTGGGTTAATAAAGTGCAGTTGATGTGCAAGCAAATAAATACTACTGCTTCACTAAATAGGGATATACCGGGAAAGTTAATATATAAACATTAATAAACATGTGTATTGATATGCAAAACTATTGTGAATAAAAAATAAATTGATAATAGATCATCAAAACAGTGCTAAAAAATCAAAAAATTAATAGTGGTAGCAGGGCCGACATCAGGGAGGTACAGGCAGTACACCTGTAAGGGGGCCGGTCCCCAGGGCCCCGGATGGTAACCCCCCTTTTTTATGTATTTTTTATAAAAAAAAAATAAAAAAAAATAATAATTTTTTTTTGTTAGGGGCCCCGTATGGCAACCCCCCTTTTTTTATATAATTTTTTTTTGTAAGGGGCCCAGAGGTCCCCAGGGCCCCGGATGGCAACCCCCCCTTTTTTTTTGTTCGTCAGCACCCAAAGCCCCCCCCCCGACCTCAACAATTTGCGGCGGCAGCACCCCCCTGCTTCTCAATTCGTGGCACCCCCCGCTTCTCAATTTGCGGCGGCAGCACCCCCCCCCCCCAGTTCTCCTCTGCTCCAGGGGGCCCATGCCTGAAGCTGTGTAAGGGGCCCCAAAATTCCTGATGGCGGCCCTGAGTGGTAGTGTGACTATTGTGAATAAAAACATAAATTGATAATAGATCATCAAAACAGTGCTAAAAAATCCAAAAATTAATAGTGGTAGTGTGACTTAAAAGTTCATCATAAGGAAAATATATGCCAAAAACGTTAAATTTAAAATGAAAGCTCAAGTGCTTAATGAAAGTTCGTGAAGCGTGCTTTGTGGAAAAAACATTGTATCTTTAGAAGTGGTCACAGAAAATGTGGCTATCAGTGCTCTTATATAAGCCGCACTCAGCAGATATTCCTTACCCTCTAGGGGTATGGCACATTCACAGTGTCTGCCACTGTGGCGCACTCTGGCGGTTCGCCTATCCCTGTTGCGCTGGTGGTGGAACTCCAATGGTAACCAGTATGAAGGAAGAAAACAGGGGGACGCCCAATAGTGTAATACCGTTTGTACACAGCTTTATTGGTTAAAAAGTGTGAAAAAGGTACTCACATTTCGTACAATATAAATGTGCATATTGTACAAAATGTTAGTACCTTTTTCACACTTTTTAACCAATAAAGCTGTGAACAAACATTTCGTACAATATGCACTTTTATATTGTACGAAATGTGAGTACCTTTTTCACACTTTTTACCCAATAAAGCTGTGTACAAACGGTATTACACTATTGGGCGTCCCCCCTTTTTTCTCCCTTCATACTGGTTACCATTGGAGTTCCACCACCAGCGCAACAGGGATAGGCGAACCGCCAGAGTGCCCCACAGTGGCAGACACTGTGAATGTGCCATACCCCTAGAGGGTAAGGAATATCTGGTGAGTGCGGCTTATATAAGAGCACTGATAGCCACGTTTGCTGTGACCACTTATAAAGATACGTTTTTTCCACAAAGCACGCTTCACGAACTTTCATTAAGCACTTGAGCTTTAACTTTAATGTTTTTGGCATATATTTTCCTTATGATGAACTTTTAAGTCACACTACCACTATTAATTTTTGGATTTTTTAGCACTGTTTTGATGATCTATTATTAATTTATGTTTTTATTCACAATAGTTTTGCATATCAATACACATGTTTATTTATTAATGTTTATATATTAACTTTTACGGTATATCACCATTTATTGAAGCAGTAGTATTTATTTGCTCGCACATCAACTGCACTTTATTAACCCAATGAGATAACATAGAACAGCGCCACACCTACTTCCCCAATTCTCTCAATCATTTACTACACTTAGGTGGCAGTAATCAGTAGAGGCAGCAGTTCTCTTGTTTTCTCCACAAGCACTTTCTTTCTGCCAGTACTTCCTTCATTGCGTGGATTCACATACACCTAAATTCAGATGATTGGACATGATCTGGAAAGGCACACACCGGTCTGTATAAGGTCCCACAGTTAACAGTGCATGTCAGAGCACAAACCAAGCCATGAAGTCCAAGGAATTGCCTGTAGACCTCCAAGACAGGATTGTATTGAGGCACAGATCTGGGGAAGGATATAGAATTTTATTTCTTTGCAGCATTGAAGGTCTTAATAAGCAAAGTGGCTTCCATCATCCATAAATGGAAGAAGTTTGAAACCACCAGGACTCTTCCTAGAGTGGGCCGCCTGGCCAAACTGAGCAATCTGGGGAAAAGGGCCTTAGTCAGGGAGATGACCAAGAACCTGATGGTCACTCTGACAGAGCTTCAGTGTTTTCTGTGAACAGAGGAAACCCTTCCAGAAGAACAACTATCTCTGCAGCACTCCACCAATCAGGCCTGCATGGTAGAGTAGCCACACGGAAGCCACTCCTCAGTAAAAGTCACGTGACAGCCCACCTGGAGTTTGCCAAAAGGCACCTGAAGGAATCTCAGACCAAGAGAAACAAAATTCTCTGGTCTGATGAAACAAAGATTGAACTCTTTGGCCTGAATGGCAAGCATAATCTCTGGAGGAAACCAGGCACCGCTCATCACCTGGCCAATAACATCCTTACAGTGAAGCATGGTGGTGGCAGCATCATGCTGTGGGGATGTTTTTCAGTGGCAGGAACTGGGAGACCAATCAGGATCGAGGGAAAGATGAATGCAGCAATGTACAGAGACATTCTTGATGAAAACCTGCTCCAGAGCGCTCTGGACCTCAGACTGGGGCGAAGGTTCATCTTCCAACAGGAAAATGACCCTAAGCACACAGCCAAGATAACAAAGGGTGGCTACGGGACAACTCTGTGAATGTCTTTGAGTGGCCCAGCCAGAGCCCAGACTTGAACCCGATTGAACATCTCTGGAAAGATCTGAAATGGCTATGCTCTGACGCTCCCCAACCCACCCGATGGAGCTTGAGAGGTCCTGCAAAGAAGAATGGGAACAACTGCCCACAAATAGGTGTGCCGAGCTTGTAGCATCATGCTCAAAAAGACTTGAGGCTGTAATTAGTGCCAAGGTGCTTCAACAAAGTATTGAGCAAAGGCTGTGAAAACTTATGTACATGGGATTTATTTTCCTTTTTTATTTTTATAAAATTTGCAAAGATTTCAAACAAACTTCTTTCTCATTGTCATTATGGGGTATTGTTTGTAGATATTTTAAGAAAATAATGAATTTAATCCATTTTGGAATAAGGCTGTAACATAACAAAATGTGGAAAAAGTGAAGCGCTGTGAATACTTTCCGGAAGCACTGTATGTGTGAACCGTCCAATAATTAAATTTCCTATCCCAATTTGAATGTTGATGTGCAGGGATTACAAGAAGCTGGCACAGACACAGGTTTAGGTAAGAATTTAAATATTTTATGGTGTATACTCAGCAAAGCATTTTGTTTTATCATTTTCAGTAGAGTGGGGAAGGGTTAAAACGCTGTCTTTTTACTGTCTGGGGCTTTGCTAGACAAATTCTTCCTCCTATTCTGTCCCAGTGACAAAAGTCTGAGGAGGGGATTTGCCATTGGGAAATACTATAGACACTTTGGGAGTCTTGATTTCTTGGTCCCCTGCTGCCCTCAGTGTGGTTCTTCCCACCAACCTGCATATCACTACAGGACACAGTTGTGATGTGGAGGTCTATGCATATTCGCATGACGAGTCGTTCTCCATGATTTCCAATCATAACCATTCATATATGTGCGACTTCTAGTCGTGCCAACTTCAAAGTAGTCCCTGTACTACTTTGGTCTGACTTTCATGCGAGTTGAGTTCCACAGACCTCAAGTTTACACAGGCATTCCCTGAAATCGCGGCAAAATCGCATTAAAATCGTGACAAAATCGTGCGCCTTTTCAACAGAGCGATTTTTGGCGGCAGAGACAACAGTAAAAGAAAGTATTTTTGCTCTTATATTTGCATGGACAGATTTTCAGGTAATAAAGTAGAGTTCCAGGCTATTCCTAACTAAGCTTAAAGCGGATTTCCAGCTTGTTTTTTTTTTAACCCCAGGGATGTTCGCACCGAATGCCATTTGCAATGGAATATAGGTATAAAATATAGGTATTATAAATCATGTTCTTTTCAAATAAACTTACTTTTTAGACCCCAGCGAGCGCACTCATCATTTAGTGTGGGCATCTAAAGCCCACTTGTTCCTCTTTCCGGGATATGGTGCTGCTGGCTACCCAGCATGCGCCTCCCGTTCTCGCACATGCGCATATAGTACAAAGCGCAGAGCACTCATTGTGACGCTATAAGCAGCGGATGGCAATTAACTCCTTTGATTGATGACACTCATATCCAGGAGTCAATAGCGGAGAGGACGTATCTCCCCGCGGTGAGGTACAGTGGAAAACGGAGGATTAATCATACAATACATGTATTTACAGTGCTAAAAAAAGCGTCTAAATAGGTGTTACAAATTGATCATGAATGCGAGGGGTGGGGGGTTAAAAATATGCATGGAACTCCGCTTTAAAGTGATTTTAAATGCTATATTTTTTTAATATCAAACAGTAATGGAATTGCACAGAACAGGCCAAAACCACCTCCTCCTCTCGGGTCCCCTGCTGGTGCTCCTGGCTCCTTCTCTTCTTGGTTTGCCAACATAGGAAGCCGCTTCCTATCATGGTACGTCTGCAGGCTCACTCCCATTCCATGCTGCTTGCATCCATAGACACTGACAGTGTGGCTTGGCCCCAACCCTTGCTCCTTGTCACAGGACTTGACTAACAGCGGGAGCCAATGGGGAGAGCTGCCACAGCGCTGGACTGAGATCAGGCTCAGGTAAGTATGGTGGGGGGCATATTGCTACCTAAACATTTTTTTACCTTAATGCAAGGTAGGCTTTAGAAACACTTTAAACCTGCTCCCACATCCTTCTAAATACTATTTTAACTACCCTGTGGAAGGAAGATGTATATACTTACCTATTCTGAGGATGCTCAGTTCTGGTTATATGATCTCCTCAGCCCTCCGTGAAATCGCAGAGCAGCCGGAGTGAGTCTCTGCTCCAGCTGCTCTGCGTTGCCTCTGTGCAGGGGGGTCATGTGATTCATGATTAATCACATTGCACTGCTCAGTATTTTTTTAAACTAACTATTTGAAGTGTACAAAATGTACACTTCATTCACTGCAGTACAATTAGGGCTGGCGTGCTGCGATAAAATGCAGCGCAGTGCTAGGCTGTGTTGCAATGTGAATGGGACACATAGAAAACACCCTGTGATAACAGACCTTTTAGGCCTGGTTTACACCTATGCAGGTTGCAGTTTGCATATTTCAGGTGCATTTTGCGTTTTTCAATACACGTTTTTGATCCATTGAAGTCATAGGAACCAAAAACCAGAAAAAGTCTCTGGCCCTTTCCATAGAATACATGACCCATAGGAAACCATGTTAAATGGATTGTAGTGTGTTTCTGCAAAACTGAAAATGCACTAAAAAATGTATAAGTGTGAACCACATCTTACAATGCAGTAAAACGTCTGTAACTGCATATAGTGTGAATTGGCCCTCAGAGGAGATGAGATATCGACGACAATGGCTGAAATAGGATTTAGAAGAGGGTGGTAGTATGTTTATGCATAGTAGGAATAACCTGGACTTGCAATATTAATTTTCTGAATGCGGTTGCTTTAATTGTAGAGAGAAAATTTGTCTCATCTTCAAGTGCTAAATCTGCCCCAGACGTGTGCAATTCTGTGTGTTTGCAGGTGCAGGGGTCTAAGGCTAGGTTCACACTTGTGCGGTTTCCAGTGTGTTTTCAGAAACACACAACAGTCCATTTAACATGGTTTCCTATGGGTCAAACAGTTACATCTGTGCATTTTCAACTGGTGCCATTTTCGGAAAGGGTCAGACGTTTTTGTCCGCAGCGGGTTGCATTTTTTTGTTCCATAGACTTCAATTTAGAGGTTTGAGTGAGGGAAAAAAAAAAAAAAAAGAATTTCACTCACAGCAGAAGCACTACTAAGGCATGCTTAAGGGTAGGTTTTATTCGGTTGCATTTTAGAGCAACTGAGAGGGAATTTGTGAATGAAGCTGCCCAAGTACACTATTATCAAAAGCATTGGGACGCCTGCCTTTGCACACACATGAAGTTTAATGGCATCCCAGTGTTAGTCCGTAGGGTTCGATATTGAGTTGGACCACCCCGCAGTTATAACAGCTTCAACTCTTCTGGGAAGGCTGTCCACTAAGGTGACCAGATTTTTTTAAATGAAATCCGGGGACATTTTTTTATTTTTTATTTGCAAAAGGTAAACACTTTTAGAAGCATATTTTCCTCGAATGATATATGTAGTGTATGTGGTACGTGTTTATGGAATGATTTTATGATATATACATTATTTCTCACATTTCGTCCATAAATAAAGATAAAAAAAAAAAAAAGATGCTGCTTAGAATTTATTTGAGATATGACTGCCAAATGTCATGAGGATAAGACAGAGTGCAGAGTTCAGAAGTACACTACATAAAGAATGCAGGGCTCAGCTATGCCCATCTATGCAGCCTGACCAGTGCCCAGCAATGCAGATTAACCAGTGCCCCCCTCCCCACCACACGTTCACCCCATGGTCACTCGCTTGGTTAACATGTGGGAGGCGGTGATCGGCTACTCTTCAGTGTCCATGGGTGGCGGGATCTCCCTGGGGCTTGTAGTTCTCTTCCTGAGTCTATACAGAGGAGAGCGGAGGGGCCTCTGACCCGAGCATGTATCAGCAAGAGAGTACAAGCAGAGCGACTTACAATTCTGACTGTTTAGATGTTGATATTTGAAAGCAGCGGCAAGCCTGCTGATCGCACAGGTTTTATAATCCGACAGAACACAGCTGCTTTCAAAAATCAACATCTGAACAGTCAGACAAACTTGTAAATACTGTATTTCACGATATAAGCTGAGTTTACTGTTAAAAATAACAGTGAAACGTATAACTCCGTTGGGTGTAACAAGATGTCCGCTTCCCACCTTCTCACTGTATGTTTACTGTGGCCGAGTGTGGGGTGTAGCAAGTTAGCGGCGACGATGCGCTATGTGTCTATTTAGGGGTAGTCTGGGCCAGTAGTTGGGCTCAGACCAATTGATATTCCATTTTTGCTTCTGCTCTGCGTGTGATGCTGCCTGGCAGTAGTGTTCCCTGTTGCCTGTAGGTGGCACTGTCACCACCAGCATAGGTTGAACCACAGAGAGGTATCACAGCACCTTGGGTGTCCTCTCTCGGAAGCCATGCAGTGGGAGTGGTGAACCTGCTGTGCATGCTGGGAGGGGGTACATAAGGGCAGACGCTTTTATTTGTGGTCCATTTTGTGGGGGTCGTTCCTGGGGACCCATTGGTCCCGTGTGTGCGCCTCGTGGCCCGCATGGCACGGGGTGCAGGTGTTCTGGTCCCGGGCACCTTCAGCCCGAGGCCGCATCGCTGCTTTGTAGGCCCAGCTCTGTTGGCTGGGGCCTAGGTTCTCAAGAAGGTATCCCAAAGCTATCCACCTGCGGGGAGCCACGGTTTAGGAAAGGAGTCCAGGGGAGGATCAGTCCCAGAGAAGACCATATAACCTACTATCTATGCGTTTTTGATGCAGAAAAAAAAAATGCACTGGACTGCATGTGGTGTGAACTGGCCCTAAGGCTGGATTCACATCTATTGCATTGTTTGTGCTTTTTGCATTTTGCAGATTTGCACTACAGTCCATTTACCATGGTTTCCTATGGAACACGTTCTGTAGTGCAAATCTACAAAATGCAAAAAGCACTAAAAATGCATAGGTGTGAATCCAGCCTAAGCCTTAATGCCCAAACATCAATTCCTTCCACTCAGGGCCAGTTCACACCACATGCAGTCCAATGTGTTTTTTTTTTGCATCAAAAATGCATAGAAAGCAGGTTATATGGTTTTCAATTGCATAGTTCACACCAGTGCTTGCAGTTCTAGAAAAAAAGGTAGAACATGTTGCATTTTTTCTGCACTGGACTGTACTGAAACACTGTAAAAAGCATAAAAAATGCAACGGAACACACCTAAACACATCAAAAACACACTAGAACACACATGTTCTTATTTAAAATTAAGAAAAAAAGAAGGGAAAAATGCACTGGACTGCATCAAAAACGCATCAAACACACGCATGCATAAAAGCATCTGGAATGCATCCAGACTGCGTTTCTATGGTGTGAACCGGCCCTTAGCCCAGGTTCACACTGGGGCTGCGGGAGTGAAGCCGTGCGAGTTCAGCTGAACTCGCACAATTTCACTCCTGCCTGTCAGTCCTGATTTCAGCTCGATCACAGAGACATCTGACACAGATTTCAATGTAAATCGCGGCTGAAATCGCAAAAAGTAGTACAGAAATTAGGACGGTGCCATTGCCCGCAATTTGCAGCAAATTTTGCCGATTTGACATGTCAAATCGCACCACACTGGATGTGCCTCTACAGTATATATATCTACATAGTCTATAGAGGCACATACAGTATATATAGATGATATATATACTGTATATGACTCTAGATCATGAGCACCCTTGCTGCATAACTAATGTAATAATATACAGAATTGGGATCATAGCAGAATGATGAAATTGAATTGAGAGGAAGCACTACTAAATAATACATAATGAACCAATACACAGACAGACAAAACTAATACAAATAGAACAGCACTAATTAATTATCCCTTTAACCTAAGTGCTGTAATTAAAAGAGTCTGTGCTCCTAAAGCCGGCGATAGACAGTTCAAATCTCGGCGGGGTCGGGAGGGACCAGCCAAGATTCTAACCATGTATGGGCAGGCTGATTAAGGGCTGGGTACAACCACCCCGTCTGATTTTTCATGCGATTATTGCCATCTAGTGGGTCGGGATGAGTGGCAGGCAACCAGCATT
This sequence comes from Rana muscosa, assembly GCA_029206835.1. Lineage (NCBI taxonomy): Eukaryota > Metazoa > Chordata > Amphibia > Anura > Ranidae > Rana > Rana muscosa. Next base: position 222,907,227 of record CM055122.1, read on the forward strand.
TTTATACAAAGGCCAACAAGAGTCATCCTTGTGTCCCTGTTATGTTGAGTTTGTTCATGGTCTCTGGCACAAGCGTTTTGAACTTTTCTCTCTATAATTTGATGTTGTACAAAGAAAAATATATGAAATGTAGGTGAAGGTGCTAAATCTAATTCCTCTCTTCTTTTTTTTTTTTGAAGATGTGCGCAGTATTTACTGCAGACAAGGCTCACATGGCAGGCCTGTCGATCATCACAACATTGAGACTCCGCCAGAGTAGAACAAGGGGGAGAATGGAAGAGGGAGAGAGGGAGGAAAAGGGGGGGGGAGGAAGGTTGGAGGAAGAAGGGGGGTGAGGGTTGGGGGGAATCCCCACACCCCTTCCTTACCCCCAACACCCCCCTTTTCCATACTCCCCCTTGTTTTACCTTTCCCTTTAGAATGTGATATTTTGGATTAATCTTAGAGCTTAATGTCTACATTTACACTCTTGGCAACTTTTGGATATGAGGCAGCTTTTGGAGGACTTGGTTCGGTTCCCCCCGGGCCTAGCAGGCTGATTACCACCACCACCTCAGACACTTTTTTTTACAGGTGAGTATGTTTGGGTAATGTATTGTCGAACCTTAAAGCTTCTGCAGAAGCTGGATTCTTTGGGTGTGTTTTTATATATATATATATATATATATATATATATATATATATATATATATATATATATATATATATATATATATTGTGACAGCAGGAAGGTAAAGTCACCTGGTTGCATCCAGGGGGGTAGATATATTTCGCCCAGATTCAGGCTTTACGCCGACTTATACAACTAGGTGGAGAGTTGTATAAGCCCAGCTAAGGCTAGTGGGCTCATGGATGACTCATACCTCTAGGGAGAGTGTGGGGCGTCGTACAGACAGGGAGTTGAAGAGACCAGCTGAAGCTTGTCAGCTCATTTAGGCCTCTATAAGAACTCCCAGCTTCATTAGATGTTAGCTCATGCCTGGAACCAGACCTGTGTGGACTGTCTAGGGAGAGTGAACCCCTGTGCGGTGAGACAAAGCCTGTGTGGCTATTTGCTTGGACATTTAAAACCAGGGACTTAGGGACTAGGACAGCACTAGGCTGATCCCAGTTGTTAGTTAGGAAACCTGTATGTTTAGTCAGAGGTCAAGTTGACCAGGATTTATTTTATTTATGTTTCTTTTGCTTTGCTGTGTTTTGTCACTGTAAATAGAAAATAAACCGCACCTTTTTTGATTTTGAAAACCACAACCTCCGTTTGCTGGGCCTGTTTTCGTCTGGGGAGCCCATCCCGGGGGTCACACACACCCGCTGCCGAGCCAACCCCCTCACAGTTGGTGGAGAACCAGTGGCAGTTTTTTTTAAGCCAGCATGGAGGAGATACTGAAACAGCTGGCTCTAGCAAATGCCAATCAACAGCAGACAAATGCAGGTTTGCAAAGGAGCCTTGCAGCCCAGCAGCAAGCTCATCAACAGAGCCTTGCAGCCCAGCAGCAAGCTCACCAACAGAGTCTGGAAGCTCAGCAACAAGCCCTGCAGCAATCTGAGGCCCGCTTCATAGACCTGTTACAGAAGCAAGAGCAGAGACTACAACAAATGGAAGCAGTAGTGCAGCAACGTCCGCAGACCAGTGAGGGAAGCCGTCCCACTAATACCGCGTCCTTTGGGGTGAGTCGTTTATTGACAAAAATGACTGGAGAGGATGATCCAGAGGTATTTTTGACCACATTTGAAAGGACTGCTGAAAGAGAAAAGTGGCCTGAGGAGCAGTGGGCTGGACTGGTGGCTCCTCTGTTAACTGGTGAATCGCAGAAGGCTTACTATGACCTAGAGCAGGACCAAGCAAAAGACTATGTGATGCTAAAAGCTGAAATATTGGCAAGGCTGGGTGTCACCCAGGCTGTCCGGGCTCAGCGTGTGCATAACTGGACTTTCCAGCTTGGAAAACCCCCCAGGTCTCAAATGTATGATCTCATTCACCTGAGCAGAAAGTGGCTACAGCCAGAGACTTTGTCCGCACCAAAGATTGTGGAACGTGTTGTAATGGATCGGTTTTTGAGAGCTCTTCCTACTGCCATCCAAAAGTGGGTAAGCCATGGAGACCCAGAAACGGCCGGTAAACTTGTGGATCGTGTGGAGAAATACTTGGCTACAGAGAACCTGACGGCCTCTTCCAGAGACACTCGGACTTTCCACCCTAAGACCAGACCATCCCCAGGGGCGGATAAGATGATTCCAAGGGGTAAGGGTGGAGAGAGTGAGAGGGTGGGAGCTCTACCCCAAGTTTGGCGAGAACAGCCTGGGAAATCAGCGGCTCAAGAGGCGGCAAGAAGGATCGTTTGCTACCGCTGCCGGCAAGCGGGACATATTGCAGCAAATTGCCCGGTTGTGGAGGAACCCATGCAGTGTGACTTTCTGACGGGCAGACGTCAGTCGCTGTGTGCGACAGTCGCATGCACTGCCATTCGAGGAACTGAGAAACATTTATGCAAAATGTGTGTTAATGGTAGAAATGTTGTGGTATTGCTGGATTCAGGTAGCCTTGTGACCCTGATAAAGGCTGAGTTAGTTAAAACAGAGGTCTTTGGGAATAGCAAGGTAGCTGTTATTTGTGTGCATGGGGACACCCGAGAGTATCCAGTGACTACAGTGTGTTTCGAGACCCCCAAAGGTACCCTCTCTCATCCAGTGGGCTTAGTATCTCAGTTACCGCATGACGCCATTGTGGGAAGGGATTTTCCGAAGTTCTGGGAACTGTGGGATGATCCTGAGCCCCCCACTGGTGCCCCTATGTACCAGGAATGTGATAGCTAGAACTCCCCTGAGAGTGGTGAGGACTCTCCGGAATTTCCCTTATCAGTATTGGCAGGGGAGACTCAAGAAACTGGAGAGGAGCCCACCTCCTCAGACGAAAACCTACCGTCTGTGGAGTTTTCTGATCTTGAGGTTCACAGGGAAAACTTTGCCACAGAACAGTTGAAAGACCCCGCCCTAATAAAGGCACGGGAAAACGTAGTGAAAATAGATGGCGAGTTAGTGAACCCAGATAATACCTGCACTTACCCATACTTCAGCGTAGAGAAGGACCTACTGTATCGGGTGGCAAAAAGGGCAGAAGAAACCGTTGAGCAGCTTGTGGTGCCCAAACCTTACAGGAAGTTGGTGTTGGAGTTGGCCCATGGGCACATTCTTGGAGGTCATCTGGGGACAGAGAAAACCCGAGAGAGGGTATTACAGAGATTCTATTGGCCGGGGGTGATGAAGGACATAGAAAATTATTGTTCCTCCTGCCCTGTGTGTCAGAGGTCGGCCCCGATGCCACATTTCCGTAGCCCGCTGGTCCCTCTACCCATCATTGAGGTCCCGTTTGAGAGGATCGCCATGGATTTGGTAGGGCCTATAATCAAGTCCGCTAGGGGGCACCAGTACATATTAGTTATAATGGACTATGCCACCCGTTATCCAGAAGCGATCCCTCTCCGAAATACCTCGGCCAAGACCATAGCCAAAGAGCTATCTCTTGTGTTTAGCCGGGTGGGTATTTGTAAAGAACTGCTTACGGACCAAGGTACACCCTTTATGTCCCGGGTTATGAAGGAGCTGTGTAAATTGTTCAAAGTGACGCAATTACGTACATCTGTGTATCACCCCCAAACCGATGGGCTGGTTGAAAGATTCAACAAAACCCTAAAACAAATGTTGAAGAAAGTGGTGGATAGAGATGGAAAGGATTGGGACTGTCTACTTCCTTATCTGATGTTTGCTATTAGGGAGGTGCCCCAATCCTCTACGGGATTCTCCCCCTTTGAGTTACTGTATGGGAGACACCCAAGAGGGCTGTTGGATATTGCCAAGGAAACTTGGGAAAGTGAGAGTTCTCCCCACAGGAGTGTGATTGAGCATGTCGCCCTGATGCAAGACCGAATTGCACAGGTAATGCCCACCGTGAAGGAACATTTGGCCCAAGCGCAGTTAGCACAGCAGAGAGTGTACAACCGTGGAGCCAAGACCCGTACCTTTTCCCCGGGGGATAGGATACTGGTACTTGTCCCTACGGTTGAAAGTAAATTCTTTGCCAAATGGCAAGGCCCCTATGAGATAATGGAAAAAGTGAGCAAAGTGAATTACAAGGTCAGACAACCAGGAAGGCGAAAGCCCGAACAGATCTATCACGTTAATCTGTTGAAAGCCTGGAGGGATAGAGAGTCCCTAGTCGCAGACACTTGGTCACCAGCTCAAACTGGTTGCGTGATTCCTGAGGTTGGAATAGCAGCCACCTTGTCACAACCCCAACAACAGGAGGTTAAGGAGTTTGTGCTTCGCAACAAGGAGGTATTCTCTGAGCTGCCGGGACAAACATCTGGGGTAGAGCATGACATCATTACCCCGCCCGGTGAAAGGGTGAAGTTAAAACCCTATCGGATCCCAGAGGCCCGACGGGAGGCAATACGGGAGGAAGTACAGAAAATGCTGAACTTAGGGGTGATAGAGGAGTCCCAAAGTGATTGGTCTAGTCCCATTGTGTTGGTGCCTAAACCGGATGGGAGCTGGCGATTTTGTAACGATTTTCGTCAGTTGAACAAAGTTACAAAATTTGACACCTACCCCATGCCACGTATAGATGAGTTGATCGACCGGCTGGGAACAGCCCGATACATGACGACTCTTGACCTCACAAAAGGGTATTGGCAAATCCCCCTGGCCAAGTCGGCCAAAGAGAAAACCGCATTTGTAACCCCAGACGGGGCGTTCCAATATAAAAGAATGCCGTTCGGGTTACAGAATGCGCCGGCCACATTCCAGCGGAAAATGGACCAGATGCTGAGGCCCCATCGGAAGTATGCTGCGGCTTACCTGGATGACGTAATTGTCCATAGCACAGATTGGGCCTCACATCTGCCAAAAGTGCAAGCAGTCCTGGACTCTGTTCGGGAAGCGGGGTTTACGGCTAACCCCAAGTGTACCATTGGGCAGGAGGAGGCCAAATATCTTGGGTACACCATTGGGAGGGGAGTAATAAAACCCCAACTCAACAAAGTCGAGGCCATCCAGAGTTGGCCACGTCCCAACAGCAAGAAGCAGGTACGAGCCTTTCTGGGAATCGCTGGGTATTATCGGCGATTCATTCCCCACTTTGCTTCTAAGGCTGTGCCCCTAACCAACCTGACGAAGGGGAAAGGGTCGGTCATGATTAAATGGACCCCCGAGGCTGAGGCAGCATTCCAATTCTTGAAACAAGCCTTATGTAGCCAGCCAGTGTTGTACTCACCCGACTTCTCTAAAGACTTTGTCGTACAAAGTGATGCGTCAGATGTGGGGTTAGGAGCAGTATTGTCCCAGGTCTGGAACGGGGAAGAGCACCCAGTCATTTACCTCAGCAGGAAGTTGAAGTCCCATGAGGTAAATTACGCCACCGTTGAAAAGGAGTGTTTAGCGGTGAAGTGGGCTCTAGATTCCCTTCGGTACTACCTGCTAGGTAGGCACTTTGACATGGTTACGGATCACGCTCCGTTAAAGTGGATGGCTCAAAACAAGGAAACAAATAGAAGAGTGAATAGGTGGTTCCTGGCCCTCCAGGAATTCAACTTCACAGTAAAGCATCGCCCTGGCGTTCAAATGGGGAATGTGGATGCTTTGTCTCGAGTACATGAATGCCTGATTGCTGGTGTTCCAACCCCGAGGTTAAAACAAGAGGGGGGGGTATGTGACAGCAGGAAGGTAAAGTCACCTGGTTGCATCCAGGGGGGTAGATATATTTCGCCCAGATTCAGGCTTTACGCCGACTTATACAACTAGGGGGAGAGTTGTATAAGCCCAGCTAAGGCTAGTGGGCTCATGGATGACTCATACCTCTAGGGAGAGTGTGGGGCGTCGTACAGACAGGGAGTTGAAGAGACCAGCTGAAGCTTGTCAGCTCATTTAGGCCTCTATAAGAACTCCCAGCTTCATTAGATGTTAGCTCATGCCTGGAACCAGACCTGTGTGGACTGTCTAGGGAGAGTGAACCCCTGTGCGGTGAGACAAAGCCTGTGTGGCTATTTGCTTGGACATTTAAAACCAGGGACTTAGGGACTAGGACAGCACTAGGCTGATCCCAGTTGTTAGTTAGGAAACCTGTATGTTTAGTCAGAGGTCAAGTTGACCAGGATTTATTTTATTTATGTTTCTTTTGCTTTGCTGTGTTTTGTCACTGTAAATAGAAAATAAACCGCACCTTTTTTGATTTTGAAAACCACAACCTCCGTTTGCTGGGCCTGTTTTTGTCTGGGGAGCCCATCCCGGGGGTCACACACACCCGCTGCCGAGCCAACCCCCTCACAATATATATATATATTGTGAGGGGGTTAGCTCGGCAGCGGGTGTGTGTGACCCCCGGGATGGGCTCCCCACACAAAAACAGGCCCAGCAAACGGAGGTTGTGGTTTTCAAAATCAAAAAAAGGTGCGGTTTATTTTCTATTTACAGTGACAAAACACAGCAAAGCCAAAAGAAACAAACAAAATAAATCCTGGTCAACTTGACCTCTGACTAAACATACAGGTTTCCTAACTAACAACTGGGATCAGCCTAGTGCTGTCCTAGTCCCCAAGTCCCTGGTTTTAAATGTCCAAGCAAATAGCCACACAGGCTTTGTCTCACCGCACAAGGGTTCACTCTCTCCAGGAAGTCCACACAGGTCTGCTTCCAGGCATGAGCTAACCCCTAATGAAGCTGGGAGTTCTTATAGAGGCCTAAATGAGCTGACAAGCTTCAGCTGGTCTCATCAACTCCCTGTCTGCACGACGCCCCACACTCTCCCTAGAGGTATGAGTCATCCATGAGCCCACTAGCCTCAGCTGGGCTTATACAACTCTCCACCTAGTTGTATAAGTCGGCGTAAAGCCTGAATCTGGGCGAAATATATCTACCCCCCTGGATGCAACCAGGTGACTTTACCTTCCTGCTGTCACATACCCCCCCTCTTGTTTTAACCTCGGGGTTGGAACACCAGCAATCAGGCATTCATGTACTCGAGACAAAGCATCCACATTCCCCATTTGAACGCCAGGGCGATGCTTTACTGTGAAGTTGAATTCCTGGAGGGCCAGGAACCACCTATTCACTCTTCTATTTGTTTCCTTGTTTTGAGCCATCCACTTTAACGGAGTGTGATCCGTAACCATGTCAAAGTGCCTACCTAGCAGGTAGTACCGAAGGGAATCTAGAGCCCACTTCACCGCTAAACACTCCTTTTCAACGGTGGCGTAATTTACCTCATGGGACTTCAACTTCCTGCTGAGGTAAATGACTGGGTGCTCTTCCCCGTTCCAGACCTGGGACAATACTGCTCCTAACCCCACATCTGACGCATCACTTTGTACGACAAAGTCTTTAGAGAAGTCGGGTGAGTACAACACTGGCTGGCTACATAAGGCTTGTTTCAAGAATTGGAATGCTGCCTCAGCCTCGGGGGTCCATTTAATCATGACCGACCCTTTCCCCTTCGTTAGGTTGGTTAGGGGCACAGCCTTAGAAGCAAAGTGGGGAATGAATCGCCGATAATACCCAGCGATTCCCAGAAAGGCTCGTACCTGCTTCTTGCTGTTGGGACGTGGCCAACTCTGGATGGCCTCGACTTTGTTGAGTTGGGGTTTTATTACTCCCCTCCCAATGGTGTACCCAAGATATTTGGCCTCCTCCTGCCCAATGGTACACTTCTTGGGGTTAGCCGTAAACCCCGCTTCCCGAACAGAGTCCAGGACTGCTTGCACTTTTGGCAGATGTGTGGCCCAATCTGTGCTATGGATAATTACGTCATCCAGGTAAGCCGCAGCATACTTCCGATGGGGCCTCAGCATCTGGTCCATTTTCCGCTGGAATGTGGCCGGCGCATTCTGTAACCCGAACGGCATTCTCTTATATTGGAACGCCCCGTCTGGGGTTACAAATGCGGTTTTCTCTTTGGCCAATTTGGCCAGGGGGATTTGCCAATACCCTTTTGTGAGGTCAAGAGTCGTCATGTATCGGGCTGTTCCCAGCCGGTCGATCAACTCATCTATACGTGGCATGGGGTAGGTGTCAAATTTTGTAACTTTGTTCAACTGACGAAAATCGTTACAAAATCACCAGCTCCCATCCGGTTTAGGCACCAACACAATGGGACTAGACCAATCACTTTGGGACTCCTCTATCACCCCTAAGTTCAGCATTTTCTGTACTTCCTCCCGTATTGCCTCCCGTCGGGCCTCTGGGATCCGATAGGGTTTTAACTTCACCCTTTCACTGGGCGGGGTAATGATGTCATGCTCTACCCCAGATGTTTGTCCCGGCAGCTCAGAGAATACCTCCTTGTTGCGAAGCACAAACGCCTTAACCTCCTGTTGTTGGGGTTGTGACAAGGTGGCTGCTATTCCAACCTCAGGAATCACGCAACCAGTTTGAGCTGGTGACCAAGTGTCTGCGACTAGGGACTCTCTTTCCCTCCAGGCTTTCAATAGATTAACGTGATAGATCTGTTCGGGCTTTCGCCTTCCTGGTTGTCTGACCTTGTAATTCACTTCGCTCACTTTTTCCATTATCTCGTAGGGGCCTTGCCATTTGGCAAGGAATTTACTTTCAACCGTAGGGACAAGTACCAGTATCCTATCCCCCGGGGAAAAGGTACGGGTCTTGGCTCCACGGTTGTACACTCTCTGCTGTGCTAACTGCGCTTGGGCCAAATGTTCCTTCACGATGGGCATTACCTGTGCAATTCGGTCTTGCATCAGGGCGACATGCTCAATCACACTCCTGTGGGGAGAACTCTCACTTTCCCAAGTTTCCTTGGCAATATCCAACAGCCCTCTTGGGTGTCTCCCATACAGTAACTCAAAGGGGGAGAATCCCGTAGAGGATTGGGGCACCTCCCTAATAGCAAACATCAGATAAGGAAGTAGACAGTCCCAATCCTTTCCATCTCTATCCACCACTTTCTTCAACATTTGTTTTAGGGTTTTGTTGAATCTTTCAACCAGCCCATCGGTTTGGGGGTGATACACAGATGTACGTAATTGCGTCACTTTGAACAATTTACACAGCTCCTTCATAACCCGGGACATAAAGGGTGTACCTTGGTCCGTAAGCAGTTCTTTACAAATACCCACCCGGCTAAACACAAGAGATAGCTCTTTGGCTATGGTTTTGGCCGAGGTATTTCGGAGAGGGATCGCTTCTGGATAACGGGTGGCATAGTCCATTATAACTAATATGTACTGGTGCCCCCTAGCGGACTTGATTATAGGACCTACCAAATCCATGGCGATCCTCTCAAACGGGACCTCAATGATGGGTAGAGGGACCAGCGGGCTACGGAAATGTGGCATCGGGGCCGACCTCTGACACACAGGGCAGGAGGAACAATAATTTTCTATGTCCTTCATCACCCCCGGCCAATAGAATCTCTGTAATACCCTCTCTCGGGTTTTCTCTGTCCCCAGATGACCTCCAAGAATGTGCCCATGGGCCAACTCCAACACCAACTTCCTGTAAGGTTTGGGCACCACAAGCTGCTCAACGGTTTCTTCTGCCCTTTTTGCCACCCGATACAGTAGGTCCTTCTCTACGCTGAAGTATGGGTAAGTGCAGGTATTATCTGGGTTCACTAACTCGCCATCTATTTTCACTACGTTTTCCCGTGCCTTTATTAGGGCGGGGTCTTTCAACTGTTCTGTGGCAAAGTTTTCCCTGTGAACCTCAAGATCAGAAAACTCCACAGACGGTAGGTTTTCGTCTGAGGAGGTGGGCTCCTCTCCAGTTTCTTGAGTCTCCCCTGCCAATACTGATAAGGGAAATTCCGGAGAGTCCTCACCACTCTCAGGGGAGTTCTGGCTATCACATTCCTGGTACATAGGGGCACCAGTGGGGGGCTCAGGATCATCCCACAGTTCCCAGAACTTCGGAAAATCCCTTCCCACAATGGCGTCATACGGTAACTGAGATACTAAGCCCACTGGATGAGAGAGGGTACCTTTGGGGGTCTCGAAACACACTGTAGTCACTGGATACTCTCGGGTGTCCCCATGCACACAAATAACAGCTACCTTGCTATTCCCAGAGACCTCTGTTTTAACTAACTCAGCCTTTATCAGGGTCACAAGGCTACCTGAATCCAGCAATACCACAACATTTCTACCATTAACACACATTTTGCATAAATGTTTCTCAGTTCCTCGAATGGCAGTGCATGCGACTGTCGCACACAGCGACTGACGTCTGCCCGTCAGAAAGTCACACTGCATGGGTTCCTCCACAACCGGGCAATTGGCTGCAATATGTCCCGCTTGCCGGCAGCGGTAGCAAACGATCCTTCTTGCCGCCTCTTGAGCCGCTGATTTCCCAGGCTGTTCTCGCCAAACTTGGGGTAGAGCTCCCACCCTCTCACTCTCTCCACCCTTACCCCTTGGAATCCTCTTATCCGCCCCTGGGGATGGTCTGGTCTTAGGGTGGAAAGTCCGAGTGTCTCTGGAAGAGGCCGTCAGGTTCTCTGTAGCCAAGTATTTCTCCACACGATCCACAAGACCATCGGCCGTCTCTGGGTCTCCATGGCTTACCCACTTTTGGATGGCAGTAGGAAGAGCTCTCAAAAACCGATCCATTACAACACGTTCCACAATCTTTGGTGCGGACAAAGTCTCTGGCTGTAGCCACTTTCTGCTCAGGTGAATGAGATCATACATTTGAGACCTGGGGGGTTTTCCAAGCTGGAAAGTCCAGTTATGCACACGCTGAGCCCGGACAGCCTGGGTGACACCCAGCCTTGCCAATATTTCAGCTTTTAGCATCACATAGTCTTTTGCTTGGTCAGGCTCTAGGTCATAGTAAGCCTTCTGCGATTCACCAGTTAACAGAGGAGCCACCAGTCCAGCCCACTGCTCCTCAGGCCACTTTTCTCTTTCAGCAGTCCTTTCAAATGTGGTCAAAAATACCTCTGGATCATCCTCTCCAGTCATTTTTGTCAATAAACGACTCACCCCAAAGGACGCGGTATTAGTGGGACGGCTTTCCTCACTGGTCTGCGGACGTTGCTGCATTACTGCTTCCATTTGTTGTAGTCTCTGCTCTTGCTTCTGTAACAGGTCTATGAAGCGGGCCTCAGATTGCTGCTGGGCTTGTTGCTGAGCTTCCAGACTCTGTTGGTGAGCTTGCTGCTGGGCTGCAAGGCTCTGTTGATGAGCTTGCTGCTGGGCTGCGAAGTTCTGTTGTTGAGCTGCAAGGCTCTGTTGATGAGCTGCAAGGCTCTTTTGCAAACCTGCATTTGTCTGCTGTTGATTGGCATTTGCTAGAGCCAGCTGCTTCAGTATCTCCTCCATGCTGGCTTAAAAAAAACTGCCACTGGTTCTCCACCAACTGTGAGGGGGTTAGCTCGGCAGCGGGTGTGTGTGACCCCCGGGATGGGCTCCCCACACAAAAACAGGCCCAGCAAACGGAGGTTGTGGTTTTCAAAATCAAAAAAAGGTGCGGTTTATTTTCTATTTACAGTGACAAAACACAGCAAAGCCAAAAGAAACAAACAAAATAAATCCTGGTCAACTTGACCTCTGACTAAACATACAGGTTTCCTAACTAACAACTGGGATCAGCCTAGTGCTGTCCTAGTCCCTAAGTCCCTGGTTTTAAATGTCCAAGCAAATAGCCACACAGGCTTTGTCTCACCGCACAAGGGTTCACTCTCTCCAGGAAGTCCACACAGGTCTGCTTCCAGGCATGAGCTAATCCCTAATGAAGCTGGGAGTTCTTATAGAGGCCTAAATGAGCTGACAAGCTTCAGCTGGTCTCATCAACTCCCTGTCTGCACGACGCCCCACACTCTCCCTAGAGGTATGAGTCATCCATGAGCCCACTAGCCTCAGCTGGGCTTATACAACTCTCCACCTAGTTGTATAAGTCGGCGTAAAGCCTGAATCTGGGCGAAATATATCTACCCCCCTGGATGCAACCAGGTGACTTTACCTTCCTGCTGTCACAATATATATAGATTGTAGTTTAGGTTAAGTTTGGATTTCTTCTGGAGGAGTTTTGAGTGGACATAACTGATGTACTCCGCTCAGCGGGGGCAGGCCTTAGAGAACAGAGACCTCATATGGGCAGCACAAAGGTTTAGGGGTTAGCCTTGCAGCACTGGGGTCCTTTGTTCAAATCCTGACTAGGACACTATCTGCATGGAGTTTGCATGTTCTCCCTGTGCTTGCGTGGGTTTCCTCTGGGTACTCCGGTTTCCTCCCACACTACAAAGACATGCTACCTTGCGTTGGTGGTGCAGTGATGAGCATAGCTGCCTTTCAAGCAGCTGACCCGGGTTCGATTCCCAGCCATCGCCATCTCCAATACTTGGAGTCCTCAGAGAGAAAAGTGCTATATAAGATCAATGCTGAGTATATATTAGCAGTGGAATAAAGAATGAAGTGAATGTGTGGAATGTTTGAGGAAGAAAATATTCCCCCAGAATGTATAGAAGGTGAACCCAGCAACTGATAGAAGACGCTTAGGCTGCGATCAAACCTAGGAGTTCTTGAGATTCAAAATGGCCAAAATGTTGTAAGAAAATTTAAACTAGGTGATGAGGAGGAAGGATTAGAGGATGATTTACTAGTGGATATGGAGGAAGAGGATCTTCAATTCAAGCCATCATGACGGGAATCCACTACGTCATCAATCTCTTGAAAGACTCTCATAAGCATCTTCTGAATCACCAACTATCAATTTAGCTGGACAAACAATACAAATGGCTGTTCCTAGAAGACGACTCAACAAAAAGTCTGAGGAACCCTCCTAGGGACCAGGTACGGCTGTACCAACACAGGTCCCTACACTGGTGGCGGCTGCCACTCCAGTAACTGAAGGGTCTTCCCATCAGCCCTCTCTTTACTTTCTGCAGCTTCTGAATCACCAACTATCAATGTAGGAAATGGTAATCAGCCCTCCCAGGGACCAGGTACGACTGTACCAAGACAGATCTCTGCACCAATGCTTCATCTACTGAGATCACCTAAAAGGTATTTCCAATTTTTCAGCCACATTTTTTACACATGGACGGCTCAATGGGTAGGGTGGATGGAATGAGAACCATTCAGAGTCTCCCCCTACAGGACAGAATATGAAAGATTCATAACACTACAATATGGGCCTGTATCTCCAGTTCCTTTAGGAAATTTAAAGCCAAATAAGGAAGAGGATGAAAAGCGGAACCTCCCTTTATAGTAGGGTGAACAGACATCCCCAGTTTCCGGGGACAGTCCCCGGATTGAGGACACTGTCCCCGGACCAAGTCTGTCCCCGGAATGGATTTGAAAATGGGCTGGGGCAATTTCAAAGACAGTCAGTGCAGAATAAAAAAAAAAATCTGAATTACACACCCCTCCTCCTACTAGCTTTGGAGGATTATTTTTTTTTTCATTATCTGTGCCCCTTTCTGATGTACTGGTCGGAGCGGAGGGAATATTTCTTAAGTTTCGGGTGCATGCCCATTCAGCTCCGTTGGCATGTTCTTCTGCCTTGGCTTAAAGAGAAAGTAAACCCTCTGCCACTTTTCCTGGGAAAAAAAAAACCCTGCAAGAAAAAGGCATAATGAGCTACTTACCTGAAATCGAAGCCCCCGAAGTCCTCCTCGTTCCCCTCCACCGTCATGTCCCCTCTGAGCTTCTTCCTGGTATTGCCGCTCCAGCACTGATTTGCCGGAGCGGCGATGACGTCACGCGCATGCGCGTGGGGCTGGCATTCACCCATTCAGAGGACCGGCATGTCCTATTCATAATGCAGGGACGCTTAGTTCGCCTGCGCCGTTGTCTATGGCAAGCATGCGCCGTAGACATCGGTGCAGTGTTATCTGCAAATATCTCCTTAACCGTGTAGGTTAGGGAGATATTTCATGCACCTACAGGTAAGCCTTAATCTAGGCTTACCTGTAGGTGCAATTTGTCAAAGTGGGTTTACAACCACTTTAAGTCCCGGCCAGCCGCCTGTCTGCTTATCTCCTTGCCTTCCCTGGCGGAGTGATCTTCCTCCGCTCCCCACCCAGTAGTAGTCGGGGCCTGAAGAGTGAGACTTGACAGGCTGTGAGGCAGGGGGCGGCAGCGATGGGCAGAGAGTCACTGATTGCTGTCATTACTTGTAAAAAAAAAATATGTCCCTGGATTTCACTTTTAAAATCTGGTCACCTTACTTTATAGGTGAAGTTCTGCTTTAAGATCGGTCAGCACAGAGGCTTAGTAGTTAGCACTTATGCCTTGCAGCACTGGGGTGTTTGGTTCATATCCTGACCAGGACACCGTCTGCATGTTCTCCCTGTGTTTGCGTGGGTTTCCTCCGGGTACTCCGGTTTCCTCCCACACTCCAAAGACATGCTACCTCGCGGGTTTGATTCCCAGCCAATGCAATCTCACAAGATGGCTGCCTCACCTGGAAAATGTTACCCCCCCCTTCTCATAATATCTGTATATACAATGTTCCCTCTACAGTACTGTGCAAAAGTTTTAGCCAGGTGTTAACAAATGCTGTAACCAAAGGGGCCATGTGATCCCTTCCTGGCTATGTCCTGGTTGGATCACTATGAACCTACCATAGGGGCCATGTGATCTCTTCCTGGATATGTGGGGGGATCCATAGTAGAGAAGGATCTGGAGGTTTTGGCAGATCATAAGCTTAATACATTGCATTGAAAAAGTATTCATACCCCATTACATTTTCCAAATTTTTTCCTTGTCAAAATATTTTATTGGACATATATATTAGTCACATACAGATCATATGTAATACATGTTGTTGATATTTGTCCAATTATTACAAATATAGAAAAATAACAAATAATAGGGTCTACAGAATATAGCCTAATCTAAATTATAAGGACTTAAATTAGATTTTCCACATTTTTTTCATGTTACAACCAAAAACACAAATGCATTTTATTGGGATTTTATGTGATAGACCAACACAAAGTGGCACATAATTGTTAAGCGGAAAGAAAATGATTTTCAACATTCTTTACAAATAAATAAATAAATAAATAAATGTAAAAAGTGTGGCATGCATTTGTATTAAGCCCCTCTTTACTCTGATACCCTTAACTAAAATCTAGTGGAACCAATTGCCTTCAGAAGTCACCTACTTAGTAAATAGAGTCCACCTGTGTGTAATCTAATCTCAGTATAAATACAGCTGTTCTGTGAAGCCCTCAGAGGTTTGTTAGAGAACCTTAGTGAACAAATAGCATTTTTGAAAGCAGCGGCAAGCCTGCTGATCTCACAGATTTTCCAATCCGACAGAACACCGCTGCTTTCAAAATTCAACATCTAAACAGTCAGTCAGAATTGTAAATACTGTATTTCACGATATAAGCTGAGTTTACTGTTAAAAAAAAAAGAGTGAAATGTATAACTCCGTTGGGTGTAACATAAGGTGACCATTTTTTTTTTCTTTTACTAGTAATGGCGGCGATCAGCGACTCATAGCGGGACTGCGATATTGCGGTGGACAAATCGGACACTAATGACACTTTGTGGGAACCAGTGACACTAATACAGTGATCGGTGCTATAAATATGCACGGTCACTGTACTAATGACACTGGCTAAGAAGGGTATAACATCTAGGGCAATCAAAAGGTTAAATGTGTGCCTAACAAGTGTTTTTTACTGTGGGGAAGTGCTTTTACTAAGGGAAGGCATAGATCTCTGTACCTGCTTTGCAGGAACACAGGATCAATGTCTTCCATACTGACAGAACGGCAATCTGCCTTGTTTACATAGGCAGACCACAGTTCTGTCTTTGAACATGAGCGGGTACCGGTGGACATCGAGTCCGCCATAGTGGCTGATTGGCTCCCATACCAAGAAATGCAGGATTACGTATATACCTGATCCTGCGCAGCGCAGCCATCCTGTAGTAGTAAATTTGCTATCAGGCGATCAGCAACTGGTTAACATCATCAGCATTATGATAACTCACAGGCAGCAGGCACTGTATCATGGCTGGCTCTCACAGTGTATCACTTAACATGGCAGACATGTTATGTGACACACTGTGACAGAGCCAGCCAGAGCCATGATAGAGTGCCTGCTGCCTGTGAGTTATGATAACATCCATTATTCCAGAGAGACAGACACAGTACAATGTAGTCTATTCACAGACACCCCCAAAGTACTCCTGTGTTGAAGCCTTGAAGGCGCTGGCAGCCCCACGATCGGATCCTCTTCCCCTCTGTTCCTGCTGCTGGACACTGTCAGCTGAGCTCAGCTGCCTCTCTTTGCCCGTCACTGCCGCCGCCCCCTGCCCGCCTCACAGCCTCTCAAGTCTCACTCTCCGGGCCCCGGCTACTACTGGGTGGGGAGCGGAGGAAGATCTCTCCACCAGGGAAGGCAAGGAGATAAAACAGGCAGGCGGCTGGCCGGGACTTGAGCCAAGGCAGAAGAACATGCGGGCGGAGCTGAATGAGCATGCGCCCGAAACTGAAGAAATGGTCCCTTTGCTCCGACCAGCACATGATCATCAGAAAGGGGCACAGATAATGGAAAAAAATACACCCCCCCTAAGCTAGTAGGTGCGGTGGAGCAGGGGTGTGCAATTCAGAATATTTTTTTTTTTTTTTTTTTTTTAACAAGAGAGAATATTTTATTTTTAATTCTGCACTGACTGTCTTGAATTTGCCCCAGCCTCTGTTCAAATCCAATCCGGGGACAAAATCGGGGACAGACTTGATCCGGGGACCGTGTCCTCAATCAGGGGACTGTCCCCTGAAACCGGGGATGTCTGGTCACCCTACTGTACACAAGGTTTAGGAGTGTGTCTATAGGAATGCTTGACCATTCTTCCAGAAAAGCATGTGTGAGGTCAGGCGCTGTGGTTGAGAAGGCCTGGCTTGCAGTCTCCACTCTTATTCACTCCAAAGGTGTTCTATCGGGTTGAGGTCAGGACTCTGCGCATGCCAGTCAAGTTCCTCCACCTCAAATTTGCTCATCCATGTCTTTATGGACCTTGCTTTGTGCACTGGTCCAAATCATTTAGTGGAGCGGGGATTATGGTGTGGGGTTGTTTTTCAGGGGCTAGGCTTGGACCCGTAGTTCCAATGAAGGAATCCATTAAAAGGAGTCGTAAACCCTCAGGATTTTTCACCTTAATGCATTCTATGCTTTAAAGTGAAAAAACTTCTGTGATGCAGCAGCCCCCCCCCCCCTTTTACTTACCTGAACCCGGTCTTTCCAGCGACGGGGACGAGCACACCAGCTCCAGCTGATGTCACTGGTCCTGATTGGATATATTGATAGCAGCACTGCCATTAGCTCCCGCTGCTGTCAATCAAATCCAATCATGCGGGAGCCGAGTCCTGCTGTCTGTGTCAATAGATGCAGCATCGGGACACGGGAGTGTGCCCGTATGAGTCCCCCGAGGGAGAGCGGCTCTCCAACGGGGCACTCAAGAAGAGGAGAAGAGGAGGAGCCAGGAGCACCGCTGAGGGACCCCAGAAGAGGAGGATCGGGGCTACTCTGCGCAAAACGAACTGCACAGAGGAGGTAAGTATAACATGTTTGTTTAAAAAAAAAAGAACCTTTAGATATCCTTTAAGATGTCCGCATACCAAGACATTTGCACAATTTCATGCTCCCAACTTTGTGGAAACAGTTTGGGGATGGCCCCTTCCTGTTCCAACATGACTACACCCCAGTACGCAAAGCAAGGTCCATAAAAGCATTAATGAGTGAGTTTGGGGTGGAGGAACGTGACTGGCCTGCACAGAGTCCTGACCACAACCCGATAGAACACCTTTGGGATAAATTAGAGCGAAGACTGCGAGCCAGGCCTTCTCGTCCAACATCCGCACCTGAACTCACAAATGCGCAAATGGAAGAATGGTCAAACCTTATAGCTGCAAAGGGTGGGCCAACTCAATATTGAACCCTACAGACTAAGACTCGGATGCCATTAAAGTTCATGTGGGTGTAAAGGCAGGCGTCCCAATATTTTTGGTAATATAGTGTATATTTAATCTGTCTCGGATCTGCCTTGTTAAGTATTTCCAAGCTGTGCAGCCAAATTCATAAATGCATAGACTTGCATTGTGGGAAGATGTCAAGATTAATGCAGACCACCCCCTCTACCCATCTAATGAACAAATATGGCTACCCACATGGACAAAGACAATTACAATTTATACACTGAATGTATAACATTAAATTCCAGTGACTAGGTTAGAATCAAGTATAAAATGTATAAAAATGGAAAATCCAGCTGTAAGCATTTTTCTGCCCAATTTATATCCTGGCATGACTGTGAATTTCCATATTTCCTGTTTGAGTATAATATATTTTACTAGGCTGTGTATGCTTACCCCAATGTGTGGAAGAAATATGTACAGTATAATTTGTACATTGCATGTTTCAATGCAAAAAATTCAGGCTGCGTAAACACTATGCTGGCCGAGTCTACGAGTGCTTGCTGAATTCTGCATATATCAATACATTCAGGCATAACTAATATGGATTACACGTTTATAAATTAATATTTATTCACATCAAATGTGTGTCATTTTTGTATAAAATATTTGCTCTACTGATGAACATTCAATGACATGGAGCACCAGTGGCACTGTTTGCAAGGCATTTTGAGTTTTCTAATAAGCTCTGCCTTAATGCTTTTATACTTTGACTAATCAAAGGGCAATTATAATGGTTTGAAGACATGTATTTATATATATTATTTCTCACACTTAAATAATTCAGATCATCAAACAAATTTTTAATATTTCACAAAGATAACCTGAGTAAATCCAAGATGTAGTTTTTAAATTATGATTGAATTTTTTAAGGGAAAAAGGCTGTTCAAACCTGCCTGGCCCTTTGTGAAAAAGTAAATGCTCCCTCCCATGCTGAATCATGAATGAACTGTGATTAACCACAATTTTTTGGAAAGCCGAGTTAAATTTCACTTGCCAAAACCAGGCCTAATTACTGCCAGACCTGTTGAATCAAGAAAGCTGTCTGACAAAGTGAAGCATGCTAACAGATCACAAAAACCCACACATCATGCTACAATCTAAAAAAAATCAAGAACAGATTAGAAACAAACATGCATTGGTCTAGGAAGGGTTCCAAAGCCATTTCTAAGGCTTTGGAACTCCAGTGAACCACGGGGAGAGCCATTATCCACAAATGGAAATAACCTTGAACAGTGGTGAACCTTCCCAGGAGTGGCCGGCCTACAAAATACAAAATTTACTCTAAGAGCATGACAACGACTCATCTAGGAGGTCATAAAAGAACCCAGAACATCTAAAAGAACTGCAGGCCTCACTTGTCTCAAAAAGAACACAAAGGCTCATCTCACATTTACCAAAAATCATCTGGATTATCCTCAAGGCTGTTAGGCAAATTTTCTGTGGACTGACACAACAATTTAACTTTTTGGAAGGTGTGCCTCCCCGTTACACCTGGCATAAAACAAACACAGCATTTCATAACAAGAAAATCATGGCAACAGTCAAACATGGTGGTGGTAGCGTGATGGTCTGGGGCTGCTTTGCAGCTTCAGGACCTGGACGACTTACCATAATTGATGGAACCATGAATTCTGAGCTCAACCAGAAAATCCTAAAGGAGAATGTCCGGCCATTAGTTTGTGACCTCAAGCTCAAGTGCACTTGGGTTATGCCGCAGGACAATGATCCGAGACACAACAGCAGGTCCACCTCCAAATGGTTCAAACAAAGCAAAATTTAGGTTTTAGAGTGGCCTAGTCAATTGAGATGCTGCATCATGACCTTACACAGACCCATTCATGCTGGAAAACCCTCCAATGTGGCTGAATTAAAACAATTCTGCAAAGAAGAGTGGGCCAAAATTGCCCCACAGCAATGTGAAAGACTCTTTGCCAGTTATCGCAAACGCTTGATTGCAGTTGATGACACCAAGGGTGGCACAACCAGTTATTAGGTTTAGGGGGCAATTACTTTTTCATATAAAGCCAGTCAGGTTTGAACAGCTTTTTTGCCTTAAAAAATGAAACCATCATTTACAAACTGCATTTTTTATTTACTCGGGTTATCTTTGTGTAATAATAAAATTAGTTTGATGGTCCGAGTCATTCAAGTGTGACAAATATGCAAAAAAATCAGAAAGGGGGCAAATACTTTTTTACAGCATTGTGTGTGTATATATGTGTGCAGACATTGGGTGAGAGGTGGGGTGGGGGGTTGTAAAGATACATTGGTGAAAGTGGGGGAGGGAGTGTGCACAGGCACAGGGCCACACTGGTGAGAGTGGGGGTAAAGTATCCATAGGTGCAGTGGTCGAAGAGGGAGTTGCAAGTGTGGTGGGGAGGGGGGGGGGGCACAGGTGGTGAGAAAGGGGGGTGCAGGCACAAAGTGTGGTGGGAGAAGGGGGTTTGGAGGCATTGTAGATGCTAAGAGAAGGGAGGCTGCAGATGCAATGAATGCGGAGAATGGAGCAGCTGCAGGTGCAGTGTATGCTGAAAGAAGGGGAGTGTAGGTGCATTGAGTGGTAAGAAAAAAGGGGCAGCAGAAACTGTGGGTGCTAACATAAGGCGGGTGCAACATGATGATTGGTGAGGGAAGGGGGTGCAGGCATATTGGATGCTGAGAAAAAAAGGTCTGCAGGTGTGGTAGATTTTAACCGAAGAGGAGGTGCAGCACAAGGGATTCTGAGAGAAAGGGGGTGCAGGATTGATGGATGGTGAGAGAAGGGGGAGCTGCAGGTGCAGTTCAGGAGGGGTTTGATAGCCAGTAGGGGCTACCTTGAAGTGAGGGGGAGGTTAGGTAACAGTGGGAAGAGGGGCTGGCTAATGCTGCAGTTAGATGGCTATGTCATAGTGGCGGGACTGGCTGATATTGTAGGATTGGGGTGGGGGGGTGGGGGTGGACTAGGTCATTAGTGTGCACCAAGTAGCAGCTACAGAGAGGCTTGCCAGGCAGCCTGGATCCTGGTATGAGCGCTACCTCCTTTGCACCCCCTTTCCCAGTTCACACTAAAAATCGAAGGTAGATTATCTGAAAGAAATGAGGGATGGGAGGGGAGTCACTGCTCTAATGCATTCACTTTTGTGTGCAATATTCATCTTGAGCTATTGAGTTCTGGAAACATGATGTTACAACATAGGAAAACAAATAAGCTATTGCGCTGACTAGAACCCAACCGTCATTTAATGGGGCACATAAGAGGGCCAGGAGAGTGGTAGGAAAACACCAGGTAAAGTGGATGCAGCTACTGGCAGATTAGAAAACTTCCTATGGTTTGATAAAGGAGCGGTCCGGTCTGCCCTGAAACATGTAGCCACACCCTCGCCACTTCCTGTCATCATCACCCAGGCGTCCCAATACTTTTGAGAGGTCTGTTTGGAGCCGCAGCCATCTTGCTACTTCCGGAAGCCGCTGTTGCCTATGTTTCAGCCTGAAGCCGGAAAGCTGTACTTTCACCAAGAACTCTGCTTCAGCCAGACACATACCTGCAGAGCTCTGCAGCCTTATGGAGATCCTATGGAGGTCTAGATGGGTTTAAGACAAGCCTTGATCCACTTTTAATTAGTGAGTGCATTTTTATTGTCTTGTATTCTTTTTAATAAATTGCTACACCTAGATGGAGACGCCCTCTTGTGTTTGTTTTTATATAATTTTACAACAAAAGAAGATGAAAATAGGAGAAAATTAACCTATGCTCCACCAGCTGGTTGGATATAACATAAAACATTTTTTATTAAATATATCATAATCACCTGATTAACCCAAAAAAATAAATAGAAAATAAATTTCAACATATTTGTAGTCCTGATCATAAACCAATAAAAAAAATACAAAAAAAAAAGTATAAAGAGGGGCTCCAGGCTCCCCACAAAAAAATTTAAAGTCAGCAGCTACAAATACTTCTGGCTCAGATCACCGCAGCGCATCTGACCCGAACTGGTCCAAAACAGGTACTCGCGCCCCCTCCCACCCCAAAAAAAGTACTAAATGTGGCAGTGGAGGGGGGGGGGGGGACGAGACAAACAAGTGGAACTTCCCTTTTGGGTGAAGTTCCGGTTTCAGAATTCAAAATGTAAAACAAAGTTTTAAAGCCCAGTTCATTAAGGGCTCGTTCACACCAAAACGTGTTGTAGTAAATACGCATTCCAAGTGCTTTTTCGGCACCACATTCAAAAGGCACTGTGCGTGTGATCTGCTGCAGTTGTCAATATAATCCTAACGATATCCCAAACACTGTGCATTTGCCCCAACCAGATCGCGTGGTATCGCAGTAGGACGTGATCTGGTGCAGTGCGTTTTTCAAAAGTAATGCATGCACTACTTTTTGTGCAATACAGTGAGATTTCAGCCTATTCGAATAAATGCGCTGAAAATGGCACCACACTGAGTCGCACTGGAACCCGAACCGCATTCCTATGCTATTTAGTGGGAACCGTCCCTAAAGAGTCACAGCAGTCAACAGTCATATCCCACTCTCTTAAGTTGACTTTACAAAAGGTAATAACTGCGAGATGGAGGTGGCCAAGGTACAGTTTTTCAGTGGCTTTCTCCTAGGCTATAAAGTTTGTATAACTCAAAAGCAGGTGATTTATAAAATCATGTGCAAAGACAGCGCTCTTGCCCAACTGCAACAAGTTTTCAAGTTTTTTGATTACTTAAATAAAAGACCACAGCCCCATAACTCAAGGATGCAATGTAGTACATACCTGGAGGTTGAGGCAGATATGCTCCTATTAACTTTGATCTCTTCTTCTCATAACCTTTCTGTGTGATATCACCTGCAAAACACAAAAAAGAAATGCATCATGTATATAGCATTATTTAAACTATACCCATCACAGAGTAACCCTAAAGCCCTGTACACACGATCGGTTTAACCGATGAAAACCGTCCGATGGATTGTTTTCATCAGACAAACCGATCGTGTATGGGACCCATCGGTCTTTTTTCCATCGGTTTTAAAAAATAGAACATGTTTTACATTTTTCCGATGGATAAAAAACCGATCGAAAACTCAGATCGTCTATGGGCAAGTCAATCCGATAAAAAACCCACGCATGCTCAGAATCAAGTCAACGCATGCTCAGAAGCATTGAACTTCATTTTTCTCGGCTCATCTGAGTGTTTTAAGTCACCGCGTTTGGAACGGTCAGTTTTTTGACTGATGGTGTGTAGGGAAGACTGATGGAAGTCAGCTTCATCGGTTTTCTGATGGACAAAACCATCGGATTAGAATCCATAGGATATCCGATCGTGTGTACGGGGCTTGACTTGACCAGTATCAGGGAGTTGATCTATAGACAGATCTGGTTCGAGTTCTAGCTCACAGTCTATGTTGAATCTGTTTTATTACGTTTATAAACAGTACATAGTAAAAACATGACAGTGTTAGACCATTTCCAATGAATGCATAAGTATACATTAATACTGTATTAATAAGATCTAGCACACAGTTTAAACGGGGCTCTTGCAGAGGACCATATTAAGGCAGATGAGCATACAGAGAAAATTACGGCTGTAGTTCTGGTGCGTGGAAGCCACTGCTGCAGCATATTTTTGCCCATAGACATGTATTACAATAACTGAGGTACATGGCTGTATGCATGTGAATGCCGGTACTCACTTTTACATGCATACGTGTGTATATTTCATTATGATCCTACATGTGCAGTGACCACGCTTCTTAAAAACAGCTCAATCAACTCAAAAGGGATATTCTAATGACAGGTGCAGCCTGGATGGTTGACTCAGGCCCGGACTTCCTATAACTCTTCATTAATCCAACTGTAAGGTCACTCTTCCATATATCCTGACTTTGTATCAGTCCATCTGGGAGTGTTGGGTGTTCCTGCCCAGCCCTCGGTTGGGTGGTTTACCTTCAGTTTGTACAAAAAAATTTTTTCCGGATAGTAGGGAGGGAGCAGCCCACAGAAGCAGTCACTGGGCCACAAATGTTCCCAGACAAACCAACCATTTGAACATTGCACCAGATTTTCTTGTCTTGGCCTGAATTTAAATTCTTTAGGTGAAATACCATATATACTCAAGTATAAGCCGACCCGAATATAAGCCGAGGCACCTAATTTTACCACAAAAAAATGGGAAAACGTATTGACTCGAGTATAAGCCTAGAGTGTCCATCTGCATGCCTCACTGTGTCTCACTT
This sequence comes from Rana muscosa, assembly GCA_029206835.1. NCBI lineage: Eukaryota > Metazoa > Chordata > Amphibia > Anura > Ranidae > Rana > Rana muscosa. The sequence goes on from CM055122.1 coordinate 222,931,369, forward strand.
TGCCTTACTGTGTCCATGTGCATGCCTCACTGTGCCCATGCCTCACTGTGCCCATAACTAGACTGACGTTTAACATGGGAGTCTATAGAAGGGGTTCCCAGGTTTGAAAAATCAGTGTTCCCCGGCCGTAGGTCCCCCAGACAAAATTCTTTGCACACTTGTAGAGGAGAAATGGGGCTACATGTGTGCCAAGTTTTGGGTCCAGGGGACTTACGACCGGCTGGTACCCGGTCCCCAAAATCACAGAAGAAATGACCGTTTAACATGGGAGTCTATAGAAGGGGTGCCCGGCTTTGAAAAATCGGTGCTCCCCAACTGTAGGTCCCCCAGACAACAAACTTTGCACACTTGTAGAGGAAGAGTAGGACTACATGTGTGCCAAGTTTGGTGGCCAGGGGACTTACGGCCGGCTGGTACCGGGTCCCCAAAGTCCGGGAGATCAGGCGCAAAAAGGTGACTCGAGTATAAGCCGAGGGGGGCATTTTCAGCACAAAAAAATGAGATTAAAAACTTGGCTTATACTCGAGTATATACGGTACTGATCCAGATCAATGATGACTGCTTCTCTAAAATGTAAGTTCTAAAGTGACACCCATCTTCCATTAGCGCAAAGGGAGAGGAACAAGTCATGAGCCAAGCGACCTGCCAACATACCACAAACCTCAAATATTGTTCCCAACTCCACGATCATAAAATTTTTTACATGCAAAACACAGTAACGAAGGACTTTCCTTCAGTGCTTGCTTTCAAATACAAGCTACATGAAAGAAAATACCGCTGCACTATTTTTAGACAGACCTGAAAGAAATTGTCATTCACAAACCAGGTAGTTATTTATATGCTTAGAACAGAGAAGAAATTATGACAAAATCTTTGGGAGTAAACAAATCAAGTTGCTCTTGTTGGCAATGAACAGCGAAGACAGAGATTTTGTGAGATAAACCTTCTAAAGCCAACAAATATAACCCTAGAAACGGGCATCAACCATCTCTAAAACACATGGACCTATTTCATATGACAGTGCAAAGCACAATGACATACAAAGTCAACCATAGAAGACAGGAAAATAAAGTATCCTTCAAGAAGAGGAAGCAGGAAAAATGTCAATATAGTCCATATACTACTAGGGACCAGTGCTGTAGATATAAGTTTCCAGGGAAGAGCAACAGTGCAGGGAATTAACTTTTTAACCTTCACCTTTTGAGTGATAATTGTCCAAGCCTGGTGTAAATCATTCAAAACCACCAAAAAGGGCCGGCAATACCGCTTGACACTGAATTAATTTCCACCCACTTTTTTTTTTAATGTAATCTGTATTTCAATTTTTTTTTTACATAAGTGTAAGTGAAAGAAAAAAAGCACCGTACATAAAAGTAGTGCAACCAAAGTAATATGACATACAACTGACAATGAACAAAATTGTACACAAGCATAATATTAACCAATAGCGATGGCATGGTAGAAACCTCAAGGCGCACTGGCCGAGAGGGTCAGAGCGTGGGGTACGCAAAAAAAAAAAGTACTGGTTCAAATATACTAGGGCCTATAGAGAAGGAAAGCTGTGGAAAGTCCTCATACCACCACCGTCAGAGGTATTGAAGACACTGGCGAAGGGGGTTGCAGGGTCTCTGAAGCCCCTGTCGCATAGTGGATCAATGTGGCTCAGAGAGCGTAGAACTTACTTACTATAATCAACCTTTACACGTGGCCATCCATTCCTCATATTGTTCACCAGTCGCATTCTGCACACAGGGAACCCGAGTCTTTTTCGCCAGCCGGCCGTAAGTCCCCTGGCCACCAAACTTGGCACACATGTAGTCCTACTCTTCCTCTACAAGTGTGCAAAGTGCCCTTCTCCGCACTTTCTCCAGTTCCCCGATATCCTTTTTGAGAACTGATGCCCAAAACTGAACTTCATATTCCAGATGAGGTCTTTCTAAGGATTTGTACAGGGGCAAAATGATATCTCTCTCTGGAGTCCATATCTCTCAATACAAGAAAGGACTTTGCTTGCTTTGGAAACTGTAGCTTGGCATTATTAAGCTTGTGATCTACCAAAACCCCCAGATCCTTCTCCACCATGGATTCTCCCAGTTGTACTCCCCCTAGTATGTATGATGAATGCATATTCTTAGCCCCCAAGTGCATAACTTTACATTTAACCACTTCAGCCCCGGAAGAATTCACCCCATTCATGACCAGAGCATTTTTTGCGATTCGGCAATGCGTCGCTTTAGCTGACATTTGCGCAGTCATGCGACGTTGTACCCAAACAAAATTTACCTCCTTTTTTCCCCACAAATAGTGATTTATTTTGGTGGTATTTGATCACCTTTGCAGTTGTTATTTTTTGCGCTATAAACAAAAAAAAAGCGACAATTCTAAAAAAAAAAAGCATTATTTTTTCCTTTTTGCTATAATAAATATCCCCAAAAAAAATATATAAAAAAACGATATGTAGCCTTCTACATTTCCCATGAGGCATTGCAAGGCTGGCAGTTACAATTACTCCCAGAGGCATGATGGGACTTGTAGTTCTGCAACAGCTAGAGGGGCCCAGGTTGCCTACAGGGGCCTTTGTCTATTATTAAACCAATCTTAACTCATACCACTATCTGCCAACATTCAATTTTACAAAACTGAAATGATGCCCCATATTCAAATTTTCAACATTTGCTTTAGGCCCCCCTCCTACCCCCTTCCTTACATTTTTATTTATTTATTTTGGAGTTTGCCCTGGTGACTAGCAGGCCAACAGCAAGACAATCTGATGAACTGCTTGCGCTGTTGTAGCTTAACCACACTGTTTTCGAAGTATTTCAGTAAAATTATACTACAGAGAAAGGGACACAAGGTTACACAAGGAGATTATATATATATATATATACACACACACACACACACACACACACACACTGCTGAAAAAAATTCAAGGAACACTTTTGAACCAGAACTCCTGGGATATTGATCTGGTCAGTTAAGTAGCAGAGGGGGTTGTTAAAGTGGAAGTAAACCCATCGATTTAACAGTTTCAAAAAGCAGTTACATTCCCGGCATGCCGGGAATGCCAACTGTCACATTGGTTGTTGTCTCAACCAAACTGTCAAACCATCCAATGGCTGGTGTCATAACTGATCACATGTGCAGCATCATGGCAGTTGAAGATTAAACAGAGGCCAAGATGGCAGCTTCCTTGCCTGAAAATGATAGGAGGGTTTACTTCCACTTTCATTTCAATTAACAGCAAAGCAGCTGAAACTGATTAACAACAGGTGCACTAGATGGGCAACAATAAGACGACCTCCAAAACAGGAATGTTTTTTCAGGTGGAGGTGTCTGACATTTTTTTTCCCTACTCATCTTTTCTGACTGTTTTTCACTAGTTTTGCATTTGGCTTGGGTCAGTGTCACTACTGGTAGCACAAGGCGATACTTGGACCCTATAAAGGTTGCACAGGCAGTCCAACTCCTCCAGGATGGCACATCAATACGTGTCATTGCCATGTTTGCCGTGTCTCCCAGCACAGTCTCAAGAGCATGGAGGAGATATTAGGAGACAGACAGTTACTCGAGGAGAGCTGGACAGAGCCGTAGAAGGTCCTTAACCCATCAGCAGGACCGGTATCTGCTCTTTGTGCAAGGAGGAACAGGATGAGCACTGCCAGAGCACTACAAAATTACCTCCAGCAGGCCACTGGTGTGAATGTCTCTGACCAAACAATCAGAAACAGACTTTATGGGGTGGCCTGAGGGCCGGATGTCCTCTAGTGTGCTCTGTGCTCACTGCCGGACACTGTGGAGCCCGATTGGCATTTTTCATTGAACACCAGAATTGGCAGGTCCACCACTGGTGCCCCATGCTTTTCACAGATGAGAGAAGGTTCACCCTGAGCATATGTGACAGACGTGAAAGGGTCTGGAGAAGCCGTGGAGAACTTTATGCTGCCTGTAACATCGTTCAGCATGACCGGTTTGGTGGTGGGTCAGTGTTGGTCTGGGGAGGCATATCCATGGAGGGACGCACAAAACTCTACAGGCTACACAATGGCACCCTGACTGCCATTAGGTATCAAGATGAAATCCTTGGACCCATTGTCAGACCCTACGCTGGTGCAGTGGGTCCTGGGTTCCTCCTGGTGCACGACAATGCCCGGCTTTATGTGGCGAGAGCATGCAGCCAGTTCCTGGAGGATGAAGAAATTGATACCATTGAATGGCCCCCACGCTCACCTGACCTAAATCCAAAAGAACACCTCTGGGACATTATGTTTCAGTCCATCCGGTGCAGCCAGGTTGCACCTCAGTCTGTTCAGGAGCTCAGTGATGCTCTGGTCCAGATCTGGGAGGAAATACCCCAGGACACCATCCGTCGTCTCATTAGGAGCATGCCCTGATGTTGTCAGGCATGCATACAAGCACTTGGGGGGCATACAAACTACTGAGGACCATTTTGAGTTGTTGCAATGAAATTTCACCAAAATGGACTAGCTTGCTGCATAATTTTTTCACTTTGATTTTTGGAGTGTCTTTGAATTCAGCCCTGAATAGGTGGATAATTTTCATTTCCATCAAATGATGTGCCATCCTTTCATTCCTAACACATTACCCAATCCATATCAGTATAGATATCCAGCATGAGATTTTTGCCTGTTGAGATCTGATGTGTTTTCAAAGTGTTCCTTTAATTTTTTTGAGCAGTGTATATATAAATGTGGTAACCGAATCCACGAGCAAAAAAAACAAAACAAATATAACCACGTCTTTATGTAGCGCCCTACTCCTGTTGGGTAGACGCTATATGTTAAATTTTGTTATCTGAGCTGTAGTTTAGCTCAGAAAGAATTATGTAAATTGATGGCTCTGTTTCGGTCTAGCTGGGCTGCGCGTTTTCCACCTGACAGTAGGTGTCACTGTCATCATGGGTCAGGGTTGGAAATGCAGCAGGCTAGGTGTATTGGGTATTCTTTTCCCAGAAGTGGCTCAGGGGGCATGGTTAACCCGCTGTGCATTCTGGGAGTGGGTACTTAAGAGACAGCTCTATCGGGGTTCGTTGCCGGATCCTGACCTGAGGGCCCTCCTGGCCTCAGGGATGTGCGAGCCATTTTTGGCCTCGGGGCTCTGCAACTGATTCATTCAGATGTTTATTAGCAAACATCAGATGGTCCTGTACATGTTTTCTCTTGAGCAGGGGGACCTTGTGGGCGTTGCAGGATTTCAGTCCTAAATGGCGTAGTGTGTTACCAATTGTTTTCTTGGTGACTATGGTCCCAGATGCCTTGAGCTCACCGATTCTCCCGTGTAGTTCTGGGGTGATTCCTCACCATTCTCATGATTATTGAAAATCCACGAGGTGAGACCTTGCATTGAGCCCAGACCGAGGGAGATTGACAGTTATTTTGTGTTTCTTCCATTTGCAAATAATTGCACCAACTGTTGTCACCCTCTCACCACTGCTTAGTGATGGTCTTGTAGCTCATTCCAGCCTTGCGTAGGTCTACAATCTTGTCCCTGACATCCTTGGACAGCTCTTTTGCCTTGGACACTGTGGAGAGATTGGAACCTGATTGGTTGATTGCTTCCGTGGACAGGTATCTTTTATACAGGTAACAAGCTGAGATTAGGAGCACTCCCTTAAGAGATTACTCCTAATCTCAGCTCGTTACCTGTATAGGAGACACCTGGGAGCCAGAAATTTTGCTGATTGATAGGGTATAAAATACTTCTTTCACTCAATAAAATGCAAATAAATTTATAATTTTTTGAAATGCGTTTTTCTGGATATTTTAATTGTTATTCTGTCTCTCAATGTTAAAATAAACCTACCATTAAACTTATAGACTGATCATTTCTTTGTCAGTGGGCAAATATACAAAATCAGCAGGGGATCAAATATTTTTTTCCCTCACTGTAGGATAATTGGCAACAGGTCTGTAATATGATTGGGTATAAAAATAGCATCTTAGAGAGTTTCTCAGAAGTTAAGATGGGCAGAGGTTCACCAGTCTGTGAAAGGCTGCGTCTAAAACTTGTCGAACACTTTCAGAATAATGTTCCTCAAAGTAAAGTTGCAAAGACTTTAAATATATCATCTACAGTACATAATATCATCAAAAGATTCTAAGAATCTGGAGAAATCTGAGCTCAAGAAACAAGGCCAAAATGCAATATTGGATGTCCGTGATTTTCGGGATCTCAGATTGCACCGCATTAAAAGCAGGAATGATTCTGTGATGGACATCACTGCATGGGCTCAGGAATACTTACAAAAATCACTGTCTGAACACTCCGAGTCGTCCAATTGTGCAAGATGAAGCTCTATCATACAAAGGAAAATCCATGTCTGAACATGATCCAAGATCACCGCTGTTGTTCCTGGGCCAAAGCTCCTTGGAAATGTTCTGTTGCAAAGTGGAAAACTGTTCGGTTGTCAAATTAATCAAAATCTGACATTCTTTTTGGCCCTGTGTTCTCTTCAATAAATTAGGAAGGGACCTTTTGGCTTGTTATCAGGGCTGGGTTCAAAAGCCTGCATCTCTGATGGTATGGGAATGCATTAGTACATTAGCTTGAACATCTGGAAAGGCATCATCAGTGCTAAAATCTATATTCAGGTTTTAGAGCAGCAAATGTTCCCATCCAGAGGACAACTTTTCCAAGGAAGGCCTTGCCTATTTCAGCAGGAAAATGCTAAATCGCATACTGCATCTATGACAACAGCTTTATAGTAAAAGAGTTCAGGTGCTTAACCTACCTTTCACCATTTGAAAATATTTGGCACATCTTGAAACCAAAAATTAGACAGACAAAGAAGACCCTGGACTGTTTGAATCCAGGATTAGGTTGAGATCTTATATCGGGTAAGAATGGGACAGTATACTTCTCCCAAAACTCCCGCAACTGGTCTCAGTTCTCAGACGTTTAGAGAGTGTTGTTAAAAGAAGAGGGGATGCTACACTGTGGTAAACATGGCCCCTCACCAACTTTGAGACGTGTTGCTGCAATTTCAAAATTACCTTATTTTTTTCCTAAAATTCTACATTTTTCCAGTTTAAAGGGGTCGTAAAGGATTAATAAAAAAAAAAAAAAAAAAAAAAACAACAAACATGTTTTACTTACCTCCACTGTGCAGCTCGTTTTGCACAGAGTGGCCCCGATCCTGGTCTTCTGAGGTCCCTCGGCAGCTGTCTCGGCTCCTCCCTGCATCAGCTAACCCCCTTCATGGGAAGCTCTCTCCCAATGGGGTTAGCTTGCGGGCCTGCTCCCGTGATACAGGCGGCCGCTATGGCCGCCGACTGTATCACTTGGCCCCGCCCCCCGGCGCACCACATCATTGGTTTGATTGACAGCAGCGGGAGCCAATGGCTGCGCTGCCATCAATCATCCAATGAGCCGAGAAGAGCCGAGAAGCCTGCTCGTTTACGATGCAGGACTTTCGAGGACTCAGGTAAGTAAACGGGGGCGGCTGGAGGGCCGTCACACATCAGATGATTTTTCACCTTAATGCATAAAATGGCACCATGGCAACTGCAAAATTAATCAGAGGCGAAGATAGCAGCTTCCTTGGCTATAACCGATAGAAGCGTTTAGTTCCGATGAAACTGGGACAGACGGCATTAAAAAACCGGATAGAAAAAAATGTGTTGTCTTAGTTTCCAAGTATGCCCACCATTTGCCTCATTTACCTGTATTTAGCATATCTGTACTAAATTAAAATGATACTAAAGTCTAGTTTTTTCCCATTAAAAATAGCAAACATGTCATACTTACCTGCTCTGTGCAATGGCTTTGCACAGAGCAGCCCAATCATCCTCTTCTCGGGTCCCTCTTCGGCACTCCTGGCCCCTCCCTCTTGCTGAGTGCCCCCACAGCAAGCAGCTTGCTATGGGGGCACCTGAGCCAATGCTCCCTGTGTCAATTCAGCCACGGAGAGATGTGGCCCGCCCCCTCTTCTCTCATTGGCTCAATGACTTTGATTGACAGCAGCCAGAGCCAATAGTACTGCGCTGCTGTCTCAGCCAATGGGGAAGGGCGTCCCGGAATCTGGATAGACCTCAGGTTAGTAGTATTAGGGGGGCTGCTGCACACAGAAGGCTTTTTATCTTAATGCATAGAATGCGTTAAGGTAAAAAATCTTCTGCCTTTACAACCACTTTAAATTTACTTTGAAAGCCTTATTAAAGGTTGTCTGTTGAAAATGCACACTGCCTGGTGGCTATGTTGATATGTTTTCTCAGTCACCGATCTGGAACAACTATATGCAGATGAGTTCTGACTATTTATGGACTTCACAACTTCATAGTTGTTCTGAGCCACTGACTGTATTGAGCCCAGAGACAACCAAGGAAGTAGAAGTTTCAGAAGATCTGCAAATGGCGGCTTTCATATTTTTCTCAATACATATTCTCTTTAAAGTGGTTGTATACCCAAATTTTGTACAAGCACCTACAGGTAAGCCTACATTAAGGCTTACCTGTAGGTGCTTGTAATATCTCCGAGACCTACACAGTCTCGGAGATATTTGCAAAAAAAACTGTACCGCTATCTACGGCGCATGCGCACCTTAGATAACAGCGCAGGTGCACTGAGCGCGGCGGCTCTTGAATGGGAGCCTGCAGGACACTGCCGGAAATTCGCGCATGCGCGGGGATCGTGCCGTTCCCCGCGCATGTGCGGGAGTGACGTCATCGCCGCTCCGGCCAATCACAGCGCCGGAGCGGCGATACCCGGAAGTCACTCCGGGTATCATGGATTCGACGGAGGACGCGTCCGAGGACCGCTGCGGGGGCTTCGATCTAAGGTAAGTGATTGATAATGAGCTAGTATGCTAGTCATACCAGCTCATTATACCTTTGCCTTGCAGGTTGGCCAAAAAAAATAAAAAAAATTGCGGTATACAACCGCTTTAAAATATGGAAAATCTGTGAGATAGAAGCAGTAGAGACAGAAATCAAAGTTGGCATATCTCACCACCAAAATCCTCAAAGGATTTAAAAAAAAGTAGAGGGTATTTACATTGCACTAGCCTCCACAATCTGGTATATAGCATGAGCGCTGGGAAGACTGGCCCATTAACCAAAACAGCTTAGAACCTTTCATAATTTATTGCAATTAGCATCATTACTTTCATCCAGCAGTCTATGAAATCACAACATTTCCCAAAAGTATTACCGGAGGTTGGCTTTCATGGGTCAGCGTTCTACATATAGACAAATCTACGTCATTACAGGAGATAACATCCTCCTGAGGACTCCAGCTTATAGAACACATTTAGATCTAAATTAATCACCCTCCATGCCAAAGAACATTTAAAAAGCCCTCTAAGCCTTTCCAAGATGTAGGCAATGATCAATGCATTAAACAGCAGTTGTAGCTATGCTGTCCGGAAATACAGTAGACATGTAATCATTAACATGGCACGGAATGATAAATTAGCAAAGGCAGAGTAGGCATCAAAGAGTGTGTACTCAGGAGTGATATTTGTGCATGGTCCGCTCCTCCAAAAAGATGAGGATTTTGGCAAACAATTTTGTAAGGGTTTTTTTTTCCAGCTGAAAAAAAATTAGTCTCTTGAAGGCTTTAGCTTATTAGCCTAATTGGCTTGAAGGGTGGAATGAGGTTTAATTTATCTTTTGCTGTTATCCAAGCTATCCAGGAAATCTTAGTGTAGTGCTCAAATCTAAAGGCATGCATATTTTACCTTAATCTGATTAAGGCATTTCCAAGTTCCCCAACATGTACTGCATACCGCTCATCCAAACTGCACCTGTGGAAATCCTTTCCCCCTGTGTGATAGCAAGGAGTTATATGTGCAATATATATATATATATATATATATATATATATATATATATATATGTGTGTGTGTGTGTGTGTGTGTGTGTGTATATACACACACATATATATATATATATATATATATATATATATATATTAGGGCTGTGGAAATTAACTATTAATTCCTCGATTAATCAATTAATTGTTTTGATCGATCAAAATTCTTTTGATCGGTACTCACCTCTCCGCCGGCTTCTGGGTCTTTAGGGAGATCCGGTGACGTCACGGACACCGGCGGGGCTTGCCGTGTCCATCTGAAGGGCTCCTTTGCTGTGCCTTCATATCTGCATGCTGGCAGGACCTTACTATCTGCCACATGCAAGGGCTGTTACACTTCCCTCTATCACTTCCCTCTATCAACCTGGGATTCTACAGCCATCCACTGGGAGTTGTGATAGTTCCCTTCATGGGAAATCTACATACCGACGGACTGATGTTAGCCCCTCCTCATCTGGATTCAGCAGTGGTATCGTTGTACACATTTTTATACCAGTATCATACTTAGCTACATATTTTTATGACTGCTTTTGCTACTGTTTGGAATTACTCGCACCATTTTTACAGTTTATGTAGCTACATCGATTTTATCTCCAGTGCAATGTTTATTTTGTTACCTACTTGAAGACTATAAAAGTTTTAATGCTATTCCCATCGAGCGCTGCCTTTGTGTGTTTTTTGTATCCTGCTATCCATTTTCCATTTTTCCAGTGGTTGGTAGCTACACTGGGAATCGGCCTGCAAGGAGATCAGCTAAAAGTAGTTGGATCTATGTGCGTTATAATTAATCGAAATTAGTCGATTAATCGATAAAAATAAAAAAAACGATGAATCGAACACGAAAATTTTAATCAGTAACAGCCCTAATATATATACACATATACACACACACATACACACTGTACACAGTTATATATGTATTGTACATAGTGTAGCTTACCGTATATACTCGAGTATAAGCCGACCCGAATATAATAAAACTGGGAAAACTTATTAACTTGAGTATAAGCCTAGGGTGTTCATCTGCATGCCTCACTGCACTTTGCCTCACTGTGCCTCACTGTGTCCATGCCTCACTGTGCCTTACTGTGCCCATGCCTCAGGGTGCCCATGCCTCAGTGTCCAATCTCCCTACCTGATCTCCGACGCTGTGTGACTACACAGACGTTTAACATGGGAGTCTATGGAAGGGGTGCCTGGCTTTGAAAAAACGGTGCTCTCCGGCCGTAGGTCCCCCGGACAACAAACTTGTAGAGGAAGAGTGGGACTACATGTGTGCCAGGTTTGGGGTCCAGGGGACCTACGACCGGCCAGGATCAGGCGCACAAAGTTGAAAATGGACACAGACTTGAGTATAAGCCGAGAGGGGCATTTTCAGCAAAAAAATGTGCTGAAATACTTGGCTTATACTCGAGTATATACGGTATATAATATTATAGTATATACACTACCAGTCAAAAGTTTTGGAACACCCCTATTTTTCCAGTTTTTATTGAAATGTAAACAGTTCAACTCCAGTGAATAACCTGAAACGGTACAAAGGTCAGCGATAAACTGCCAGAGGTAAAAAGAAAACCTACATTTCTGAGTTTTACAAAAAGGCCTTTTTCAGAGAAGTAGTAATGGATTAACAAATTACAGTGCCTTGAAAAAGTATTCAAACCCCTTGAAATTTTCCAAATTTTTTCATGTTACAACCAAAAATGTAAATGTATTTTATTGGGAATTTATGTGATAGACCAACAAAAAGTGGTGAATAATTGTGAAGTGGAAGGAAAATGATAAATGGTTTTCAACATTTTTTGCAAATAAATATCTAAAACGTGTGGCGTGCATTTGTATTCAGCCCCCTTTACTCTGATACCCCTAACTAAAATCTAGTGGAACCAATTGCCTTCAGAAGTCACCTAATTAGTAAATAGGGTTCACCTGTGTGTAATTTAATCGCAGTATAAATACAGCTGTTCTGTGAAGCCCTTTAGAGGTTTGTTAGAGAACCTGGGTGAATAAACAGCATCATGAGGGCCAAGGAACACACAAGACAGGTCAGAGATAAAGTTGTGGAGAAGTTTAAAGCAGGGTTAGGTTATAAAAAAAATATCACAAGCTTTGAACATCTCACGGAGCACTGTTCAATCCATCATCCGAAAATAGAAAGAGTATGGCACAACTGCAAACGTACCAAGACATGGCTGTCCACTGACAGGCCGGGCATGGAGAGCATTCATCAGAGAAGCAGCCAAGAGGTCCATGGTAACTCTGGAGGAGCTGCAGAGATCCACAGCTCAGGTGGGAGAATCTGTCCACATCACAACTATTAGTCGTGCACTCCACAAATCTGGCCTTTATGGAAGAGTGGCAAGAAGAAAGCCATTGTTGAAAGGAAGCCATAAGAAGCGTTTTTTGCAGTTTGCGAGAAGCCATGTGGGGGACACAGCAAACGTATGAAAGAAGGTGCTCTGGTCAGATAAGGCCAAAATTGAACTTTTTGGCCTAAAAGCAAAACGCTATGTGTGTCGGAAAACGAACACTGCACATCCCCCTGAACACATAATGAAGCCGTGAAACATGGTGGTGGCAGCATCATGTTGTGGGGATGCTTTTCTTTAGCAGGGACAGGGAAGCTGGTCAGAGTTGATGGGAAGATGAATGGAGCCAAATACAGGGCAATTTTAGAAGAAAACCTGTTAGAGTCTTCAAAAGACTTGAGACTGGGGCAGAGGTTAACCTTCCAGCAGGACAACGACTCTAAATATACAGCCAGAGCTACAATGGAATGGTTTAGATCAGGGGTCTCCAAACTTTTCAAACAAAAGGGCCACTTTATTGTGCTTCAGACTTTAGGAGGGCCGGATTGTGGCCAGCGGGGGCAGAAAATGTCCCGGACCCAGCTCCAGTGAGAATAAATGTGGCCTCAGGGTTGGTGGACAGTAGGAGGAGTAGGGCCCCTATCAGTAGGGGGAATAGTATCCCATCATTGATATTAGTAGAAGAAATAGTGCCCCCTTGTTGGTGTCAGTGGAAGGAATAGTGCCTCATATCAGTTGAGGAATAGTGCCCCAAGGGCCACATAAAGGCTAGCAAAGGGCCACATCTGGCCCTCGGGCCGCAGTTTGGAGACCTCTGGTTTAGATCAAAGCATATTCATGTGTTAGAATGGCCCAGTCAAAGTCCAGATCTAAATCCAATTTAGATCCATTAACCTAGTAGAGGTATTTAACCAGGAGCAAGTGGTTAATAAACAGGACATGGATAGCCTCTTTAAGCAATTAAGACACAGCTTAGAAAAACAACTAAGTGTCTGGTGGGACATAGCAACACTAGAAATGTACATTGCAGAAAAAATTACCCCAAGAAGACTCAGATGGGATATTTCACCCAATGATGCAATGAGCGACAAAGGCTTGATGGAGGAGTGGTACCGTTTCTTCAACCAAAGTGAAACAGACCTATTACACAAGATAGTCAATAGACGGCAACATAAGCTTAAACACATTGAAACAGAAATCCTTTCCATCAAGGACCAACTGGTACCTTCGCTGAAGTAAAAGAATATAAGGATAAAGAAACTTTCCTACAGGAAGCCATCAAAAAATATGATAATGAGATACAAGCTAAAAAACAGAAGAAATTCAAGAGAGATGTGTTAGATTACAAAAACCAGCAAGTATATAAATGGCAAACAGATGAGAACTACAATGAGCAGGAAAACAACATTTCCATGAATGAAGACTCTAGAGAAAACTCCCCAGAGAGGGAAGGACCATGGCAAAATACTAGGACCACTTTTGAAAGAACACCCAGAACCACACAGAATGAAACAACCACACACACACCAAGAAGGGAAGAAAGAAGCCCCATGCGTAGAAACCACAGACAGCAAGAGCTAAACGATAACAGAACTCAAGAACACCACACAGCACCGATCACACCAAGAATACCTAGGCACCAAAATAGATACTCACCTTTAAGATACATGCCACAGCACACCCCCTATGGCAGGCCACAACAGGGAGGGGATTTTACCAGAAGAAACAGATGGAGACCCCCTGCATACAGAGGATGGAATGGCCCACCACAACCATACCGAGCACAAGGAGGATGGAGACCTTTCAGATACCCAGACAGAAACAATCAACAATATCAGGGAGACCCCAGGAACCACAGAGGACAACAAGGGTGGAACCCCAGAGGATCACGCCCATATGGGAGACAACAGAACAACTGGGAACCCGAGGACTACCAATACGAGGGGAGGAGAGACTATACCTACAGACCCCAATACTGGGCAGGAGAAAACGGACAAGAGGCAAACGAGGGGGCATCAAGAAAAAGAAGACACGTATAATAGGAGAAGGTATTTTTAATCTAAGTGACATTATTTTTAATGAGGATGAACTCAAAATTTTAGATCTAGGCTTAAAGTACGCACCCGATAAAAATCTGGACAAATTTGAAACATACATAGACCTACAAAAATTTGCAAAAAAGATGAATATTAAAAAATTCTTTGCCTTAAAGGAACCCAAAACAAAAGAAAAAAACACAGATACCTACTACAAACATTCTAGACTAAAGAATAATTCGATCTTCAACCCCAAAATGCAACAAAATGAAAGCATTCTGGTTTTTAAAAAGATGGTTGAAGAAGATATTAGAAAGCTGAAGATTAGTAAAACAAAAAGTGATAAGGTCTGGAAAACCATCAAAGAGATAGAAAAGAAAAAGGACATCGTGATTCGACCGGCAGACAAAGGAGGAGGCCTAGTCATCATTAAGAAAAAAGACTATGAGACAGAAATGGATAACCTACTAAGCGTGCAGGACACATACAAGAAAATAAGGGGCAACCCAAAAATAGAATATGAAAAGAAGTTGAAAACCCTTGTCCAAAAAGGGGAAGACAAGGGGATCCTAACCAAAAAAGAAGCCACTTTTCTGACACCAGAAACAGCAAAAACACCAGTGATCTATTACGTTCCTAAAATGCATAAAAATCAAACTACACCACCCGGCAGACCCATCATAAGTGGAATTGATTCCCTATTCTCAAGATTGGGTTCCTACATAGACGGATTTTTACAACCCCTGGTGGCAGAAAGCAAATCATACCTAAAAGACAGCAGACAACTTATTTCGGAAATAAAGGACCTTAGAGTTAAAGAGAGTGACATATTGGTGACGATTGATGTCAACTCACTCTACACAAACATCATACAAAAAGATGGGATCAGTAGTGTGGAATGGGCTCTGTATAAACAAACAGATATGAAAGAAGAACAAATCAAAGTTTTATTGGAAGGACTGGGACTGGCCATGAGCCACAATTACTTCTGGTATAAGGGCGAGTACTATACCCAAATCAAAGGGGTAGCGATGGGAGCTAAATATGCTCCAAGTGTAGCCAACCTCTTCCTGAACAGATGGGAGGAAGAACAGGTCTTTAGTGTACACAGAGAACATCTAACCCTCTATAGAAGATATATAGATGACATTGTCATCATATGGGGGGGTACAGAGGAGCAACTACAGGATGTTTTTGATGAGATCAATCAGAACATCTATGGGATCACATTCACAGGTACCTGGAGCAAGCAAAGTATAGACTACTTGGATCTGCAAATATACAAACACGACAGAAATCTGAACACCAGAACTTATTTTAAAAAGACTGACAGGAATGGATACATTCCAACAAAAAGCTGCCACCACCCTAAATGGATTGGAAATATACCTAAAGGCCAACTAATGCGTATTTTCCGGAATTGCAGCAACATACATGAATATGAACAACAAGCAAACACAATTATTAGCAGATTCATAGATAAAGGCTATAAAGAAAAGGATTTACTCACCCTAAAGCAACAAGTCAAAAATATGGACAGAAACACTATGATAGCAGGTACCACTGCCAATAAAAACAAGAAGAAGAACTTGGATATGGCTTTCCTTACTGGTTTTAATAGACAACACAAATACGTAGAAAAGATTATCAGAAAACACTGGCCCATCCTACAATCTGATAAGGTCCTCAGAAACATACTACCGCAGAAACCATCATTCATTTATAGAAAAGCACCTAACCTAAGAAACAGACTGGTACATAATGCACTGGACCCACCTAAACAAATCAAAATCTTTAAAAACCTAAAAGGCTTTTTTAAATGCGGCCAATGCCTTCCTTGCAGAACCAGCAAAAAGACTGATAAGAAAACATCTAAATTTATCTCAACCTCCAACGGATCTGAGCACAACATCAGAGAATTAATCACTTGCCACAGCACACATGTGACATATGTGCTAGAATGTCCCTGCCACAAACAATATGTAGGCAGAACCACTAGAAAACTACATGTCAGAGTAAGAGAACATATCAATAACATCAAGAATGGCTTCCCCAAACACAGTGTGTCTAGACATTTCAGGGATTATCACAAGAAAGACCCCTCCCTGCATGGTCTTCTATGGCATAGACAAAATTAAGGGACATTGGAGGGGTGAAAATAAGAAAATTAAAATTTCACAAAATGAAACGAAGTGGATATACCAGCTCGATACTCTCCAACCAGCAGGAATGAACATTGATCTAGATCTGAAATGTTTTCTTACCAACTATTAATTTTAATTAACACCTTAAAGCCCTTCCCCAATGCCTCAAACAATACTCAGTAATATCTCGTATGATTCCACCTATGATTAGCCCTTTTAAAGCACGTTTTATATGCGTTTTTTATGTGTTTTTTTATATATGTTTCTATATGCGTTTCTATATGCATTTTTATAGGCGTCACACATGCGTTTTCCCATGCATGTACAAAACAGGCATTTTTATATTAATTCATCCATTTTATGTCTCCTAATCCCCATTCACATACCATATATCCTCTACCGACGCAGCAGGTTTATGTACATATACATGTCCTTTATTTATCCATATTTTAGATATACGCGTCTTGTATGCGTTCTTACATGCGGTTTTATATGCGTCCAACATGCGTTTTTAATATGCATGTATAAAAAAGGCATCTTCACATACCATATATCCTCTATCTAAGCAGCAAATTTACTTGTTGGTTTTATGTACATACATATATATGTTATTTATGTTAATTGCATTTACATATTTTATATATTCTTTGTATTTTGTATTTTGTTTTAATTTTGAGTGAGGTGCGTTTGGAAATTTACATTTATATATTTTTAACGTATAGCCCCACGGTTTCATGTTCCAGCTGTAGCTAATCTGCGGTCTCTAGTCTGCAAGTCGAACCAAATATGGCCGCGAGACCAATTTAATATAGTACTGCATAGACTTTTGAGCTCCGGTCTGCAAAACCTATCAAACATGGCCGCCGGACTCCGGTCCCCAAAATCATACCCAAAATGGCCGCTATGCTAATTCTCACATGCTCACATGTGACCGGAGGGGCTATAAATTGCATCAGGAAGTGAAGCACGACGTTACGCTCCTGATGACGTCAATCTGACGAAACGCGTAGGGCGGAGTCACGTCGCTTCATCACTTCCTGAACCTTGGATCGCTCTTCACTGGCCAAGCGCCATTTTAATGCTTTTTATTGTCTAATACTATGCGAGTACCCTTTTTCCTGATATATCAATAAACCAAAATTTTTTTACGGGTTCACACTATGGGTATCCTTTTTTCCTTTCCATAACCCTCACCTTCTCGGAGAACCACAAGGGACCAAAGGAGCCACCCTGGATTCCTGAGATTGCTACACAGTGGCATATACTGTGACTGCACCATACCCCCTGAGGGTATGAAGAATCTGGTGAGTGCAACATCATAAACAATCACGGATAATCACATTCACGGCACAGGCTACTAGAACAAGCACTGCAGCAAAGTCACCAATTTATTCTGTCACTATATTCTGGATTGTCACCATTGATCTTCACTTCATTTTATCAACTTCAATTTTTATGCTGAATATTTGATGTACATTGTCAGAGTGTATTACGGATCACGTAAACACTTTTTTATAACTGTTTGGGACCGAGTATAATTCCAGTTGGGTTTAGTAAACACCCGGCCGAGACAACATTCCAATCCATTGTAATGCATTGTTTTTTATTTTGTTTACACTGCATCTCTTACAGCACCACATTGGTAGCATCAATTTACTTCACAGCACTTCCAATAGCTAATCCTCTGCTAGTAAACACCCGGCCGAGCCGGAATTGGAAAATTCATATTACTCATTTATTTCAACTAATTAATGTATTCCTACTAAATCCTTCACTCACTTTACGTCCATTATCACTATCACCTTCTGAAGGCCATTGCTAAGGCCAAGTAAACACCTGGCAGAGACACCCCACTTTATTTACTTATTTCATTTATTTATTTGATTTTTACATTCTATGTGTGGTCCCACTTAGGGTCTGATTATATCAGAGAGAACCCCCTTTGTGTTTCTCATTTGTAGACCTATTATTACCAATATCTGGCTCCCAGCAGATTGGTTTCACGCAAGAGCAGCGCCACCACTACACCCCTCATTTTTTTCAAATCCAATTGAGAGTCTGTGGCAAGACTTGAAAATTGCTGTTCACAGATGCTCTCCATCCAATCTGACAGAGCTTGAGCCATTTTAACAAAGAAGAATGGGCAAAAATGTCACTCTCTAGATGTGCAAAACTGGTAGAGACATCCCCAAAAAGACTTGCAGCTGTAATTGCAGTGAAAGGTGGTTCTACAAAGTATTGACTCAGGGGGGCTGAATACAAATGCACACCACACTTTTCATATATTTGTTAGAAATTTTGAAAAGTGAGTACTGCTTGGACCTTGAAGAAGGGGACATACCCCGAAAGCTTGTCCTGAAAAATTCTATGTTAGTGCAAATAAAAAAAGTATCACGGACAGTACTTAATTTTCTCTGTCACAATTGCACTAATACGGCTACAATTACGTCAAGTTAGAAATTTTTTAAATAATTTTTAATTTTCCTTCCACTTTACAAATACGCGCCACTTTGTTGTTCTCACATAAAATCCCAATAAAATACATTTACGTTTCTGGTTGTAACATGACAAAATGTGGAAAATTTCAAGGGGTATAAATACTTTTTCAAGGCACTGTACAGTTCTACAGCAATGTAAGTAAAGTATTTTTACAGGTGTCCCAACTCTGGTTGATTGCTTTTTTTCTAGACAGAAAGATTCTAAGTAGACTATTACTATACCCTCTTAAGCAACATTTGAAAAGTACTGCAGGAAGTGTAGTATATTGCTTTGGCCAGAATGGCAATAAAAATAATGAGAAAAAGGCAATTAACAAAGGAAGTCAAGCAAACCATTATAACCCTTAAAAATGTAGGTCTTTTATTTGGATATATGCAAAGAAAGCTAAGGTGTCAGTGAGTACACTTTCCCACATCATCAAAAGGCAATTGGTAACTGGAGGAAACTCTGATAGGAGGCCTGGCAGACCCAAAGCCATAACAGAATCAGAGGACAAGTTTCTGAGAGTCAACGGCTTGGTTGACAGACGACCCACAGGACAAAAGTTTCAGCGGTGAAGAGAGGACTTCAAACTGCAGGTTTTACATGTCGAGTGGCTACAAGAAAGCAATTGCTAGGATGGCAAAATAAGAAAAAAAAGAGGCTTGCCTGGGCCATGAAGCACTATCAGTGAACTACTGAAGATTGGAAGAAGGTTATATGGACCAATTAATCAAAATTTGAGATCAACGCCGTAGAGTAGGTGTGCGACACCAACTGTCAAACAGAGAAGGAAGCATGATGTTCTCATGCTCTTTTGTTGTATCCAGAGTCAGCAACTCGAGTGAGTGGCACCTTCATTTAAAACTACTTGCACAGCATTTTGCAGCACCATGCAATACGCATAGTTGGTCAGGGGTTCATCCTACAGCAAGATAATAACCCAAAACATACCTCCAGGCTGTGTCAGAACTACTTTAGAAGAAAAGAACAAGATGGCTTCAAATCATGGAATTCCCAGTACAGTCTTGAGACTTAAACCCTGTTGAACTGGTTTGGGATGGTCTGGGCAAAAGGGTGAAAGCAAAGCAACCTACAAGTGCAACCGTGTTTGGAAGAATGAAAAACAATTCCACGATTTCTTTTTTTATGCCCAATTGTTTATTTATTATATGCTTTATTTTCAGAGTACATTGAGACATTAACCAGCATAAATTTCAATAAAAACTGGAAAAATTAGGGTGTTCTAAAACTTTTGACTGGTATTTCTTTTTTTTTCAGTACTTTTATTTTTAAAGACTTGACTGGTTTTTCTATTCATTCTTTTTTTTCTCTAGGATAGAATAGGGAAAGGTTTTTAGTAAACTAAGGCACTGACATGTTATCGGATTACCTCAACTGATAGATTTATGGTTTTTAGGAAACTCGAAATAAAACAAACATTGTACAGGAGTCGAACAATGCTTAAACAACTCTTTAGTTCCCCATCTGGTTTATATTTGGAGAGATACAATGTCGCTTTTTCAGTTGAGCAAAGGTTTTTTGAGCATTTAATGTTGTGTTTTTGGATAAGACTCCATTCACTCAGGGGCAACACGACTTCCAGCGCGACTTTACCAAGGCATTTTGGACATGACTTGAGTATGAATCACAGCGTGACCTGGAGCTACTTACAAGGCAACTTCAAGTTGCCTGCAGGGCAGGAGACATTCCAGTGGCCAATAAAACAAGAATCAGCTCTGTGGGAGGGAGGGGTTTGCCTGAGAAATGTATGTTCTCTTCCTGGAAAGTTGCTTCTGTTAAGACAGGGAATCCGACTTCTGAGTGACTTCCATTGAAATCAATGGGTACAGGTCGCCTAGAAGTCGGATTGAAGTAGTACAGGAACCTTTTTTGAAGTCGGAGCAACTGCAGTCGTGTGCATTAAAACGGCTCCATTCACTTCAATTATTATTAAAAATAGCGTGACTTGAGGCAACTCGGGCGACCAGAAGTCGCGTCCGGAGTCGCTCCTGTGTGAACCGGGTCTGAGCCCAGCAGATGTACTTTTTTTCAAATAGCTAAAACACGTCCAGATATTTCTGGGGTGTAATTTCCCTTCACTAAATCAAAACTGTAATAGTTTTGGGTCAATTTTATTTTAGTTGTTTTTTCTTTTGGTTTAAATGTTTTAAAACATCTTTATCTGTTATTTGGCTAAATACTGTATAATCTTTGTTATACCAATAAATATTCAATGCCTACATAGGACTCTAAAAGCACCATGGGTTAGCTAAAAAGACAGCCAACATTGCAGTTGTTTGTCCAACTGAAACTATGGTCTCAGCCGACCCAAATGAGTCATTTGTGCACAAATATCACCTTGTACTATTGAATGCTAAAAAACAGAAGTAAAAAGATAAAGAAGCTTCCTCAATTGCTGCCACAAAAGGGGAAAACAAAATCTTATTATGCCAAATTTCATTAAAAAAAATTCATTGTTAATGTCCCGACCATACTAAATAAACAAAATATTCACAAAATCATTATACATTTACTGGCACTGCATTTACTTTGCAAATTAATCTTTCAAGGATAAACTAAACAGAAGAAAAAGACTATAACTAAAAATGCTACAAAAACAAAAAACAAATATTGTGCAGATTATCCAGGACAAATCCCATATACAATGCTTGTGGATGTATATTTAGCACCGTGTGATAAATGCATAAAGTGAAAATGTTTAAGCTGAAAATGGAGGCATTGTGCAGCGTGATCATTTTCATATCTTTCCCCTTTTGAATTAATCAATTTATTGAGGAGGTGATACATTTCCACTAAAGATGCTTATCTTGTATGAATGAAATCTATAGAGAATGAGGCTACATATTGGATATGATGCATGTTTATATCAGAGTTTAATCCATTTTATTTGTTGTGGCAGGTCACAGTGAGACGGTCACATTGACCTGCTGCGACAAATAAGGTGGATTACCGTCTGATGGATAGTTCATCACTGAGCCAGTTGCCCTGCGTCTAACTTTACTATTGATCTGAGGCTGCCATGGAAGCTGTGCACCTTTAGAATTTCATGATTTTAAGAAGAAAAAAAACGTTGCTCATTTGAAGGTCATGAATAGGGCAAAGATAGCTCTACGTCAAAGAAGCGAATGTAGAGCTGAAGGTGGTTCAGTTTGCTAAGCATCTTTGTACTGAGAGATTAAACACATCTATTAAAGTATTACATTCCACAATCAGAGCCGTCGTTTCAATATTTTTCAGTGAGATTTCTCATTTTTATTTTGTACAGACAAGGCTCTCCCTGGCTCAGCTGCTGCTGTTGCTGCCTGCAAAGGGCATTCTGCCCACTTAGTTACCGGCTTTTGTTTTTTTTCTATTTTCAAGGGACAGGAATTGTTTTTTTAATATAATGTTTTACCATTTTAAAAAAAACGAGTATTTAGGGCTATGTTAGAACTCTACTTAAAGTGTTGCTAAACCCACAATAGTAAAATCAGTCTGTATATGCAGTAAAGCATGCTTGCTATACTATGGAACCTAAGGAGTTAATCCTCCGCATTGTGTAAAAAGGCTGTTTGATCCTGCCTTCTCTGATCTTCCCCTTCTTCCACTGTCCCCAATCTATCTGCTGGTAGTACAGAGCCTTTGAAGTCACTCTAGCAATACACACCAAACTGAGCATGTGCAGAGAGTTTTTTTTTTTCTTGGGAGGGTGCATGTGATCAGAACAGGGCCGATCAGCACTGTCGAGACAGAGGGTCAGGGGTCCTGCAGCCTCATAGGACAATCAGAATAGAATGACAGTGCCCCTAGCACCCAGTGGGGGCACCATGGGACAGTACAAAGGGCGCTCTGCTCTCTCTCTCTCTTTCCAGGTTTCCATTGACAACAGCAGAGGAGAACCTGCACAGCAACAGCGCTCCTATTGGTGAATTTAGTGAATTTAGGCGGGCAGCGGGAGGATATAAATAGCGCTGCTTTCCCGCTCCCACGACCGTCTGAGAACTTCCAGCTGTAAGGAGCATCAGTTTGTAGTTCCCACCCTCCCTTCCCCCAATTTTGTTCATATATTGTTAATTATTGTCACGGTGTTTAGAGGGGGTTGTCATCCAGTCTAGTTCTGGATGGACGAGGTCATATTATTATTATCTGGAAATTGTTTATGGTTGATCTATGCCTATAATGCAAGATCTATTCTGCTGTAATTTGATTAAATAATTATATGAATTGGGTTACCCCTTAAAGCGGTGTTCCACCCGCAAATTTGTTTCTTTAAAAGTCAGCAGCTTCAAACACTGTAGCTGCTTACTTTTATTAAGGACACTTACCTGTCCAGGGAGCCCGCGATGTCAGTCCCCCCCGAGGCCGATCCGTCCATTGGATCGGGTACCGGCGACGCCATTCTAACTAAGGGAAACAGACAGTGGAGCCTTGCGGCTTCACTGCCCGTTTCTGACTGTGCATGTGCGAGTAGCGCGGCGCTTTGTGAATGGCCGGCTGTCTTCTGGGACACACAGGTCCCAGAACACAGCGGGCCCCATTTTCCAGGAGCACAGGCGAGGGAGGAAGAGAACGAGAAGCTCCGCGGAATAGGAAGTGGCAGATTAGGACGACTGCCTAGCAACAGGCGTTTCTGGTAAGTAAAAAACATTTTTTCAAATGTTTAACAGATTTTAGGGAGACTGTTAGTGACATTTTTTTTTTTAGGGTGGACCTCCGCTTTAAATAAATGCCATGGCCAATTTAGCCCATTAAATGTATTTATGTGTCGGTCTCTTTATTTATGTTTATGCTCCTTTGTGCTGTTCCATGAAAACTTCTTCTACAAGCTTGAAGATTTGGGGGGCACAATGGGGTACCTCGAGACTGTCCATGATTTTTAAAGGGTGCCTTGACTAAAAAAAGTTTGAGAAACACTGGGTTAAGGCCGGTACACATGGTCTGACTTTTTGCCAACAAACTTCAAAATGAGCAATTTTTCCAAAAAATCGGACAAACTTACTTGGTTTTCATCGGACAAAAGTTCGCTCTGCAAACGGACAAAATTTTCGGCAACAAAAGTCCGATGTTGCAAAGTCCGACCGTGTGTACAGAAATCCATCGGACTATTGTCGGAAGTACAAATACACATGCTCAGAACCAATGTTAAAATCAACCAACAATAGCAGAAGTTGACCAAAGGGTGGCGGTAAAGAGCAAAAAAGACCCGAAAAAAACACGTGATGTTGGGAAAGTTTGCGGAAAAGTCCTGCCGTGTGTATGCTATGGGTGTGCCCGGCCAACTCCCTTCGGACAAAAATCCACGGAAAAGTTTGTTTGAAGTCCGACCGTGTGTACGAAGCTTTAGAGCAGGGATATGCAATTAGCGGACCTCCAGCTGTTGCAAAACTACAAGTCCCATCATGCCTCTGCCTCTGGGTGTCATGCTTGCTGTTGTCAGAGTCTCGCTATGCCTCATGGGACTTGTAGTTTGGCAACAGCTGGAGGTCCGCTAATTGCATATCCCTGCTTTAGAGGGAGAGATAAAGAATCTCATTTTTGGACCTGGAACTAAAATGCACCTCACAAAGGGGATACATACAGTATATAGATGTACGGAAATTAGGATGCAGAATTTGAACATCAATAATAAATTTTATTTCCATCTCTGGTCCCACACTGAGGCCTAATAATATTCCAGACAAACATAGACATAGTGGACTGACCATCAAATCAGTTTTTAATTCACAGATTGGTTTCAACCAATTCCTGGAGGTTTTTAACCACTTCAGCCCCGGACCATTTGGCTGGCCAAAGACCAGAGCCCTTTTTGTGATTCAGCACTGCGTCGCTTTAACCGACAATTGCGCGTCGTGCGGCGTGGTTTCCAAACAAAATTTACGTCCTTTTTTTTCCACAAATAGAGCTTTCTTTTGGTGGTATTTGATCACCTCTGCGATTTTTATTTTTTGCGCAATAAATAAAAATAGAGTGACAATTTTGAAAAAAAATTCTATATTTTTTACTTTTTGCTATAATAAATATCCCCAAAAAATCTATAAAAGAACAATTTTTTTCCTCAGTTCAGGCCGATATGTATTCTTCTACCTATTTTTGGTATAAAAAAAAAAATCGCAATAAGCGTTTATTGATTGGTTTGCGCAAAAGTTATAGCATCTACAAAATACGGGATAGATTCATGGCATTTTTATTAATATTTTTTTTTTTACTAGTGATGGCAGCGATCAGCGATTTTTATCGTGACTGCAACATTATGGCGGACACATCAAACACTTTTGACGCTATTTTGGAACCATTCACATTTATACAGTAATCAGTGCTATAAAAATGCACTGATTACTGTATAAATGTGACTGGTAGTTAAGAAGTTAACCACTAGGGGGCTAGGAAGGGGTTAAACTGAGTCCTAGGGAGTGATTCTGTTAGGAGGCGTGGCTACGAGTGACATGTTACTGATCCCTGCTCCCGATGAGAGGGAGCAGACGATCAGCGACAGTGTCACTAGGCAGAACGGGGAGACGCTTGCTTACACTAGCCTCTCCCCGTTCTTCAGCTCTGTGACCCGATCGTGGGACATCAGCGGACATCGAGTCAGTGGGTCGGACGGGCATGGTCAGGGAGCTCGCGGAAGGGGCACGCGCCCGCACGCCGGGAATTTCAAAGTAACGTAAATATACGTTACTTTGCCCAGCCGTGCCATTCTGCTGACGTATATGTAAAGGATCCGGTCGGGAATCGGTTAAGATCATGGTAGAATGTGATCATAAAAAAATTGACATTATTGTGGGGATGGATTCTGGGGAAGTTGTTAAAGAGGAACTGCAGTCTGCTCACATAATTTGTAATAAAAACATCTTTGCCATTCTGAAGCTTCCCTCCAACCACTTTGCATGTTATTTTACATATATGGCAATTCTGTACTTGCCAAATATGCTGCAGAACTCTCCCTCCAATAAGTCTGGCTGCAACCATTTTAACTGTGGGCAGCTGAAGCTGCTGCCTGTTCACTTCCTGGATTTACAGACACACAGATGCACACTTACAGCTCTGCAGCTCTCATTGGCCCTTTTATGGCTCATCCCCCCTCCCTTCTTGGCAAACTGGGCTGTATAAGGTATTTACTGGCAGAAAAAAAATGTTTTACTATCCAAAGGTAAATAAAAAACAAGGGCAGAAGATTTAGGGCCCTTTCACACAGGGCTGTCTGTGTGTGGGCTCCGCTTTGCTCAGCGGGGATCGCTCTGTCGATCCCCGCTGAGCAGGCAGACGACAGGTCTGTCTCTGCACACTGTGCAGGGACCGACCTGTCAGAGCCCCGATCGACAGATGGAAAATAGGGTTTTCCTCCGTCACACTTTGGCGGCTCGGATGTCAGCGGGCATGTCACCGCTGACATTCGTGGCTACATAGGGGTGCACGGAGCGTCCGTTCAGGTCCGCCTAAAAAACTGACAGGCGGACCTGAACAATTTTCAGGCCCCGTGTGAAAGGGACCTTTATAGTTGTTTTATTGACAAACTAAAAGCTGAAATTTACAGATTATTGCCTGACATGGAAACATAAAAATAGGATTTTTTACTCACCGTAAAATCCTTTTCTCTGAGTCCATGGACCGACACAGCTTCTCTATTGACAAAGTGGGTATTATCCGTTAATTAGGAGTGACTAGGCAGAAAAACTTGTAAAAAGTGTTGCATCACACCTTCTACAGTACCGCCCAGGGGGCGGACCCTCTGGGTATACCCTCTCAGTCTGCATCTCGCAGATCAGTTCGTCAAAAAGCAGTACAAACTTAAAAGGAGGGGTGGGTGCTGTGTCTGTCCATGGACTCAGAGAAAAGGATTTTACGATGAGTAAAAAATCCTATTTACTCTTTCGTCCATGGACCGACACAGCTTCTCTATTGACAAAGTGGGACGTCCCAAAGCAGTGTCAGAGAAAAAAACGAGGGGTGGTAACAGCATAAAAACAAAACTTCACCCCAAAACACAAAACAGCACTCCTCCAACGGAGGAGTTGCAACTCTAAACAGCCGCTTGCAAAACCTTGCGGCCGAAAGAGGCATCCGAAGATGCACCTACATCAACTTTGTAGAATTTTGTGAAAGTGTGAGCGGATGACCAAGTCGCCGCTTTACATAGTTGGGAAACAGACGCTTGATGTCGGAAAGCCCAAGAGGCACCTATTGCCCTGGTCGAATGCGCCGTGACAGGAAAGGGGGGCGCCTGACCCTTTAAGGCGTAAGCCTGGATTACTATCTGTCGGATCCACCTAGAGATGGTGGCCGATGAGACTGCTTGGCCCTTCTTGGGACCAGCCACCGAAACAAACCGTGAGTCTGACTTC
The DNA here is from genome assembly GCA_029206835.1 of Rana muscosa. Classification (NCBI taxonomy): domain Eukaryota; kingdom Metazoa; phylum Chordata; class Amphibia; order Anura; family Ranidae; genus Rana; species Rana muscosa. The sequence goes on from CM055122.1 coordinate 222,958,512, forward strand.
CGGAACAGGGAAGTAGCAGATAGGTATACTCTCAAAGCTCGGACAACGTCCAAGGAATGCAACGCCGACTCCTTAGGATTCGACGGATGAGGACACAAGGATGGAAGTACAATGTCTTCGCTGAGATGAAAAGCCGAAACGACTTTCGGAAGAAAGGAAGGCTGCGGCCGCAGCACCACCTTATCCTTGTGGAAAATCAAATAGGGAGCCTTGCAGGACAAGGCTGCCAGCTCAGAGACTCGTCTAACTGACGTAACAGCCACCAAAAAGACCACTTTCTGCGAAAGTGTCAACAGGGGAATATCTCTAATCTTCTCAAACGGTGCCTTCTGAAGCACCGAGAGGACCAGGTTCAAGTCCCACGGAGGTAACGGGGGACGGACCGGAGGGGCCACATGTCGAACCCCCTGCACAAATGTACTCACGAGAGAGTGAGTCGCCAGGGGGCGCTGAAAAAAGACAGCCAGGGCAGATATCTGACCCTTAATCGTACTTAGGGCAAGCCTTTGGTCCACCCCATGCTGTAAAAACAGCAGGATTCTGGAAACCAAATAGGTACGCGGATGCCATTTCATTTCCTCACACCTGGAGATGTAGGCCCTCCAAGTGCGGTGATAAACCTTCTTAGAGGACAGTTTTCGAGCACTTCTCATAGTAGAGATTACTGAGTCTGACAGGCCCCGGTCTCTCAGTACCTGGTTCTCAACAGCCATGCCGTTAAAGCCAATGACTGTAAAGCAGGATGGAATATGGGACCTTGCGATAGCAGGTCCTTCCGTAGTGGTAGGCGCCAGGGAACGTCTGCTACCAGACGTACTAGATCGGCGTACCAAGGACGCTGAGGCCAATCTGGAGCGATTAGGATCATTGGAATTCCCTCTGCCTCCACTCTGCGGAGCAGAAGAGGAAGAAGCCTTAAGGGAGGGAAGGCATAGATTAGCCGATACTGACCCCACGATGCTACCAACGCGTCCGTTGCGTCTGCCCATGGGTCTCTTGACTGGGCCACAAATCTCAATACCTTCCGATTGAGAGAAGATCTACGTCTGGTGTGCCCCATCTTTGGCAGAGGAGTTGGAACACCTCCGGGTGTAAGGACCATTCTCCCTGGTCCAGCATCTGGCGGCTCAGGTAGTCCGCCTGCCAGTTTTCCACACCCGGAATGTACACGGCCGATAGTGCCGGTACGCTCTTCTCTGCCCACTTCAGGATGCGAGCAACCTCCGATGCTGCAGCTGAGCTTCTTGTTCCTCCTTGATGATTGACATATGCCACCGCTGTGGCGTTGTCTGACTGGATCCTGACTGGACGCCCTTGCAGTCTCTGAGACCATTTGAAGAGACACAGCTTGATCGCCCGGATCTCCAGGACATTGATCGGCAGGAGGGCTTCCTCTGGGGTCCAGCGACCTTGCGCCGACTGGACACCCCAGACTCCCCCCCAACCTGTAAGGCTGGCGTCCGTCGTGATCACTATCCAGTAAACCGGAAGAAATTACTTCCCGGCCCTTAGAGCCGGTGCTGTCAGCCACCATACCAGGGATCTCCTGACTAGGTGGCTCACTCGGATTTGATAATCCAGAGATGAAGGGCACCTGTTCCATCTGGACAGAACTTCCTTCTGTAACACTCGAGTGTGGTATTGAGCATATGGGACCGCCTCGAAGGAGGCTACCATGAGGCCCAACACTCGCATGCAAAAACGGAGTGACGACCAATTCCTGGAAGTCAGCTGCCGTACTGCAGCCCGGAGGGTCTGCAACTTCTCCACAGGGAGGAATACCTTTGCCTCTGAGGAATCCAGAATCAACCCCAGGTACACTAGGCGTTGAGTGGGCACCAATACTGACTTTTGCGTGTTTAGTATCCAATCACAGTCTCGAAGAGTCTGACAGGTAATGGACACGCTTACCTCTAATTCTGTGCTTGAAGGGGCCTTCAGCAGAAGGTCGTCCAAGTAACCTGTGATAGCGATACCCCGCTGTCTTAGTAGTGCCAGAATCGGAGCGAGCACCTTGGTGAACGTCCTGGGTGCTGAGGCAAGGCCAAATGGGAGGGCCACAAACTGGTAGTGGTTCTTCCCGATAGCAAATCACAGAAACCTCTGGTGTCTGGAGTATATGGGGACATGCAGGTATGCGTCCTTGATGTCCAAGGAGGCCAGAAAGTCCCCCGGATGGAGAGCCGTGACTACAGATCGAACCGACTCCATCCGAAATCTTTGTACTTTCACAAAGCAATTGAGGGCTCTGAGATCCAAGATTGGCCGAACCCCCTCCTTCTTCGGCACAATGAACAGATTTGAGTAAAAACCCTGACCCCGTTCCTGTTCTTGAACTGGAATAACTACCCTGCGTTCCAGTAGACCCTGGACCGCCCCATACAGGGCCTCCCGACGGGTCGGTAGTAGCTGGAGATTGGAGGTGATGAATCTGTCCGGTGGACAAGAGAGAAATTCTATCTTGTAGCCTGAGGAGATTACTTCGCAAACCCACCTGTCGGAGACAAGAGCAGTCCACTGAATCGCGAATTTGCGAAGACGTCCCCCCACCCGAGAGCTGGGTGGGGGCGGACCTTCATGTGGACGCAGATTTGTCCGCAGGCTTGTTGGGTCTGCGGGACCAAGGACACTTTTGTCCTTGGGCAGGCGCTTTATCGGCCTGGGGTCTTTTCCCTGTCGCCTGAAGGGGGCGAAAAAAACGCTTGCGTGCAGTAAAGGAGGGCCCTTGCCCTTGGCGTGGCCCCTTACCCTTGCTAGTTTGGGGAAGCAAAGTGCTTTTACCTCCTGTGGCATCCTTGATGATGTCATCCAGAGAAGCCCCAAAAAGTCTGTCGCCCTTAAAAGGCAGATCCAACAGGGCTTTCTTGGAAGTCTGGTCCGCAGACCAGCCCTTTAGCCAGATCAGGCGGCGTATTGCTACTGCATAAACCGAAGCTCTTGACAGCAGGGGAATAGTATCCATGTCTGACTCGCAGACAAACTTAAGGCCCTGGACCAACTGGTCGGCCAAAGTTATCTCATTAGGAGGAGCATCTCGCTCCTTTAACCCCTGGAGTAGCAATTTTGCCCATTTAGTAAGTGTCTGAGACACTAGGGCCCCCGCCAATGCCGGGCGTACTGCCGAGCCTACCACTGAGTATAGGTAGCGAGCGAGTGCTTCAGCCTTCTTATCCACAGGGTCCTTGAAAACCGGAGCCCCTTCTACTGGAATAGTGGTGGCTCTATTAAGTCTGGACACCGAAGGGTCCACTATAGGGGGAGAGGTCCATATCTTCAGAAAACTCTCCTCAAAGGGGTACCGTACTGCAAACCTCTTTGGGGCTGTAAAGACCCTCAGTGGGTTCTCCCATTCCTTGTATAAGAGTTTGTCAAAATAAGACACACAAGGGAACACCTTAGCAGTGCGGGCAGGTTTACGAAACCCAAAGGGGACTGGAGTATCTGCTACTTCTGCAGTATTTTCCAACTTTAGCGTATCCCACACTGCAGTAATAAGGTCAGATACCAAAGCCGTCTCGCGTACTGACCTGGACTTGGAGTCCTCCTCACTGTCCGATCGGTCACGGTCTGCAGTCTCTGATGCATCAGAATCTGGGCCATGAGCCGTAGCTGGACCTGGTTCTGCATCAGAAATATCCCCAGAAGATTGCAGGGGACGGGGGCGTTTATTACCCCCTGTATTCCCGTGTGCTGCTTCCACCCTGGCAGCAAACGCCTCTAGGATTGCCGACATAGCGTCCATAGACACCTCAGGGACACCAGCTGCTAAATCTGGTGTTTCAGGGGAGAAGACATCTGGCTCAGATGCCATGCTGACCACACGCTGACACCCACAGGGCTCCAGGCAAGATATCAATAGGCCACCCTCCTGTGCTGCAGAGAGGCTGGGTCACCCAGAGGACTCACCACCCTGGATAGGTACTGCTATGCTGCCGTGTGCTGTGTCTGTGATGCTGTCCCCCCTGCTGCTGTGTCAGTCTGCTTCTTTTATCAGCACTTCCTGTGTGAATTTTCGCGCCAGTGTAATGCACCCTAGAGGCCGGAGGCTCTCGCAAAATGGCTGCCAAAAACGTCTGTATGGAAGATAATGTGGGCTCCAAGAAAATGGCCGCGGAGCCGAAGATAGAGGTCAAGCAGCCGTAGCCCACAAAAAGATGGCCGCCGAATGGCAATCTATACATACAGGGTGGACAAACATGGCCGCCAATCACCTGATAGGGGCCAGTGGGTGTGGCCGAACCACAGGAAGATGGCCGCCAGGCAGTCACAAGAGGCCAAACTTGGCATGGACCACCTCAAAATGGCCGCCGACAGCATGGAGGAGGAAGGACACACACACAGAGGTACGCAGAAATGACATTTCTTTTAAATGTTAGTTACAGCCAGCCCGCTCCAGTGGGACCCCTTAGGTGACCCCCAGCACCCAGCAACCTTTAGCTAGAAGCCCAGGGAGGAGGGAAAGGCAGGGAGAGAGGGAAGAAAGGGGCCACAACCACTTACTTGATCTCTCCAGGAATGTCCAGCTAAATCACCCAGCCGAGGCAGGGGAGTTTTACTTACCTATCCTGCATGTATTATGCTGGAAAACATTCCAAACAGATCATCGTCCGCGCACGGAAGGTGACTGTTGGCCAGGCATGCTGTGATTGGACCCAAAAGGGACGATCATATGTATGCCCTGGAGCATGACGCTCACCGGACAGGCTGCTGCGACTCGGCCGTAAGGTCAGCCGAAGCTGAGCGGTCCGATGCAAGCCTTGGAGCGTAAGCTCACCGGACAGGCTGCTGCGACTCGGCCGTAAGGTCAGCCGAAGCTGAGCGGTCCGATGCAGGCCCTGGAGCGTAGGCTCACCGGCAACCCGTGGAGCGACGGGCATGTCGTGGAAAACCCAGCACGTAGCTAGGGTCGGCACACGCTCGATGGCCGAAACTGGGGAGACTACAAGGATCGAGGATCCAGCCTGTCACCCAGTCGGCAGCTGATCGAAGATCGCAGGAAACAACAAATGAAAAAAAATATATATATATATTTTTTCCCCCGGACCAATGGGCCCGAAGGGAGCCATGTCCTACTCCTTGCTAGACAGAAAAAAACTGATCTGCGAGATGCAGACTGAGAGGTTATACCCAGAGGGTCCGCCCCCTGGGCGGTACTGTAGAAGGTGTGATTAGGGCTGGGAAAAAAATCGATTTTAATCTTGAATCGAGTTTTGAGCTCAAATCGATTCAGTTTTGAAGAAAATCTATTTTTTTAGATTTAAAAAAAAACAAAAAAAAAAACATTTTTTTTTTTTCCTTCAAAGTTTCCGTAGCAGGGCTGCAGGGGGCGTATGCGGAATGGCACTGGGCTGCGTTACCCCAATTACATCTACTCGCCGCAGCGAGTAGATGTAATGTAACACTAACTAACCACAAGCCGCCGTCTGCCTATCTGATCAGCGTGTCATGCAGACAGACGGCGGCCATTGCAGTGTTCAAAAGCCGCGCCTCCCGAGTCCTCGTCTGTGATAGGCGGAACACTCAATTTCACAGCAGGCAGTGTTCAGCCTATCACGGACATCCTCTCATCCTCGTCTGTGTTATGAGGATGAGCAGATGTCCATGATAGGCGGAACACTGAATGCTGGGAAATTGAGTGTTCCGCCTATCACAGACGAGGAGGAGGCGTGGCTTTTGAATACTGGAATGGCCGCCGGTGTAGCAGTAAAATCCGTATCCCATGAAAATCTGCATCAGGTTCGGGCACAGTGATTGAAGCATGGGCACAGTGAAGCACGGGCACAGTGAGACACGGGCACAGTTCAATTCAACTAAGAGTAACCTCATGATTTTTTGTTGTTTTATTAGCTAAATCCAAATACAGTATTAATAATTTGGATGTTTAACAATCTTTGTTGCACACTGACTTTGCAGTTAGAGAAAGAGTTTGCCTTTGCAATTTTGTTTGTTGATGCACTTCAATTAATATAATAAAAAAAAAAAATCGAATCGAATCGTAAATCGAGTTTTTTATAAAAAAATCGCAGTTTTTTTTTTGGGGGGAAAATCGCCCAGCCCTAGGTGTGATGCAACACTTTTTACAAGTTTTTCTGCCTAGTCACTCCTAATTAACGGATAATACCCACTTTGTCAATAGAGAAGCTGTGTCGGTCCATGGACGAAAGAGTAATATAGGTTAGCCCAACATTTCATATTCCTGATATGTACCTGCTGTACCATGTACTTGTATGAAAAAGTATCCTGTTCTCTTTGCATTGCTTCCTTTCCTATTTCAAACTGACCACACCATAGCATGGAAGTGCATCCATCCTAGCATGTTTGCTTCTGTGCATTCTACTTAGGAGCACAGCCTGCCTGTACTTGAGTGATCAGACTTCTGCTGACACACCCTGCTACACAGCTCTTTACTGGGAAGATCAGTGCACTGCTGTTTTCCTGTCTCCTGCTGACATGTTCCCTGTACAGCTACTCACGGTGTATTTCTGTCGCTGCGTTTTACACTGGACTGTGGTTTCCCTGAGAAAGTAGTATGGTAAAAAAATGAACACAGTTTTGTGCACCATTTGAACATAAGAAGGTGACATAAGAAGCTGCACTACTGCAACAGGATCTAGTGATGTCATGATTGCAATTGGCAATCATTTTCCCCAACAGTGACAAACCGTACACGGTATGCTTTAAGTGGTGAAGAGTAAACAGCCAGACAACTACTCTCTTCCAATCGCCAAACCTATGTTCAAGTGGTATGCTATCCACTCATAGGTGTGCGCACATGGTGTGCCAGGTGTTCCTGAGCACACCCTAATCACCCTGTTTGGTGCAGATTCCCCTTGTTTAGACCCCTAATATTTCACCAAAGCCCCCCAATGGGGCTCCTAAAAAAAAAAGAGAAAAAATAATAAAAATAAAAACTACTGTTACTGACTGCCCTACTGACATCGCCCATTGCTCTGCTGACACCATCAATATATATATATACACATGCAAATATGTTTGATCTTTGGGGTGAACACCCCAATGCAATAGGTTGTGCACACCTATGTATCCACTACAAATCTCTTCCCATCACCACCAGAGCCCATAAAAAATCTCAGGGAATCCAGGTAAATTGTTGACAAGATTTGTAGGAGTATGTAAACAAGTCCTCAGACTTCACATACCTGTTCTGAGACCCAGCAGCACAAACATCAAAATCTATTCCATCAAAAGGCACTTTCCTCTTTTTGTCTCAAAACAAGACAGTCCCATTCACAGACTTATACAAGCCCAAGCTATTTCTAACAAATACCAATACGATTTTGCTCCAGGAGGCTTTGCTTGAGATAATTCTGACATTAGGGGAACACATTTTTATCTACAGCGTAGATCAATTTTTCTTTTTTTCCTGTTTGTACCTGAGTAAGCATGTCTAATTAATGGATGACTCGGCTCTTTGGAATAATTGCACAAATGATTAATTGTCCCAATTACTTAAAATACATGTTTTATTTTAACGAGTGGACTTCCTTTAAAACAAAGTAGACGCCTACACAAGGTAACTCATGCGTCAGTGGTTTATTGGATGTCAGGGAAGTGATGTTCAGAATGCAAAATGGCTACCGCTCTGTGGATGGTCAGCAGGTACACTAATACTGATGATGTAAGATGACTCTCTAATATACGTGAATGCAAATTTACTTATACTGGCTGTTCTTCTCTGCAAATCACCTCACTGACCTTCCAGTAATCTGAGAATATAAAATAGTTTAACTTTGTTTTACAGCTCTTACTCAGCATTCCTGACCTCTTTCATAAATGGTCTCCAAATCATCCCCTTCGTCTAACCTGCTTATCTTACTCATAACCTCATCTTGTCAATTTAAAATGCATCTTAAGCCAAATCTTTATAGTTTTCTGTGACATTGACACAGCATTAAAGCCAGAGGATCAATATGATAGCAGCACATCATGCATTTTCAGTATATGGTCATCAATGGAAGCTTATGTAGATCTCTCATGCTAGGTGGAGCATCATGTCTAATAAAGCAGACCCTGAAATTGGAAGGTCAGCTGTATTGAAATCCCCTACCCCTCCCCAAAATCAAATCACCTAGAAAAATGCTTTAAAAATAAAAGGTATTGCAAAACAAAAAAATTGACTTAACTCCCAGCTTCTGGGAGGTCCAACGTTTGGGCTTTCAAACAAGTGGACCTTACATTTTTTAGGGTTTTCTTTAATATCCATCACTCTTGCCATGGCAATAAAGAGAAAAAAGAAAGAAGATCTTACAAGCGATATATTAAATGAAAGTTACATGTGATATCTTCAGTACATTGTAAATCTAGCCAAAAATAACAATTAATGAACCACTAAAAGGCAACTGTAATATTAACTGAAGCTCTCCCCCTGCAGTACTTATTTTAAGCCACAAGATGTCCTCAGTCTGATGGCCAACATTATTCAACCCACTTCCTCTTAAAGTGGATCTTTTCCCTTTTACTGAAGTTTGTTCCCCTCTATCCCGCCCTCCCACTCCCCAACATTCCCCTGCTGCACATATAATTGTTCTTTTTTTTTGTAGAAGGTTCATCCTGTCCCCTCATCCTCCATCATTCTACTAGGCTAGGCGAATGATGTCAGTGCTCCGATGCCTCCTGGGATATCTGATCTGTAAATCCCAGGAGTTATCCGGAGCACTGCACGTCATCCCATTCACAAAGAGAGTGGGCGTAGCAGTACATCATCGGGTGGCTGCGCCAGAACCCGAAAGAGGTTGCAGCCTCCCAATGACATCACAAGGAAACATGGTGGCGCAGGACCCAGGCGGTGGCTGCAGAGAAGAGGATCTCAGCAGGACAACACTGGATCCACTGTGTGGGTGAGAATCTGAACTGATCTGAACTGTGGACATCACTGCATCAGGTGAGCAGAGAAAAAAAAATGCGCTTGGCTCAGTGCCAAAAAATGGTACTTGAGTTTCTTTGGTGCGTTTGTCGCATATCAGGCAGCCCTTTTAAGTCAATAGACTGTCGCACGACAAACATGCTAAAACGCATCGCTTTGCTAAGGTGTGAATGCCGCATAAATGAGGGTGAATGATTGCCAGTACCTAACTTGCTATGGATTTTTTTTTTCTAAAAACAGCCACATTGCTCTGTGCAAAAAAATTGAATACATCAAAAAGGCCAACACAATGAGTGATTAGATGGCCATCACTGTACACAAATATTCTAGAATAACAACGAAAGCAATGACCCTAAAAACTCTATAAAAAAGGGCCCCTTCTAATTGCTTTTTCTATATCTTATATTTGGATCCATATTCCCCCCTAAGAAACAACTTTCTCCCAGCTGTTTACCGATGACTCAAGTTTGTTGTCAGCAGCTTGGCAGCGGGATTACAGAGAAAAAAGCTGTTTGTGCAATGCAATTCATGACTCATATTTGATGCCAGCCTTCAAAAATTCAGCCTTTTAAAGCCGTGCATGGATTTAGGCTCCAATGTACTGTTAGTTTATCCTGGAGAAAGGAAGACCGAGGCATAAAAATAAGACGACGTTATGAAGCTCTTCACTAAGCCATACACAAAAAAAATATACATAAAAAGTGACGTGGAATGGGACAATGCATTGAAAGCACAGCATTGTGCAACATCAACGAGGCCGGCATTCTGTATTCATTCTGTTTAATGAGATTTGCACTCATCTACAAAGTATATACACAAGCAACAGGTGTACCTGCTCTGTTGTTCTGGATGACATTTAGTTTGCTAAAGCACAATGTATCAAAAAACTGCCTGTTTAAAAAAAATAAACCATATCCAATAAAATCAAATTTTTTCATAAATGTAGGTCAAAATGCATTCTGCTGCATGTCGCAAGTGCTGGCTGTGATCAGGGCTGATCCTGCCAACAATGAGTTTTTAGGGACACGAATACTATTGGGGACACAAATATAGTTCTAATCATGATCAAGATACTGATCCTTATAGACACTATACTAGTAATCGTGGTGATCAGCGACTTATAATGTGACTGTGATAGTGTGGCGGACAATCTGGTACTAACTGACACTGGCTGGAAGGGACACTAAGGTGTTGATTTACTAAAACTGGAGGGTGCTAAATCTGGCTAAATCTGGTGCAGCTCTGCAAAGAAATCAATCAGCTTCCTGTTTTGTTTTTTTGTCAAAGCTTAAAAGAACAAGCTGAAGTAAGAAGCCAATTGGCTACCATGCACAACTTCACCAGATTTTGCACTCTCCAGTTTTAGTAAATAACCCCCTGACACTGACATCACCAGTAAAACTAGTACAGTATTCCCACTGATAACTGTATTAACCACTTGCCATCTAAAAGGCTTTACCCCCTTCATGACCCGGCCATTTTTTGCTATTCGGCACTGTGATACATTATCTGACAATCGGGCGGTCATGTAATACTGTAGGCAAATTAAATTTATATAATCTTTTTCACACAATTAGTGATTTCTTTTGGTGGCATTTGATCCCCACTGGGTTTTTTACTATATATATATATATATATATATATATATATATATATATATATATATACACATACATATACACACACACACAAAAAAACAGAACATGTTGAAAAAAATATATTTTGTACTTTCTGCTATGAAACATATCCAATAATTATTTTTTTATTCTGCTACATATATAGAGGAATATATATATATATATATATATATATATATATATATATATACACACACACACACACACAGGAATTATTTATTTATACTAGTAATGGCATTGCTCAATGACTTATAGTGGGACTGTGATAGTGTGGCAGGCAATCTGACACTAGCCGACGCTGGCTGGGGGGTACACTAACTGGCTGACAATAACATCAATAGTAACACGAATACAGTGATTAGTGCCAATACTATACACGGTCACTGTAGTAATGACACTGGCTGGGAAGGGGTTAACATCTAGGGTTGATCAAGGGGTCAACTCTGCCTAACAATGTGTGCGTTATGTGCTGCTTTTACTAAGCGCTCTGTCTGTGTACAGAGCTCTGTGTAGTTTACTACACAGAGCTCACTTCTGTGAATGAGGGAGCCGATCAGTGGGTACTGGCGATTAATCATTGGCCCGGGACGCGATCTGGTTTTGTGGTAACAAACCACAGCACAGCTGGGGCGGCATACGTGTGCGCCTTACCCAGAAGCACTGATCATGTACATGATATGTGATCCAAAACACAGCGGTAGCCCTGCTGCACTAGATATACATTAAAGCAGAGATCCACCCTAAAGTGGAAATTCCGCTGGTCGGAACCCTCCCCCCTCCGGTGTCACAATTGACACCTTTCAGGGGGGAGGGGGGTGAAGATACCTGTCTAAGACAGGTATTTGCACCCACTTCCGGGAGTCCTCTCTGCGGGAAATCTGTGGGAAGCACGTCACTTCCCGCAGATTCCCCGCTGTGTTCTGGGAGACACTCGGCTCCCAGAACACAGGGGACCATTCAGAACGGCGCAGCGCGACTCGCGCATTGCGCCGTAGGGAACCAGGCATGAAGCCGCAAGGCTTAATTTCCTGGTTCCCTCACCGAGGATGGCGGTGGGGGCAGCAGAGTGACGAGCGATTGCTCGTAATCTGCTGCGGACGTCGCTGGACTCCAGGACAGGTAAGTGTCCTAATATTAAAAGCCAGCAGCTGCTTTAAGCAGTCCACAAGCGGTTAGTGACACTGGCCGGGTGACAGGAGTAATCAGGAGGGCAATCATGGGGCTTACTGTGTGCATAACAAGTGTATGAGTTCTGCTTTTACTCGCAGATCATCTGGCTGGGTCAGTCCTTGCTTTCAGTTCTGAACAGTGACTGATAGCAGAGAGAAATTTAGCCAGATTTGTATGTTGTGTTTACCAACACAGAGATCTATGTGTTGTATTTGGTTACAGCTGATCAGCAGGTATAAAGCCAAAATGATTGGCTGTAACCTGCTGACAAACTCCTGCTGTGTCCAATCACAGCACAAGTTAGCAGAGGGTGCGTGCATACATGCCTCTAAACCAGGAAGTACCTGTAGGATGGTATGGTTGATTACAGTACAGTATTTTAGTTTTATGTGGTATTAATTGCTACTATTGGTTATGCTATTGTTTTGCCTTGTTATTGTGATTTTTGTGTTGTCTTAGTGAATGTAGTAACTTCCTTTTGGGATTAATAAAGTATTCTGAATCTTAATGCCCACCAGCAGTAAATGTACTGCTGGTGTTTGGCAAGAAGTTAAAAAAACAAAACAAAAGGAGCCGGTGGAAATCGGTTGGCAAACAGTCCCTACATCCAATCAGATACAGGTACGGTTCATGTGTTCTGACTGCTGGTGGTGCCGAATGCAGAGGTAGAGAGGCAGGGCAGTGACATCACTCTAACCAACTTGTCCAATCAGAGAATGCTTTGTATTCATTCAAGAAATACAAAACATTCTCTGAACGGCACTTGTGCCAAGTGCCTGATCTCCTGTGTTCACAATGTATCAGACTTTCTGCTCAGCACAGGATCCTGAAGCTAGTGGAGACGACTGAAGAGGTGGTGTTATTCAGTGATCTCCAGCTTCCAGGGGCCCTCTGATGACACCAGATGTGACAAAACGCGTATGGCAAAGCCACGTACACCCGCTACCACAGCAATCTTTGTTGCTGAAAGAAGCCCAATCTGTTGGCGTTCGCCACACCAGATTAATGCCCAATGTTATCTTATGACATGTAAGTGCATCTTTGTTATTTATTAAAGTAATACTAGTTCGGGCAATATTACACTATTTGAGGGTTTCTTTTTTAATTCTATATTCGGTTTAGTATTGCTCTGGAACAGGTATGTATGCTTTTATTGCCGGTGCTGGAGTTGCTTGATCGCCACCCTGGAAGGGTTCCTCCTGTCTGTGAGATGCTGAATTAGCTTTGTTAAAAAGAGCGAACGTTGACCACTCTTATCAGGGGGGTAACAATCTTTCCCGTAAGCAGAGCATGAGAGTGAAGGGTGTCACCGGGCTTCCTTGGAGACTCTTACTTCCTTTACAGCTGTGGAATCACTGAAGTTTATTTGTTTTGTTTTTTTTCTGGACTCTTTTGGATCACTTATCTTGCTTTTGTCACTTTATGGCCTGTTAATGTGTAATTGCATGTATACTTAAAGCACTGGAGCGCTGAACTATTGTTTTATTATGTATTAGGTGTTTGGTAGCAGGACACAGCAGCTACACTTTTTTTGAACTTACCCTAGGGCAGGTTTTTACACAATTTTTGTATTTATGGTATACACATAGTTACATTCATCCAAGCTGGACTAATCCAACTATGTAAAAATATACCATGGCTGGAATTCAGCTTTAAAGAGGAGGCAACATAAGGTCTCCTCATGGCCTGTCAATGGCCCCTGAAGAGTGATTCACTGCGGCTTGCTCTTTAGAGGGCTAAGCAAGCATAAACAAGCCCTAAATTATTTTTATTTTTTTTACGGAAAGAACTGGGAATCACAGTTTCAAATGCTCTACTAGGACAATTTGATGTATACTCATGCCTCTGATTAAAGGTAGATGTGGAGCTTCTGGATTTGATCATGTGATTATGAGACCGTTCACAAACAATTGAGTTGTACTTTAAGTGCAGACACGCTTTCCGTTTTTAATATAAATGATCTAGATCTTAACTCTAAGAACGGATAAGCATAACAAAGATGAAATTGCTGGGATACGGCGAGATCACAATCCCGGAGCCTTGACAAGTCTGCTGACAAGACACTGGTCAGGCCTGCCTGGATAAAGACTAAGCTTTGTTCCATGTTGAGCAGTGGGGTGCACTGTTATGACATGTCGTGTCCCCGGAGCAGGAGTGAATTCCCCAGGTGCTGGCCTGCAGCCAGTGGAGTCGGGATCCAGCAAGAGACGTAAATAGTTTAGGGCCGGAGAATTGTGTGGTCGCCTCGGATTTCCCAGAACTCCCTGGGAGTGGAAGAGTCGAGCTGCACTGCTTTTATGGACTGGCTTACTGTAAAGTAAACACTGGCTGTCTCTACAATGTGTTCTCCATATCTAGTGTCAGAATATTTCATGATTTAAAAAGATGCAGCCGACACATTGTATCAAAGGCGCAGTCATTTCCATTTTTGGAATTTTATGAGGCATTAGCACCTATTAGAATATTTGGTTTCCTCGGCTTCTGCTTTATATGGCATGCTGCTCTTAAAGAATATAGATTGTATTAAACTGTCCAGCCTATATATTCTCCCTATACATAAGCATGTACATAACATGCCTGCACCAGCAGCAAAAAAAGGAACATCTAAAAACAATAAACCATTCCACGCAAACGGAAGTATCCCTTTGAAGCTGAACTCCGGGTACAAAAACTGCCATTTAAAAATACTCCTAAACAGCCTTATATAAATCCACTTTGTGTGCACCAAAACCCAGATATTACCTTCCAAAAGTAGCAGTGACATCCTCACTGCGCTGTATATAGCTCCTTTGAAAGGTGGAGATCTACCTGCACAACATAGAAGAGATCAAGATTCACCGGGGTTTGGCGAACTTCTTTTTTTTAAGACTAACTAGTCCAAAGCAGAAAAAAAGCTGACCATCCGGTATACTCTTCTGGTTACTCTTTATTGGCTCCATGACATGAATACAGTGTACAAATTTAACGCGTTTTGGCTATACAGCCTTCCCCTTAGCATACTATGATCTAGAAAAGACATTGCTTATATACTCTTAAGCCCCCAACCACAAATTATTGTGGAGATGGGGCTATAAACAATTAATATACAAATGATTGCACATGGTGGGAACTAACACAGTAATGCAAACATGTATACATACACAGTTAACTAGCAAGGCCTAAACTAAGGAAAATGTAGAAAAATATAATAACTGTCACTGTAAAAAGTAGCCTACCTTAAAAGTGGACAGTGTCAGTCAGTAGAGCAGTGAATAGTGTAGGAAGGGCAGTGGGCGGTGCGTGGACAGTGTCAGTAGGGCAGTGGACATCGTCAGTAGGGCAGTGGACGTCGTCAGTTGGGCAGTGGACGTCGTCAGTTGGGCAGTGGACGTCGTCAGTTGGGCAGTGGACGTCGTCAGTTGGGCAGTGGACGTCGTCAGTTGGGCAGTGGACGTCGTCAGTTGGGCAGTGGACGTCGTCAGTTGGGCAGTGGACAATGTCAGTTGGGCAGTAGACAATGTGAGTTGGGCAGTAGACAATGTCAGTTGGGCAGTAGACAATGTCAGTTGGGCAGTAGACAATGTCAGTTGGGCAGTAGACAATGTCAGTTGGGCAGTAGACAATGTCAGTTGGGCAGAGGATGGCATCAATAGAGCAGTGGTTGTGTCAGTCAATAAAGCAGTCAGTCAGACGGTGTCAGTAGGGCAGTGGATGGTGTCAGTAGGGCACTGGATGATAATGTCAGTAGGGCATATGACAATGTCAGTAAGGCAGAGGATGGCATCAGTAAAGCAGTGGGCGTGTCAGTAGGGCAGTGGACAGTGTCAGTCAGTAAAGCAGTCATTTTGATTGTGTCAATAGAGCAGTGGATGGTGTTAGTAGGGCAGCTTTTTACAATTTAATTCTTTTTTTACAATTTTTTTAACAGCTCTGTTGGGGGCTCTGGTAAACTATCAGAGGTATAAAGAGACCCCTGATGTGTCAATTTTGTGATAAAGAAAGGAATTGAGGACATAGTCCTCATCCTCCACCTCTGCAGCCTCAGCTACACAGAAGGAAGGAACAGGAATAGCTCTGTACAGAGCGTACAGGTATCCATTTGGTGGGACTGCAGCATATTGGTATGACTCGGGTAAACTTTTCAGCCAAGATACTGTTGTCACTGCTTTAAGTTCCTATAGAGCAGTGATTCTCAACCTGGGGGTCGAATGATGATTTGCCAGGGGTCACTGAACCTGGGCAGTTCCTGAAGCCCGCACCACTTTCCCAGCCTTTTTGTGGCCCCCCAGCAGGGCTGTCCCTGGAGCCTGTGGTCCCCCCCAGCAGGGCTCTCCCTGGAGCCTGTGCCCCCCCCCAGCAGGGCCGTCCCTGGAGCCTGTGGCCCCCCCCAGCAGGGCCGTCCCTGGAGCCTGTGGCCGCCCACTCAGCCGTCCCTGGAGCCTGTGGCCGCCCACTCAGCCGTCCCTGGAGCCTGTGGCCGCCCACTCAGCCGTCCCTGGAGCCTGTGGCCGCCCACTCAGCCGTCCCTGGAGCCTGTGGCCGCCCACTCAGCCGTCCCTGGAGCCTGTGGCCGCCCACTCAGCCGTCCCTGGAGCCTGTGGCCGCCCACTCAGCCGTCCCTGGAGCCTGTGGCCGCCCACTCAGCCGTCCCTGGAGCCTGTGGCCGCCCACTCAGCCATCCCTGGAGCCTGTGGCCGCCCACTCAGCCGTCCCTGGAGCCTGTGGCCACCCACTCAGCCGTCCCTGGAGCCTGTGGCCGCCCACTCAGCCGTCCCTGGAGCCTGTGGCCGCCCACTCAGCCGTCCCTGGAGCCTGTGGCCGCCCACTCAGCCGTCCCTGGAGCCTGTGGCCGCCCACTCAGCCGTCCCTGGAGCCTGTGGCCGCCCACTCAGCCGTCCCTGGAGCCTGTGGCCGCCCACTCAGCCGTCCCTGGAGCCTGTGGCCGCCCACTCAGCCGTCCCTGGAGCCTGTGGCCGCCCACTCAGCCGTCCCTGGAGCCTGTGGCCGCCCACTCAGCCGTCCCTGGAGCCTGTGGCCGCCCACTCAGCCGTCCCTGGAGCCTGTGGCCGCCCACTCAGCCGTCCCTGGAGCCTGTGGCTGCCCACTCAGCCTCTTTGGAGCCGCCCATTCAGTTCCCGGCATGGCTGGGGGGCAGAGACTAGAGGTCAGCATATTGGTGAGGAATGTGAGGTGGGAGGGGCTGGAGGAGACCCCATCTCCTGATTTTGGTATTGGTGTCACTGCTACGAGACACCACAAAGTCGGAGACACAGTGAGTAACACTACCTGTGATTATAGTTGCCATTTAAAGTCCCCACTACAGTTCTGAGATCAGCAGATGACCTTGATCAAGAGCACCTAAGTTGGCTGATCAAAACTCCCCCCAGCACTGCCACTCATCCCATTCCCCCGACCAAGGAGTAAGAGAAGGAAATAGAGAATACATGAAAGGGAGAGGAAAAGAGGGGGAGGAACAAAGAAAAAAGGGAGAGAAAACAAGAAAGACGGCTAGAGAGAGGGATGGGGTAAAAAAAAAAGAAAAAAAAAAGAAATTAGGATAGAGAGAGATAAAAGGGAACGAAGGGAGAACAAAGAGTGGTACATCCTAAAATGTACCATAAGGGGTTTTAATACGTACTAGTGGAAGGGACTCAGGGAGCACTAATTGTCTGTGGGTTGAGGGGCGCAAATTACTTGTCTTGCCTTGGGTGCTGACAACCCACGCTACAAAAATAATTTTACTGTTAGGGGTCCCCACAACTTGGGAAATTTTATCAAGGGGTTACAGCACTAGAAAGGTGGAGAACCACTGCTATAGAGAATGCCACAGCATAGTGGTGTTTAATAAAAAAAAATATGTTTGCTATACATACACATTCTTCTGCATTTTGTAGCTGTAAATTGTGTTCATAGTCTTGTGAATGTAATTATTGGGTTGTCAAATGTTTTGGTGATCCTTTTTCCTCAACTACCTCTTTTTTAACTTTCTGATATGGAAAAGGGGGGGCATCAAATTTTACCAACACTTTTTATTAAAAACATTACTTTTTTAAACAGCCAAAGTCAAGTTTGCATTATTCAACAGTTATTAAAAGTTATTGTTCGGTAGACTGTTCCCGACGTCATCATGCCCATAGACCTGCTCTGGACGTGAGGATGTCAGGAACAGTCCATCACTGGATCATAGGGGAACGTTTGCCTGTGGAGCGGAGGATCAAGTGAGTATACCAGCTTAGTTCTCTTCCCTAGACAAAATGAGCAGTTGACCCGTGCAGTGCGGGCACAGCCCCACTGCATGGGAAAGCTTCTTTTTTTTTAATGCCTGGAGTTGGGGTTTAGGAGCTTTGTTTATATCAGTGGCAGAGGCATACTGTGGCTGCTAATGTGTTTTGTGAAGAGAGCAATGCCTATGCATTGTAATGACAGATCACACTTTTACTCTCTCTCCCCCAACTACATTGCAAGGTCATAAAATTACATTTCATTCATCTTTGTGCACCTTCTAGTGTAGGGAGTCACAACATGTTGTGCTAAAAAAAGTAGTGCATAGCCTAATTTTTTTTAGCATGCACTACTACAGTGTGAACTGTACTCACAGTACTCAGGGCAAATTGACTTGCCTATACGTGGAGACTGCATTCGTCAATGTATATTGTGTAAATGAACCCTAAGGCTGGGTTCACACTTGTGCAGTGCGAATTCCAGCTCTGTTACCTCTGCAAAGAGAAAAGAGAGCTGTTCAGCAGATCATCTGCATTTTAGCTGCAAATTTGGTGACCTAGTAGAGGGGAGGGGGGAAGTGTAGTGAGCTGGGAGAGAAATCCTGATGAGAACTGAACACATCTGCGAATCAGATGCGTGCCCATAGAAGATAATGGGCCTGAATTTGCACCTGAACCGCACCGCAATGTCTAGAAAGCGCACACGTTTTTTGGGCAATGCGCAGTGCGAATGCATCGCACATATGTGAACCAGCCTCATTACAATCAATGTATTTTATAATGTTATGCGAATTGGATGCGGTGTAAGCCACAACCAATTCGCATAGGTGTGAACGGGGCCTAAAAGCACAACTGCTATCAAAAATAAGGTACCGGTAATAAAACAAAACAAAAAAAACAGCCCATTAAAAGAAACTGCTTTTGCTGCATAATGCAGTTTTAACTCAGAGAAGTCCACCGCAATACTTATTTCTGCCACCAGATGGCCTCAGTCTGATAGCCAACATTATTCAAGCCAACTCCTCTATGCCCAGGTCATCCTGAACCTGTCACAGCCTGTTACTGGACAGTCCAATGTGTACACAAATATGCCAATACTTGCGTTAATGCCACAGGTGACATGCACAAAGAGGGTCCAAAAGTTGAAAACAATTCTAGCCCTGAAAGGGTTAAACTCCAATAAAACCACAACCTTGCTGCTCTCACAACCAGCAGGCACTGACTGGAAACTGCAAGCACACAGGCTTTGGTGCAAAACCCTTTTATTTTTGTAATACAAAACTTGATAAAAATGAACTCACAAGCAAAGATAAATCCGATTTTTTGGATTTATCTTTGCTTGTGAGTGCATTTTTATCTATTTTTTTTATTACAAAAATAAAGGATACAACATATTAATGCTTATAATGCTGCATTAATTTGTGTCTTTGATATCTGCATAGAGCTCAGTGTTAGGTAAAAATAATCTCTGGGAATGATTTTATTCCTTAACAGTTTACCAACAAAGCTTTTCATTGTTGGCACATGCCTTTCCCTTTAATACAGCAAGGATTTTTACACTGCTTCGATTCTCATATGATGGACACTTGCCACAATAATTTATGCTCAAATTACGCAGTGTTCTGACCTTCGAGAAAACTTATATAAACAAATAAAACAAGGCATTAAAAAAATCCATACACATCCAACTGGTGTCCCTGATTCCGATGATGGAATGTTGGCAACCCTAAAGCGAGTTCACATGACTCTGATTGTTCCATGCAGTGCTGTGGGACACAACACAGAAAATCATGCAGCCGGAATCAATTGACAGCTGCGTGTCTCCAAAGAAAGTAAATTTTACAATTTTTTTTCCCCCAAGTAAGTTCAACCTCCCATCAGCGTCCAGCTATAGGAATCTGAGGATAATTGCTTTTAAACAATCAATACGGCCTGCCCAAAAATTCTTCCCCTCTGCCTAAACATTTCAGCAATTTGGAGTGAACAATGTCAAACATTCCTGCCAGCCGTGATAAGCCAAAGGAGACACTTGTGCCAAGTCAAACAGTTGGGCCTCGAAGATGAAGTGCACAACCTGAGAATGTCCAGCACTTGCACACTCACGCACACTGTGTATTTATCATTTGGTATGCAAATTATTTTCATGGAGAGTACGTATGCTGGACTGTTACTTAAAGCCAAACTCCAGCCTTACTTACAGTCTTGCAGTTGTATCGGCTACTCTCCTTATACGGAAAATGCTTAAAAAAATAAATATGGACAAAGCTTTTCTGGCCATACTGGTCTTGTGAGTCACAAGAGTGCACTTACTTTTGCTCTCCTGTGACCCAGAGTCAGCTTATAGTGGGTTAAAGCTCGCTGTCACCCGCTCCCATCCCTTCACCAGCCTGGCACTCCAGTGAGCGCCGGAGGGGCAGAGCAGAGAGCAGTGACTAATAGTCACTGCTCTCTGCTCATAGAGGATCGAGAACTAAGTGATATGTAATCATGTGACTGCTGGGGGACAGCAGCGGCATTAAGCTGATGCTGCAGTACAGAGGTTTGTGTGTATATTTTTTATAGACCCAAACTTCTCCCTAATTTCGGATTTTACAATTTGTACTAAAAGCTGCAGAAAGTTAGAGTCTGCCTCATTACATGCCTGGTGGACATCCAGCATCATCTAGCTCTATACTCTTAAGCTTTACTGACCCTGACCCGCGCCCACCCCTCTTATTTATTGGATTTGTAGTTCTTTCAATCATGGAGGCTCATTATCACATGTGGGCTTCATCTAGGGTGGTCTGCATGCAAATTCAGCCTGCCTAGGAACGCCCCACCCTCCAGACTGATATCCACCCATAAAAGGCATGTTGGAATTTGCTTAAAAGAGAAGTTTAGGGTTAGGGCTAGGTGGATGCAGCATTGATCTGATGTTGTATCTGTCCCCTGCCTCCTCTGTAGTGAGAACTGAGTGATCAAAAACCGCTGATCGCTCAGTTCTCCCCTTCGCTCTGAGCAGAGAGCTGAGACTGTCAGTCAGTGGCTCTCTGCCCTGTCCCTCCAGAACTCACTGGATCGCTGGGCTGTGGAGGGGGTGGGAGGGGCTGACTCAGGCTCTCGGGGGATGCTGAGATGCTGATCCAGGCTTCTGGGTGGATACTGAACATATGGTCAGGATTTTTTCAGAGCCTGGACCGGCTCTGTGACGTCAGCGGACTTTCGTCTGCTGTAAGCTGAAACCGGATCATAGGAGTGCACAAACTGCACTCCTGTGATCCATAGGAGAAGTATGGCCAAAAATATAATTTTTTGTACTCACCGTAAAATCTTTTTCTCTCTCGTCCATGGACGGACACAGCTCCATATATCTTGACATGTGGGTTATGTTCCTGTTCATAAGAGAGGACTAGGCAGAACATGTTAGTTATCTTAAAACATGTAACTTTAACAGAGTTGAACAGCCCCGCCCAGGGGGAGGTCCATCCATACATAACCCTCCACCCTGCAGTCAGCAATCTCAGTTCGTAGAAAAGCAGTACAAACTAAAAAACGAGGGGTGGGTGCTGTGTCCATCCATGGACGACAGAGAAAAGGATTTTACGGTGAGCACAAAAAATCCTATTTTCTCTTTTCGTCCATGGACGGACACAGCTCCGTAAATCTTGACATGTGGGACGTCCCCAAGCAGTGTCAGAAAAAACGAGGGGTGGGAACAGCATCAAAAGAAGACTTAACTTCTCCCCAAACAAACAGAGCTCCTCAATGGAGGAGTTGCAACCTCAACCGCCTGCAAAACCTTGCGGCCAAAGGAAGCATCCGAAGATGCACTCACGTCAACCTTGTAAAACCTTGAGAAAGTGTGAACAGACGACCAGGTCACCGTCTTACACACCTGTGAGACAGATGCTAGAGGTCGGAAAACCCAGGAGGCACCAATTGCCCTGGTTGAATGTGCCGCGTCAGGAAAGGGAGCTGCCCGTCCCTTAAGGGCATAGGCCTGGATTACGGTCTGCCTGATCCACCTAGAAATGGTGGCCGATGAGACCGCCAGGCCCTTCTGCGGACCAGACACCGACACAAACAGTGAGTCAGACTACCGTAACGGAGCCGTAGCAGACAGGTACACCCGTAGGTCACGTACCACGTCTAAAGAATGTAGCGCAAACTCCTTGGGATGCGACGGCCGAGGACACAAGGACGGAAGCACAATGGCCTTGTTTAGGTGAAAAGCCGAAACTACCTAAGGAAGGAATGAAGGTCGCGGCCGTAGCACCGCTTATCCTTATGGAGGACCGAGTAAGGTGACTTGCAAGACAAGGCCGCCAATTCAGAAACCCTTCTGACCGATGGAATGGCAACTAGAAAGGCAACTTTCTGAGAAAGCGTTGAGAGGAATCTCCATGATGTCCTCAAAGGGTGGTTCCTGAAGTACCGAGAGCACTAGATTCAAGTCCCACGGAGAAAGCGGTGGTCAAATCGGGGGAACCACGTGTCGGACCCCCTGCACAAACATACTTACCAGTGAGTGAGCCGCCAGGGATCGTTGGAAGAAGACAGCCAAGGCTGAAATCTGCCCCTTAATAGTGCTTAAGGCAAGTTTCAGATCCACTCCGCGCTGTAAGAACAGCAGGATCCGAGAAACCGAAAATGCCCGTGGGCGCTAGGCCATCTCTTCACACAGAGGTGTAGGCCTTCCAAGTGCGATGGTAGAACATCCGGGAAGAAGATTTCCGGGCCCTCAACATGGAGGAGATTACCGAATCCGACAGGCCTCGGTCCCTTAGTACCTGGCTTTCAATAGCCATGCCGGTAAAGTCAGGGACTGTAAAACAGGATGAAGTATGGAACCTTGAGACAGAAGGTCCGCCCGCATTGGCAGCCACCAGGGAGCGTCAGCTACCAGTCTCACGAGGTCGGCGTACCAGGGACGCTGGGACCAGACTGGGGCGATTAGAATCACCAGAATCCCCTCGGCCCCCACTCTGCGGAGCAGACGAGGAAGAAGTTTCAGTGGGGGGGGAGGGAGGCATAAATCAGCCGATACTGACCCCATGGAGCCACCAACGCGTCCGACGCGTCTGCCCAGGGATCCCTGGACCTGGCCACAAACCTTGACACCTTGCGATTGAGTCGAGAGGCCAGGAGATCCACAACTGGTCTGCCCCATTTCTGACAAAGTAATTGAAACACCTCCGGGTGTAACGACCATTCCCCTTGGTTCAACATCTTGCGACTCAGATAGTCCACCTGCCAGTTCTCTACGCCCGGATGTAAACACCCGATAGAGCCGGCACGCTCCTTTCGGCCCAACTTAGGATGTGAGCGACTTCCGACGCTGCGGCCAAGCTCCTTGTTCGTCCCTGATGGTTGACAGAAGCCACCGCCGTGGCGTTGTCCGACTGGATCTTGACCAGACGCCCTTGAAGTCTCTGCGACCACTTGGAGAGGCACAGTCTGATCGCTCGAAGTTCGAGGACATTGATCGGCAGGCGATATTCGTCCGGAGTCCAGCAACACTGGGCGGACTGGACCCCCCAGACTCCCCCCCAAACTGTGAGGCTGGCGTCCGTCGTGATCACAGTCCCATGGAAAGAAAGGAATGACCTCCCAGACTGAAGAGTCGGGGATATCAGCCACCCACTCAGGGAAGCCTTGACCAGGTGACTTACCTGAATCCAGAGACAATGGAGATCTGTTCCATTTGGACAGGATCTCCTCCTGCAATACTCGAGTGTGGAATTGGGCACACGGTACTGCCTCGAAGGAGGCCATCATGAGGCTCTGAACTCCCATGCAAAAAACGGAGAGACAACCATTTGCGGGATGCTAACAATTGCACCGCCGACTGGAGTATCTGCAACTGCTCCAAAGGAAGGAAGACCTTTGCCTCCGAGGAGTCCAGGATCAAGCCTAGGTACTCCAGACGTTGAGTCGGTACCAACACCGACCTCTGCATGTTTAGTACCCAACCAATTTCCCGGAGGGTCTGACTGGCTATAGACATGTCCTCCTCTTAATTCTGAGCCAGAAGCAGCTCTCAGAAGAAGATCGTTCAAGTAGCCCACGATAGCAATGCCTCGCTGTCTCAGCAAAGCCAGATCAGGGCGAGCCCCTTGTTAAAACTCTTGGTGCTGACGCTATTGCAGAAGGGGACATGCAAGTATGCGTCCTTGATGTCCAGGGACACCAGAAAATCCCCCGGATGGAGCGCAACAACCGCCGTGTAATTCCATCCTGAACTTTCGCACCCTCACAAAGGTATTGAGGGCCCTGAGGTCCAAGATTGGACAGACACCGTCCTTCCTTGTGACCACCAACAGATTTGAATATAATCCCTGAAACCTTTCCACCAGGGGCACAGGTAAAATTACTCCGCACTTGAGCAAGTCTTGTACTGCTCCCATCAAAGCAGACCGACGAGCCGGAAGGAGAGGAAGATTTGAGGGAAAGATCTATTTGGTGGAAAAGAAGAAACTATCTTGTACCCCAAAGTGACCACCTCGCAGACCCACTGGTCAGAGAGCAAGAAGGTCCACCGAGCTGCAAACACGCTAAGCCGTCCCCCCACCCCTGTGTCGGGCGGGGGCAAAATGTCATGCGTTAGCAGGCTTGTTAGCCTGCTCATTCGACTTACGCACCCAGGGACGCATCTGTCCCCCAGCTGGAGCCTTGTCAGTCTGGGAGGATCTGCCGGCTGACCCTGACTAACAAAAATACAGCTTCTGCGCAGAATAGGAGGCCCTGGCCAACGGCGCAGCTCCTTCCCCTTAAAGGACTGCGGGAGGTACCAAAAAGCCTCTGAAAGGCAATCTGCCAGAGCTCTTTTTGGATGCTTGGTCAGCGGACCAGCATGTCAGCCAATCAGGCGGTGCAGTACCACAGCAGATACAGAGGCTCTGGAAATCAAGGGGGCCGCACTGTGTATGTTTTTACTGTGGCCCCGACAGCGCGCATGTCTTTGGAGTGTGGGAGGAAACCAGAGCACCAGAAGGAAACCCACGCAGACACAGGGAGAACATGCAAACACCAGGCAGATGGTGTAGGGGTCCGGGTTCGAACCAATGACCCTCTTGCTGCCAGGTGAGGGAGTTAACCACTACACCACTGTGCTGCCCCCCAGAGTGGCATCACAGACATACACAAAGCCCTGTACCATTAGGTCAGCCAGCCTTACGCACTCTGGAGGAAGCTGATGCTCCTCTACTGTCTGTTGCAAAATCCTTGCCAATTCAGTGAATGTTTGAGACACCAAAGTCGCAGCCAATATAGGTCGCAACGCTGACCCCAGCATGGTGAACCTGGAGCGGGTCACAGATTCGAACCACCTATCAGAAGGGTCCTTAAAGGCAGGGGTTCCCTACCAGGAGAGTGGTTACATTATGTTCCACGACCGGAGGAGAGGCCCATTTTTTTTTTAAAAGGCACTCCCCAAAAGGATAACGGACCACCATGCGCTGAGGAACCACAAAGGATCTCTGTGGCCATTCCCATTCCTTATCTATGAACTTTCAAAGAAAGTAAATAAGGAAAAAAACTTTCACAAAGCGGTCAGATTTGTGTGACCCAAAGGAGACAGACCCCTCTGCGGAAGTCCCAGCTGCACCTACCATACTCATAAGTGCCCTGTCTAGCACTCTCCAGAAGATTGCGGGGGGAGGGGGCACTTTTTTACCCCCCTTAGACCTGCACGCCGTTTCTACCCTGGCAACAAATAATTCCAGGACTGTCGACAGTGTATCCATGGAAAACGCAGGTGCAGGGCAATTTAGGGGAGGAAAGATCACATACTGACTCCACTAACACCCACTGACAGCCCTCAGGGACCAAGCGAAAAACACTTAAGAAGTCCACCCTCCTTGCTTGCTGCACTGACCAGGGGGGTAACCCAGGGGACTCACCACCCAGAGGGAGACCGCTCAGCACCGCTGCCCGCCTTGTATACACGGCCCGTGTGTGATGAAAAAAACTGAGGAGAATGAGCTGTGCGACGTACAGAAAGCCAGTGCTAGAGGCCAAAACCCACTCCAAAATGGCTGCCAGACGCCTCAGATAAAAAGGGCGCGGACCACAAGAAAATGGCCGCCCGCAATACCGACCTGCGCCACAGCGCGGCAACGACAAAATGGCCGCCAATGGAAATTTTAAGAGAGAAAACAGACACTAAAAATGGCGTCCGAGCCCCGGGATGTGGAAGAGAAGGCCGTGCAGAGACTTCCCAGGAAACAGACCCTCCCCCTCACAGAAAGCGGACCCCGGCGCCCCACAGGGACTCGGAGCCCACCCCCCACAGGTACACCCCAGTCGCAGCGGGCCCTAGGGCAGGAGGGGAAAGGGCGACAGAGAGCAGGGAAATGGAGGACAGGAGAATCCCGTAATCCCAGGAATTCCCAGCTGTTCCATCCTGCCGAGACAGGAGGAACCATACTTGCCCGTCCTTGCGAGGACATGCTGGCGCATCCCTGACAGACCCACAACCGATGGTACAGAGTAGCCGTCGGCCCGGTCCACTGTGAGTGAGACAGCAAGCAGCCCAGTGATATGTGGACCCTGGAGCATGTGCTCACCGGCCACCCCTGGAGCCATGGGGTACGTTGTGGCAGAACCAGCGCGCAGCGAAGGAATGGCACGCTCGATGGCCGGAACTGTGAAGACTACAAGGATCTATAATATCCAGCCTGTCGCCCAGCCGGCAGTTGATAGAAGATATCACAAAAAAATATAATAAAAAATTCTTCAGGACTCTGGGCCCAAAGGGAGCCACGTCCTCCTCTGCTAGGCAGAAAAAAACTGAGGCTGCTGACTGCAGGATGGAGGGTTATGTACGGAGGGACCGCCCCCTGGGCGGGGCTGTTCAACTCTGTTAAAGTTACATGTTTTAGGATAACTAACATGTTCTGCCTAGTCCTCTCCTATGAACAGGAACATAACCCACGTCAAGATTTATGGAGCTGTGTCCGTCCATGGACCAAAAGAGAAAAAGCTTTGGCCATACTTCTCTTTTAACTTTTCTAATGTGCTTGATGAAGCACATTGAGATATAGTCCAACATGTACCTACCTGCTTATTCTCTGTAATGTTGCTTATATTTGAAAATATACATCCACGTTTATATGTACCTATTCTTTTTTATATCATGACATATATATTGTTCATTGTGTCAACTCTTAACTTGAATATGGAATAAAAGATGTAGAATTTTATGTAAAGTCATATTAACCTTTTTCTCTTGGCGCAACTCTAAAAAGTCTCATGGGGACAGTTGTCTTGGATCTATGGATCGACTTCGGTACAACCATCCTGCCCATAGATGGATTGAAATGTGTCAGGTTCCTGCTAAGCGGGCCAAATTTCGATCTGTCTAAGGTTGGCTTGAAGTGTTTGTTAAGGTAAAAAAAAAAAATTCTATAGTTCCCTCCGATATATAAAATTAAGCTCCGCAGTGCATGTAATTTATAAAAATATGCGGTATATTAGCATACTGCAGAGCACCGTTCGGCACTCTGCTGACTGCCTGTTGCACTCCTCCCCTCGATGGGATAGCTGCAGGGAGAGGTGCTGGGAATCCCCCGCTGACGTCAGCCGAGAAGAGGAGAGGAGGAGACCGGCAGGCAGTCATCTGAGCACCAAACGGCACTCTGAAGTAAGCTATTATACCGCATATTTTTATAAATGACATGCACTGCAGAGCTTACTGTTCTATATCAGAGGGAACTATAGAAAAAAAAAATTAAATTTAGAGCAGGAGGGGAGGATCAGGGAGCAAACACTCGAGAGGGGAGGGGGGGAGAGGACAGAGGGAGACACAGACACAGGAGAGCAGGCTGCAGGATGTTGGAGGCACGTACTGGTAACTCCGTTGTCAGGGCTCAGCAGTCCTGATAGATTGGACTCAGCGCAGAGAAGGGAGGGTAGAAACTGGCAGGATCAGCCAGGTATTTCAGGTGATACAGGGGGCCAAATGACAAAACACAAGCACTGTGTTGTATAACATGCGTTAAGGGAACCAGGATTACATTTTTTTTTGGGTTAACAAACACTAAATTAATTCTCTATTTGTCCTAGTAACCTGACAAAATGATAGGAAATGCTAAATTTTAGAGTTGGCACCAGAACAAGAGGTGACGGCAATCTTCCAATAAGAACATTTGTTCTGGTGACAACTGTGAAAGAGGAGAATTCCCCTCATTATGAAGAGATATCTTCTCATTTTTTGGGGGGGGTTTCCAGGAGGAGAAGTGAAAGGAAACCCACATAAAAGGGCACAAACAGCGAAAAATAAACAAACTGTTTTTGATTTCCTGACTCTATTGACAAAATCCAGCGATGAATCCAAAAAATTAAGAAAAGCAAATTTTTACAAGCATCTAGTACCAGAAACCTTGGCAGGTAAAGAAGCATTTGGATCCCATTAAAATGGTAATGGTGCATGCAGCAGTTAAATTCTGACCACATTCTACAATTTTTGATTGCTACAATGCACTCAGTGGCTCAATACGGTTTCTAATGGACCTATTCAATCTGAAAAGAATTGTGAGCAAGTCAACAATCGCTACTTCTCGCAAGAAGTCAGCTACAATATATTTCTTCTGTACTAAAAGATGCAGAAGGCCAGTAATTTGTGGAGTGCAGTACCTCGTTCCTCTGAAGCCATTTAAAAGCTGCCAATATCCTGGCAAACTTCACAGGCTTTTGTAGAAGTAGCTCCAGGGAAAAGAGATGAACCACAGGTGAGGTCAGCACAGACAGTACTTTAGTGAATGTTGAGCTGTGAACAGACTGCAAAGATCAGTTTAATGGGAGGAAGGAATAAAAACAGACTGTCAGGTATAGCAATATAAAGCTGGTTGACTGCTGGAGATCCTGCGGGCCGTCTTTTTCCTGCAAACACAGATCTGTAATATCAAATCCCTATAATCTAATCAAAACATATATAGTTTAGTAAAATATAAAGGAAGGGCCAATGGGAGTTTAAACTGCAGTCAAATACAGCAAGCAGAATAATCGTAGAATATTAGAATTTAGTGAGTCATGAGCCATTGTCTGGGGATGCATTCGAACAGGCTTCATGAATCAACTACCTACACTAATACAATATGGCAGCTAACACTGCAATCCGACTCAAACCATCTCCCTGAGCTTCGTATGTGTCACTAACATCCACCTTCCCATAGGTTCAGAACCTCGTCCAAACACGGCAGTCCATGGAGCCCATGTCAGAGGACAATTCCAAAGCGCAGTTTTTAGCACCAAGCTCCCTTTAGTCCCTGGTAGTTGTCACGACTACTAATACTTTTGCAGAATAATTTCACTGCTGTGAAAGCTGTCAGGCACTAGTAGAAGCACATGTACTAAAATGATGGTACTGTATATAATAGTCTTCTTCTGCAGGATCCATGGCATCTGCTTTTTGGATACCAAACCCTTACACTGAAATCAAAGAGCCCTGCTTTGCACCCACGTGAGTGCAATGCTTTCCAGGCTCCTAAAAAAAAAAAATTGGAAATGAACATCTTTGTTACCTGCAAAAAAAAATGTGCATTTATTATTTCTTAAGAGGTGAACTTATCCTTTAATTTATAGGTTTGGGCATTCTGGGAGGGTCAAGTTCATAGTCCATAGACGCTGAGTGTATGACTTGGCCCCGCCCCCCGGGTGGCCACGTCATTGGATTTGATTGACAGCAGCGGGAGCCAATGGCTGCGCTTTTATGAATCTATCCAATGAAGAGCTGAGAAGCCGCGGAGAGAACGATGCGGGAGATCGTGCCCATGGAAATTCTGGGCTCAAGTAAGTAAAACGGGGGGGCTGGGGACCCGGACACAGCAAGGTGTTTTTTCACCTTAATGCATGGGATGCATTAAGGTGAAAAAACATGAGGATTTACAACCGCTTTAAATATAAAGTGTTACGAAACCCAGGACCCTGCATTTACTATATCTGGTCTCCCACAGTACACAGAACATGGAAATGCAATTATTTTAGTAAATATAAACTGCTAAATAAATTTTTCTCATCTGCACTATAAAGCAGTCTTGTGACTTCTAAAAGCGCCTGGTTAAAGCTTGTGGGAGGAGTTTTCATACTACATTAGCTGTCCTATCAGAATGCAGGACCCCTGACACTCTCTGTCTGGACAGTGCTAATTATGTGCACTCTCCCAAAAAAAAAAACTTCTCTAGCAATACACACTAAACTGAGCATGTGCAGCCTGACTCCACTAACTCTGTCTTATCTGGAGATGTTTTGGGTACAATGCAAGAAGAGGAGGATTTGTGCATACAGGATCAAACAGCCTTTTTACACAATGCGGAGGATTAACCCCTTAGGTTCCACAGTGAGTATAACAAACATGCTATTTTGTATATACGGACTGATTTTACTGTTGTAGGTTTAGTAACACTTTAACCATTTCCTGCCAGGTCTATAGCAAAATGACAGTGGGCGGTGGTTCATATTACGCGGAGGGCATGCAGCGCAGCAAATCGGTGTTGCGGCGTGTCAGTTTGACACACTGGAACACCGATCTCGGTAAAGAGTCTCTGACGGTGACTCTTTACCATGTGATCAGCTGTGGCTGTGTCCAATCACAGCTGATCACAATGTAAACAAGAAGAGCTGTGTATCGGCTTTTCCTCACTCGCGTCTGACAGACGTGAGTAGAGGAGAGCCGATCGGCTGCTCTCCTGACAGGGGGGTCTGCGCTGATAATCAGCTGATTATCCCCCCCCCCACCCGAGGATGCCCACACAGGACCACCAGGGATGATCACCACTAATGACCATCAGGTATGGCACCCATGGCCACCAGGGATGCCAATCTGTGGCCAAAGATTATGCCAATCAGTGCCCATCAGTAATGCCTGCCAGTGCCTCCTTTACAGTGATGTCCATCAGTGCCCCCCAGTAGTGTCCAGTGCTACCTATCAGTGCCACTCCTAAGTACCCATCAGTGCAGCCTTTCAGTGCCACCTATGAGTGCCCATCAGTGCCACAGATCAGTGTCCATCATCAGTGCCACCTCATTAGTGCTGTCTTATCAGTGCCCATCAGTGAAGGAGAAAACTTACTTATTTGCAACATTTTATAACAGAAACTAAGAAAAACTATTATTTTTTCAAACATTTTTAATTTTTTTATTTGCTTGGCAAAAAATAAAAACCCCAGGAATTGATCAAATACCACCAAAAGAAAGCTCTATTTCTGGGAACAAAATTATAAAAATTTAGTTTGGGTACAGTGCTGCATGACCACGCAATTGTCATTTAAAAAGCGACAGCGCTGAAAGCTGAAAATTGGCTTGGGCAGGAAGGGGGGGAAGTGCCTGGTAATAAAATGGTTAAGGTAAGCTGGGAATAATAACTGTCACGGTTACTTGGGCTATCAACCTGTCAAACCATCCTATGCCCTATGTAATAACTGACCACATGTGCAGCACCATGGTAACTGCAGATCAAACAGAGGCTAAGATGGCAGCTACCATGGCTGTAAAGGATAGGAGGGTTTAATTCTGCTTTTACTGTGGATTTTCGTAGCAAGTTCAGAGGCGAATTGCAAGTAAAAAAAAAAAAGAATTCTTATGGCCTCAAATGCCAGGAAATGCAAGAAAACTTGCATTTTCTGTGCGTTTAACTGTAATTTTTAGGTTGGTGACAGGGTCTCTTTAATGCACAGAACCTAAATGCACCAAATCTAAATATTTTTGTTCCTCCCCAATGTGATAAAGTGACCCTCCCTGCTCTTTTGACCTCCTTAGTTCCACCTTTTTGTTTTAGGTGTTTTCGGCCTTTTATGTCCATAGTTGGCACAGATGTGTCTATATTAAATGCAGCCTAGGATACGTTTACAGTCACAAACACTTCAGATTTGCCAGGTTGGTAGAAAACATCCCTGAAATCTTTATAATTAGTAAAACTAACAGAATGGAAGGAAATGTCAGGGTTAATAACCAGCATCCAGCACATACGTCAGCAGCGAGTCCCTGGTGTTACTCCTGGTAACACGCTGCGATTACTAAGCAAGACTATTTATAGCCCAAGTTTCTCCTCTTCATTACAGTGATGATCAGTTCTGCTTTACGTCAAGGACATCACTCTGCACACAGGTAAAATAGAACTGCAAGCATTCGAAAATAACACCCGGCTATGAATAAACACAATGGGAAGTGCTTCGATGACACAAGATGCTGACCTGGTATTTTACATAACGTCACATTCAGAATGAAGGCATTCAGAATTCGCAGTTCTGCGTCACAGCAGGGTTTTCATTGATTGCAAAGATACAATCAAAAAGAATGATCTAGTTCAATAAAGTGATGCAAAAGCAAATAATTATTGGACAATGCGACGCCTGGTAAATCAATAAACAGGCCATGACACCCTAAACAGACATTTTACACTGGTTGTCTGAATTACCTGCAACAAGAAAACATGGGCCCACCTCCATCAGGCGATCTCCGTACTGCAATGTAAAATGCAACGACTGAGACCACTTTTTTTTTTTTTTTGTTCCATAAAGTGAGACCACTTTTAATGGGTGTGGCAGCTAGTGGACATGGAAACGCAAAGAAGCCTAAAAGTCATAAAAATATCTGCCTGAAGCTGCAAAAGACTAATGCCGCATACACACGACCATTTTTAATGACGAGAAAAATGAAATTTTTAAAATGGTCATTAAAAATGATCGTGTGTGTGAAAAATGGGCAAGAAAAAATTGGAACATGCTCTAATTTTTCTCGTCATTTTTCACATCGTCGTTTTTCTCGTCATGAAAAACGGACGTGTGTGGGCTTTAACGACGTGAAAAAAAATGCGCATTCTCAGAATCAAGTATGAGCCGGGGGCGCTCGTTCGGAATGGAGATAGCACATTCGTCACTGTAATGGACTGAAAAGCACGAGGCTGAAAAGCGCGAATCGTCTCTCAACAAACTTTAC
Source organism: Rana muscosa (assembly GCA_029206835.1). Lineage (NCBI taxonomy): Eukaryota > Metazoa > Chordata > Amphibia > Anura > Ranidae > Rana > Rana muscosa. Next base: position 222,991,316 of record CM055122.1, read on the forward strand.
CAACATGAAGGGTGGCGCCATCCGAATGGAACTTCCCCTTTATAGTGCCGTCGTATGTGTTGTACGTCACCGCGCTTTACTCAAACATATTTTTCCACGATAGTGTGTAGGCAAGGCAGGCTTGAGAGGAAACACGAAAAATCACGTCGAGAAAAATGCCGTTTTTTTCAATGACATTAAAAACGGTCATGTGTATGCCGCATAAGGCTGGCCATAAATGGATCAAATCTTGGCCGGTGCAGCAGGAACCAGCCGAGATTCAAACAGTGTGTGGGCAGGCTGAATGTACTAAGTTGATCAATCGATCAACTTGGGTACAACACAAGATTCAGTTGCGATTACTGCTAGCAGCTGCTATAGCCTAGCTGCTAGCAATAATAATGGTCTTCTATCGGCGGGGATGGCTTCCCCTACCCTGCTGCCGGGAGCAGAAAATTGCTCGGTAGGAGGGATTCCCCTGTCAGCACTATCTGTGTTGATGGGGGAATCATGCAAATTTCTTTCCTGCAACCTGTGGTTGCAGGAAAGAATTATGCACCGTCTATGGCCTGCCTAAAGCCTGGTACACACTAGTAGTTTTTTTTTTTTCGTTCAACCCAGCAGGCTGAATGAACAAAACGTGAAGAGCACAGGAGGAGCTGTTGTACTAACTATCCAATGTTAGTACAGTGCTCTCCCCTGCTGTGCCATTGTGTTCTGACAGGGGGACTGCCTAGGAGTTTGTAAAACGTCCAGTGTGCATGAGGCCTAAAATATCAGCTTCAGATGAAGAGACCATTTATTAATATGACACAAGGTGCACACTAAAGATAAACGTCCTTCCTACTAGGCCTAATCACATCTCTGTGTTTAATGCACAGGTTTGCCATTGTTTTAAATGGTACTAGTTTACATCTGCGTATGTGTAGACATGGGGTGTTTCATTTTTTGATGCAGCGGCTAGCATTATAAGGCCTATTAATAGTAATGGCATTACAACAAATTGCACGATTGTTAATAACACACATAAAAATGTATGATCACAAGCAAAGCACAGAATGGTGGGAAACCAGCCTATATGGTTTTAACATGAATATTCAGATTAGACAGGTAAAAAATTGACTGCACTGGGATTAATGGTCTGTGATGATCTGAATGGAGAAGGGGATTACTGTATCATTGCCAATATTGCAGATTGTACTAGATTACAGCAATCCCCAAACCATACTGAATGGAAGACTCAAACATATTAAACTGACAAACTATGATCTCTGCCTGAAGTACAGGTCCCTGCCCACTAGTATGTATACTCCATCTGACAGGCTATAGTAAATTCATTCAGATATGGCTTAGGGGGACATGCTTTAATAAATAGTCCAAACCAGTGATGCCCACCGTGGTAGAAGGTTGCACCACTGCAGATCTATCCCGAATGTCTTCCTGGCCGGTTCTTGCAGCCCAGATACATGAGATTTCTAAAAAAGGGTTGGAAAAAGTACTAATGCTATGTATAAAATTGATCTGGGTGGTTGACATAATTCTGTTTCTTGTAACTCTGATTTACACCAAAGGTCTTCAGTTGCCGTTTGAGCAGTGCTGGGCTATTGGCGTGTTCCCGCACCTTAAGGGTCTATTCACACCAGCTGTGGTGTATTAAACGTATATGCGTTGGTTCTTGTATAATTGTGCATTTCGCTTAAAGCGGACCTTCAGTCATTTTTTTTACCTTCCCATCTATTACATTTTCTGCCCTTGTTGTTTTAACTTTGGATAGTAAAAGATTTTTTTTTCTGCCAGTAAATACCTTATACAGCCCACTTTGTTTCTTGTCTGGTAAAAAGCCTAGGGTTATGACATCATGCACGGGGGGGGGGGGGGGGGGGGGTGAGTCATAAGAGGGCCAATGAGAGCTGCAGGGCTGCAGAGCTGGAGGTGTGCCTCTGTGTAAATCCAGGAAGTGTAACAGGCAGCAGCTTCAGCTGCCCACAGTTAAAATGGCTGCAGCCAGACTTCGTGGAGGGAGATTTCTGGAGCATATTTGGCAAGTACAGAATCACAGTATATATAAAATAATATGCAAAGTGGTTGGAGGGAAGCTTCAGAATGGCAAAGATGTTTTTATTATAAATTAAGTGAGCAGACTGCAGTTCCTCTTTAAGCAGCCCATGCATTTGAAAGGGATGCTCAATGTACCATGGACCAAAAATTGTGGATGCTGCTTTTTCTGCAGCGCATATCGTCATTGTGAAGAAGTGTTGGGGGGCCATTCAGAATGAACAGCACCACATCACATCAATGCACATTACCAGTGCTTCTTGTTGGAAAAAAGCCCATAAGAGATTATGGGTTAAATCCAAGACATACCTACCTTCAATTTATTCATTATTACATTTATATATCCCAAGATAGAAAGAAGTTCTGTTAGACTGGCGTTCGAGACCACAGAGAGGCCTTGGCATGACAGTTTGTCAATAAATTTGCATTAAAAACAGAGGCTTTTATTGAATACATTTGCAAACTGATAAAGCAGTTAAGACCATCTAAGTATTTTTATATATCTATTCATTGGTATATTACTCTGGGCATTATGGGCCAGCCCTCTGGGCATCATGTCTGATTCGCTTTAAGGCCTTTTCTCATAAAATGTTCTTGGAGGTAGGTCACCAGGTCCATCATCAACCCTCCACAATTGTTCAGTTCAGAATTGGTATGTGGATTGTGATAACACATGGTCAGAGTATTTGTACACATATACCGGGGCTAATTTAGATAGGAGCCAATTACCTACCAGCAAGTCTTTGGAGTGTGGGAGAAAACTGGTGCACCCAGGGAAACCCATAGGAACACAGGGAGAGTATGCAAACTTTGTGCAGATAGTGTCCTGGCAAGATTTAAAGGGGTTGTAAAGGTTCGTTTTTTATTTTCTAAATAGGTTCCTTTAAGCTAGTGCATTGTTGGTTCACTTACCTTTTCCTTAGATTTCCCTTCTAAATGTTTTTTTTCTTTGTTTTTTTTGTCTGAATTTCTCACTTCCTGTTCCTCCTCAGTAAGCTGTTCAGTAAGCTGTTCCGGCTGACTCCACACCACTCGGATGATGGTGTGAAGTTTAGTGAGGAGAAACAGGAAGTGAGAAATTCAGACAAAGAAAAAAAACATTTAGAAGGGAAATCAAAGGAAAAGGTAAGTGAACCAACAATGCACTAGCTTAAAGGAACCTATTTAGAAAATAAAAAACAAACCTTTACAACCCCTTTAATCCAAGGACCTCAGTGCCTAAAGGCATAACCAGTAAGCCACTGTGCTAATCTTAGACCTTGACTAGCAGGCACTTTACTTATGCTAGGTAGAAATTACCAGCGTGATTGCCATTTTTATTTTGCTGAAATGAGTAACAGTAACGCAAGGATAGGGAGCCAGTAAGTTCAGTGCAAAAGCCAGCAGGCACTTTGCAGAGCCAATAAACATGGGCATCGAGAAAAAGCCAAAGCAATTTGGTTGCCAGCTTTTATTTTTCAGGCACATTTTCATGTGCCACAACTGCATATCAAATACTTTTAATTGCATGAGAATTCAAGTGACAAGATACCAAAGTATGCAAAGTATTAATATCTCATAGTAGAACAATGTAATAGAACATCAAATACAGAACCTTAAATGTTGTGCCCAGTTTTGTACAGCCATATGGTGATCGAAGGGTACTATCTAGAAAAAATAGGGTATGATCAAACCTCCCACGGATAATTTACTTTGAGATATCAGCATCAACCATTAGCAGTTAAAGTTTGGGTTGAGTGACACCACACATCCTATATCTTCTAGTATTAGCAAGGACAACCCCTATTCTCATATATTACTATCAAGGGCATGTTTACCATTAAAACTACACTTAACTTAAAAATTTGTGTACATCGTATTTGTTTTGAGTGTGGAGTACAGAGATTAGCAAGACGTTTACTTCTTAAAAAGTCTGAAGCCTCGTACACACGGCCGAGATTCTCGTCGAAAAAAACATGTTGTTTTTTTCGACGAGATTCTTGGACAAGAAACTTGTCCCGGCCGAGTGTACACATGCTCGATTCAAAGAACCTGCGGTTCTTTGAATGGAGCGTACGCGGTGACGTCATCGACTACCACGAGCATGCGCTCGTCACATTCGATGCCGTCGCCGCCATCTTGGTATACCCTACCTATGCCTAGGAAGCTACCGCGCATGCGTCAAATTCATTTTGAACATGCGCGGGCTTCCGGGAGGACAGGTAAGTGTACACACACTCACTTTTCTCGTCGAGAAACATGCCGACGAGAATCTCAACGAGAAAATAGAGAGCAGGTTCTCTATTTTCTCGTCGAGATTACTTGTCGGTTTTCTTGACGAGAAACCATACACACGAACGAGTTTCTTGGCAAGACATCTCTGCCAGCAAGTTTCTTGCTGGTTCTTGCCGAGAAACTCGGTCGTGTGTACGAGGCCTAAGAAGCTTGGGAAATCTAAGAACAAGGCTATACATATCACCCAAAAGTGAGCCCAATGCTCAAATATTCACTGAAAACAAGCATCAACATATCAAACACATTTTCATACATTGGGGCAACTGCTATATGACATAGGGTTATACATGATATATAGAAGACATACAAAATATCTAGCTCAGCATTAGAACCTAAAAAGACAGGAACATTACAGTTACTAAAGCATTTTCAAACTTTACTCCATACGCAATTCTCTTTGACTCAGGCATTTAAATATTGGGTTTATTAATAATGGATCATGAACATCTAGCTGAATGTTCTCCCCCATACCCAGCATTACCGGGTATTTACTAAGGTGTAATGCAATGGAAGGGGAGCATGGCAAAAGGCAAGTATCAGTAGGTGAGGGGTTATACTTTAAAGAGAACCTATCATTTTGTCCTGAAAAGACAAAATGGTAGAGTCCTTATAAGGATTGACAAAAAGGCATGGCAGCTGGCTAGACAAGCATCGACTTTCTTTACTTAAGTCAGTAGTTATTAGGCCTTGAGCTTTAGCAAGCATAATGCCGCGTACACACAACCATTTTTCTCGTCGGGGTAAAATTTAATTTTTTCTCTTAGACGAGAAAAACGACCGTGTGTGGGCTTTTCATCATTTTTCCCCGACGAGAAAAACTGCATGAATCACGACGAGAAAAATTCACGGCATTTTTTCTCCGCTGCAGTTTTCCCATAGGGAAACACTGCCAGGGAGCCTACACATGGTGGTTTTTCTCGACCAAGAGAAAAAATGTCATGAAAACTGGCCGTGTGTAGGGGACCAAGCCGGTCCTCGTTTTTCATGTCGATTTTCTCTGCTGTGTTTTCACCGTCGAGAAAATCGAACGTGTGTACACGGCATTAGAGTGGTGTGTGCGGCAAGCTTTTGAAAAGCATTTAGGCAAACTTCAAGAATCTTTCTGATGCTTTCAAAGCACCAGCTAGTTTCAGTATGGGGATGGCACAGATCTTAACAAGAGTTCTGTCACTTCAAAAAGGCTGATAGCAAGCTTCAGCAATACTTATGGAAAGCCTGCTGAAACCTCCAGGACAGTCAACAACCCAATTAGGATCTGTGTTTAATACCCTCATGGTGGAACCAAAGTCTTTTAAAGGCTTAACAAGTCCACATAAAATTGACGAAAGCTTTACTAATACTTTGTGAAAGCTTGCTATGCACACACCTTTATACAAGCTGAAGGCCGTGTGAACAAGGCCTTAGGCTGAGCCAAACACTGTTAGATTTTTTCATTCAGCCAGGGAGATGAATGAATAAAAACCTAAAAGATTTGTCCATCCACAAAAATGAAATGTATGGAAGAATCACCCCCACCTTTCGTGACATTGCACTCTGACAGTGGCACCAGCCATTGTCCGAATACGTAGATCAGCAGCTACGAGTAATTGGCTGCAGCTGGTGACCAATGGAAATTTTTCCAGCATGTCCCTTCCGCATAAGTCAATTAAACAGTGGAAGAGCCCACACATTGATAGAAATTTGGCCAGTCCCTGCTGAACCGGACATTTTTTAATCAGTGTATGACTAGCTTTAGCGTGACCTGGGTGTCAGGGCTACAGGGAACAGATAAAAAGTTACAAAAAGATGCCTGTGCCCACTTTTGATTCATGGTGCCATTTTTCATTAGGTTTCATAAGGAAAAAGCAACTATAAAATACAACATTAATCCAATAAGTCACTTTATCCTGTAGCCATTCTTACTTTCCAGATTTCAGCTTACAGGAAAGCCATTTTATTAAGCTACAGACCTCAACAGGGGTATCATGATAAAGTTTTGTGTGAACAGTGAAAGCATTTCTATTGTATTCAAGGTCACCATGAATTGTGCTGTCTTGGCCAATCCACAGCATTGGTAAAACTTTACCCCAGGTGAGTTGTGCTGTCAAGGACAATGGCTGCCCCACAGTCAGAAGTCAATAGTGAAAATTAACCCAATACAGCACTGTAAAAATGGCAGTATTAAAAACTAAAAGCAGAATGGATTTTGTGTTTATTTCTCCATTTCATTTTGCCACTTTGTCATTAAAATAACGGTGTGTGTAAATTTAGAATTTCACATATAATGCCGCATAGCATTAGTTGTAGCAGTCAGATCAATAGGTAATCAACAAGTGAAATGACATGCCAGTGACTGGTATTTCATGTCACAGTGATTAGAGACCGCGAACAGGCTTCTGGCTCACTTTTTAAGACTAATTTCTCTTTGTCGCCATGAAGGGGTTCCTGATTGGTACACACCCTGAAGCACAACATTACATGATTGCAGAAATAAATCACAGTGATTACACTGGCAAAAAGGACGTCGCAAACACACCACAAACACAATCAAAAAAGTTGAAAATATGTATGAATCCTTCTTACATAATGCTGCTGTTTTCCAAGACCTCCCATGCCATCTCATTGCTGAGGGACCCGAGATACATGGATGACCTGGAAAACAGTTATTGTGGAAGAGAAAGCTAGTAAAATTCAACTTCAAAGGCAATACATTATTTAAATTCATTAAACTGGCCCTTTCATATAAAAAACATAAAAATATAGAAAAACTAATACCAAAGAAAAATTATTGATATTACAATATAATGTTCCATATACCAATTCAGTTTAGGCCAATTTTGAGAATATCGGTTTTGAAAATAAAGTATCTTGTCTTTTGGAAAGGTGCATTGAATGCTGGACCCATAACAGCTAGTCTACCTCGCTGTCCTGTGATTAGTAGATGTGTGTTAATGGGGCTACGGGCTATGTGTGGAGAACACATTTTGTAAGGTAACTTCATTAAATTTTTCCATTTTGTTATCAAACCTAAACCTTTACCCACCCACCCTCTAATTTCCATTCTCCAATTCTTGAAAGTATAACTAAAGGCAAAACTTTTTTTTCCCCATTTTGGATAGAGTAGGGGAGGGTTATAACCCCTGTCAGTTTAATTTTTGCCATCTATGTCCCATTAGGAAGATTTCCCTTCACTTCTGGTCCCATAGCTAAAACAAAAAGTGAGAGGACATCCCTCCAAAGTGAGGGAATTCCTGGCTGTCACCAGGGTCACTAGAACTAGCGTTCCAATTTGAAGATTTCCTCTATTTCTGTTTTGGTGACAACCCAAAATTTGTAATGGAATCATTAAAGGGGACACAGACATCAAATAAAAGAACTAACGTCTTCCAATCCCTCTCCACTTCATCCAAAACTAAAAAAAAAGTTGCCTTCAGTTATACTTGAATTGTCACAGCTTTTGCTGCATTCTTTATTATTATATTCTGCAGTTTTAACCTTGATAAAGCTTTCTTTATTTCATCACACAAATGTGAAACATTTTGGTAAGTCACATGGTCTGCTTTTGCGTAATGGGAACTTGTGGCCAAGCTTTGGATATTCAAGTATTTACATATACTGTAGAAGAAAATGAGATTTAAAACAAGCCCTTACTAACTGTTGTAGCTGCTGGCACTTTGGAGCAGTTCATTCTTCATAGCAGAAGTCAACTCAGGCAGCTCGGCTCCCTCTGCTTCCCATCCCAGCATCGACTTGGCAGACTTCTAATCTCTAAAGTAAACAAGTAACGGGTGCTCACTGAGAGGAGAGCACTGTGAGCCGAGCTCCTGAGAGACTTAACTTCAGTGTTTCTGCTGTGAAATTTGATAATTCATTGCTCCACAGTGACTGCAGCTACATTGATCAGCAAGGGCTATTTTTTAAGTTCTTTTAATTTTTTTTAAAGTGATTCTAACAATTTACATGAATAAAATCCATAAGATAAATCCATAACAAATCCATTATTACATTTTTTACAAAAAATGTGCATAACCCCACATATTTATGTGCCACATATCTCCATCATACGGATACCGAATTGTAGCGGGGAGTGTGCTCTTTGGCATCATGCGGACTACATGTCCCATCAGCCTTTACGTTCAAATTCACTGGCTGACGCATGGGCGAGCACACACCCAATCAGCAGAAGACGACATGCCTGTGCTTCACCTCCAAGACATAGTAAAAGGAAATAAATGCGCTACCCAAAAATACATAAATAATAACAACCCTAGAGAGGGAGGTGAAGCAGCTGTACTGGAATGTGACAAATTCAAACAAAATGGAAGGTGATAGTGCAGCGCTACATATAAACCAGTAAAAACTGGACTGTAACTCAAATGTGACCATAAAAAGAAACACAAACAAAAAGGGGCAGGCTGAACGCCCAAACCCAATATATAAAGAGTCCACAGCACTAAAAGCGATGAGTGTCCAAAAAGATGAATAAATGGCATGGAATGGATGGAGTGATTCTAACACAATTCTTCAAGTGAATGATGGCATACATGTGTGCTTACCAGAAACGTTGGACCCGAATGTCATACGACAGCGGATCAATTGAGCTAAAGAGTATCCCCAAATCCTGGATAAAACCGATGGATCGAAAACTTCTCAAATCTCCAATACCCTCAAGACTGGAGGTCTCACCGGAAGGTTGACTTTCTGGATCCTGGTACTCAACCGGACAATGGGATACAATCGAGCTTGAATAAGAAAGTCAACCTTCCGGTGAGACCTCCAGTGCTGTGGACTCTTTATATATTGGGTTGGGCGTTCAGCCTGCCCCTTTTTATGGTCACATTTGAGTTACAGTCCAGTTTTTACTGGTCTATATGTAGCGCTGCACTATCACCTTCCACCTCCAAGACATGCCTGTGCTCTGCCTCTCATCGAAGTGATTGAGATCCGCTCCAGGCTGCTATTTACTTACACGTCAGACAGGCAGTCTGGGTGCACATGGGTGGAGGCAGTGTCTAGGCCAGTGGTTCTCAACCTTACTAGTGCCGTTACCCCTTGATAAAATTTCCCAAGTTGTGGGGACCCCTAACAGTAAAATTATTTTCGTAGCGTGGGTTGTCAGCACCCAGGGCAAGGCAAGTAATTTCCGCCCCTAACCCACGGACATTTAGCGCTCCCTGAGTCCCTTCCACTTGTACAGTATTAAAACCCCTTTATGGTACATTTTAGGATATACCACTCTTTCTCTTTGTACTCCTTTCTTTCCCTTTTATCTCTCTCTATTCTAATTTCTTGTCCCCCCCCCATCCCTCTCTCTAGCCATCTTTTTTGCTCTCTCTCTTCTTTTTCTTTGTTCCACCCCTTCCTTTTCCTCCTCCTTCCATGTATTCTCCATTTTTATGCCTTCTCTTACTCCTTGGTGGGGGGAATGGGATGAGTGGCAGTGCTGGTGGGGGGTGGGATCAGTGGCAGTGCTGGGGGAGTTCTGATTGGCGAATTTAGGTGTTCTTGATCAAGGTCATTTGCTGATCTGAGAACTGTAGTGGGGACTTATAATGGCATCTCCTCCCGCCTTTCCCACTTCACATTCCTCACCAGTCAGCTGACCTCTAGTCTCTGACACCCAGCCATGCCGTGAACTGAATGGGCGGCTGCGGACTTCAGGAACAGCCCTGCTGGGTGGCTGCAAAAAGGCTGGGAGAGCAGCATGGGCTTCAGGAACAGCCCAGGATTTGGTGACACCTGGCAAATCGTCATTCGACCCCCAGGTTGAGAACCACTGGTCTAGGCATTAAGATGTAGTCCTAAGTGCAAAGCACGAACGCACGGATGTCTGTCAGAACCTGAGCTCAGGAAGACAGACAGAAGAAGTTGCTTAAGCAGAGAAAATACAATAAAGCTAGAACTGAGAAAAGCAGTTTATGGATATACAGTATATAATGGACAAAATGGACAGGCTATGGACAAATTGGGTTGTCCATAGCCTGGCCACAGGTTCACTTTAAGGTGGGCCAAATCTCCAAGGCTTTGGCATCTAATTGTTTGGAATTTTTGACAACTGCCAGGTTTATTTAATTTTCAATTCTGGCTTTAGAAAAAGATAAATCTGTGGGCATGACCTACCGAACTAAACGTGTCTGATGTTTGTGATGTTGTAGAAGTATTAATGCTACGTCGTTTTTTTTCACCATTTTTTTCACCCTTTGTTACACCCCCACCCTAGTGCTTATCTCCTGCAGCCTTTGAGCGATCACTTCCTGTTTACATTTACTCCAGCAATGACTGCTTGCCATTTCTCAGGGTAGGCTTCCTAATGGTGACAACAGTAGATCCTGCCTGCATGTGTGCCAGCAAGGCTTGTTTTAATCTACAATGGGAGTGTGGATTAGAAGATTACAATACAGGAGCACAATTTCAAAACAGGGACACAGCATTGTTACACAATGAACAGAAAGTGCCTGAATGAGGATCTTTATGGCAGGAGCGCCAGGCATTATTTTAATGAAAGTGGCAAATTTAAAGGTGAATTCCAGGTAAGGTATATATTAACATAGTTACGTTGGTCCAGCGTGAACCAATGTACTATGCATATACCATACCTGGAATTCATCTTTAAAAATATTGAACACTGAAATGGATCTTGAAATTACATCAATATGTTAAAGCTTATATAAGAGCTTAGTGTTTGGGTTTACAAAACAAATTTGCTGAAAGAGAAGATCCTATGATGATGTCCATGGTTCATTACATCCCAGATTTCTAAAGTTTTGCCAAATCTTTGCTTTATTAGAAAATAATAAAAACTCTTTGTCACATTACACAAAATAAACTACAAATTTTAAACTAAAAAAGGTAAAAATGTGTAATGTTTGCATCCAGATATGGGCACAACAAAAACAAAAAAACAAGCAAAATATAAGCAAAAACTTTTGGTATTTTAATGATTTGAACCACTTCAGGTCCGCCCTACAGCAGTTTTACTGCTACAGGGTGGCACCTGTGCAGATCATGTATATATAAGTGATCAGGCTCTCCCTTGTAGGGGGTGTGCATTACACACAGCGGAAGCCGATCACAGCGGGTGCACGGTACTCGATGTCCACCGGCACCCGCCGATCGTTAGGCAGAGATGCAGAACGGCGGTCTGCCTATGTAAACAAGCAGATCGCCGTTCTGACAGGACAATCTCCTGAGGAAGCCAAATATATGGCGAAACATGTAGAGACATTTGTCTGTATGCATTTTGGAAATTTTACCATGTATATTTGATGGTTCATGTATATTTATTTATATATATGATTTTCTCCTTTTTCTATTTTTGTAATAAATTTCTATTTTTATACTGATCATTGTGTGGTTGATGCACCTTAAAAGTCCTGTTACCCTTCTATTCTTATTTAATGAGGAAAAAAAAATGTTTTTTTATATATTTTTTGGGGATATTTATTATAGCAAAAAGTAAAAAATATTGTATTTTTTCAAAATTGTCGCTCTATTTTTGTTTATAGCGCAAAAAATAAAAACCGCAGAAGTGATCAAATACCACCAAAAGAAAGCTCTATTTATGAGGGAAAAAAAGGACGCCAATTTTGTTTGGGAGCCACGGTCCTGGCCTGGTCCTTATGCTGCGTATTGGTCCGGGTCTTAAGTGGTTAATAAACCTCCAAAGCAAAAAGAGGAAAAGGGGTAAAGGTAAACTTTAATGTGCAGCTTTACCCAAAAGGGGGAAGCTCCACTTGTTTGCACCCTCCCCCTTCACTGCCACATCTGGCACTTTTTTGGAGGGAGGGGGGAGTGGGTACCTGGTTTTGACAGGTACCCGTTCCCACTTCTTGCTCAGATCACCATAGCGATCTTTGACAATGTCCGGCCCCTCCTTCTCCCCCTAGCAGCCTTCGGGGACACACACACAGTGCGACTCGCGCATGTTCAGTAGGATACCGGCTTAGCAGTAGAAAAGGCTTAGCTGCCAGTTTTCCTAACCTAAGATGCCCGGCGCCTGCACCCGAAGCCGACAGAAGAATCGGCTCAGGTGCCGACATTGTGGGATCCCTGGACAGGTAAGTGTCCCAATATTAAAAAAGTCAGCAGCTACGGGATTTTTTGCTGCTGATTTCGAATTTTTTGGGTGGAGACCGGAGCTCCGCTTTAAAGAATAATCATTCCAAAATAAAAAAGTAAAAAAATATAGAAGTATTTCAACTTATTTAAATCAAAATAAATGTCTGGTATGCAAAATTTGGGGCACAAGGAGCCCTAAGCATGCTCTACACTGGCATGGGGTAACGGGCCTCCAATAAGAAGAGACCCATAGAACAGAACATCTCCATATAACACAATGGCTTTCTGCTTTCATATTTCCTCCCCCCAACTAGAACATTCTTTTTACTTTTCGTAAATTTTGTAGAAGTTTATCTACACAGATGGGAATTGCTAGGTGCAATTAGCAATTTATCTTCCAGAAAACATTTCATTCTAAAGCATATCGGAATAATGCCTTGAGAGGAAAAAAAAGAGTTGGGGGAGGGGAGAAGAGACCAATTAGGCTACATTCACATCTGCTTTGTATTCAGTGGAAGCAGTAAAATTACAGTAATACTTACATTAAGAGGAAAAAGTTTGCTGAATAAAAAATAAAAATAAACTAATCAGACCTGCCAACTTCTGTCAGGTACATAGCAAAATCAAACTTGAACTGCACAGAGCGTGAATGGAGATTCTCATTAATGACACCTCATTTTTAAGAAGAACATTTAACAGATGATTGGATAAGCAAAAGGAAACTATAAAAGTTTCTGTTCAATTAAATTTAAATTTCACAAGTTTATAAAGCAGCGTTTTTATATTATAAATTGCTATCAGGACATTTAGACCTCTTTCACACTGGGGTAGTTTTCAGACGCTTTAGCGCTGGAAATAGCCTCTGCTAAGCGCCTGAAAAACACCTCCTATTCATATAAGTGTGACTTTTCACACTCGGGCAGTGTGCTTGCGAGACGTTCCGAAAATTCCTGCAAGCAGCATCTTTGGGGCGGGTTGGGAGCGATGTATTTAGCACTCCCAAAACACTGTGCCCATTGGAATGAATGGGCAGCGCTTCTGAAACTCCTAGAAAGCGATTCGGAGGCACCGCAAAACGGGCATTTTTAACCCCTTCTTTGGGGTTAAAAGCGCCCCGCTAGTGGCCAAAAAACTAGTGGCACTTTACCGCGAACGCGGCCCCAGTGTGAAAGGGGTCTTAAGGTTGCAAAGCATGCTGAGCGGTCTATCAATAAAGCACAGCATTATCTGCATGCTTTGTTGTCATATGTAAATATCCTATTTCTGCCAAGAGCGAGGGAGAGGGGCAACTGCTATACAGGTCCATATTTAGCTGCAGGAAAATCTATCAAAGAGCTTGATATGTATGATGACCGTTAGTGAATATAAAATAGAAGTATGTAACATTTCATATGGATAAGATATCAGCTTACAGTCGTTAATTGCGGTGGCTGCATTCGTTTTCCTTTTTTGTTGGCTTTATTCTACCCTGTGTTCTGGCGATTATGCCACCTCACTTATTTGCTTGATGATAAATATAATAAGAGATTACAACTGTAGCACACCTCCGCAGGAGCTGCTGGTTTTAGTTTTGGGCCTTGCATGTTACCTCAGGATGCATGAAGGTGAAAAAGTGCGTAGGTTTACAACCCCTTTAAGGGGACAATTCTCACCCACCACACTATCTATTAGGAGCAGCGTTGTCATCCTAGTCTGATTTGGACTACAAACCCCACCTCCTTTTTCCATTTCCATTACATAGAGAAGAGATGTATTGTAGTTCACAGATGTTAGCTGGGAAAGCTGATAACAATGTTTGAGATTTCAGTTCAGTAAACAGTAAGTTACAGGACACAAATTTTGGCACCAACAGGTGTTTTTCTGTACCTACAGAAAATGAAAACTATTGCAGTCTCCACATGCAGAACCGCTAAGGCTGCAATATGTTTACGCTTTGGTTTTTGGGTTTAGATATGTTTTAAAATAGAATAAAATAAAATATTAAAATGTATATTGTGTTGCACTGAATAATAATATTAACAAAATGTAAATAAAACAATTACTATAGAGTTTATTTTACAAATGTAGAATTAACCACAGTTTTTTGGGGGGGGTTTTTTTCATAAGGCAATAGCAACTGTAAAAAACATTTTTACACCCAAAAAAAAAACTATGTAGGTACACAAAGAGATAACCACAGAATGAACAGGCTGCATGTAATTGATCCTGTAGAAAGTCACTGCTGTTTCCCTCATAAATTTGCTTTCCTTCTCTATATATTTCTCAGAAGTTATATTTAGAATAGGAGTGTTCATTCTGCATATCTTTCTAGACACTGATGGGCACCTCCGTTCCCATAAATGTTTTTTCTTCAGTGCTTTTCATAATACTTTAATCTTCCTGTCATCAGAATGCTGCAATACTAAAGCACAATATCCAAGCTCACAAGATTAAATTCTGATACATTAATCTCTTTGCACTCAGAAGACTTGAATATCCTTATTAAATAAGAATAAAAACATCAAATATAATAACACTAAAAGTGATAATAACAGCAATAAAAATTAATAAAAATAACACCATAACTGTCACATTTACAAGCGGTATCTTATGGGCGGAGAACGATAGACAGCTGCTTCTTCACTTACACCTGGTCCCTATACAGGACATACCTTTTCATCTTCTCTTATAGCCATAAAATTGCCTAATCCCCTTTTCTAAAAATAAAAATTAAGGCAAAGATGAAATCAGCAAAACCGTTAGCTGCAGTTTTTTTTTCTATTTGCTCAACTGCAAAATAATTTTCCTAAGCTACCAATTGCACTGATTGTAACCAACACTGAAAAGCTCAGTTGGGCCTGGAGCAAGCTGGGATAAAATCGAGGACATGTCATAAACTTGGTTTGTTTCCAATGTTGCAATGGCATAGGAAGACATAAGGAAAGAAAGCAGGAAATATCCAAAATAGAAAAAAAGGCAGGAAACATGAAGTTGAATATAAGAGATGCAATGAGAAGGGCCATAGGCCAATAGTTTTTTTTTTGGGGGGGGGGGGCTGGGGGGGGGGGCAAAATACAAATTTTATAAAATATAGCACTGGTGCAGGTAATTCACAGATTTTACTTAGCCCTGGTTCACACTGGTGCGTTTTGACATGTGATTTGGCATGTCAAATCGCATTTCAAAACGGCGGTATTTGCCGCAAATTGCCGGCAATGGCACCGTCCTAATTGGTGCGACGCCGCATCCGCATACATAATGAGCTAGTATGCTATGCATACTAGCTCATTATACCTTTGTCTTGCAGGGTTTGTTTTTTATGAGGGTTTACTTCCTCTCTAAAAAAAATTGATTTTTTTTTGTAAGAATGCGTTTACACTTTGCGAACACGTGCAACTGAAGAAAAATTCTACAGTGTATTTTTTTATGGATTTTTATACGTTTTTTCTTCCCAAAGAAAAATATTCCACTCCTCACAATCACACCTTATTCAGGTCATCAGTTTTCAGCAGCACCTATATTTGTGAGCAACTATATTCAAGTATGAAGCACACAAAGGGCAAAATTCAAACCAAAATATCTGATGAGCACCTTGAGAATTCAATTGCTACTACATCCATCCAACCAGATATTGATGCGATCGTTTATCACAAACAGTGTCAAATATCACACTAGTTTTAATGTTGCCCACTTTTACTTTTATAATACAAAATATAAAAAAAAAGTTTTATTACTCTTACATTATCTATATCAGTGATCATTAACTTGTGACCTGACTGGCTTTTTCTGTTCATCAGCTATCCTTAGGCTGCTTTTACACTGAGGCGCTTTGCAGGTGCTATTGCGCTAAAAATAGCGCCTGCAATGCACCCTGAAACAGCGGTGCACTGGCAGGAGGGTAAAAAAACTCCTGCCAGCCGCATCTTTGAGGTGCAGTAGGAGCGGTAAAAATACCGTTCCTATAGCGCCCCTACCCATTGAAATCAATGGGGCAGTGCCTCCTACCCGCCCGCAAAACGCCACAAATCAGCGTTTTTGCGGACGGGTTTAACCCTTTTCCGGTCACTAGCGGGGGTTAAAATCATCCCGCTAGCACCCGCAAATCGCGGCAAACACGACGGTAAAACGCCACTAAAAATAGCGGCGTTTAACCACCAGCGCTTCAGTGTGAAAGTAGCCTTATTGTTACCCAAGACAGTTCTCGTCTTTCAGTCCCAGGAAGGTCAAAAAGCAGGACACCCCCACTTTGACCACTTCAGTCCCGGAAAGGTTTTACTCCCTTGACCAGGCCATTTTTTGCTATACGGCACTGTGTTACTTTAACTGACAATTACGTGGACGTGCAATGCTGCGCCCAAATAAAATGTATGTCCTTTTTTCCCCACAATAGAGCTTTTGTTAGGTGGTATTTGATCACCTCTGTGGCTTATATTTTTTTCGCTACAAACAAAAAAAAGACCGACAATTTTGAAAAAACAATAAAAAAACAAAATTTTTTACTTTCTGCTATAAAACATTCCCAATGTGTTTTTTTTTTTTTTATCTAATTTCATCAATTTAGGCCAACATGTATTCAGCTACATATTTTTGGTAAAAAAAAAAATCCCAATAAGCGTATATTGAATTGTTTGCGCAAAAGTTATAGCGTCCAAAAACGATGGGATCCGCTTATTGGTTTCCTCTGTGTCTAATCACAGCGGGGTTGGCGCGCGCGCACCGCATGCACAAAATCACGTACAGGTATGTGATTTTGCGCAGCCGGGCCACCCTACAACGGTGGGCGGTCCAGAAGCGGTTAAGGAAAATCAAAGCTGGAGAAACATATTTTGTTCCAGTCCGAGCTGTCCAACTCCACCTAACAATTCAAATTGTTCTCTTTCCCCTAAACATCAGGGACCACTTAAAAAAAAGTATTTTTACGGACTGTATTCTATATTGCCAGCCTATGTCCATTGTCTATAGCGGTTGAAACCTTCATAGGACAGACAGGTGATTTTTTATTTTTTTTGACAAATGAAGAACACTTTACAATTTAAAAAACAGCTTTTCTGCCTCTTCATCTATAACTTCCGAATGACTGAACAAAATGATGAACATTTACCTTGTCTGCAGTTTTCCATTTCTGCCTCACTTTAAAGACAATTACAGATATTATTCACAGATAAGATCCACAATGCTTCAAGATAAAAGTGCACTTATATACCTGGTTTTCAAATGTAGCTTTAAATGTAACTTCAGAAACTAAAAGATTTACATTTTTTTATTTTAAAGAAAAAATGTCAAAAAGGGGGGGGGGGGGAATGAAAGTCATTGTCAATTATTTTTTTTTTTGTTATTTTTTTTTTTAGTATAAGGAAATTGCTTTCATTTTGCCTTTAAAAATCCTCAAAAAAGTGCCACCATTACATTGTTTAAGCTGTCTGCAATGATGAGCAAATTGTTTCCAACAGGTTTGTCATGCCGTTCAATTTGTCTGTAAGATGGTGCTATTGTCCTGGGAGCAACAAAGTGTCTGCTGTCCCCTCCAATCAAAGCAAGACTCTATTTCTTGTCAGTGCTTCATGTATGCAGGTGCAAATGTGTGTGTGGTACATTGGGGGAGATTTACTAAAACTGGTGCAGCTGTGCATGGTAGCCAATCAGCTTCTAACCTCAGCTTGTTCGAGTAAGCTTTGGCAATAAAACATACAAGCTGATTGGTTTATATGCAGAAGTGAGCCTGATTTTGCACTCTTCAGTTATAGAAAATAAACCCCATTGAGTCCATGTCATTGGGAGATTCGCTATCTTCCCAAAATTCTATCAGAGTGGCAGTCATGACTTTCAAAAGGACATTATGTTCACGAATCCACAATCATTGGTTAATAATCCCAATTACTAATAAAATTGGTAAATAAAAAAAATTAAATAAACTGTAGAAAGAGGGACCTAAAATTTTAAATGTATCCACAAACAATCATGATCAATAAAACATGAAAACAACACAGTACAATTAAACCAATGTTTGATGTCACAGTGCGTTGTGGTAAC